>JAPDVR010000024.1:23796990-24494490 GCA_026230005.1 Gila orcuttii
CACTGTCCCAGACTTACTGGGGGCAGAAGATGATTTACATTGAACCATTTGCTAACAATGGGAATTTGATTTGAGTTTACACCTACTAAGAGCTGGAGACCATTTGCCTGGAAGACACACCCTGCTCTGTGTGTGAATTATCTCTAAACTCTTAAATACCTTATTACCTTTTGGTTTACTTCTTTGGGAATGAGACCTTTGTACCAGTCGCACTGAGACATTTCAAATGATATCAAACATGTGTAATACTGTATGATAATTATTCACATTAACCCATATACATTTTTGGGTGAATTTCAGGTGATCTCAGCATGATAGCACAAGAGAGAAATTCAAATGTTAATTTCCTTTGTTTTCTTAGAGTTGCCCACTCTTCCAGTACTTCCAGTTTCTCCAGTCTTACAAGAGTCTTCTAAACCTCCTAGTATCATCTGTCGTACACTAACCTCTGGAGATCTCCTGATCCAGGTGGTCTCGAAGTACCTACTGTTTGTGAAGAAGAACACAGACCTTTTTCGACTTCCGTCATAAATAGCATTTCTTCACTTCACTTGAACATTTGAGATGTCTCCCCAATCAAGCACACCAGTGCCTCTCAAACCTGTCCTGGGACCTTTTAAAAGGACTATAATGCGTTAGAAGCTCGCTCAAGTACTGGGGAGCTAAACCATTTAGTGCTTTGTAAGTAATCAGCAATATTTTTAAATTTATACAATGTTTAATAGGGATCAAATGCAGTGTTGACAGAACCAGGCTAATATGGTCATACTTCTTAGTTCTGGTAAGAGCTATAGCTGCTGCCTTTTGGACCAGCTGTAGTTTGTTTATTAAGCGTGCAGGTTAACCACCCATAATAGCATTACAATAATCTAGCCTTGATGTCATGAACGCATCAACTAATTGTTCTGCATTTGTCATTGAGAGCATATGACGTAATTTAGATTTTTAAGATGGAAAAATACGGTTTTACAGATACTAGACACGTGACTTAAGATTGGTATCAAAGAGCAGACCCAGGTTCCTAACCGACGACGAAGACTTGACAGAGCAACCATCAAGTGTTAGACAGTATTCTAGGTTATTACATGAGGACGTTTTTTGTCCAATAATTAGAATCTCTGTTTTTTCAGAATTAGTAGAAGGAAATTGCTAATCATCCAGTTTTTTATATCAGCTATGCATTCCGTTAATTTTGTGAATTGGTAAGTTTCGTCAGGGCGTGAAGAAATATACAGGTCCTTCTCAAAAAATTAGCATATTGTGATAAAGTTAATTATTTTCCATAATGTAATGATAAAAATTAAACTTTCATATATTTTAGATTCATTGCACACCAACTGAAATATTTCCGGTCTTTTATTGTTTTAATACTGATGATTTTGGCATACAGCTCATTAAAACCCAAAATTCCTGTCTCAAAAAATTAGCATATTTCATCCGACCAATAAAAGAAGTGTTTTTAATACAAAAAAAAAGAGTCAACCTTCAAATAATTATGTTCAGTTATGCACTCAATAGTCAATACTTGGTCGGGAATCCTTTTGCAGAAATGACTGCTTCAATGCACGCCGCATGGAGGCATGGAGGCAATCAGCCTGTGGCACTGCTGAGGTGTTATGGAGGCCCAGGATGCTTCGATAGCGGCCTTAAGCTCATCCAGAGTGTTGGGTCTTGCGTCTCTCAACTTTCTCTTCACAATATCCCACAGATTCTCTATGGGGTTCAGGTCAGGAGAGTTGGCAGGCCAATTGAGCACAGTAATACCCTGGTCAGTAAACCATTTACCAGTGGTTTTGGCACTGTGAGCAGGTGCCAGGTCGTGCTGAAAAATGAAATCTTCATCTCCATAAAGCTTTTCAGCAGATGGAAGCATGAAGTGCTCCAAAATCTCCTGATAGCTAGCTGCATTGACCCTGCCCTTGATAAAACACAGTGCACCAACACCAGCAGCTGACATGGCACCCCAGACCATCACTGACTGTGGGTACTTGACACTGGACTTCAGGCATTTTGGCATTTCCTTCTCCCCAGTCTTCCTCCAGACTCTGGCACCTTGATTTCTGAATGACATGCAAAACTGAGCAACAGTCCAGTGCTGCTTCTCTGTAGCCCAGGTCAGGCGCTTCTGCCGCTGTTTCTGGTTCAAAAGTGGCTTGACCTGGGGAATGCGGCACCTGTAGCCCCTTTCCTGCACACGCCTGTGCACGGTGGCTCTGGATGTTTCTACTCCAGACTCAGTCCACTGCTTACGCAGGTCCCCCAAGGTCTGGAATCGGTCCTTCTCCACAATCTTCCTCAGGGTCCGGTCACCTCTTCTCGTTGTGCAGCGTTTTTTGCCACACTTTTTCTTTCCCACAGACTTCCCAGTGAGGTGCCTTGATACAGCACTCTGGGAACAGCCTATTTGTTCAGTAATTTCTTTCTGTCTTACCCTCTTGCTTGAGGGTGTCAATGATGGCCTTCTGGACAGCAGTCAGGTCGGCAGTCTTACCCATGATTGCGGTTTTGAGTAATGAAACAGGCTGGGAGTTTTTAAAAGCCTCAGGAATCTTTTGCAGGTCTTTAGAGTTAGTTAGTTGATTCAGATGATTAGGTTAATAGCTCGTTTAGAGACCCTTTTCATGATATGCTAATTTTTTGAGACAGGAATTTGGGGTTTTCATGAGCTGTATGCCAAAATCATCAGTATTAAAACAATAAAAGACCTGAAATATTTCAGTTGGTGTGCAATGAATCTAAAATATATGAACGTTTAATTTTTATCATTACATTATGGAAAATAATGAACTTTATCACAATATGCTATTTTTTTTAGAAGGACCTGTAGAGCTGAGTATCATCAGCATAACAGTGAAAACTAATGCCATGCTTCCTAATGATATCTCCTAAGGGTAGCATGTACAGAGTGAACAGCAACGGTCCTAGTACTGAGCCTTGTGGTACACCATACTGAACTTTTGATCGATAAGACATCTCTTCATTTACTGCTACAAACTGATAACGGTCAGATAAGTATGATTTAAACCATGCTAATGCAATTCCACTAATGCCAACATAATTTTGAGTCTATTTAAAAGAATGTTGTGGTCAATAGTATCAAATACAGCACTAAGATCGAGTAGCACTTATAGAGAGATACAACCACGATCGGATGATAAGAGCAAATCATTTGTGACTCTAATGAGAGCTGTTTCAGTACAATGGTACGGTCTAAATCCTGACTGAAAATCCTCGCAGATACCATTTCTTTCTAGAAAGGAACATAGTTGTGAGGATACTGTTTTTCTAGTGTCTTTGACAGAAAAGGTAGATTCCAGATCGGCCTGTAATTGACTAATTCTTCAGGGTCAAGTTGCGTTTTTTTAACAAGCCGTTTAATCATAGCCAGCTTAAAATTTTTTGGTACGTATCCTAATGACAAAGATGAATTAATGATATTAAGAAGAGGATCTATGACCTCTTGAAGAATCTCTTTCAATAGTTTAGTCGGTATAGGGTCTAGCATACATGTTGTCGATTCAGATGATTTAACAAGTTTGGAAAATTGTTCCTCTCCTATAGCAATGAATGAATCAAATTTTTCATTAAGGAGACTACAATGCACTGCCTGATGCGATACTGTAGTAGACGGTTGCACAGTTATAATTGTCTCCCTGATATTATCAATCTTGTAAGTAAAGAAGTGCATAAAATCATTACTGCTGTGCTGATTGGAAACGTCTGGGATTGAAGCATTATTTTTAGTTAATTAAGCCACTGTTTCAAATAAATACCTAGGGTTTTGTTTATTTTCTTCTAATAGGGTTGAAAAATAAGCTGATCTAGCAGTTTTTGAGGCCTTTCTGTACGCACTCGTGCTCTCTTTCCATGAAATGCGAAAAAACTTGCATGTTTTCTTCCAGTTGCGCTCCATTTTTCTGGCTGCTCTCGAGCCTGAGTGTGCTCGTTGTACCATGGTGTTGGACTATTTTCTTTAATCTTCTTTAAGCGCAAAGGAGCAACTTTGTCTAAAGTGCTGGAAAAGAGGCAGTCAAAAGTCACAATATCGAGTTCTTCTAAGCTATCTGGGATGCTGAGGAGATGAAACTGATCAGGAAGATTATTAATAAAGCGATCTTTAGTGCCAGAAGTGATAGGTCTAACATATTTGTAACACAGAGTCGACTTTGCAGCCTTGGCTAAATGAAGTTTACACAAGACTAGATAATGATCTGAGATGTCATCATTCTGCTGTAGAATTTCAACGGCATCAACATTGATTCCATGTGATAATATTAGATCTAGAGTATGATTACGACAATGAGTAGGTCCTGAGACGTGTTGTCTAACTCCAATAGAGTTCAGAATGTCTTTAAATGCCAATCCCAATGCATCTTTTTCGTTATTTACATGTATAATAAAATCACCAACAATTAGGACTTTATCTGCAGCCAGTACTAACTCTGATAGAAAGTCAGCAAATTCTTTGATAAAGTCTGTATGGTGCCCTGGTGGCCTGTATACAGTAGCCAGCACAATTCTCAAATGTGATTTATCATTTACACTAGATAGGTTTACATTAAGCATCAACACTTCAAAAGAATCATATTTAAAACAAGACTTCTTAGTAGTTTTGCCTTTCCGACGAGGCTCATGTTTATAACAGAAATCTTGCGGGGAGGACTGATTTAAAGTAATGTAATCGTCTGGTTTTAGCCAGGTTTCTGTCAAACACAGCACACCTAGGTTATAGTCTGTGATCATATCATTAACGATAAGTGCTTTTGAAGTAAGGGATCGAATATTCAGCAACCTGAGCTTTATCACTTGTTCATCTGTATTATGTCTGTTTTTCATTTGTTGAACATCAATTAAATTTTACCCTAAAATGGGTTTAAGAGTTTTTTGTATGTCCTAATTCGGGGAACAGACACAGTCTCTATATGATGATATGTAGGTGAAAGAGTCTCTATGTGATGGGATTTATCTGACCTCAGTGACGTGAGACAGCTAGCAGATGGTCGGTTTAGCCAGTTTGTCTGCTACCTGACCTGAGTCCCAGATTGTCATGCTTGAGCTCTAAGACTATGTGCCATATTACTAGAGAGAAGCGCAGCACCATCCCAGGAGGGATGAATACCATCTCTTTTCAACAGGTCAGGTCTGCCACAAAAACTTTTCCAATTGTCTATGAACCCTATATTATTTTGCGGACACGACTTAGACAGCCAGCCATTGAGTGAGGACAGTCTACTAACTATCTCATCACTCCTGTGAACAGGAAGGGGGCCGGAGCAATTACAGTGCCTGACATCGTACTTGTGAGTTCACACACTTCTTTAACTTTAATTTTAGTGATCTCCGACTGGCGAAGTCGAATATCATTAGTGCTGATGTCAATAATAATCTTAGAGAATTTACATTAGCCAGCACTTTTAAATTTGCTTTGATGTCAGGCGCTCTGGCTCCCAGCAAACATGTGACTATGGTGGCTAGTGTCTCTATTTTCACGTTCTGTGTAATAGAATCGCCAATAACTAAGGCATATTCAACAGGATTTACAGTGGGTGTTTCACTGAGTGGGGAGAACCTGTTTAATGTTGTAATCGGAATTTGTCCCGCGACTACAGCGTCTCACGGTCACCCAGTTGCCCTGCTGCACGGGCTCTACAGCCAGAACCGAACAATGTACAGAGTTCACTAAGCTAGTCACATCCAAAGCAGTATCTAAAGCCCTTGCACTCTTACTATCTTACTATTACTAATTAAAGTTTGGATGCGTGTCTCTAGTTCTGAAATCTTCAGAACTTCAGAATCTCCGTCAGCCTGACTATCTCCCTGCATTTATTACAAGTAAATCCTATATTGCTAACAGAGAAGGCTATACTATACATGTGACGTGAAGTGCAAGTGACAATAACAGGAGAAGACATTACTCACCGTGTTTGTTGACTGATCCTATACTTACCACAGTTATTTGATGGATTCGTAAAAGGCGCGAGAGAAAAAATAAATAAATACAGATGGCAGGCACGGATGACGCGAGCGTGCGCAAGAAAAAAATAAAAATAAAATAAACACGACAGGCACGGATGGGGCGTTAACAGGCTAGCGAGTTACTAGCGTGTTGTGCAGGCTAGCGAAATTACTAGCGTGTTGTGCTAGTTGGGCTTTCGCACCAGAAGAACCTTTTCATAGTTCCTAGAACTATTAGTGGAAGTACCCGCTTTTTGGTGTGTTCGCACCGCAGGAACTAGGAACGATTTTAGTTCTAGGAACTTATTTTGGGCAACTAAATTAGCCGCTTTCCGACCAGAGGGATTTTTGCAATTCCTAGAACCTAACGTTCCTATAACCCTTTTTTTCTCGTGTTCCGACCGGACTAAGTTGGGGATTTTTTAGTTCCTCAGACCGTAGTTCCTATAACTCTTCCAGTACCTAGTCTAGAGCGAGGACTTTTTTAGTTCCCTTTTCCTAGGTCTACGTTGATTGGTTCAACTTATAATTCACGCCCACTGTCAACACAGAACTTGCAGCGCGCTGTCTTAAGAGCTTAAGACAAACATAACGCATTCAACCAGCTAATTGCTAATGCTAGCTAAACTTACCCGTCGTTTTGTTTGCCTCCTGCGCTCTGCTCTTCTATCTTCTTCCATCATATTACGTAAGATCATATTACGCTGGGGCCTTCGTCTTCTGTGTTTCTCTGTACAGAACTCAAGCATAGTATTTATACGCCGCCGTTCGTACTCCGTTATTAAGGTCCCGGCAAGGCAGAACAGGAACATTCTGATAGCCTCCTCCATGCTGGTTTGTTGTTGTTGTATGTGGCCGCGCTACGGTGCTTGCGTCACTCCCTTACCCCTCCTACCAGTTCCTATAGCCACTTGGCCAGTGCGAACGCAAACAGCAAAACCGAATTTGGGGGAGAGTAGTTCTTAGAACTGTTTAGAAGTGGACAGTTCCTATTACTAAGTACCTGTAACTACTTGATCGGAAAGCGGCTATTAGCTTCTACTTCAGAGTCGGGTCTAAACCAGCACTATAGGAACTACCTGTTACGTTAGTGTACACTGATTGGCCGAACTCATGCGAAACACCAGCACCCACCATTTTTTTTAAAGCTGTGTAAGCACACTGATTATAGCCTATATACAGTATTTACTCCAGAAACTAACTCTATGAACATGGAAAACAGTGATAGATGGGCCTCTTAACCTTTACGCTGAGGAGAAAATCCAACGCAACTTTGAGGGGACCAAGCGAAACATGATTATGTATTTCTGCTCAGCAGCATTGGACATCAGTCAGACGGCATATGCTAATACCTTTTCATATACTGTCAACTTTCTTTGTATAACAGTTATATCTAATAATGTATGAGACAGGGCTGTTAAACAGATCATGAACTAATGAACACGGAGAATATGAGCGTTGTGAGCTCAGGCTCTGGCGTCCTCAGCGTGTTAAAATAAAGGTCACAAGTTCACAACAACAAGCGTGGCTTACGTCACTTCTGAGTTTCTACTGGCGGTGCGAATGCAACTAGGAAAACGTTACTAGGGAAAAATTTAGTTCTATGGGAACCAACCTGGTGGCTAGTCTCACTCCATAGATAGTGGTTCAGCTGATGTTCACAATGCTCAAGAACTACCTGTATATTTCTCAATGGAATGCATACAAACAAACTAACAATAATATTTTGAAGGGTCTGCAGGTGTCCTGCTGTGTCATAAACTATAATTGGCACAGACCTCTGCAGGTCATCAATGTTCTCCAGTGTTGCAGCAGATGTAAATCATCCAGAGAAGCAGTCGTTTCTGTAGGAGTTCAAGGCTTTGCTGATAGACAACAGAGGGCAGGCCAAAGCTCATGGCTCGTCTGTTTGGCACTCAGCTAATGTTGAGTCTCTTTGATTCTGGTTCTAAAGCCATGGCCTTTTGCCAAGGTTTTGAAATGAAAGATGAGCAACAATAACCTGTCTGGACATTAACTGTGTTAACAGCCAACCTGTAGTAAGCCAGTCATAATCAGTGTTCAGTTATCCTGAAGTGTCCTTCTTATATGTTTTTCACATAGGACATAAATAATAACTAATAAACCTAATAGAATTTAGCCCACTTTCATCATCAAATCATGCAGGGCAGGTCCGATATATTGGCTTTTATGTGAAGAATGTGTGTGAACTTATGATTCGTTATGCATATGATAGTCAGACTGTTACTAGACTATTGAAACAGTGTTTTTACCCAGGTGGTTTTGTTTCAGCTGTCTGTGAAAAGACCTGTCAGAATGGTGGACGCTGTATTGGACCAAACCTCTGCGTGTGTGTATACGGCTTCACTGGGCCACTATGTGAGCGAGGTAAGAACAACCATTCACAAACCTGTGACTATTACTGTTAGCAGCATATTTGTGCACACATACTCTAGTGTTGTCAACTTAAAGGATTAGTTCACCTCAAAATGAAAATTTCCTAATAATTTACTCACCCCAATGCCATCCAAGATATCCATGTCTTTCTTTCCTCAGTGGAAGAGAAATTAAGTTTTCTGGGGAAAACATTTCTGGATTTTTCTTTGAATAATGGACTTCAATGACAACCAACATTTTGAAGTCCAAATCAATGCAGTTTCAAAAGTCTTTGAAGTGCTTCAACGGACTGTGCACAATCGCAGCTGAAGAGGAGGGTCTTATCTAGCGAAACGATAAAAACGAAAAAAAAAATATATATGTATATATATATATACTTTTTAGACCCTCCTTAAGGTGCGATTGTGCACATTCCGTAGAATTTCCTAATTGCGCATCCAGGTGTTCGCGATTACCGCTCCTGGCGCCAAGCAACGGTGCGAGAGTACGGCTGCCATCCTGATAATTCATTTTATATAATTGAATAAACAGCTATGGATCCAGAATTGGCTATTGTCATTTTTGTTTATATTTTACTGGAAGACATGGTGAGGATGTTTCAGTCATGTATTTTCGGCTTTAATAGTCAAGATCATGGCCAGAGGTTTTCTGCGTCCCAATTCAGAAGCTGCTTCCTGAATTGCCAGATTACACTTTAAACTGTTCAAGTATTGGGTGTTAACTTACGTAAATAGTGTAATGAAAAGAAAAGAAAACCTACATGGGCATATGGTTCAAATGTTCACTTATATCTTACCTTGATGCGATTTTGTAGGCTAGTGTATTCTTTTTATTATGTAGCATAAATGGACAATATAAATTATGAATATGGTAAATATATATTTCAACCCCGTATTATGGAGGGAAAAAACCCTCCATCTGTGGGAAAAAAACAAAACAATCCGTGGCGACGGTTGTGCAATCCGTCCCTTCAGTTTATAAACTGTACTCACAATATTTTTTATGTTTAAACATAAATGTATAAAAATACACAATTTTATTTGTGTAAACTCACAATAACAAGAAAACTTTGTGCTTTTGTAAAATAAATGAAAACAATCAGGCGTGCTTTCATGATCTCCGTGAACTGGAGCGCGTCTCAAAAATGAACTGAAACAAAATATAGCCTACCTATATAAGCTTGAAATGTCCTTTTTAAAAGAACAAATTCGAATATAATTTACAGGTTCTAATTTGGCCTTAGAAAACCAGTAAAATCGAAAAATTTTTCCATATTAATTTGTAAATATTTAATAAAGGGGAAAAAAGTCACAAGTCATTTATTTTTTTTGCGCAGCATTTGGTGTGTACAGTTCAAATTAAAATTTTGGTGCTCAACTTTGCGTTTTAAAAATAGCCTAACAACCATTAATTTTTCGTTTTTCAATTACGGGTTAAAAAAAGAAAAACGAGTGGACGCAAAAGTAGCCTACACGGTCCTTATATTATTAAATATTTCAAATAATGTATGCTATTTGTAGAAAAAGTTAGTCTTGGGTCCGTGTACTTTTGCGTCCATTCGTTTTTGCACAAATAAAAGTATTTGCGAATGATGTATTATTATTTTCTGTATGACCAGAAATGATAGAGTAGCCTATTTTAAGTTGTTTCCACTGTTGATAGAAAAATGCAAGTGTCCGCGCCCGCGCCTCCACACTCCACACAAACACTTGGATATGCGTCAAAATCTTGTGTTTATTTATGATAATCTTAGCCCTGTATTATTATTGTCTAACCTGTATTATTACTGACATTTGACGAATTGCTTTGTTCCTTTTTTTGATAAAAGCGGCTTCTAAATATGTAGCCTAAATGTACTAATAATAATAATGATTATTATTATTATTATTTGTGTTTATAATTATAACTATAAATGAGTTCACTGAAGACAGTAATATGTTAATCATAAAATAATTTATGAATGTTTATTTTTATATAATAAAACCTAACCTTGTGTTTGTGTTATATTTCTTTTTTATATGTGAAGTCTTTTTTTGCTTATTGTATTATAGCCTACTGAGCTTTTTCCTCCCAAAAAATGGAGTTTTAGAAAATTGAAGAAATTATCCATTTTAAAAAATGAAGTTTAAACACAATGCAAAGCATCCCTCATAAACAGGTGGCCTGGTTGAATCATCGTGGGCACGATTTGTTAAACCGAGGGAACAGTTTAAGTATTCGTGAGTAGGCTACAGTTTATAAACTGAGGGGACGGATTGCACAACCGTCGCCACGGATTGTTTTTTTCCCCCACAGCAGACTTTCCGGGCTCCGTACTACGGGAATATAAAACCCAGTTGAATATAAAAAAGTGCAGTTCAAATCTCCGGCTCCTCATCGGTAGCTGTCACAGTTGCTAGGCGACAAGAACAATCACCTGTCTAAAAATGTACATACATTTCTTTCATACTTTAGACTATATACAGTGAAAATATTATTATTATTATTTATTTATTTTGAAAGTAACAAAATAAGCAGGAACGAACTATATCTACATATCCTATATGGATATTAACATCCAATAGTGTAAATCGCGGCAGCAGCTTCAGGTTGGTAGTCCAAGGCATTGTTGTTTATCTTTACTTCCGGGGTTCTTCCCACCGCAGCCTCGCTTTCGATTTCAAAATAACGGCTGCGTGAAATAAGCGTATTGGCTGCTGGAGCGCACGTCAACGGCGCCGCCATATTGCGGAGGGCAACTTTCTCATACTTCTCATAGCGAGAATTGAGAAAAATGCCTGTTTCGTGTGCTGCTTGGGGCTGTACAAATCGCCACACAATTGAAAACAAGTCTCAAAGAATTATCTTTCACAAGCAAGACTGAACATTTGTTTCTGGTTGTATTTGGTCATGATATAATTAGTAATAGTAAGGTCCAGAGGAGAAAAGCCGCGAAATTTTTAAATACTACTGTTATTGTGTCACTAAATGTAGTTTTAATAGTTTTTCAGTCGACAATGTAGTTGTTTAAAGCTCAAACCTGTGGTTTATTTATAAAGATAGCGCCTATTTAAAAATTTGATCTGACGGTCTCGGAGTTGTGATGTCCAGGCGTTCACCGGGCGTTCAGCGCTCATGTAACCCGCCTGGAACAGCCTTCCCTCGGCCAGTGCTTCTGACGTTTGCCGCTGGCTCTGATGTCTCTAGTCTAGTGGTTAAACATGAGATATAATTCGTCTTGTGTATATCTAACGGGCGATCTTTGGTCTCACAAAAAGAGACAGGTTTGTGACATTTTATTTTATATAGCCATGTAGGAATATTTTAAAATATATAAATTATTTTATATATATATATATATTCTCTTCACTATAGGCCTATATAAAATAAAATTACACAAATCTTTTTGTTAAATGTCAGTTTAATGATCAATCATGTTTCATATTTTTTTCATATTGTCTATATTATTCTGCAATTGATATTACATTGTATTTGCTGTTCTTGTTATTATTGTAATATTATACCACTTGCAATTATCAGCTATGCTGTTAAATGATTGTACTATTCATAGTCACTATTTAACTTATTATTTTTATTGTCTATATACTGTAATTGATATTTCTTATTCCATTGCTATTATTATAGTATTATACATAAACTATATGCTATTATCAATATTTTATTATATTATGTACTTATGATTTTATGTAATTAGGCTATACTATTCATTACTATTTTATTTGCCGTATACTGTTTGTTTATTTTATTGACTAAACTATTTACTATTACTTCTCACTTTATCTTATATTTACTATTTGCATTGCACTGTAGTTGTACCATATCATATGTATTACCATAAAGGATCCATCAGTTATCTTTGTTATTGCTAAAATGGGGTCATCACAGAAAATGCTTTTTCCACAATAAGGAAACTTTATTTAATTTAATGTAAAAATGAAATTATATCTTCACAATTCTTATCCAAGAATAAAAAGCCAGATAGCCTACATGACAAGCGTGAGCTTTGACAATTCCTTATTACAATTTTTTTTTTTTATAAGTCTAACTATCGAGATTTTAAATGACTAGAGATGGAACTTTTTGTACACCACGTACAAACCACTGAAATCAGTTGATACATTTTTTTTTTTTTTTTTATCCAGAAAAACCGTAGCTCACCGTTTACTTGCATTTGATTACAGTGCAGTCTTGCCCTCCGCAAAATGGCGGATGGGTTGACGTATCGCAGCAACGTTCCAAAGCGGCCAATAGGGCGTCTATGTATTTATTATGTCTATGGGATAGGCCGCGAAGGATCCATTTATGTATCCTTCCTTTCACGGGGAAACGAAGGGTGCATTTGGCGTCACTTTTGAATCAGGGTAGCCTTCGTCACGCCGCGATGACGCAACCGGCCTTTGAATACGGCCTTCGAAGGATGCAAAATGGGTTTTCAGGCTTTTAAAGTGTATGTCTCACAGCATACACTTATTGCACATGTATGTGTGTGTCATTTTTGGGACCCTTTGTACATGGCAATTTTGATTATTTTAGTTTTTTACCATTTAATTTGACAAGGTTACTGCTGAACTTTAAGCAAATCATGTTTACAATAGGGCTGTAGACAATGAAGGTCCATCAGCCTTGCAAAATACCAATAGCTATTTATTGTTAAAGAACCACAGTATCATATTTAGGGATTCATATACTTATTATTTGAATTGACAGCTGAGTGAAATAGTATTTCTCGTGCCTTGGAATAATACACAAGTTATACACAAGTTAAAATGCATAAAGCAGCTTGGAAAAACCGCATGACAGTGAGTGCATATTTGTAATTTTCTATATTAATAAAAATGTTAGTATTTTCCTGAGAATGTGATGTAAATAAACATCTCTCATTAATGATTAATGTTTCATTGTAGAACAAACCCATAAAAATAAATTAACTGAAATAATATTTACACTGTTAAAAATGTAATAAGTTATGACAACATATGTTTTTACATTGCTTTAACACATCAAAATAAGTTAAGCAATTTTCAACTTAATTTATACAAGATTTAACTAAATTTAAGTCATTTTAATGTAATATAAGTTGAAATGACTTGAACATCCAACTAAGTTGATTGTACTTAAAAATTTGAGGCAGCAACTTTTTCTGCTGGATTTGTTGGGCCTTGTATTGTGATTGTGAAGTATCACATGGAAAATTAAAATAAGTTTCATATGGAAAAATATTCTGAGCAACACTGACCATTTAAATTTGAATCGTAACCTTAGCTTCAACTCTTGAAAAAGTATTCATGCTAAGGAAAGAGAAAACGAGGACAAAAATAGGGTTGTTTTTTTTTCAGGAGTTGGCACAGAAGCTGATGGTAAAATGAAAGCTCATGGTTGTGTAATGCAGAGCACATGTCAAGCTGCACAGGACAGCTCAGATTACCTGCGTCATTCTCTCTCCAGACGGCCTCCATGTGCTGCTTTACTCAGACTCTTTTAAACATCATTATAGGGGACATGTTTCCTTGTTCGTTTTGCAGACATTGGTTCAATGTAGGCTATTACAATTCCTCTGGAGATGGTAAAACAAACAGGGCCCTATTTTAACGATCTGAAAGGCAAAGTATCAAACGCGAAACGCAAGTAACTTTGTGGGCGGCGCTGTTGCTATTATACCGACGGGATAAATGACTCTTGCGTCCGACGCAAATCTAAAATGGGATGGTCTGAAGTAGCTACATTACTCATAGGTGTGGTTTGGGCGTAACGTGCAATAAACCAATCAGAGCGTCATCTCACATTCCCTTTAAAAGCAGGCGCGCTTGTTCCATGGCGGATTGCTATTATAATGGCGGATTTGCCAGACGCACGCCAGGAGCGGTTCACAGTCGAGGAGACCGACGTTCTCATCAGGGCCGTAAAAGACAGAGAAGTGACATTAAATGGCGATGGGAGAAACACCCCCAAATTAGCTTCGGTTAAACAGGCGTATAATGATTTGGGTAAATGTGTAAGCTAGATTTATGCCTTTGTTTTCACATCTTCATGGACACCACAATGATTTCCCTCGTGTGGTAATATTTTTCCTTGTAATTATGTATGGTTTGCAAAAATGGGAACTGCTGCATTTGTGTTGATGAGAGAAGCAAAGTGTATGCGCGTTGTGCACACGCTACATTATGGCCAAGTATGCGCTCTTAAAATAGCATCTGAATAACGCGCCACTGACTTTAGACAAGTTTTTTCCTGGTCTGTGGCAGAATTGTTTTCTGAAACTGCAAAATAGCAGCAGGGAACATTTGTGCCGAAAGACGCCTCCTCTTTTCCTGAACCGCTCCGGGAGCACAAGTTCATTCCCTAATTTACCGACGTGCGTCTGTGGAGGGAAAAGTCCGCTGTGCGTCGGGTGCAAAATAGGAATGATACATGCGTCGGTGTACAAAGTCAGTTGCGCTGGGTGTAAGATAGGGCCCACAGCAGGGGCGCTGTAAAGGGGGGGTAAACGATGACGATTCTCGGGGCCCATGACTGAGAGGGGGCCCAGAGAAGCCCCCAATAAAACTGTGGTGCTAAAAAAATATATTTGATAGTAAAAATTATTAACTTTCAATTATTCTATTTGCTGTTTCCTGGTGTCAAAAAATGTATTTGTTTAGGAAACACAAACGTCCGTGGGCCCCTCTCCCCCTCTCGATTATCATAAAATGGTTCAGTCCGCCCAAATTGTATCCAGGCAACGTATTTTTACACTCTGATTTTGTGAGACGTAAGTTATACGCTCGGACAGATTCGGCTTGAAGTCGTTCATCCTCGGATGCGTTGCCGCGCGCGCTGTTACAAAAAAGCTGTGCACACAGCTAAGCGAAATGAGGTCTTGCCGGTCTTGCGCACCGAACTTGTCACTTTTGCAGCGCTCGTGCGACGCGTCGAGAATAAACAAGTGTCAGCGCGCTCTCTGATCGGTAAAGGTGCACGGACCTCTCCCAATCATCTCAGCCTCCGAAGCACCAACTAACTTCGCCTCCGTTTCCCTCGTAAGCTGATATTAGTATTTAAACATTCTCTTTGATATTTTTTTTTAAATGACACACTGTCTCTTTCTCTCTCATACACACATGCGCACGCGCACGCGCAGACGCACACGCACACACACACACACGCACACGTTGGTTTATGTGGTTTATGAGGACTCTCCATAGGCGTAATGGATTTTATACTGGACAAACTGTATTTTCTATCCCCTACACTGCCCCTATCCCTAAACCTACCCGTCACAGGAGAGATTCTGCATTTTTACATTTTTAATAAAACACTGCTTAGTATGTTTTTAAAGCCATTTGAATTATGAGGACTTTTGAAATGTCCTCATAAACCACCTATACGTAGTAATACCAGTGTAATACACATGTCATTCTACAAATTTGTGTCCTCATAAACCACATAAACCAACCCATTGTCTCTTTCTCTCTCACACATATGTAGGCTAGCTATAAACTCTTTAGACTTTTAATGATTAGTGCTTTATTTTTAAAGTTTGTGGTTAAGAATCGTGTAAAAAAAATCCCTTATTTTGGGGATTGATTCCGGGAAATCTCCCTTATTTTCATATTTTAGCTATGGCGTACGCACTCTTTGAGGCCCCAGGTCTCTACGGTAGCATTTTTCGACAAGTTAGCACGTTTCGATAGAGCAGGGTGCAGCGGGTGCACGGCTTTGTATTACAGAGGACAAATTACGGGTGTGGACATGGGATGGAGTTCAATTGTCTGATTGACTTAAATATATGAGAATGATAGTCAAAATACCATAAAAGCGCATGATTATATGTAAATTAATATGAAAAAAGTCTCAGCTGTGTTGGGGGCCCTGTCAAGATTCTTTTCATGGGGCCCAAAATCCTTAGCAGCGCCCCTGGCCCACAGTCTGCAAATTCAAAATGCACAAATGTTTTCTGTTCATGCTATAGTTATGCTTCCCATTAATACCTGGGTTTCTTGTTCTATTTCCTTTTTTTTTCTTCCAAAATATCAGCTCCTATCTCCTCCATTTCATACATCTGATGGAATTATTGTCCCATTGGTTGCCATGGATAAGGAATTATTTTCTTTCTTTAAGAAATGACACCTATTTTTTAGGACCATTAAGATTTTTCATGTTGTAATTGTATTTTCATGACTATAAGAAATAAACTAATCACTGAAATGTAAAAAATAAAAATTCATTCTTATTACTATGTGAAGAAATAACTGTATTACTTAAAGATTTATCATGGTTGTGTATGTGCTTCCTTTATTTGTGCTAATTGGGGCATAAATTCGGCTGCATCTTCTTAACGCTGTTTATCTCTCTGTCTCATCATAATCTGTACAGGAGCGCAGGCACACATGTATAACAACAGCTTTTCTAGATTCTGTCATTAAGAGAAAATAAACCATTTTTGTCCAATAATCTTACTTGCCTGGTGAATGATATGTGATAATTTGTTCTTTTGACTTGAAGATTCTGATAATTGTGATTGTGATTTATATTTATATATCAGATTACCGAACGGGCCCGTGCTTCATCCAGGTCCTCAGCAGTAAGTGTGTAGGTCAGAGCGGGGGATTTGTGTGCAGTAAAGCTGTATGCTGTGCCACGGTGGGTCGAGCGTGGGGTAACCCGTGTCAGCTGTGCCCTCCTCTCAGCTCGTCCTGCAGCAAAGGGTTCATCACAAACACTCGCACAGGAGCCTGCCAAGGTCAGCACTGATTTATTACATTATTAAAGTGTGTACAGTACAGTGATGTATCAGTGAATGCCAATTGCTTTGTAAACGTTTTTAATGCATTTATACTTTCAGCATTGAATTTATTTGTCACCTTTATTTATATAGTGCTTTTTACAATGCAGATTGATTTAAAGCAGCTTTAGAGATAACAGGAAAATAATGTTGTAATAATATTGTTAAATATAAAATTAAATGTCCCCAACTAAGCAAGTCAAAAGCCAATGGCGACAAAGGCAAAAAAGGCGACAGTGGCAAGGAACCAAAACTCCATCAGTGACAGAATGGAGAAAAAAACCTTTGGAGAACCCAGGCTCAGTCAGGGGGCCAGTCCTCCTCTGGCCAACGAACGAACAGTGTATGATTATGATTCAGGCAGCATTACAGGTCAGAAGTCAGATTGGATCGGAACATTATATTATGCAGTTCATCTGGTTGAAAATTGGAGTAATCACGCACAAATGGAGACGAGTTTGTTGAGGATCAGCGCTGATGGCTGTCGTGTCGATGAGGCCTTCACAGGGGAGAGTCTAGTTGACACAATCTCTGCTGACATTTCAGGGATGCGTTGTGGTCGTGTCTAGGTGCAGGTCCACCATCTGATCTGGATACGGCCCGGATCCTGCTGATTACATCATGCGTTGTGGTCGTGTCTAGGCGCACTTAGAGTTAGACTTATACTTATACTTAGAGTTATTCATTTATTTGACACTTTATCCAAACATAAGTGATTAAACATAAGAACTAAACAGGGCAAATTAGCGTGGGACTACAATCCCATTAAAGTGTCGATGTGAGTGTGAAGTTCTGCGGCTGATCTACTGACAATGCTCAGATTAAAGTCGACAGACGAAGCATCTCATTTATTTAATGAACAACACAATCTACCAAGAGCAGTGCAAATTAGCGTAGAGTCGCAAACAAGCAGAGCCGCTGATAATCAGGTGCGGGTGATCTTCTAACAACACGGCACAGCAAATAAAATAAATAAAAAATAAAGTGGCTTGGCATATTATATTTTTGGATATTTTTCTCTAGAATTTCTAAATAAATGAACACGAGTGTCCCATCTACCACACAATCTGTTCTCTGTAGTTCCTCCTAGTCAAGTCACCTTTGTTTATATAATGCTTTATACAATACAGATTGTCTCAAAGCCGCTTTACAGTGATAACAGGAAAATAATACATTTCACCTGATGTTTAGCTGAAGTCATACAACAGCGTCAGTACAGGCAGATCAATAAGGAACCCTAATTCCCAACAGGTGACAGAATGGGGGAAAAAACCTTGGGAGAAACCAGGCTCAGTCGTTCAGTCGTTCTCCTCTGGCCAACGAATGAACACGGTGTCATTATTATTCATGCTACATCACGAGTCAGAAGTCAGATCGGGATCGGTAGCATTAATTTTCATCCAGTTCCTTTTACTTGAAGACGGATTCATCACGCCAGTATGGAGCTGAAGCAGGCTGTCTATCACAGCATGTCTAGCACTTAATAGATTAAGACATTCTTTTTTGGGTGTTAAATGATGGCACAAATACCAGTAAATTGACTACCACAAACCTTAGTAAATCACATTGCATGATTCATTTAAAAACTCTCCTCCCATAAATTTTGCAATTGAAAGCTCCTACAAATTCACATGCAATCAGCTGCAAAAATCACTGTGTCCACGCCTTTTCATCGCTTCTTTTTCACTGCGTGTCTTTAGTAAATCCTGAAAGTAGCTTTTTAATGCCAAAAGAGCGTTTGCAATGGTGCAAGCTGTTAGTAAATCTGGCCCTAAGTGCGTTAACAAAGTCCATTAACGGTCAAGATTCAAGTGCTCACTAGTGTTGTATTTGACATCAGCTCATTTGAGTCAGAGTCAAAACCAAGATCAGGGGCCTTATTTATAATATGTTGCGTAGAAACCATCCTACATTTGATCTTATGGTCATTTCCCAAATGTGTGTACATCTGATTCAGAGAACGAAATGAAGCACAAAAAACATGTGTACGGCTCTTTTCCAGATGTGAAATCTATAAATTGCAAATGATCTTGAAATCGTGTGCAGCTGAAATACCTGCAGTACTCAGACTCTTTGCCAGAAGTCTGTAAGTCTGCTTAGACCCTGATGTGGCACTAAGCACTTTTCCATGTCAAACACTGTTTTTATAAATATGAATGCTTGTTTGGATTTTAGCGTACAAGTAGACCTAGTCCACACTCTCCATGAAAAGTCCATGAAAAGATAAAGACCATGAAAACATGGACTGAACCCTCTTCTAGTCTGGGTCTCGACTGGAACTCGACCCTCTTCTGGTCTTGACACAAGCTGTTTAGCTCCCAATTTCTCCCATTTGTTATAATACCAGTGGACCATCTAAGGGTGTGTTCACACTTGCAGTTCAGTTCCCTTTCGAGGGAACTCGAACTGCGTCGACTATGACACTGTGGGGGAACGCCCTTAGTGTAACGCACCTGTAGTATGAATGAAACTAATCCAATCATGATTGGTGCTGCGTCATGACATAACATGTGACAACATGCATGGAAGCTACAAAGGGACGCCAGCACACAACAGAACAGAGTTAGCTTTTTGCTCTTCAGCAAGCGCTCTCTGTCAAACTGTCTGTCCTATTTGGTGTTGTTTGTCCCATAAAAATTGTCCCAAATAAAGGTCTGCATTGCAATATAGAATCTAGTGGCTCGGATCTCGCATTTGCCGAGGCAGCGCATAGATTACGGGTCTACTCTGTAATAAAGATTCTGTGGCTGGGATCTCGTGTTTGCTGAGGCAGCGCGTAGATTAAAGGTCTACATTTCAATACAGAATCTATAGTGGCTCGGATCTCGCATTTGCTGAGGCAGCACGTAAATTACGGGTCTACTCTGCAATCAAGATTCTGTGTGAGTGCGAGGCATGCATTCATTGAGAAATATCTCGATGCGCACAGTCGTGCATTTTCGGGTGTTTCAGCCTCATTGACTTTGCGATCAGTGGTGCAGATAGTGTTCTCTTGTGACTCGCGCACACCACAGTCTTCACACGGACGCGCGCTTTAATCCGTTTCGGAGACTCTCTATTCGTTCCGATGAAATCACAAAATAAAATGCACTCAAATGTGTCCCTGCTTGATATACAACCACTGATAAACATAATCGGTTTTAATGAGGAAAAAAACACACAATACGAGTGCGGATTAAAACCCAGAACCTCTGACATGCTTGGCAAAAATTCTGCCACTGGACCATTAATATACATATGTATTGTAGTCGGATCTATATATTTATTCACGTGAAAATTATCGGTACTAACAACATATACTAGATCTCATTAAACGACAAATTAAACCCAATATAAATGTACCCCCCCCCCCCACACACACACATACACACATATACACATGTCCCACCCACTTTTTAAAGCAATGTTACACCACTGAGTAAAAGGGAAACACGTGATCTGTGAAATAATACTGTTTGGGTGCGAGCCGAGGGATTCACAGTGCGCTGTCGGATGTTTCAGCCTCGCACCTGTTGACTTTCTTCTCGAGGGATGAAAGCCAAATATATTGTAACGGCTTGAATCTCGCGTTTGCCGAGGCAGTGTGTAGATTACGAGACCGTATAAATACATATTAAAACAGTATTGTCTAGTGATTATGGCTGAATTTAATTCTAAGAAATTAAAATGATGGAATATTATCTGACTTTAAGAAGTTAGATATTTTAATTCAGCCTATCATTCAGACCGTGTTTCACTTATCCAGTGTTTCTGACTGCATTTAATTCTGAGGAACAAAAATGATGAGCAGCGAATGCACGCTGCTCTGTCTGCCCCACAGGCTTGCGGCCATGCAGTGTTCCGTCCACACATCGATTTTCGATTTCGATTTCGATTTTGCCCTAGCAGTCCTCCGCTTCAGGGTATCGAAAACGAGACAAAAATAGCAGGGCTGTCCCTGGGTCTGGCGCAGAGTCTATTTTTGCTGCGCTGCTCACGCTCAATTTAAGTGAAAGCACACTTTTGATGGACAAAATATATGATATATATGAATATATATATAATAATATGATTTCACCCAAAAAGTGCCCAAAATGCACAGAATTTGCATGTCTGGTGTGCTTTAACAAGAACTGGAGTAGGCTATGTCAGAAAAGAAAATGAAGACTCAAAAATATTTATAGAAAATGTACCCATTTAAACTTGTTTTTATTATTTCCCAATCGTTTCCCTGCACTTGCTCCACTTGCCTGAGCTTAGCGCTTGTTTAGCTTGGCTGGACATGTGGCAGATGAGAGAAGAACTGTTTGCGAAATATAACTTGCCATTGATGTAGCCTACAAGTGATTGCAATAGGCCTGTGTGTGTGTGTTTTGAGAAATATCTTTATACTGCAAGGCTATATTTATTTTATTTTTATTTGTTATTTATATATTATTTTATTGCCATTACCTGTTTTCATACAGAAGTTTAGTTTGCTAAATATATAAAACATTTTTAGTTGGATATTGGTTGTGAAAAGAAAGAAATGGTTCTTACATAACACTGCACTTTAGATGTGTGTGAATTTCCCACACCAGGAGTAATTTATATAGTTCTATTTTATAGCGATTATCTGTTCAAAAAATTTTCTATGTTCTATGCAAAATGTTCTATTAAAGAGAAGATAGAAAATAAAATATTTGTGTGTGCTGTAAAATGGTTAGAAATAATGAAATCGGAATCGGCTGAAATCGGTATCGGCAGGTCAAACTCAATGAAAAATCGGAAATCGGAATCGGCCTGGAAAATTGTAATCGGCGCATCTCTAGTTACAGGCTGCAGTTCGATTCCGCCCACCAAAATTCAACGGGTTGGTGTGGAATGTAGTCGACCCAGAGCAGTGTCGGGTATTGGAACAGGAAGTAAACTCCCTGCTGGTAAAGGAGGCCATAGAGCATGTTCCTCCCCCAGACAGGGAGTCCGGGTTCTACAGCCGCTGCTTCATAGTTCCCAAGAAGGATGGAGTGTTGCGGCAATTTTAGATCTAAGGCATTCAAATCGGTCTCTGAGGAGATTCATGTTCAAGATGCTCACTATTCCCATCATCGTGAGTCAGATCAAATCTGAGGATTGGTTTGTCACAATAGATCTAAGGGACGTATACTTCCACATATCCATCCTTCCATCTCACAGGAAGTTCCTGAGGTTCCCTTTCAGGGGCGAAACATTCCAATATTGGGTTCTTCCGTTCGGCCTAGCTCTCTCCCCTCGTTCGTTTACCAAATGCATGGATGCGGCTCTTTCTTCGCTGAGGCTTCAGGGTATCAGGATGCTAAATTATATTGACGATTGGCTTATTATGGCCCAGTCAGAAGAGCTGGCAGTTCGGCATCGAGATGTCGTCCTTGCCCACATCCAGAGCCTGGGGTTGAGACTCAACAAGAAAAAAAGCGCGTTGGCTCCAGCGCAGAAAAACCCATTCCTGGGAGTGCTATGGGACTCGGTCACGATGCAGGCACAATTTTCTCCTGCACGGATCGAGTCCATCCTGGCCACGGTGAACAGGATAATGCTAGGCTAGGCCATCACTGTAAAACATTTTCAAAGAGTGTCAGGGCTAATGGCAGCCGCATCCAACGTCATTTCATTCGGCCTGCTGCACATGAGGGCCCAGCAGTGGTGGTTGAAAACCAAGGGGTTTTCCCTGAGGGGAAACCCATTCCGCATGATCAGGGTTACGCGCAGATGCCTTCGTTCCCTATCTATGTGGAAAAAAGCTTGGTTTCTGTCCCAAGGCCCCGTGCTGGGAGCCTTATGTCGCCGGAAAGCCGTTTCGACAGACTCCTCCCTCATGGGCTGGGGTGCGGTCATGGATAGCAGGGCTCTGAGGAGCTTCCTCCCAGACTTCAGGGGTCACCACTCAGACAATGTGTCAGTGGTCTCCTACTTGATTCATCAGGGGGTTCTGAGGTCGCGCCCTCTATCCAGATTGGTGCTTCAGATCCTCTTGTGGTCCCAGGGGAAACTGTTATCTCTCAGAGCAATGCACGTCCCAGGGGACTAGAATCAGAGAGTAGAAATCCTGTCGAGGCTGGGGCTGAGGCCCGGGGAATGGAGACTTCACACCAAGGTGGTGAAGACAATATGCGAGAGGTTCAGCCCAGTAGAAGTGGATTTGTTCTCGTCTCGAGGAACGTGCCACTGTCCACTGTGGTTTTCTCTCACCCATCCAGCGCCATTGTGGTTGGATGCCATGGTACAGATGTGGCCGAGGCTAAGCCTGTACACCTTTCCCCCAATCGCTCTGATCCCGGGAGTTCTGGAGAGGGTCCGTCGAGACGGGATCAGCCTACTTCTAGTAGTCCCCCCCCGTACTGGCCAGCCCAGGTATGGTTTTCAAACATCATAGCATTCCTGGCCGGCCCTCTGAGGAGGGATCTGCTTCCACAGGCCGGGGGCTCAATATTCACCCTCGATCAGACCTGTGGAAACTTTGGGCCTGGTCCCTGAGGGGACTCAGTACCTAGAGGCTGGCCGGTCGGCAGGAGTGGTTGAGACCATACTAAGTTCCAGAGCTCCTTCCATGAGGAGATTGTATGGCCTGAAGTGCAATGTGTTTCCACTTGGTGTAGAGAGCGTGAGGTGGACCCAGTTAACTGCACGGTGACTTCAGTGCTGGAGTTCCTTCAAGATCGCTTCTCGTCTAGTCTTACCCCGTCCACACTCAAGGTGTACATGGCTGCCATTGCGGCTTTCCACACTCCTCTGGGTGATGGGCCTCTGGGGAGACATCAGCTGGTTGTACATTTTCTCCGTGGGGCTTGGAGGATGAGACTTGCGGCTCATACCAGGGTTCCCACATGGGACCTTGCAGTGGTTCTCAAAGGGCTGGTCGAGGCCCCCTTCGAACCTCTGGAGTCGGCTGAGGTCAAGAACCTTTCCCTCAAGGTAGCTTTTTTACTAGCCATTACATCTCTGAGGAGAGTAGGAGACCTTCAGGCACTCTCGGTATCTCATGGGTGCCTGGAGTTTGCTCCAGGCGACATTAAGGCTATCTTGCATCCCAGGCTGGGCTATGTGCCTAAAGTGCCTTCTAATTAGGCACGGCCTGCGGTTCTGCAGGCTTTTCATCCCCCACCTCACGTGACGATGGATGAAGAGAGACTTCATTTGCTCTGACTTGTCAGAGCTCTCAAGATTTATGTCCAGAGGTCTTCTTCATGGCAGAAGTCAGATCAGTTGCTGGTGTGATTCGGGTCGCCCAAGAAGGGGCTTCCCGCATCTAAACAGACCATCAGTAACTGGGTCGTTCAGGCTATCTCTATGGCCTATTAGGTGCGCAGCTTGTCTTCACCTTTGGCCGTGAAGGCTCATTCAACCAGAGGCATGGCGTCCTCTAGAGCCCTCCTTTCAGGGGCCTTGATTCTTGTGGCATAGTGGGTACTCGTTCCCCAAAGTGTCGTAGTCGACGCAGTTCGAGTTCCCTTGAAAGGGAACGTCTCGGGCAGTGTTGGGTAAGTTACTTAAAAAAATTAATTAATTACTAATTACATCATCAATATTGTATTTAAAATACTTTTCTAATTACTCTGTCTGAAAAGTAATTTAATTACTCAACAAGTAATTAAACAAATTACTTCTTAAAATCCCTATAAACCTTGACCGGATAGACGATAGAAATGAAGCTCTTTTAATAATTAAAAATGAGTCAGACATGGAATAGTTTATCCTTTTAAAGCATTTTAGCTTTATTAAAACATACTTTAATACTTAAACATTTTAGTAACAAATGTAACCTTTAGTTAAACAGAATTCATCTGCTACACATCTGAATAACAAACAAAAATGTATTCATCTGCTACATATCTGAATAACAAACAAAACATTAATTCATCTGCAACATATCTGAATAACAACCAAAAAATAATTCATCTGCAACATATCTGAATAACAAACAAAAAAATAATTCATCTACAACATATCTGAATAACAAACAAAAAATAATTCATCTGCTACATATCTGAATAACAAACAAAAAAATTAATTCATCTGCAACATATCTGAATAACAAACAAAAAAATTAATTCATCTGCAACATATCTGAATAACAAAAAAAAAAATTATTCTGCTACATATCTGAATAACAAAAAAATAATTAATAATTCAAATTAATTAATTAATTATCTGCAAAACTCAAGCTGTAAATTAAAAAAAATTCAAAGCAATGAGCAACTTATTTCATGCATACTGTATGCGGTCATATGTTTTTCAACAAAAAACTCATTTCTACTGCTCAGCTGACTGTGCTGCCACCTTTTTGAAAAAGTGGTTGTATCTCATTAATGTAAGTCTCTCAAAACGTTTGCTTGACAATCGGTTCCTCCTGGGGGGTGAGCACAAGATTGCCAAGGCTGAAAAGCCTTTCCACTGGTGCGCTTGATGGTGTGGCTGTGTTGTACCTCAGTGAAATGGCCTTAATCCTGGGATACTGTCTAAGAACACCCAGGTCAGACCCTGCAGATTTCAAATATTCCATGACCTCTGTTTCAGCAGAGTAGGCACAATCCTCCTCCTCAAATGAGAAAAAGTCATCAGTGGAGTCAGCATGCTTGTTGTGATGTTGATCATTATGCTGTTGGTCTTCAAGAGGCAACCCACGGCACTCTGTAGTAAGCATTGCCCTAACAGTGTCTTTTTTCTCTTCTTCTCTGATCCAGCGTAACTTAAATTTGGGCAAAGTGGCTGCAGCCAGGAGAGCTTTTTTATTGTCCATCATAGAGGAAAAGCGTGTCTTGATAGCCTATGAGGAAAAAAAATACATCAGACACTTCACATTATACAAGAGTATGACAAATAATATAAAAATGTATTTAAGCCATGCCATGGGTAATACAAAAATCTAGCAATCTGTATAAATATCAGATTACCTGAACAATGACATCAGGGAGAGATGCTGTCATCCTAAGCTCGTCCCGCAGTGCCAGCGTCCTGGACATTAGAATCTCCAGAGTTGGAAGAAGGGTTCCAAAATAGCAGTTATCTTCTCCTTGCAATATGTCTAGCGCTACAGTGAGTGGCTTTAACACAATACAATATTCCTTTAGGAACAGATACTCCCGATCATTGAAGCATTTTATTCCAAACTGAGCGCAAACAGTATTTAACTCAGCAACTGGAATGTCAGTGATCCTGGACAGGGCATCGTGAAATGAATTCCATCGCGTTGAAGTAGGCACTATGAGTTTTTTCTACTAATTATTATAGTATTACAAAAAATAAGCTTCATAAACAAGAATTTCATATAATCGGTCTAACAAATTATACAGTCCTCAAAGGGATTTCTTTTGAGTAAAGACTGCGGATCTATAGTGATCGTAACTGACTGTATGGCATCGTTACTTTTGTATTTTTATTACGATTGTAGCCAAATATCTGTTGCCAGAACTATTAACCCAAAACGAACACTAAACATTGGCTTTACTACAGTAGCCAAATCAAACACAGAATCATGTTTAGCATGCCTGTAGATGAACAAGCATATAGATAAACAATACAAAAGCTCTAATCAAAGAATAATTTACACTAATTCCAAGTTTGCTGTTGAGATTAAAAAAAAGTTTGTAATGTTAGGTGTTTGTCGGATAGCGTTAAGTATGAATGAGCATTTAACAAACTGGTTTGCAGAGCCAAACAGCGTTGTCATTTGTTTACTTCCTTGCTACAACATACAATTAACAATACAAACTATTACAGGAAAACACATCGACAAAAAATAAATCATACTTACAGGTTGGTGCCCGTAAACAACAGCTTTTGTTCTTAAAGTTGGAACTGCTCCATCTTTCAGGACAAGCCGTTGTGCGAATCCTGCATTGAACTCGCGAAGATTGTGGAAGCTTTCCTCCGTAAAATGTGCAGCACAGAGAGCGAGATTTGGGTAATAATTAACCATTGATCCCTAACTCCTGCGACCCTAGGAAGGCTGAACAAAGTGGACCTGCAATCCGGATGAAAATAACAGCGTTTCGACGGCATTGCGACAACAACAGCCTACTATACCACAACAACTCTTCTCCAACGCAATATAAAATGGCCTCGCCCCCCTTATTTAGTATTCTCGGAGGAGGGGTTTAGTGGGGTTAGTGATGTCAGCAACCCTGGAGGAATGTCTTGTAGTCCCTACCGGCCGTTTTCTGTAGTCCTTAGAAATTGATTTCTTTAAAAGCAAATATCTCCCTTTGCTTTGAACTTTGAGCGCTGTAACTTTGCAGATGTTGTTCATGCTCAAACAGCAACATTACACACTAGCTAAAGTTAGAAAAGTGAAATCGTGTTTTACCACCCCTTTAAAAGCCTTGATTCATGCAGCAACACACCACTGCTGTGTTGCTCAGAGACGTGCTGTGATTGAACTGTTGTTAAAAGGAAAGTTACACTGATTCCATACCTGTTCTCTTCACAAATGATCACAGACGTACTGGGATAAAAGTTTATAGTTCAGATATAAACAAAGTAGATCACCTTTTGAAACTAACTTGGTGCTTCAAAAAACAATCGTATCGATTATGTCATAGTGTCATGATTCCTGTCTTGTGTTTCCCTTGTCTTGTGTGGACTTTTATTATTTCCTGTTTTGTGCCATGTTTTTGTAGTTTTTCCTGTTGATTAGTTCATGATTGTTCCCAGGTATATCTTGTTTCCTAATTACTTAGTTAAGCTTGTTTGTCCCTGTGTATTTATAGCCCTTGTGTTTCACTTTTTACTTTGTCAGTTGTTGTAAGTGTAATGGTTGCCTCTGTGATCTCCCTGGTTTTGTTCCTTGTTCTTCGAGTTCTGTGTTCTCTGTTTTATGTGTTACTTTATTAAATAACCCTGCGTTTAGATCCTCATCTTCGCTTGCTTTCCTCAGCTCATTACAAATAGAATTATTCATTCAAACCAATTTTTAAAAAATAAATCTTTCAAACTAATTAAACATTTTTAAATAGACTGCAGCAATTAACATTTTGTCAAAACTCTAGTAAATTACGTTATTTTGTTTAGTTGTCTGTTCAGAATCGTGGGATAATCATGATCTCTATTTGAAATTTAAAAAAAATCGTGATTTTTAATTTATTTTTAGTTTTGTTGGTTTGATTTTGGATTTAACCATCTAACTGTGTGATTATAAATGTAACTCTTTTAAAAACATCTGTGGTTGGTTGTCTTGGTTATCAGTCTGGTCTTTAAGATGATTTAATCTTAATTTAATCTAAAATGATTTAAGGGAATTGCTGGTACTTCATGAAATGTTTTCTCTTTGGCCAGATGTTGATGAATGTAAGGTCGTGCCTGACCTGTGTGAAGGAGGAAGATGCATCAACACAGTGGGCTCATACCAGTGCCAGTGTCCGGCAGGTTACCAGCAGCACATGAGCTCGCTGAAGTGTGAGGGTGAGTAACATACTCTAACACAAACCATGCCAAAAGGAGAATAATAGCATGCTTAACTAAATAAGAGACTGCAACATACAATCCCGACAATATAGAGTTCATAAAACCACACTGATCATGATCATGACCCACTGATGATAACACAGGAAATTACTGGTATTTTGTGACCAGAAGGTTATAATTGAACTCCAGGAGAAATGTCTCTGTATCAACACACACATTCTAGCTGATCCCTTTCATTAAAGGCATTCATCTCATGTACAGCTGTTAACAGTATTCTTCTCTTTCCCTGCCATGCAGGACCAAAATAACAACTTGACTTGATCATTAAAGTGTATTTCAGTGTATAAATTGCAATAAAATCCCTCAGATGTGGATGAATGCTCCAGCATCGAGCGTGTGTGTGATGGAGGACGCTGCATTAATTCAGTGGGCAATTTCTCCTGTGTGTGTGCGTCTGGATACCTTCCGTCTGTAGACCGTGCACGCTGCCTTGGTGAGTTAGACGCCGAATGAGTCTTCTGTACTGTATAAACGCAAGTGCTGATTGGACTGTTACCAGCTTTATACTAAAGACTAAAACCCCTATTCAAAATGACTATTGTAATGGTGTGTTTATATCTATGTGCTTTGTACAGCCTTATGCAGCACTTATTAATGAATAATAATTCATTACATTTATATATAGTGCTTTTCTCAACACTCAAATCTCCTCAACTACCACTTATTGGCAGCATCCACTGTGATTATGAAAAGTCATAGTGCGCCAGAATGCAGCTTACTGGGGGAGAGGAGACAGGGTGATGAAGCCAATCAGTGTGTGTGTATATATATATATATATATAGTGCTGGGCGCAATTAATTGCATCCAAAATGTGTTTGTGTTTACATAATATCTGTGTGTGTGTACTGTGTGTATATACATATATATATACATATATATATATATATATGTTTATATATATATATATATATATATATAGTATATAGTACATGCAAATATTTCTTAAAGGGGTGGTAAAACATTTTTTCGAAGGCTTGATTGTGTTTGTGGGGTGCACTGTAACATGTGTTCATGCTTTGTTTTTAAAAAATTGCATTATTTTTCATATTTTACCTTTATTCTACACTGCTCTGTCCCGCCTTGTAAAAACGGTCTGATGGTTTCCGGGTTCTATGAAGCCAGTCCCTCAAAAATACGCAATGGGCTCAGATTGGTTAGCTGGCCCAGTGTGTTGTGATTCGCTAACCGCCTAGTGCACGTTTTCCGGAAACGTCACGCCCCTTACCTTTACCCGTAGTTTGTGCTTTGGTGTATTATAAACAGTGGCGTCGATCGGACCCAGAGAATGTTAGTGAAGGCAGGGCTCGACATTAACGCTTGTCCGCTTGCCCGGGACAAGTGGATTTTTTGAAGGGACAAGTAAAAGAGAATTTTACTTGCCCGACCGGATAAATAGCCTGATTAGAACATCAATAACAAAAATAAACAAATAACTAGGTAATCACTAAACCGAGAGAATGATTCTGATTTTATTACATTTATTGTAAGTTGCAAACGATTGTGGATAATGTATTACTGACGGTAAAGTTGCGCTGTTGACGCTCGCGCAGCCTCTCGAGGAGAAATCTACACAAATGAGCGCAGCACACACACACTCAGTTAACAACATACTGCCTATAAAAAATCTAAATGTGGAGTTTTTATATTTTTAACATATGTTAAGCAACCTCAATTATTTTTCCTGAATACCATCACGATTGAAAATGTGACATTGATTTCCTACAACAGTTCAATAAACAGTTAAAATTAAGTCACTTACATTTTAGATGCAATATTGCCTGTTTTTGTTGTTTCAGCAGCGAAAATAGTTCCAAAAAAAATCACAGCAGAACCACGACGCATCTCACAGGAACACTCAACCTGTTTTCATTACTGAATGATTCAGCATTTTGAACGAATCGGTTGAGTCAAAGATTCAATGACCCACTCATTAAAGGGGTGGTTCGGAATTTTGGACATCGGGCCTCATTTACAAGTGAGCCTTAGTGTTATTTATCAGTAGAGACATTTAAAAAAAAAAAAAATCATCCAGTCGTCCCAGTTGCGTAGTTGGCCGGTGCTAGGCTAGCGCGAATCAATGGTACCAGTTTTATCCTGCCATTAAAACAGTTTTACCCACTCCACAGTACACAGTACACTAAAAGCACGTCAGGTATAACGACTATCGTTATGTAAATGTCTGTTGAGAGAATAATGTTAGAAATCAAACTACCCTTTCATCGCATTGCAATAGTTATACTTTGTTCCCTGTATTTATCAGCATAGTCTACAGCAGCGGCGGAGTGATATGTTACCTAGGCAACCGAGAGAGCCGGTCCACATGACAATCACGCAAGTGTATTTACCTGCCGCTGACACTCGTCATCACTACAGAAACAGAGTTTATTTCAAGAATAAAGCAACAAGACATATAATTATGGCCACGTTTGAAAGCCATGACAATGTTTCGGACTTTGAAGACCATGAAGATGAGGAATGTGTGTTATTCAACGAACCATACATGTATGAGCCGGAATACACAGATGAAGAACTAATCAAGATGGATGCTAAAAGGTCAGAAAGATAACAACAACAATAACATATATTTAAATATAATGTATTGCTACACATTACATAAAGACAAATAAACAACTTTAGTGGATTGCAAAGACAATAGCCCTACAATGTTTGACAGACTGTTGGACCAATTCATAAAATAACTAACGTTATACCGTTAGTTACACTATAGTGTCACTCTCCACAATGCATTGAACTGTAACGTTATCTCCACAAACGTTGTCAGTGTCGATCTATCAGTTATGAAAGACTAGCTTCATTAGCTAGAGGTTAGTGTAGCCTAACAAAAGTTATTAACTTACCTGTTCATCTGTAGCTGTTGGTGCATCGGGAAAGACGGCTGGAACTGCATTCAAACTCAGTGACTTTTTATCGTTTCGATCACTTTGTACAAAGTCGTCTGATCTAAAATGATCGCTACAAATTCGGGCCTTTAGTAGTGTCTATTTCGGTGTCTCCTTATCCAAGACAGCAGCAAGAATCCACAGTTGGTTCCTTTCTGGATCTCTTACTGGAAATCTGTGGAAACTTTTTGTTGACCATCTTTTTTTTTTATTTGTACAATTTTTAAAAATACAGTGAATAACCATTTTGCCAATTCTTTCAATTCTGATCGAATGTTTTAAAATCGAGGCTACTACTAGCTAACTTGGCGTTCCGACTGTACCGTAGTGCGATTCTGTTGTGTTTACCTTCCGGCACAGTACTACTCCCGGAGCAAAGTAAAATTCCGCCGCTGCTGAGAAACTAGTTCCTGTAAATGTAATGCGATCATTGGAATATATTTTGATATGTCAAACTACATTGAGTAGTTTGATTTCTAACATTATTCTCTCAACAGACATTTACATCGATAGTCTGGAGTTATAACTGATGTGCTTTTAGTGTACTGTGGAGTGGGTAAAACTGTTTTAATGGCAGGCTAAAACTGGTACCATTGATTCGCGCTAGCCTAGCACCGGCCAACTACGCAACTGGGACGACTGGATGATTTTTAAAAAAAAATGTCTCTACTGATAAATAACACTAAGGCTCACTTGTAAATGAGGCCCGATTTCCAAAATTCCAAATCACCCCTTTAAGACGGTCGCCTGCCACCACCTACTGGCGGTTTAGTGGTTTATGTTTAAAAGTAGTATCATTCTTTCCAATTTCATAACATTATTTTATGCAATTGTAATTTTTCAGTGTAAATTATTTAATTTGATCAGCCCTACCTAGGGTAACAGCCCTAGTGTCTTATTATTCTAAATAATTTAATTTATTGATCAAATTTAGGAATTTAAAATGAAAGATGAAGCATACATTTAATAAGATTGGGGGAGGAGATGCCCTTTAAAGGTGCAGATATTACAAAATGCCGATTTAAATATCAAAGCTGATTGAACACTGATGAGAATATTGCTTCAGAATAAATTAACACACACAAAAAAAACATCCGGACAAGCAACTTTTTTACTCGGACAAGTGAATGACAGATTTACTTGTCCAAAGGACAAGCACATGAAAAGTCTTAATGTCGAGCCCTGGTGAAGGTGATCGAGCAGAACCTGTCCAAGAACGGCTGTTAAACGACTTTTCAGAAAGGTTTGTTTTTTGTTGTTGTTTCTGTCTCATTACTTTTTAGATACGCTGTAATTAAATTGTACTAATTATTATAGTATTACAAAAAATAAGCTTCATATTCATAAACAAGAATTTCATATAATCGTTCTAACAAATTATACTAACGTTACAGTCCTCAAAGGGATTTTTTTGAGTAAAGACTGCGGATCTATAGTGATCGTTACTGACTGTATGGCACCGTTACTTTTGTATTTTTATAACGATTGTAGCCAACTATCTCTCACCAGAACCATTAACCCAAAACGAACACTAAACATGGCTTTACTACAGTAAGTTAGCCAAATCAAACACAGAACCATGTTTAGCATGCCTGTAGATAAACAAGCATGAAGCATGTAGATAAACAATACATAAAAGCTCTAATCAAATAATAATTTACACTAATTCCAAGTTCGCTGTTGAGATTTAAAAAAAGTTTGTAACGTTAGGTATGAATGAGCATTTAACAAGCTGGTTTGCAGAGCCCAACAGTGTTGTCATTTGTTTACTTCCTTGCTGCAACGTACAATTAACAATACGAACTATTGCAGGAAAACACATTAACGAAAAATAAGTCATACTTACAGGTTGTGGCCCGTAAACAACAGCTTCTGTTCTTAAAGTTGGAACTGCTCCATCTTGCAGCACAAGCCGTTGTGCAAATCCTGCACTGACATTCGAGAAGATTGTGGAAGCTTTCCTCTGTAAAATGTGTAGCACAGAGAGCGAGATTTGGGTAATAATTATGAGGGACCGAGTTAAAAATAAATTTTAACCATTGATCCCTAACTCCCCCGACCCTAGGAAGGCTGAGCAAAGTGGACCTGCAATCCGGATGAAAATAACAGTGTTTCGACGGCATTGCGGCAACAACAGCCTACTATAATGTTATACCACAACAACTCTTCTCCAAAGCAAAAATGGCCTCGCCCCCCTTATTTAGTATTCTCGCTGGAGGAGTTTATTGGGGTTAGTGATGTCAGCAACCCTGGAGGAATGTCGTGTAGTCCCTACCGGCCATTTCCTGTAGTCCTTAGAAATTGATTTCTTTAAAAGCAAATATCTCCCTTTGCTTTGAACTTTGAGCGTTGTAACTTTGCAGATGTTGTTTATGCTCAAACAGCAACATTACACACTAGCTAAAGTTAGAAAAGTGAAATCGTGTTTTACCACCCCTTTTCTTAAATATATTTACTTACATGGCAAGAAGCCGTGTAATAAGCAGGATAATGTACATCCAGCCGGTTGTTATCTCAGAATAAACCCCCGACAGGGTGATGAGGATCTCAGAATTATCTCAGAATAATATCCTCATCACCCTGTCGTGGGTTTATTCTGAGATAACAACCGGCTGGATGTACATTATCCCTTACATGTATATGGGGATGATAGGAGGCCATGATGGTAGACAATAGGCAAGTTTGTCCAGGATGCCAGGGTTACATCCCTACTCTTTTTGAAAGACATTCTTGGATTTTTATGACCACAGAGAGTCAGGAACTTATTTGAACGTCTCATCTAAAGGACAGTACATTTTGACATTATAGTGTCCCCATCGCTATACTGGGGCGCTAGGACCCACACAGAGCACAGGGTAAGCACTTGACCTCTCTAGACCTCTTCCAGCACCAACCCAGTTTCCCATCAGGCAGTGACCAGGCTCAACCCTGCTCAGCTCCAGTGGGTGGCCAGGCGAGAGCTACAGAGGGAAAGCTGCCTGTTGAGGCATGTGCTGAACTTTCTGTTTCAGACCTCAACCTGTAATCAGCCATGCAGCTTTCCAGACCGAGAAATTCACCAAATACACATATGCATTGAATAGGACTTTACTGAAATTAAGTGTTCTCCCACCCAGACCTCAAAATGAAATGAATTGACTGTAAATATCTATAAGTTTGATTACAATTATAGGTAGCATTTCCCACATTTATATTTATATACACCTATTGATCTGTCTATCATGTGAATCTCCTACTGAAAGGCACAAGCCTTTGTTGTTCCCTATGTTAATAAAAGCCTTTCTAAATATACTGTATTGACAGAGAGTGGGATGGATGCCTCTGTTTGAACATTCAGTCACTTATTTGTGTTTTTGCCCATAGTGAGATACCTAGAAAAAATTGGGAAAAAAAGAGTTGCGAATGAAAGCGCACAAGGCAGCATCAGAGTCTCTTCTCACAGTAAAAAACGCAGTGTCAAATTAACACTTAAAGTGTTAATTTTAACACTACTCCAGATCATATATGGTCCCACTCTATCTAGAGTAAAAAGTACACTGTTTGTAGTGTTGAATTTACAGTGTTAATATAGCACCTTACAGTGTAGAAAAATTACACTGCGAGTGTCAAGTGTTACACTTACAAGTTTTACACTATGGGGTTTTAACACCCCTGGTGTTGATTTAAATCCATTGGATTACACTATAAGTGTCATTTATGAAGTATTCTGTTCAGTGCAAAAACAATTTACATTATTATAGTGTTAATGTACAAGATCAGACATAAAATCAAGAGTCTTCAGACAGATGTACAAATCCAAAGTTTATTCAACAAATGGGCAAAGTGGCTCCTTTAAAACATATGCCAGATGTGAAAAGGTCAAATTATCACATTCATGAGGAGTTGCAAAGAAAAAGCAAAAAAAAAGAATTAAAAAAGCATAACATCATCCAATTTGCCAAGACATGAACAAATATGACAGGTAGATTTGAACAAGATTGCAGAAAACTACTTGTTAACAGTTGTGTACCATCCATGAATGCAGTTCCTCTTTGTCCCATCAGCGAGCAGGTAGTAGTAGTAGTAGTATTTGAGTTTATTGCCACCGGCAGGGAGCAGGTATGCTGTGTGGTCGGTTCAATGCAATCAAGGTGTTTTTGTATGCTGGTCTCTGCCAAAGACAAAAATAACAAATCAAAGTCAGCTCTCCAATTGGCCGTCTTTATAGTTTTCCACAATACAGTCAACCCAAATGACAATATTTTGAGGCAGACAATACATTCTCTTCTCTTCTATTCTATTTAAAAAAAAAAAAAAAAAAACTGCACTAAAATTAAACTGAGAGGGGTCATAGCACTTACATATTGTTGTCCTACTGTTAGTTTACCTGCTTCTATTGTTCTCATTTGTAAGTCGCTTTGGATAAAAGCGTCTGCTAAATGAATAAATGTAATGTAAATAGTGACAGAAATGCCCAAATTTACCTTTTTCAAGACAACCAGGTGTTTTTCAGCTTGATATGAGCACATCTTTCCAGGTCTCTTGCAGCCTTGTTGTGATGGTGGAATCAAATCAAGGAGGAGACAAATTGATGCAAGACCGCTGCCCCATTCTAAATTACAGATGTGACAACTTCAGCAAAAAATGCATGTGCGCATATAGATCATCTTATTCTGAATTATAGTCTAAACTGAATCATCAGTTTCTTCATCTTTCACAACAGATTCTGCAGAGTCAATCAGGTCCTTGAAGCTTTTGGGAGAAGCCTTTCCAGGAACTTAGTTGAGGTCTTCTAACCAAAAATCAAAAAACAAAAAAACATCAACAGTTACATAGCATAATGACAACCCAATCTCTCTCAGTGCCGGGCAGAGTAGTGCCGTTCACACCTGGCATTAACATTCGTCTTGGGTGATGCACAAGTGAACAACTCGAAGTACAGGTGTAAACGCCCCCAAGACGCATTGAGATTCGATTGTTCTGATGAGGTCTAGGCCACATTCTTTTAATAGAGGGTTAGTTCACCCAAAGAATTTAATTCTGTAATTTACTCACCCCCATGTCGTTCCAAACCCGCAAGACTTTCTTTTGTCTTTGAAACACAAATGAAGATCTTTTTGATGAAATCTGAGAGCTTTCTGTCCCTTCACTGACAGCTACGCAACTACAACTTTGACGCTTTTAAAAGTTCATAAAGACATCTTAAAACTAATCCATATGAACCAAGCAGTTTAGTCCAAATTTTATTTTTCTTCTGTTTATGTTTTTTGATTAATGTTTGTATGTGAATAAAAGTCTAAATTCAATCTATTTATCACAAAGCGATCGAGTCTCTTCAGAAAAATTGGACTAAACCGCTCAATTCATATAGGATAGTTTTATGAACCATTTATGACCTTTTTGAAGCGTCAAAATGGTAGTTGCGTGGACTGTCAATGGAGGGACAGAAATCACTCGAAGATGTGAAAAGATGTTTCGAAGATGAACGAAAGTCTTTCCGGGTTTGGAATGACATGAGGGTGAGAAAAGACAATTTTACACTTTTGGGTCAACTAACCCTTTAACTTTTTGCAGTTTAATATCTTGAATTTACACAATTCATGATGACACATCAATCACTATGCCATTTTGACAATCAAGACAAATCAATCACCAACGACACATGTAAATTCCAGGTCTGAACAAAGGCATTGTGTGGTTGCCCAGTTAGGTTTAGATTTTTCATGTTCATTTGTCATGTATTAAAATTTGTACTGCACATAGAATAAAATATAATGACACTCACAATTATGGATTAATCTTCAGCATTCTGTTGCTTTCTTCACTTCTGTTGCAATCTCATAAGAGGAGCTTCCTTCATTCGATTTAAAGACATGTTGTTTAGAATTTATTTGACCCATAATTTGTTAATGTTATTTATAATGTGAACAGAAAATACAGATTCATATTAATAAAATACAGACAGATAAATAGTTAGTACATAATTTATAATAACATGCAGTATGAATTGATAAAGACTGATTTCAAGCTAAAGTACCTGTATGCTCTGCCAGTGCTCACGCAAATACCTGTAAACTGAACTGGAAGACAGACGGATTTATAGATTAGCTTTAACTCACTTTCACAATGTTTGAATTTAACTGTCATAAAAAAAAAAAAAACTTGATGGTAGGAAGTTTGTGTCTTGATGCAGATATGACGACATGATATTCAGTGCTGCTAAGAACAAGCATAGCTGTCAACCCTCCCGGGTTTTTTCCGGGTTTCTCACGTATTTTAGCTCTTTTCCCGCTGTCTTCCCGTTTTAGTATTTTCCCGTAAAATATCCCGTATTTTTACGCTCTGATTGTGTGAGACTTACGCTCGGGCAGATTCGGCTTGAAGTCGTTCATCCTCGGATGCGGCGCCGCGCGCGCTGTTACAAAAAAAGCGGTGCACAAAGCAAAGCGAAATGGGGTCTTGCCGGTGTGGTGCCGAATTCTGACCCCCGCCAAATTATTACCCCCCTAGTATGGTAGGTTTAGGATTAGTTGTGGGGGAGGGGTTAGGATTAGGGGTGGGGTTAGGATTAGGCAATCAGATACTGATTTCAACGAGGGGGGTTATAATTTGGCAGGGAGTCGAAATTCGGCACAACACCGGTCTTGCGCACCCAACTCGTCATTTTTGCCGCGCGCACCTTCGCGCTCGTGCGGACGCGTCGAGTATAAACCATGGTATAAACAAAGCTTAACCCTAACTCCGTGTCAGCGTGCGCTCTAATCGGTAAAGGGGCACAGACCTCTCCCGAATCATCTCCAGCTGTAGCAGCCTCCGAACTTCCGAAGCACCACTAACTCCGCCTCCGTTTCCCTCGTAAGCTGATATTAGTATTTAAACATTCTCTATGATAAAAAATGTTTGTAAAAAATATTTTAATAACACGGGTTTTTTGGGGATGGATTCCGGGAAATCTCCCTTATTTTCAATGTTCAATGTTGACAGCTATGAACAAGCAACATACAGATTATGTCATTCACACTTAACGTTAAACATAGACTGCGTTAATAATGCGCATGCGTCACGAAAACGGAATGGTTAACGTTTTAATGTATAACACAGCTACTTTTATACACACAAATCAAATATATAAAATCTATTACCATTTTAAGAATTCTCTTATCTGCGCAGAAAAAAAGCCCAAATAGTGCTGCTTCAGACCTCCTCATCAGCTTCAGTGCCAGGCTCATCGTAAACCCAGGCCTCGGCGCGACTGGAGGCTGGAATGCTTACTTTCATGAAGGCTGTCAACAAACCAAAATGAAAGAAGCTAAATATATATACATAACAAATTGTAAGCACATTCCAACAAATGTATTTTAAAAGTTTGAATTAAATCGTCATGAGAAATGTTTTCTTCATTTTTCTTCTGTACATCTCTGCATCTCATGAACTTGACGAGCTTCCTTAATCCATACAAAAACGCGCAATTACTCATTTCTAAATGTGTTCACCACCATAGTTTACTAAAAATGTTAACAAATGCATTTACTATTTAATTATGGAAAGAGAAAAGCAATTCAACCTACCGTCTCGGTCGCATGAAGATAAAATGACGTTGTCGTCTTGCGAGGCAGCAGTCATCGAGGGGCGGAGTCAATATAATTCAGCGCGTTTTTTTGCACTTTCAGTGTAAAAATAAAATTACACTACGTAGCACCCTGTAACTACACTGAAGAGGAGTACTTTTTAACATTGTAGATTGTTAATTTAACTCTTTAGGAATTTATAACTTTTAACACTGGAATTTTTACACTGCCGATTTTACTGTGCTGTAGTAGTTTAGGTGTACAGAGAGATGAACTCTGGCCTCTAATGCTGTGTTTAACTGCAGATCAGTGCCAGAGCATGTGTTGATCCGTCGTTCTCTCTATCATGTCTGAGGAATTCTGAGAATATTCTTTGATTTTAATGAAAGCATATGTACAAACTGCATCCATAAGCGCAGATGTTATGGAATACTACAGTTCAAAGCAATTTCCTGTTCTTTAGATACAGTTTATTATACCTGTCTGTGTGTGTAGTGCAATAGTACAACATAGATCAACATAGTACAATCCACCAATAACTACAGTCAAGTCACATTTATTTATATAGCAATTTTTACGATACAGATTGCTTCAAAGCAGCTTTACAAAGATAACAGGAAAATTATGCAAAAAAGTTTGATTTCCAGAGGAAAATAGTATCACAGTCCAGCTTAAGTAAGTTCAGTGATTTTAAATTTTTTTGTTTTTAAAGTTATTAATTTAGTTAATTTATATATATATATAGCCGCTCTGGAGTAAACCGTGATGTCATCGTCATCGTGGAATAATAGGATGAATTCATCCTATTATTCCACTTTCTCTTCAACTTACCTGCCGTGTCTGTTCCTGAGTGCTAAAATAAACGTCATTGCAAACTTTACCTGTTTGTGTTGTTCTAATTCATGACAGGTTTGCTTAGTTGGGGACATTAAATTTAATATTCAACAATAATATTGATCTGCCTGCATTGACACTATTATACAAGAACTGAACTGAGCTGGACGATGACATCACGGTTTACTCCAGAGCGGCTATATATATATATATATATATATATATATATATATATATATATATATATATATATATATATATATATATAAATTAACTAAATTAATAACTTTAAAAAAAAAAAATTAAAAATCACTAAACTTACTTAAGCTGGACTGTGATGCTATTTTCCTCTGGAAACAAACTTTTTTGCATAATTTTCTGTTATCTCTGTAAAGCTGCTTTGAAGCAATCTGTATTGTAAAAATTGCTATATAAATAAATGTGACTTGACTGTAGTTATTGGTGGATTGTACTATGATGATCTATGTTGTACTATTGCACTACACACACACACAGGTATAATAAATTGTATCTAAAGAACAGGAAATTGCTTTGAACTGTAGTATTCCATAACATCTGCGCTTATGGATGCAGTTTGTACATGTGCTTTCATTAAAATCAAAGAATATTCTCAGAATTCCTCAGACATGATTGAGAGAACGACGGATCAACACATGCTCTGGCACTGATATGCAGTTAAACACAGCATTAAAGAGGCCAGAGTTCATCTCTCTGTACACCTACACTATTACAGAAGAGACTCTGATGCTGCCTTGGTTCGCTTTCATTTGCAACTCTTTGTTTCCCAATTTTTTCTAGGTATCTCACCAGGGACGTGCACAGACATTTTGAGGGGCAGGGGCTCAAGTGAATAAAAGGGCACTTCTCATAATTACGTATTTTTTTCAAAAACTTTTTTTAATGCTTTTTTTTTTTTTTAAAGCACTAGTTTAGGTAACACTACTGTTAAAAAGGTAACACAAGTTTAGGATCTAATGCTCACTATTAACCAGTTTCATTACCATGCAAAGTCAGGGTTTTATAATCACTGTGGTCCAAAATGTGAAGCAGGGAAGGGCTTTCGGGGTTTCCCCGAGAAAATTTTGATTAGACTAAAAATTTGATTTGACTAGTATGTCATCACGGTGAACCCAGCTTCTCTCCTCAGGGCCCAAACCTTCCCAATCCACGAGATATTCAAGTTGGCCGCCCCGTCCCCGGGAGTCGAGAATGTCCTGGACACGATAGATGTTTTCGTCTGCAGGGTCCCCATCAGCACCAGACCCTGGGGAGGAAGGAGTGAGAGGATTAACGTAAGGTTTGAGCAGGGAGATATGGAATGAAGGTGAGATGCGGTAGTGTGGGGGTAGTGATAACCGGTATGTGACCTCGTTGATCTGCCTCTGTATAGCGAACGGACCGATGTACCTGGGACTTAGCTTGCGGCAGGGCTGTCGGAGACAGATGTCCCTGGTTGAGAGCCAGACCTTTTGCCCAGGTTGGTATTACGGGGTCGCAGATCTTCTCGCGTCGGCCTGGCTCTTGTGTCTCCGAACAGCCCTTTGAAGATGGACGTGTGCTGAGTCCCTGACCCTCTCGCTCTCCTGGAACCAATGATGGACTGCTGGAACTTCGGATGGCTCTCCTGATCAGGGAAACAGGGGCGACTGGAAGCCGAATATGCACTGAAAGGCCGTGAGACCCTTGGTGGACTGTTGAAGGGAGTTTTGTGCATACTCGGCCCAGGGTAGATACCTGCTCCAGCAGTCCTGATGATCATGGCAAAATGACCGCAGGTATCTCCCGATTCCTTGTATTTTCCGCTCAGTCTGGCCATTGGACTGGGGGTGATATCCAGAGGTTAAGCTGACTGAAACTCCCAAAAGGTTGAAGAATGCTTTCCAAACCCTGGATATGAACTGTGGTCCTCGGTCTGATCTTCTGGTATTCTGAAATGTCGAAATATTTGGGTGAATAGGGTTTCAGCAGTCTCGAAGGCTGTGGGCAAACCTAGCAGAGGGATGAGCTTACATGCTTTAGAAAAGCGATCAACGACGACCAGAACACACGTGTGAGAGTCAGGGCAGACGTAAACGAGTCGGAACGTAGGTCCGTCCCTCAGGACCTCCCGGCGGAGCAGGTTCTGACCGGGTGGCATCAGCAATGTGATCGTCTAGACTCCACTGGATAGGACTGACAATTACGACTGGAGGGAGAATGGATTCCGGGTTGGAGGTGATAGTGTCAGGTTGGTACAGATGAGACAGGGAGCCGGCTTTGACTTTTTTGTCTCCAGGGTGGTAAGTTACTTTGAGATTGAATCTTGTGAAGAAGAGTGACCAGCGGGCTTGACGGGTATTGAGTCTTTTTGCGTCTCGGAGGTATTCCAGCTTTCGGTGGTCGGTAATGACATCAAAAGGGTGTTTAGCTCCCTCCAGCCAGTGTCTCCACTCCTCAAGAGCGAGTTTGATCGCCAGAAGTTCCTGGTTGCCAATGTCATAATTCTGCTCCGCTGGGGACATCTTCTTGGAGAAGAAGGCACATGGATGGAGTCGGCGAGGCTTCCCCTGCCGCTGTGATAGTACCACTCCTGGTGAGTGAGGCGTCCACCTCGACAAGAAATGGAAGATCTGGGTTTGGATGGACGAGGGTAGGAGCGGAACTGAAGGAGGCTTTGAGTTGCTCAAACGCATTGGTGGCTTCGGTGGTCCAGGACAGAGACTTGGCCCCTTTTTTCAAGAGAGAGGTGATGGGTGCACTGATCTGACTGAAACCTTGAATGAATCTTCGGTAGAAGTTTGCGAAGCCCAGGAAAAGTTGAAGTTCTTTTGTGTTGGAGGGTAATGGCCAGTTTTTAAACAGCTTCCACCTTCCTTTGGTCCATGGTCATTCCGTGAGGAGTGATCACATAACCCAGGAAGTGGATAGTTTCTTGATGAAACTCACATTTCTCTAGTTTCAAGTAAAACTGATGATCGCGCAGACGTTGAAGAACCTACTTGACATGATGGTGGTGCTCGGACAGGTTGGAAGAGTATATGAGGATATGTCTATGTAAATGATGACAAATTGGTGCAGGAAGTCTCTGAAGATCTCGTTCATGAACCCCTGAAATACTGCAGGAGCGTTGGACAGTCCGAAGGGCATGACCCTATATTCGTAGTGGCCAGCAGGGGTGATGAATGCTGTCTTCCACTCGTCTCCCTTCCTGATCCTCACCAAATTGTAAGCACTGCGCAGGTCCAGTTTAGTGAAGATCCGAGCACCACGGAGTTGTTCCAGAGCGGCTGGGACCAGAGGAAGGGGATACCGATACTTAACGGGGGAGTTATTGAGGGTCCGGTAGTCTATACAGGGGTGCAAACCTCTGTCCTTCTTGCCAGCGGAACCAGAGTCGATTAACGCTTGCGCTGGAAGAGGTCGTTGGAGGTAAGTGAACTGAACCGGAGTGTATTTCATTTGTGAAATAGGTGACTGGAGACGTACTGTACTCACCGCCGGTCGTGGGGGACGTACTTGACAGGAGATGAGCAGGTGGCCGGCGGTTCCACAGTAGAGACACAGATTATTGTTGATGCGACGTTGACGTTCGACAGAGGCTAAATGCGTTGAATTTATATACATAGGTTCTGGTGCTGAAGGGTTGACAGAGGTTGAGGGACGAGGAGGAGGCAGTGCAGGGCTATCGAGCTGGCAAGCAGTGCGGTGTTGGTCCACATGAATGGATCGTTGGATGAGACTTTCTAGACCAGTGACATCATCGTAGATGGCTAGCTGTAAATGAATCTCAGGATCTAAACCTTGACGGTAAGCAGTAATTAGAGCCGACTCATTCCATCCGCTGGAAGCTGCCAGGGTGCGAAATAGCAATGCATACGAGGAGACCGATGTTTTGCCTTGTCGTAAACAAAATAATTGATCATACAGACAGAGAATTTGAGACTTGAGCAAATACTTCAAGGAAGTGGCCGATGAAATCTGTGAGAGAATGGGTAACTGTACCTTTTGCATCCCAAAGCGCTCGTGCCCAGAGCAGGGCTTGTCCGGTGAGGAGAGAGATGATGAAAGCGACCTTCGCTCTCTCTGAGGCAAACTGCGAAGCATGCATCCCCATGTAGAGTTCGCACTGTAGAAGAAAGCCACTGCACTCCCCCTCCTCGCCAGAGAAGGGCGCTGGTCGGGTCATGGGACTGACAGAGGCAGACGAAAAAGCATTGATGGCGGGTGGAATGGCGCGCTGAATGTCTCGCAAGACATCGGCGAAGGTGAGAGACAGAAGCTTCCTCTTCGCCGTGATCTGTTGGTTCGTGCATGTTGGTCAGGTCTTCTGTCATGAATTAGAACAACACAAACAGGTAAAGTTTGCAATGACGTTTATTTTAGCACTCAGGAACAAAAAACGGCAGGTAAGTTGAAGAGATGGTGGAATAATAGGATGAATCAACAGATGATTTGTATTATACAAAGTCTCTTATCTGTTACAGGAAGATTGATGAGAACCGGGCTGAAGAAGGCAGGCAGGTTGAAGACTGGAGAGCCGGACGAGAAGTTCGGTGATGCAGGTAAATACTTGAAGCAGGTAAGGAAGTAGGCGTTTGTCTTGGTATGAAAGAGTCAGTAAGTCAATGGTGTATCGACGAGACCTGACAACTGAGTGAGGGAACTGGTGGTGTTTTTAAACAGTGAGTGAAGTGACAGAAAATTGGCGACAGGTGAAGATGACAGGTGCAGGTGATTAGAACTCAGGGGATGCGGAACGAGTGGGCGGAGTGTAGAGGTCGACGCTGACGCTGGTGTATCGATTACAAAACCAATAAAGGTGGAAAAAGGCGACAGTGGCAGGAAACCAAAACTCCATCAGGTGGCAGAATGGAGAAAAAAATCCTTGGGAGAACCCAGGCTCAGTTGGGAGCCAGTTCTCCTCTGGCCAATGAACGAACAGTGTATGATTATGATTCAGGCAGCATTATAGGTCAAAAGTCAGATTGGTTTGGAACAATCAGAATATTATCCAGTTCCATCTGGTTGAAGATCGGAGTCACGCCGGTATGGAGACGGGTTTGTTGAGGATCAGTGCCGATGGCTGTCGTGTTGAGGAGGCCTTACAAGGGAGAGTCTAGTTGACACAATCTCTGCTTGCTGACACTTCAGGGATGCGTTGTGGTCGTGTCTAGGTGCAGGTCCTCCATCTGGTCTGGATACGGCCCGGATCTGGCTGACTACTTCATGCGTTGTTGGTCGTGTCTAGGCGCATGTCCTCCATCTAATCTGGATACGGCCTGGATCCGGCTAACTACAGTAAACCTCGGAATAAGCAGAAAGACTAACATTAGCGTAGATGCCATTCTTCTTATGATGTAACGAGTACATCGGGTGTTATAGGAAGTGTTCCCGGTTCCGGCTGATCTAATTTATGCAGCCTAATAATCATTCAACTGATTTGAATAATAGGAATGTATAATTTTCTGTGTATGCCAGGTTAAAGAGATGTGTTTTAGTCTAGATTTAAACTGACAGAGTGTGTCTGCTTCCCGGACAATGTTAGGAAGACTGTTCCAGAGTTAAGGTGCTTAATAGGAAAAAGGATCTACCGCCAGCAGTCAATTTTTTATATTCTAGGTATTTGAGATCCCAGAGTTTTGAGATCGCAATAGACGTTAAGGACTCTAATGCGTTAAGAGCTCGCCAAGTACTGGGAAGCTAAACCATTTAGTACTTTGTAAGTAATCAGCAATATTTTAAAATTTATACGATGTTTAACAGGGAGCCAATGCAGTGTTGACAGAACCGGGCTAATATGGTCATACTTCCTGGTTCTAGTAAGAACTCTAGCTGCTGCGTTTTGTACCAGCTGTAGTTTGTTTATTATGTGTGCAGGGCAACCACCTATAAGAGCATTACAATAATCTAGCCTTGAGGTCATAAATGCATGAACTAACTGTTCTACATTTTTCATTGAAACCATATGTCGTAATTTAGATATATTTTTAAGATGGAAGAACGCGCTTTTACAGATAATAGAAACATGTCTTTCAAATGAAAGATTGGTATCAAAGAGCACACCCAGGTTCCTAACCGACGACGATGAAGACTTGACAGAGCAGCCATCAATTGTTAGACAGTATTCTAGGTTAGTACGTGCAGAGGTTTTTGGTCCAATCATTAGAAACTATGTTTTTTCAGAATTAAGTTGTAGGAAATTACTAGTCATCCAAATCATCTAAATACATTCCGTTCATTTCTTGAATTGGCAAGTTTTGTCGGGGCGCGAAGAGATATAGAGCTGAGTATCATCGGCATAACAGTGAAAACTAATCCCATGCTTCCTAATTATATCTCCCAAGGGTAGCATGTACAGAGTGAACAGCAACGGTCCTAGTACTGAGCGTTGTTGCATAAAACAGTGCCTGGTGGCTCTGAGAACTTTTTATCGCTTCCGCGTAGCCACGTGAATCGGAAACAACGTTTTATCAGTACAGAGGTAAAGGGAAGGAGGCCTTCACAGGGGAGAGACTAGTTGACACTTCAGGATTGTGTTGTCGTCATGTCCAGGCACAGGTCCTTCATCAGATCCGGATACGGCCTGGATCCGGCAGACTGCGGTAAACCTCGGGATAAACAGAGAGACTAATATTAGCGTAGACGCCATCCTTCTTATGATGTACCAAGTACATCAGGATTTATGGGAAATGTTCCCGGTTCTAGCTGATCTAAACTATACAGCCTAACATTGAATTATAGAAGTCTATAAGAAGTCTATTATGTGTATGCTAAGCCAAAGAGATGTGTTTTTAGTCTAGATTTGAACTGACAGACTGTGTCTGCTTCCCGGACAATGTTAGGAAGATTGTTCCAAAGTGCTAAATAGGAGAAGGATCTACCATCAACAGTCGATTTTGATATTCTAGGTATTATCAACTGGCCAGAATTTTGAGATCGCAATAGATGTGAAGGACTATAATGCGTTAAGAGCTCGCTCAAGTACTGGGGAGCTAAACCATTTAGTGCTTTGTAAGTAATCAGCAATATTTTAGCATTTATACGATGTTTAATAGGGCGCCAATGCAGTGTTGACAGAACCGGGCTAATATGGTCATACTTCCTGGTTCTGGTAAGAACTCTAGCGGCTGCATTTTGGACCAGCTGTAGTTTATGTATTAAACGTGCAGGGCAACCACCCAGTAGAGCATTACAATAATCTAGCCTTGATGTCATGAGCGCATGAACCAATTGTTCTACGTTTTTCATTGAGAGTATATGACGTAATTTAGATATATTTTTAAGATGAAAAAATTCAGTTTTACAGATACTAGACACAGGACTTTCAAATGAAAGATTGGTATCAAAGAGCACACCCAGGTTCCTAACTGACGACGAGGACTTGACAGAGCAGCCATCTATTGTTAGACAGTATTCTAGGTTAGTACGTGAGGACGTTTTTTGTCCAATAATTAGAATCTCTGTTTTTTCAGAATTAAGTAGTAGGAAATTACTAGTCATCCAGTTTTTTATATCAGCTATACATTTTATATCAGCTATGCTCGTTGTACCACGGCTTTGGACTATTTTCTTTAATCTTCTTTAAGTGCGAAGGAGCAACTGTGTCTAAAGTGCTGGAAAAGAGAGAGACAAAAGTTTCTGTCGCAATATTGAGTGCTTATAAGCTATCTGGGATGATGAAACTGATCAGGAATATTATTAATAAAGCAATCTTTAGTGGCAGAAGTGATAGTTTTAACATATTTTTAACAAGGAGTCGGCTTTGCAACCTTGGCTAAATCGAGTATATACGAGACTAGATAATGATCTGAGATGTCATCGCTCTGCTGCAAAATATCAACGGCATTAACATTGATTCCATGTCACAATATTAATAAAGTATGATTATGACAATGAGTAGGTCCTGACACGTGTTGTCTAACTCCAATAGAGTTCAGAATGTCTCTAAATGCCAATCCTAATGCGTCTTTTTCGTTATCTACATGTATATTAAAATCACCAAAAATTAGAACTTTATCTGCATCCAGTACTAACTCTGATAAAAAAAAAAATCAGCAAATTCTTTGATAAAGACTGTATGGTGCCCTGGTGGCCTGTATACAGTAGCTAGCACAAATGTCAAGCGCGATTTATCATTTACACTAGATAGTGTTGCATTAAGCACCAACACTCCAAAAGAATTATATTTAAAACTAGACTTCTCACTAACTCTGAAGATATTACTATAGATTACAGCAACAACACACCCCCTTTTCCTTTCAGACGTGACTCGTTTTAATAACAGTAATCTTGGGGGGTGGACTCATTTAAAGTAATGTAATCGTCTGGTTTTAGCCAGGTTTCTGTCAAACACAACACGTCAAAGTTATAATCTGTATTAATATTATTAACAATAAGTGCTTTTGAAGTAAGGGATCGAATTTTCAGCAATCCGAGCTTTATCATTTGGTTCATCTGCATTATATCTATTTTTTATTTGTTGAACATCAATTAAATTTTTACCCTTAAATGGGTTTGTGTAATGAATAGTCCACTGAAGGCAAGTTGAAATGAGAACCCAAATGCATCTTTATTTCTAAAACGTGATCAAACATAAAACAAAAGCATGACATGGCATGAACTCAAAAACATAAACAAGAACATGGACAGGACTTCCCAACAGTGGTTACATGAAAACAATCAATACTAGACAAAGACTCTGGGCAAACATGAGGGCTTGAATACACAAGACTAACGACTAGACAAGGGACACCTGTGAACAATGAAACAATGAACCAAAGACAACATGACACATCAGACAAGGGAACACATGGCAGGATCAAATGACTTGAACAAGGGATCACATGACATACATGAAACGGGTAAAAGGAAAAGAAAAAAAAACATGACAGTATGGTAGTTTTTTGTATTTCCTAATTCGGGGAACAGACACAGTCTCTATATGATGATATCTAGGTGAAAGAGTCTCTATGTGATTGGTTTTTATCTGACCTCAGTGACGTGAGACAACTAGGAGACGGTCGGTTTAGCCACCTGAGCCCCAATTCATGTTTGAGCTCTAAGACTATGTGCCATATTACTAGAGAGAAGAGCAGCACCATCCCAGGAGGGATGAATACCATCTCTTTTCAACAGGTCAGGTCTGCCCCAAAAACTTTTCCAATTGTCTATGGACCCTATATTATTTTGCGAACACCACTTAGACAGCCAGCCATTGAGTGAGGACAGTCTACTAAGTATCTCATCACTCCAGCGAACAGGAAGGAGGCCAGAGCAAATTACAGTGCCTGACATCGTACTTGTGAGTTCACACAGCTCTTTAACGTTAATTTTAGTGATCTCCGACTGGCGAAGTCGAACATCATTAGTGCCAACGTGAATAATAATCTTAGAGAATTTATGATTAGCATTAGCCAGCACTTTTAAATTTGCTTTGATGTCAGGCGCTCTGGCTCCCGGCAAACATGTGACTATGGTGGCTAGTGTCTCTATTTTCACGTTCCGTGTAATAGAATCGCCAATAACTAGGGCACATTCAACAGGATTCTCAGTGGGTGTTTCACTGAGTGGGAAGAATCTTTTTGTTATGGTAATCGGAATGGAAGAGCGGTTTTGTCCCGTGACTAAAGCGTCTCACGGTCACCCAGTTGCCCTGCTGCATGGGCTCTACAGCCGGAATCGAACCATGTACAGAGTTCACTAAGCTAGTCGCATCCAAAGCAGTATCTAAAGCCCTTGCACTCTTACTATCCTCGATTAAAGTTTGGATGCGTGTCTCTAGTTCTGAAATCTTTTCCGTCAGCCTTGACTGTCTCTCTGCATTTATCACATGTGTAGTCCTCACCACTGACAGAGAAGGCTATACTATACATGTGACATGAAGTGCAAGTGACAATAACAATAGAAGACATTACTCACCTTATTTGTTGAGTGATCCTACTCACCACATTTGTTTGATAGACTTGTAAAAGGCGTCAGCGCGCACGAGACGGAAAGCAAGGATGGAAGGTTAACAGATTAGCGAGATACTAGCGTGTTGTGCTAGAGAAAATGATTTAGATAAAAGCTAGCGTTGTCAGATTAATGTGATAGGCAATATTAGACAATATCTAATATATGTTGATGAGTAAGTTATATTTAACAATATAAACAACAAGGAATGATAGTAATTAGAGATTCAAAGCAGAAAGTAATACGGAGCATACAGACGCAAACCAGCAGCAAGTCAGGATTACGGGTGATCCCATACAGGATTATTCAGAGGTAATCACACTACTACAAAGTATTTAAACAGCCTTCTCTGTACTTCACTGTATGCATAAATGAAGGGCAGACATGCATACATAATACAGACTTGAATCACCTTGAAGTGGAAAATATGCTTTCACCAGTTTTCTATTTGTTCATAACCAGGGGAAATGTTAACCAGTTCAAATGTTAACCCTGAATATGAACTTTTCATGAAGCAGACATTTTACACTTAATTTTTACACTCAATTTTTCGATTTTGAACTAAATGTGTTTCTCTGATTGTACATAGGTGTGTGTTTGTGTGTATTTCAGACCAGCACACAGGCATCTGTTTTGCGACAGTAGTGAATGGACGCTGTGCTCAGGAAATCAGCGGACGCTTCAGTAAAATCCAGTGCTGTTGTGACCATGGCCAGTGCTGGAGTCAAAGGACGGCTCCTCAAACGTGTCCTGTGCCAGGGTCAGGTGACTAATACACACCTTCATATAGGCTCATACTGTATCATACTTATTTTGCTTTTCAGTTTTGTTATTTATTATTTTATTTTATTATTTGCTATTTTATTATTTGCTATTTATTTTGTTTTTAGTATACATCTTTCTCAAATGGCAGGATGTGGAATAGCTTTTTTTTAAATGCTGAATTAATGCTGCCACATGAACACAGATAAAGAAGGGTAATGTTCACTCAAGTGATGTTATCAGTCCGTTCAATCGTCCTCCTTTTGTGACATAATGTTGCATAGACTGTTGGGTTTTATCAGTGGCGGGCCGTGCATTTCACACCTAGGCCTTCATGGGTGTCCAACCTAAATTAATAACTTGTAATAGTGTAGCAGCGCACAGACTCTCTATAATTGTTGTGAAATTTCAGTTTTTATTTAGCACCGGCAGTTATTGGGTTAATGGGGTGAGTTCGGAAAAGGCCGGTAGAGAGAAACGAGCGCGTGAGTTCGGCTGGTGCGTTTGTGTACAGTGGTTCCTTGCGTTCCGATTACGTTCAGTAAGTTCAGAAACGGAGCCTTCCTTGTCTTGTCGTTCAAGGGTTACAATAGTCCCTTTTAAGACGTTACAATAGTAGCCTAAGAATGTTTGAAAAAAAAAATGAAGTTTCGATCATAAATTTTAAAGAAAAATTAAGAAGAAAATCATATTCACCACGGAAAAAACGGGGGCAAAAAAAGCATTATACTCACCAAAACTACTGATTATTTTTTAATAACAAAATCCATCCTTATTTGTTTCCTCAAGAAGACTTCAATTACTCTGTTGTACAGGTTATCTGTGCGTTTCAGTTCCAACAATAAGTCTTTTCTATCGCTGAATAGTCGAGTCCCATCATATTTCTAGCATAAATTTTACTTCGCTTTAGGTCTGAGCGTGTCTGCTCGACAGAAGCAGTGGACACAGGGACAGTCACCGCAAAACATGACGATGTGTACAGTCAGCTGCCCGATGCTCTCACACAGAGTTTTGAATGAAATCAACGAGATCAGCGGGACTTTTGCCTTCAAAATCATTCGTGGCATACATTATTCGATCTGTCCGGGTTAAAACAGAACTGACTAGTTCCGTGACTCAGGCTGAATAAGGGATTTTTTCCGGTAGGTTTGAACCTGCAGGGGCTCGAGGAGGGAAAGAAACATTAATTTGTGGGTTGGAAAACTATGAAATATACAGGAATATACTTTAGTTTATGCAGTTCGCTACAGATTCAGATACTGACTACCAGTAATAGTCATAGACTAGTACGCGCTCTGAACATCCAATCAAAGAACGTGAAAATCCCGACGTTGTTGTACGCCTGCTAGATGGCCCCGGTGCAGTCAAATCGAAATCTGATTGGCTGATTAAATCTGACTGATTATCTGATTGGTTAAAGCAACAGTTTCATTGCCATTCATTTTAAGCTACAGGCGCCCGCACTATCGATTCTGAAGGCCTCAAGGCAGATTTATTTGACCCTGACAACACGATGGCTGAAATATGATTGGATAAAAGCTCTAACATAAACATACACTACTGGAAGCAGCGCAACCAAGAGAAAATCTATGAAATTAAGAGAATGAACTATTGGGAATAATTTAATACTCATTCATGGAAAAAATATATTAAAGTAGTGTATTGGATCCTACACTGTCCTTTAAAAATCATGTTAATTGTCTTTCAAAAACTGTTAAATTTAATCTTGCTAACTTCAAATATATCAGACCATCTCTATCATGTAAAGCAGCTAGCATGTTTCTTCATTCTATGATTTTTTCTCATATTGAATATTGTTTTATAAATTGGTCACTCACAAATGCCACAACGCTTAAACCAATTGAATCACTTTTCAAACGAGCCTTAAAAATATTTGATAGAAAACCACTTTCACATCACCACTGTTCAATATTACAGAAGTATAACTTACTAAGTTTTGAAAATTTTTTAAAGCTGAAATATGCCTGTGCTGTATATAAGACCCTGAATGGACTTGCCCCACCCCCACTGAGTGAATACATTAAATAAAAAAAACAGGGAGAGGGAAGAAGTGTCACCAGGGCTTCCATCAGGGGTGATTGTGTGGTGGATTACAGGCGTACAACATTTGGACAATATGTGTTGTCAATTAAGGGGTCAGAGATTTGGAACAAATTACCGGTTGTTATTAGAGAATGTCCGACTTACCCCACTTTTAAGAACCAACTTAAACAATGGCTCATGACACATCAAAATTGTGACCACTAACTACATTTTTTTTTTTTTTTTTGCAAATCGAGGTATATGGATAAGATCACTGTAGTATTGTTTAAGTATTTGTATGTATACCAAACCAGATCCAGCACCTTATTGTAATTTTTAGTATGTTAGCATAATTACAAGGTACTTAAAGTACATAGAATAGCACTTTATTGTATATGTGTATGTGTAACCTGTCTGAAAACAGTGGTGTCTCTTGTAATATGTTATTTGAATATTAAGGTGTCCTTTAAACTGTGTAGCATCATATTTCAATTTAAATGTTAGCCTTGTTATTTGAATTGGGATGACCTGACGGGGGACTGCAGATGTAAAGTAGCCCTGGGGCTAATTCTGGCATATTTACATTGCTGAAAAGCTAAGATGTTCATTAATATGCATTGTCCCTTTTAAATAAATAAATAAATAAATAAATAAAGTGCAAGTCAGTGATTCTGATAGTGTTTAGGCCAGCAGAGAAGGCCTTGCTGGCCCTGATGGCCCACCACTTGGTCTTATAGTCTGCTGTGTGTAGCGATGAGTCGTCCTCTGGTGGCGAGTTGAAATTAACCCAAGGGCAGGTTATTGAAAATAAATGAATACAAAACAAACATAACTAAATGAGGACATGACTTGAGCAGGCATAAACATGACCTGGCTTGAACGTGTTGTAGATTTTTCCCTAAACCTAACTATTCTAACTTACACTTCGGCGAGTCTACAGTCGACTACAGCCTTTTACCTAAACCTATATTTCAGCGAGTCTACAGTCGACTACAGCCTTTTACCTAAACTTCAGCGAGTCTACAGTCGACTACAGCATCCGTCTAGTCCTATACTCCAGCGAGTCTACAGTCGACTACAGCCGATTTTACATTGTCCTATACTCCAGCGAGTCTACAGTCGACTACAGCCGAGTTTACATCGTATTAATTCTAACTTGTTTTCTAACTTAACCTAAACTAGCCTGCTGCACAGCAGAAAATAACAGACAGGCTACAGCAAATGTCCTTTAAATGCTTTAATCACGGCCAGGAGAGTTCTCGAGCAGTTCTCAGAGAATCTCCCTAGAAGAAGCAAGGCCGGTGGATCTCTGACAAATCCCATTGAGAATCCCACCAGTAAACACGAATACAACAGTTTTTATAATGTAACATGATACATCACCACGAGTTCTCAAACCTAGACATCTCAAAACAGAATCATCATGACTAACATATCACGCTCTCCATCATCACGATTGGTTACATTGTCAAAGCAAGTCCCCCCTTTCATTACCCTTTGTTAGTAACATCAGCAAAAATATCCTGTATCATCAAAAACATTGTGAGTGGTTAATATTTTAATCAATCATTTCACAATATAATGGTTAGTCCAATTTCAAAGTTCCTTTTGACCAAAGTTATTAGTCAAAAGTTAGGAGGTTAGAGTTTGTCTGCTACATCCTAGAAGAAAAAGGAAGTAAGCTCAATTTAGATTTATTGTTAGAATCAGGAATGGAAGTTTTAGTCATCTTCAGACATAGGACCAAAGGACGTGTTAGAACTTATCACGAGATGTTAGTATAATTCATATCTTTATGGTTAGATGTTAAAAACATGGTTAATTTAATAATCAGTTTAAAATCTCCACCACAAACGTAAGCCATGAAAACAAGACTCACTGACAGTGGGTTACATTAACAATACGTGACAAACTTAACATGGCAAACATAAGGGTTAAAATACAAGGTCATGGAGAATGCATGACAAAACCCAACCAATGAACAGGCAGAACTAATTAAGCAAAAACCAATGAGAGGACAGAAATGATAACAAGCTAACAAGACTATGAACACAGGACAGGAAATAACCAATGAACATGAACAAAACCTAAACCGACATGACATAACAGCTGCCCAAACAGAGCACTTAATCAAATGAACAAAAGCCAGAGTCCAGGAGGGTCTTCAGTCTGGAGGGAGGAATGGGGTCCGTGGAGAAGTGACCAAGACCATGGAGTCTCTCTCTCTTCTGTTCCCTACAGATGAATACTTCAGCATCTGTCTGGTGGGCTCGGCTCTGAGTGGTTACAGTGAGCAGGATCCAGATACGAAACCTCAACACCCCAGCACCTTCAATCCTACCACTAATGACCAGATACGTCACCCACTCAATCACAATGGGCACGTGACACCTCAGATTCAGCAGACTCCTCAGATTCATCAAATTTCCCAAATTCCTCAGATCCCAGGGAATGGTAATCAATTTAAACCACAACAACCTGTTTCGGGTGAGCAAAATCTTATGACCAAGAATAAGCCTTTCAGGGAAATAAAATAAAATAAAAATAATAATAATAAATTAAATAATTGAAGACGTTTGGTCAAAAATACAGTAAAAACCGTAATATTGTGAAATATTATTACAATTTAAAGTAACTGTTTTGTATTATAATATATTGTAAAATGTAATTTATTTAATTTTCAGCATTATTACTTCAGTCTTCAGTGTCACAGGATCCTTCAGAAATCATTCTAATATGATGATTTGATGCTAACTAAAAAAAGTTACTTTGAATTGTAATAATATTTCACAATATTACTGCTTTTACTGTATTTTAAAATGATCTACGTAGCCATTGTGAGCATAAGAGAACAAAATCACAAGAGAACTAAATCATTAGTTTTGACCAGTTTAATTTAAAAAATTTGACCAGTAGGTTCATACTGTGTATATATATATATATATATATATAATATTTATATATAATAAAACAAATATATATATAATATTTATTTATTTATTTACTTTTTCCTCCTCACATTCTTTCTTGTGTGACACACCTGAATGAAAGGCTCATCATTATGCGAGACATTGTCTTCTCAGGTGTGAATTATTCATGATAAGGGGTTGGGCCGTTCACGCCCACACGCATATTGCCTTTCCAAACAAAAAGTGTTTTACAAAATTTAAATCAATGTATTGTTTTATGTGAATGATTAGGCTGGGTGATTTTCAGATCATTTTGAAGCAAAAACTCTAGGCCACAACATCCATTAGTCAAAAGTATTGTGGACACATATTTAGTATGTGTTTTGTGGCCTTATTTCAGAAACTTTAATTTTTAGTTATCAATAACCATGCATAAACAATATTCTCTCAAAAATACAAACATGTACATACATGTTGCTCACATATCATGGTAGCCCTGTTTGTGCTAAATAGAGTGTAATTACACCTTTGCCATAAATATGTTTATAAGCAACTGAAAAAAAGCACAAATGTCAGGGCATGTCAAAACATCTCAAGGACCCCAAAAACACCTTAGACCCCAGAGGGTTAATTTGGTATTTCAATAAATCAGACAAATATATTATTGTGCATGCAAGTGTGCAAGTTTAGCTAGCTCTTACCTACACATATGCGGCCACTTACTCCTATAGTAAGACCTGCAAAACATTCACACCTGAAAGAGCCCTGTGTGTTTACACACTGTCCATTCATACACACACCTGGTGTCTGGCACTCATCGATATCTGTGAGACACACACACACACACACACACACACACATTAACACGAAATCCAACTTTACTCACAAATATTCAAATGTAAGCACACGCAACAAACTAAATCTGAAAAACAAATGACTCATTTCAGTAAATGTCATTTTTAGAGTAATGTTATTTTTAGAAATGAGAAAGTGAGTTCACCTGTACAGTATCGGCCGCTGGAGTTGAGGGTGAACTCAGGTTTACACACACATTTAAAGCTGCCGTCTTCATTGATGCACATGCCGTTGAGACACATGTTTGTGGCGGCACATTGATCATGATCTGATTGAGGAAACAGGAAACTTTTATTATCGCATATTCTTACTGTACGGACTAATGCAGATAATCCACATTATAACCCTCTATTTCTGCCCATCCTGTTATGTTATTCAGGTTGTGTTCATTTGGCATTAGGCTAATCTAATGTAAATTAAGCGTAGTGTCAGTTCTAGCAGGTCACGTTAGTCAAGCTCGCATCAGTGACTCTCAGCTGATCCACGTCTAACTATAGGAATACGACGTCTATCACTGTATACATATATAAGCTCCTTCAGTATTATCAGCAGCTATCGGGTTTCTCAGGAGATAATTACCCTCCTCCCTCCCCAGCTCCACCTCTCGTCAGGCAGGATCTGGCATTCTGATTTCCCTCGAATCAGAATAAATTCTCGAATTATGTTTTATTTGAAAATCTTGAATTATTGATATCTGCAATACATTCATGTTGGTTCTGTTCTGTTTACCCTAAGGGGGGTTATTGCTGCTCTTATGGATGCACAGGCACTGGATGCAGAGGGAGTTCTCGCCCAGAACAGAGCCATACTGTACCACCAATCTAAACTGTATGCTAATTGTCAATCGTATTTGAAGATAGTGGTCCTGACAGAATTGCTGTATTATAGTAAAAATATTTGTGTGTGGAAAAATAATTACATATAACTGCTATGAACTGAAAAATACTGACTATGTGGTGGTCAGTGTCTTACCTATGCAGTTTCTCGCATCAGGTGTGAGCTTGAATCCTGCGTTACAGATGCACTGAAAACTGCCCTCTGTGTTCAGACAGCGGCCGTTCTCACACAACACACCGTTCTGAAGACACTCGTCAATGTATACAAACAATACCATCACTGAAGTCAACACAGCTTCACCATATTCTAGCCAAACATACAAAACCTGGAGTAGACTATTTATAGATTAGACACCATGGACTATTATCAAAACCACCATGGAAAATGATCTAGTGCACTCAGAGTTTCGTTGACTGAACTTGTGTAGGGTGACAAAGGTTTTTTGATCAGTTTTCAAATTTGCTCACTCATTTTTGTTCACTCTTTTCTCATGAAGTGGATTCTATGACGTTCACTATATAGGGAGCAGTGCTAATGCCAGCGAGGTTCACATCTGAGAGGCCTGAGGTGGAGCAACTCTAGTGTGATCATTGCAGTGACAGGGATCTCTTTAAAGCCTCAGAAGTAGTGCATACGCTCGAAAAATATCCAGGCTGAAAATGGGTTGTGTTAGGAATTCTGGAGGACTTGTTCTTAGGCCCTGTTCAATCGACCAAAACGCATCTAAAAGGCGTTTTCGATCTTTTCAAACGATTGACCAAAACGCATCTAAAAGTGGGTTAAGCGATATTTGAAAACCGAGATGGCTGAGAGACATTACAAAAGAGAAAATATCAGAGCTCAGAGGAATATCACTGAAAAATGAAGGGTTATAATCAGGAAAGAGCTTAAGGAGCTTATTAACTGTGTTAGTATTAGAAAAGCTTTCCAGCGCTGGAGAGACCTCAGTGGGAAGGCCTGAAAACAGATGCGGAGGTTGCTTTGATTTGCTCCACATGTGAGTAACACTGGGTTTGAATGTCATTGTTTGTTTGGAGCTGCTGTGCTGTTGACAACTAACAACCAATTCTTGTTTGTATTTACTCTTGTGCATATATGTTCATTTTCATAACTGTGTAACGGAGGCCATCTAGTGAGATTTGTGCAGGCTGATGACTGCTAGAGAACGCAGTGTTCACTGTTTAGCGTTCTTGTTACTGCACCTGCCACCTCGCATGCCAGCGATCAGGGTTTTTAAGGCCAGGGTTCGGAGCAGGGCGGTTAGGATTGGAGGGTGAGCTTTGGAGGCGGAGCCATGAAGAGAGGGGTGTGTTTGTTTGGGTTGATTTCAAATATCAACAATGTTCAGCAACAATTTTGAGAAATAACATAGTGCACCATTAATCCCAGGTGTAAACAGGGCCTAAAACAATAGAGGTGATGTGAGATGGACCAACAATGGCGGTGTAAATAAAACTGAAAGGTCTTAGTACATAGTGCATCTCAACTGGATTTTTGTAGTTTCAAATGTGATGTGTATGAAGGCCAGTCTCACTGACACCAATACTGTTACTTATGTCTCTATTATTAAATGGATATTTTCTCAATTTCTGTGGATGAAATGGGTAATTATAGCCATTCAACTTTAGTTTAATTGAAAGCCATAAACTTAAAACAGTCTTCACAAAAACCCATTGTAGTAAATGTCACATTTAGCTGTGTTGTAAATATAGTGCTTTGTATATAGTGTATAAAGTAATATTGTGATGTTTCTGTCTCAGCTCTATCTTTGTTTAAATTAAGTTTATTTTGTGCATTGTTTTTTACAATAATAAAGAAAATTATTAGTTTAAACATTTGGTATACAACGTCAGTATCGCAAGTATTTGCACGTATACTGCGTATCTTTATCGTTGAGACAAGCATGTTACTGACAGGATCAAAATCAGGTTACCAGACGGAGCTTGAAAATAAGCTTGAGAAGCATGGGGAGGTGATTATAGGATTATGACAAATAATAAAAAAATTTGATCAAACAACAATCTGTTGTCAAGCTGCTTATGAGGCCCTGATGAGTTTTACTTATTATTAATGTTTTGCAGTTAGTGTAAACAGGTGTCGGCTGTTCCCTAATCTGTGTGTGAATGGCCGCTGTGTGCCCATGGGCTCTGACTACCACTGCGACTGTAACACCGGACACAGAGAGGACAGCAGAGGAGAATGCTCAGGTAATTTCACCTCCACAACACAGGCAATCTGTCTACTAATCAACTGTTAGCATTGTCCTGAACTCAAATCAGACTGTCATGAATTGTGTTCAGTTGCTCAGTCAGTACCAACAGAATGATAAATGGTCCAGAATCTGAACCGAAATCCCAAAGAGCCTCAAAGGCATATTAGAAAACTTGGGCAACAATAAACTATCTAAACTAAAGCAATGACTTTGTCTTACTGATGTGAGTGTTGTGTGTTTTCTACTCAGATGTAGACGAGTGTGCGTTTGAACCCTGCAGTAATGGAAACTGCATCAACACTCCTGGTTCCTACTTCTGCAGATGCCACTCAGGCTTTCTCAGAGTTCCTGGAAAACCGGCCTGCATCGGTGAGGATAAACACGCAAATTCACAGGGTTAGGCTCTAAATATATATATATATATATATATATATATATATATATATATATATATATATATATATATGGCATAAGTATTTGTATGTGAGGATCAATCCTCTCGATATAACATCAGTATCACAAGTATTTGCACTTATTTTTTCACTTACATTGTGTCTCAATTGTTGAGACAACGATTAACACACACACATATATATATATATATATATATATATATATATATATATATATAGTACACATGTGGAAAAGTGGATTAAAACAGATTTTAAACATTTTCATTGCTTCTAGCACATCATATATGGAATGCCAAAGCTGACTTAATTAAAAATAAATAAATACATAAATAAATATACGAAGAAATGTAAAAAAGCAAAAATACATAAATAAATACATAAATACATAAATAAATATACAAAGAAATGTAAAAAAGTACAAATAAATGTGTATTTATACTTTTATTTCCTTATTTATGTATAATTGTATTTTTTCACACATTTATTTATTTTTATATTTATACATTTATTCATATATTTATTTCCACTTTTATTTATTTCCACATTCATTTATGTATATATGTTTTTATGTCTACATTTATTTATTTTCACATTTATTTATTTCTACATTTATTTATTTCCACATTTATTTATTTCTACATTTCTTTGTCCGTATGCTAATGAGGGGGGCGTGTTTTACCTCAGACATCAGCAATCGAGCTCAGAGTGGCAGTCCTGAAGCTTTGAGGCCACAGTGACACCTTGTGGTGTGTGACCAAACGAAACGCAAGAGGTGTGCGGACAATATCACATTTTAAGTCATGTATTTTAAGTCATGTATATCACGGTGTCATTTGCTTGAGGGTGTCTTGCTTGAGGGTGTTCCTTCTGGACAGCAGTCAGGTCGGCAGTCTTACCCATGATTGCGGTTTTGAGTAATGAAACAGGCTGGGAGATTTTAAAAGTCTCAGGAATCTTTTGCAGGTGTTTAGAGTTAATTAGTTGATTCAGATGATTAGGTTAATAGCTCGTTTAGAGAACCTTTTCATGATATGCTAATTTTATGAGATAGGAATTTGGGGTTTTCATGAGCTGTATGCCAAAATCATCAGTATTAAAACAATAAAAGACCTGAAATATTTCAGTTGGTGTGCAATGCATCTAAAATATATGAAAGTTTAATTTTTATCATTACATTATGGAAAATAATGAACTTTATCACAATATGCTAATTTTTTGAGAAGGACCTGTATATATATATATATATATATATATATATATATATATATATATATATATATATATATACATATATACACTGCCGTTCAAAAGTTTGGGGTCGGTGCGATTTTTAATGTTTTTAAAAGAAGTCACTTATGCTCACCAATGCTGTATTTATTTAATTAAAAATACAACAAACAATCAGTAATATTGTGAAATATTATTACAATTTAAAATAACTTTTTTCTTTTTTAATATATTTAAAAATATAATTTATTCCTGTGATTTTAAAGTTTAATTCTCAGCATCATTACTCCAGTCTTCAGTGTCACATGATCCTTCAGAAATCATTCTAATATGATGATTTGATGCTCAAGAAACATTTCTCATTATTATCAATGTTGAAAACAGTTATTTACATTTTTATTTCAGGATTCTTTGATAAATAGAAAGTTCAAAAGAACAGCATTTATCTGAAATAAAATATTTTGTAACATTAAACACTACCGTTCAAAACTTTGGGGTCAGTAAGTATTTTTATTTTATTTTTTGGGGGAAATAAATAAAATAAATCAATACTTTTATTCATCAAGGAGGAATTAAATTGATCAAAAGTGACAGTAAAGACATTTATAATGTTATAAAAGATTCAATTTTAAATAAATGCTGTTGTTTTTTTTTAACTTTCTGTTCATCAAAGAATCCTAAAACAAATGGTACACAACTGTTTTCAACATTGATCATAATCATAAATGTTTCTTGAGCATCAAATCATCATATTAGAATGATTTCTGAAGGATCATGTGACACTGAAGACTGGAGTAATGATGCTGAAAATTCAGCTTTGATCACAGGAATAAATAATATATTCAAATATATTAAAATCGAAAACAGTTATTTTAAATTATAATAATATTTCACTATATTACTGTTTTGTGTTGTATTTTTAATGAAATAAATACAGCATTGGCGAGCATAAGTGACTTATTTTAAAAACATTAAAAATCGTACCGACCCCAAACTTTTGAACGGCAGTATATATATATATATATATATATATATATATATATATATATATATATATATATATATATATATATATATATATATATATATAATCCATATAAGTCAAAAGCACATTTTTAGTACATAGTCATGCCTGGAAACATATCCTGTTCAAATAGGCTATATGGGCCACTCTACAGAATTTGTTCAAAGTTATAGTTGGAAACATCTTGAAAAGAAAATCGTCTTTTCCCATAAATTTCTTATAAAGTATTCTTTTTTAAAGTACCCTTACATTGGAACAAATACTATAATAACATCTTAGTTGATGAGTTTATTTTTGACCGAACATACTATATATTTACATATGAGCAGAAACTGGCTAACAAAAGCTTATTTGATGTCTATTTTAAAATTAAAACGTTATAATCTATCCAAAAACAATGAAATGTTGTCTTTCATATTTCATCTGTAACATAAACAACAGCGCCCATATGTGCCCTTCATTAATTCACACACAGAAACGTGATTAAAATTTAAACAGTCTTTTTGCGTTTACAGACACTATTCCATATCGCGATTAGAACAAAGCACAAGAATAAAAAACTTACTCCCAATTCTCGGCTAGATCCGTCACTCCTCGAAATGAAAATAAACCAGCACATGTTCTGAGGTAAATGTCCCAGGATTATTCCTCACACAGCCTCGCAAGACGAAATAGTACATTAATCTGATGATTACATTTGTTGTGTTATCACGTTTATGAGGGGCGTTGACACGTTTGCATGTGTTGCTTCAGATCATTTGTGTTTGAATACCGCGCGCTGTCCGTGGGTGTGTCACATTAGCAGAATAATGAGCTGAGAGAACGATAATGAGATCGGCTGACACCTCTCTCTTTTTTTATAGATTACATAAACAGAGAATATTTATTTTAGTTTTGAATTAGATATTTTAAAAGTACAAACTTAAATGATTATAAAGATATATTGCTCATGCCTGTGTGAATAGTATTCGCTGAGCTTTGTTTAAGTTTAGAGACGTGCTCCAGAAAAAAAGTTAACGGAGACAGAGAGGCAGAAAGCACACCCTGTTTATTTTCTTTATTTTACAAAAGCACAATGTTTTATTTCGATTGTAAGTGGACACATAAAAAAGTACATATTCAACAGTTTATTTTTTTATATTTGTTAAGTCTGTATGACCAAAAATGACAGAGTATTTTAAGTCTATTTTGCTGCTATGTGAAAAAAATCGAGCAAAATGCGCCGGCGCGTATGCCGACCCCAGAGGGTTAAGGGTAATCCACATGTAAATTGGATATTGGAGGTAAAATGCAAAAAGTTTTTAATTTTACACCGTCCAATGACAATTCTGAAAGTAACCGTGACAGGAGCCTACTGTTGCTGTAGCAAATGCAACTAACGTGCATCTGATTGATAGATATTCTGTGCACTCTTACTTCAATGTTGTTGTTAACAGTGTGGTTAGGCAGAAAGCTTAGTGGCTTTAAAACCAAGTCAAAAGAGGGCAAGTTTTCAACTGAAACATGAACATGAAATTTTAAACGCTTACATTATGTTCTTGCAAATTTAATTGAACTGCTCAGAGGCAGACAGAAGTGTTCTTTAAAATCAATCTGAGCTATAGAAATTAATCTTTACAAGTAAATATGAAGATTCATATTCATGAGGAAACATTTTCTCATCTTGATAGCAGGCAAATATTCCTGCCTGTTAACGCTGGTGTGATTGTCAGCCTCTGCTTTTCCGCAACAGGCTGAAGCTGCCTTGTGTATAACTCAACATTGCTTTCAGCTTATAAAGGAGAATTTTCTGATGTTATGTGTGGTCATTATTTTCCTGTTATCTCTGTAAAGCTGCTTTGAAACAATCTGTATTTTATTAAGTGCTATAGAAATAATGTTGACTTGACTTTATTCACAAATGTTTTATGCAACATTCCAATTTTACACATAAGTTAAATTTGCAACTTCGGATGGAGACATAGCTATTGTAGCAATAAATCCCTGTTTCATAAATCAAGCAATCTGCAGTTCTGAAAAGCGTTAAGAGACTGAGGGTGTTTTCAGACCTGTAGATCAAGTTGCTCTTGATGATGATGAGCTCAGATCTCTGTGTGGGTCAGACATGCTGTTGTAGGACTTAAAAATCTCACTGGAAAATCTCACCTTCTTGCCTGGAAGGACGATAGGAGGAGGCTTACACAGAGTGTTGTTCCGTGATAACCCATACAGTGAGACATTGGATACCACTGCGAAAGCGTGCCCTTTCTATTTAGGAAGGAGAACGCTGCGGAAGCCACTTCTTCAAAGAGTTATGTGGAAAATACAAATGGACTAACCCGAAGGTTGTACTGCATACGAATAATGGGTGACTTAGCCCAAGGGAAAGACACGGGCTTCTGATAGGAGCACCTGTGGAGAATATACACATATGGGATCCCCGTAGGGTCACACATATGGAACCTAGCCCAGATCCGGCTCTCAAGGATTCAGCGGATAAAGGCCTGGCACCGGACGCTTTTCCATGTCCGGGCCGAGGGGTTTTGGAGAACTCGACAGGTTTTTCACTCTGGAGCAATAAGGGTGCACAGTAGGGTGCAGCAAGCTGACAGAGCCAGGCCTCTCGGTGCTTCTACCCGTTTAGGGTGAGAACACGGGAGGAGACCGGCTCTACATGTAGGCTGTAATATCTAGCGAACATGTAAGGTGTCGCCCAGCCCGCAGCTCTACAGATATCTGTTAGCGAGGCGCCACGAGCCAGTGCCCAGGAGGATGCAATGCCTCTCGTGGAGTGTGCATGCAACCTGAGCGGGCAGGGCACGCCTTGTGCTTGGTAAGCCAAGGCGATGATATCCACTATCCAGTGGGCCATCCTCTGCTTGGAGACAGCCTTTCCCTTCTGCTGGCCTCCGTAACAGACAAAGAGCTGGTCTGAGGTCCTGAGACTTTGAGTTCTGTCCACGTACAAACGCAGAGTGCGAACGGGACAGAGCAAAGTCAGGGCTGGGTATGCCTCCTCTATTAATTCTAAATTTGTTATACCTGCCCAGGGACTACAGGTGGAAATTAGCAAATGTTGCTACAACCTGGCCCAAGACATATTCTCTTGTTTAACAAGTTTAATGTTTATTGTGCATTGTCCCTGTTTCAAATAAATAATTTCCATTCCATTCCTCCAAGGGCAGAGCTTCCAGGTTCACTACATGGTCCCTGAAGGGAGTGGGAGGAACCTTGGGCACATAGCCAGGCCGGGGTCTTAATACCACATCGTTGTCATCCAGCCCGAACTCTAGGCATGATTCGTCGACCGAAAATGCGTGCAGGTCTCCTACCCTCTTGACAGAGGCCAGTGCAACCAGTAGCAAAGTCTTCATGGAGAGGAGCTTTAAGTCTACTGATTGCAGAGTCTCAAAGGGAGATCCTGAAGTGAGGGTGCCCCGTCTCTGAGTCAGAAGATCCTTCCTCAGAGGAATGGGCCAGGGAGGGACTGTCACAAGGAGCATGAGTTCTGGGAACCACGTCCGGGTGGGCCAGTAAGGCGCCACCAGAAGGACCTGCTCCTCGTCCTCCCTGACTTTGCACAGTGTCTGTGCAAGTAGGCTTACTGGGGAAATTTATATTTGCGGAGGGTAGAGGCAGCAGCTGACTGCCACAGCAGAATGTGTTTGATAGCCTCTGTCTGCTTTTGTACAGCCGAGAACTGCTGGGCGAAGTTCTCGACCGCGTCGCCGAAGAGGCCGGTCTAGGACACAGGGGAGTTAAGGAACCGGAGCTTGTCGGTCTCCCTCATGTCAGCCAGACACAGCCAGAAATGGCGTTCCTGGACCACCAAGGTGGAAATCGCATGACCCACTGACCACATGGCGACCTTCGTCGCACGAAGCGCAAGGTCCGTAGCGGCACGAAGTTCTTGGAGAACTTGTGGATCATGACCACCCTCGTGCAGGTCCTTCAGTGCCATGGCCTGATGGACCTGCAGCAACGTGATCGCGTGCATGACAGAGGCAGCTTCCCCACAGGCCTTGTAAGCCTTGTCGAATAGGTCCGACGAGAACCTACAGGCCCGGGAAGGAAGACACGGTTCTCCGCGCCAAGGGTGGTGAGGGAGGAGGGGCCACCGAGACGGTTTCCGGCAGTAAAAGGTGCCGTCCATGTCTCTGTGAGCTCCTCATGCTTTTCTGGGAAGAAAGGCACTGGGGTGGGTCGCTGAGAACCAGCGCGCACCACCCCGAGATACCAATCATCCAGCCTCGAGGGCTCGGGACTCTGTGTTTTTTTCCACTCGAGCCCAATCCTGTTGGCGGCCTGGGAAAGCATGGCCATCATCTCCGGGTCCGACTCGGGCACCGCTGGCACACCAGAAGGAGGCAGCGGCTCCGAGCTGTCATCCGCAGAGACTTCTGACCCACCCTCCAATGCAGCGATCGACATCTGGTCGTCGTGGGGAGGACCAAAAATTAACAACTGGTACACACCTCGAGGATGGTCCAGCCAGTTCACTGGTAGCTCAGCTGGCTGCGGAGCGTGAGAGGGATGAAGGTTCCTAGGGGGTTGGTTCCCCGAAGGAAGCGCACTCACCGTGATCCTCAGGTGTCCCGTGTTACTGCCCGAAGGCAGATGCAAGGGGACTCCGCCCCTTTGCAGGAACGAGAGTCTCGACTGCAGCTCCGAGATGGTCTTCTTCCCACAATGGGTACATGACTCATCCACGAACGCTGCCTCAGCGTGTTCGAGGCCCAGACACACGAGGCAGCGAGCGTGACCATCCCGTGACCCCAGGTAACGACCACATCCAGAAACACACAGATAAAACGTCATCTTGAAAAAGACGCGAATTACCTGTGTATGCTCTTTTAGAGACTGCTCTCACAAGTGCTGAGGCACACAGGGGAACAGCCACTGCGATCACAGACAGGAATGTGCACCCGTCTGTGCGCACTCTCTCTCGCTGGTTACCAGCTGTGAAAACAGCTTTTGCGCGCTCTGTGCGGCGCACCTTATCAGCCGTTAGAACGGCTTTTACTTGCTCTGAGGAGAGAGAGAGAAAAGGCTGTTCACGCTGTTGCACCGTCACACCCGCACTGAAGAGAAGAGTCGGTCCTCGTAGAAGGCTTGTAGTTAAAGAAATCATCGGCTCCGAAGCAAAAAACTGAAGTGCAATCCAGCAGCTGCTCGTTATATGCCCGCGCTAATGAGGCCGCGCAGCTGATGCAAATGATTGCACGCCAATGTGTATTGGCTTGTTTTAGTTTCACTCGAAGTAGATTGGCCTCTCTAGCGAGATTCCTACTGGTCAGTCATGACCTACGTTGTAGTGACTGACCGATAGGGAACTGATGTTTTCTACTGGGACACTAAAGCAAAAGATGCAATTACTGTCTTAAAACAAATGTATTTGCAAAACATCTTATTTTTTGGCAGCACAGTATTTATTCCTAATATCTCATGTTATTAAAATAGATATTTAACTAGATTTCAAGTTGTTGCCAGTTTGGTTAAGGGAAAGTATGTTAAATGTACACAATCAGTTGATTTATATTTTTGCATTTATATATTTATTTGTGTTTTTTTTGTTTTGTATTTTGTATTATACCTCGGAAGGATTTTTTGCACAGATACTCTGTGGTTTAGCTGCATTTGTGGTCCGTGGGCATTGGTTTTTGATGGTATGTCAGACTGAATATCAGACTTTGATTCAGACTGTATTCCTCACATATTTGTGTTGCAGACACACACATGCGCAGCACCTGTTACGCAGCTGTGAGAAGAGGTTTGTGTGTTCGGGCCTTCCAGCGAGCCGTCACTAAGTCTCAGTGCTGCTGTGCCAACCCTGACTATGCTTTCGGGGAGCCGTGCCATCCCTGCCCTGGCAAACACTCAGGTAAACCTTACCCAGTTACACTGAGCATACTCATTAATGTTTTGTGTTATTTATTTATTTTTGGACACAGCTTGCAGAACTGTACTTGCGGTTATTTTAACTAATTTTACTAATAAAAATTCTGTGTAACACTTCACCTGTTTTTGATACCTGTTTGGTACAGTATGTTTCTACAGGCCTGAAGAGATGTGTTGGGTATGTTTCAGACTCGCAGCTTGTTTCTTCATGTTTGTGGTGGGAAGACATTAGTTAAAACGGTGTGAGAATAAGATAGATATGAATGTCCAGGGTAGAACTCAGTTTTGAATAGGGTTGGGTATCGGTTGGGTTTTATCCGATACCAGTACCTACTCAGTATTTTTTAAACGGTTCCGGTGCTTAAACGGTTCTTGAAACGGTACTTAAAGGGATAGTTCACCCAAAAATGAAAATTCTGTCAGTAATATAAAAAATATCTTAATTCGTGTTCCGAAGATGAACGAAGGTCTTACGGGGTTGGAACAACATGACGGTGAGTAATTACTGACAGAAGTTTCATTTTTGGGTGAACTATCCCTTTAAGAAAACGAAACCGAACACACTGTCAAAAAATAATATCCTTTTATTTACAGGGCCAAACTGGACACAATATTAACTTAAATCTTTAAACAATATAAATACAAGTAACATATATGGTAATAATAAATAAACCAAAATAAAATAAAAATTCACATTTACATAATATCAAATAAAACAATATTGTATCAAACAATGTAATAATACTGGAGATTAATAGAGATTACTACCAGGGTAATCTAATCTCGACATGGCTACAGGTTCCCATGTTTTGTCAGCTTGATCCAGTCATGTAGCCTAAGTTCTGGTCGTTGCACTAGAACGGCAGCGCTTAGCTTGGCGAGTTTGGTATTTCATTCTCACTGCGTCTTAGCTACGCAGCGTTGAGTGAACCTATGAAAGAGAACGTCTCTGGTTACTGGTGTAACCTATGTTCTCTGAATAGGGAACGAGACGCTGCGTTCGCTGTGAAACTCCTCGCGCTGCCGACAAGCTTCCTTTTTCGGCAGAGAAATCAGCAGATGATGCGCGTGCCAATATATTAAGACGACGTGAGCGTCGAGGCAGCGCCCGCGCCATCAGCCAATGGATTGGCGTGATTCTATATGTGCTTCAGACAATCGTCACACCCAGAGGGCGTTCTGACGCGTAATTTTACACGTGAAATGCAGCCAAACCTTGGAGCGTTTTGTCTTCGGCAACTTCATTAATCCCCTCGCAATCAGCAGACGTTCCGGGAGTCTCCCGCATATTGATAACGGCTCCCTGATGCCCGCAAATTAGTTAAAATCTCCAGGAATCTAGAACGAGCGAGCAAGAGCGTGCATGCGAGATAGAACAGATTGTGCTTCAAACAGTATTGTGCGCACACGGCGGAGAGAGAGAGAGCGCGCGGGAGACCTTGCGTGTGTGCGCCTCATGACACAGAGAGTCAGGTACCGAAATCAGGCACCGAAATGTTCGTTCTTATTCGGTCTGGTTACTACCGTTTACGTCGGAACCGGTTCCCTGTTGGCACCGCGTTTCGGTACCCAACCCTAGTTTTGAAGTATAAGGGTCTTCAAAGACTTGTGCGTGTGTTGTGGCATGTGGGAGCGAAGCACACTGCAGTTTACAGGGTTTCTAAACATGGATCTTATTTCTTCCCTTCCGGCTGTTTATTTTCATGCACTGTTACTCTAAATGGGAGAGTTTTGGGTGGAGAACCCAACCAGAATTAAGAACATATGGAAATTAACCTCCACTAAGACCATCTCTGCTTAATTATTAAATTGTTCTGTTTTCTGTCTAGCATGTAGACTTTTTTTTGCTAACTGGTTGTTATATGCAGTTTATTCGAGCTAATGCATTTATAATTGTTAGTCTGATTGAAGAAAATATGTAAAGCATGTTATCTTTTCACACAGATATGAGGTATTGTTCACTGCTGTCATGTGTTCTCTTGTTGTTCTAGTTGAGTTTCAGGCCTTGTGTTCGAGTGGTGCTGGATTTTCTGCTGATGGCAAAGGTAATTCTGATGTCATGCTTCATTTTTTGTTTTATTGGAATTAACTATGTAACTTTTACACCGTTTTACAGTCTGGACAAGTCGACTGTAGTTGCCGAAAGTCAGACAAACTAAACAAACAAAGTCAACACTTTACTTTACAGTGTCATTGTTACATGTAGTTACTATAGTAATAACAATAAATTATGCATATTACATGCAACTAACCCTCAACCAAACCCTAATCTAACACTGTAGTAAGTACATGAAGTTACTTAATATTACTCAGTACTTAAATATATAATTATAGTGTAGCAAAGACACCTTAAAATAAAGTGTAACCCAAACAAACTAAAACTGGAATACATTTTTTTTTTTTACCTTTTAAATGAATGTTAAACTTAATAACATTTTTTGTTTCTTTGTGAGGCAGACATTAATGAGTGTGTTCTGGATCCTGATATCTGCCCTAATGGAGTGTGTGAGAATCTCAGAGGAAGTTTCCGCTGCGTGTGCAACAGCGGCTATGAAAGGGACCAGTCTGGCAGAAACTGTCTGGGTCAGTTGACCTTTAATATGCACAGATGAGTTTCTGACAGCGCACTACACAACTCACACCTGTGTAGATAACATTCAGCAGTCACCGTTGAATTCATACAGTTTTTCCATTTTAAATATCCATTAAAGGCAAATTGATGTAAATTGACAACACTGTAGTTGTTTCCTGAAGGAATATTGCTGTACAGTGTAAAAAAATAATAAGAGAGGCTATATGATGCGGAATTACAGTATTCAAATGTTATGTGAGGTGTGTGATGACCCAGCATCCTCCTCTCAGGGTTTTCAGTCTGTATTTGCAGATATCGATGAATGTGTGGTGAACAGTCTCCTGTGTGATCGTGGCCTGTGCCGTAATGTTCCCGGGAGCTACAGCTGCACCTGCCCGGCCGGATACTCCTTCAGACTCTACACCGAGACCTGCGAGGGTCAGTTTCTTCTGTTGCTTCAGTTCTTTCATTTCAGTTCCCTATGTATTTAGAAACATGCTGTAAATTCCAGAGGCAGGTGTTTACAGCATTAAACCCGAAATCAGACATGCCTTACGTGCCCTAACATGTCTGGTGAAGTAGATCAGTGGTACACTGTTTTTTTGTTTTTGTTTTTTTTTTGTTTTTTTTTTACAGATTTTTTTATGTTTCTGAAAGAAGACTCTTCTGCTCATTAAGGCTGCATTTATTTGATAAAAATACGGTAAAAACAGTAATTGTCACGGGTGTGGTGTGGGTTGAAGAAGAGGCAGAGTCAAAAGGCTCCAATTCAAACGTTTACTAATATATACTTCCAAACAGGTACAAACAGGCAGACGGGTTGACGGGCGGAAGGTTAACTCACACATAAAACACTGTAACATTAACAAGAACCGACAAGGACTGACTGAACAGAAGCAAACTAAATACAGATTCAAATCAAACATAACAAGGTGAAAACAGGTGACACGGATGATGAGGATGATGAACAGGTGGGTAATTGAGGGAGTGATTTCAGGTGAGGAGACAAGGAGGATTCTGGGAAGTGTAGTGCCGACGAAGACAGAGTGGTTCAGACGATGACTGTGACATAACTCCCCCCTCCCGGTAGGCGTGACCCCACGCCGTGAAACATCGACAGGGGTGGGGGGTTGGGTGCCCTGAAGGTTGATTAGGGCGTGGCAGGAAGCCTCCAGGGCGGAGCAGGCGGGCAGGGCGGAGCAGGAGGTCAGGGCGGAGCAGGATGTGCAGACGGCCAGGGTGAAGATGCCCTTCGGGCGGCCATGGCGGAGAGGACCTTTAAGGTGGCCGTGGCGGTGAAGACCCTTCGGGTGGCCATGGCGGTGAGGACCCTTTGGGTGGCCATGGCAGAGACAACGGCGGGAGGAGCCATGGCGGAGACAATGGCGGGAGGAGCCATGGAGGAGGCGGGGCTGATGACTCCAGGGCGCCGACTGACAGGGGCGGAGCAGGTGGTAGAGGAGACCAGGGTGGAGCGGAGAGCCGACGAGCCCAGGCGACACCGACGATCCAGCAGGACATGGCGGGGCCGCCGGCTTAGGCGACTAAGGTGCAGGCAGGGACACAGAAGGGCGTGGTGAAGGCAGAGGGAGTGAGGACCAAAGGGGAACTGAAGGGAGTGAGGAGTCCAACTGAGCCGGGGGGACGAAGGGACGAGGTGAAGCCAGAGGAGTGCAGTCCAGAGGTGAGGGAAGGTGGACGAGTGACCAAGGTGGATCCGGGGGGACGAGGGAGCCTGGCGGAACTGGTGCACTGATGGGCCATGGTGGAGCTGAAGGAGGTAGAAGCCAAGAAAACGTGAATAGACTGTTGGGCTGAGGCGGAGTTCTGGTCACGGAGGGTGGAGGTGGAGACCGGGGATCCACCAACCAAACTGGAGCAGCAGGCTGGCAGACCCACGGCGACTCCACCTCGCGGAAGGAGATAAGATGAGGAGCTGAGGGGCTGACAGGCACAGGTGGAAGATCAGAGAGGTGGCAGATGAGAGGAGGTGGGAGAGGGAGGCTTGGTGGGAACTCAGTCTCTAACTGGGCAGACGTGACGAGAACAGTCTCTGGCTGGGCAGACGTGACGTGAACAGTCTCTGGCTGGGCAGACGTGACGTGAATGGTCTCTGGCTGGGCAGACGTGACGTGAACAGTCTGGCTGGGCAGACATGACGTGGACAGTCTCTGGCTGGGCAGACGTGACGTGAACAGTCTCTGGCTGGGCAGACGAGACGTGAACAGTCTCTGGCTGGGCAGACGAGACGTGAACAGTCTCTGGCTGGGCAGACGAGACGTGAATAGTCTCTGGCTGGGCAGACGAGACGTGAACAGTCTCTGGCTGGTCAGACGAGACGTGAACAGTCTCTGGCTGGGCAGACGAGAACAGTCTGGCTGGGCAGACGAGACATGAACAGTCTCTGGCTCTGGGCTGGACGGGACCAGCAGTGAAGGCTCTGGGCTGGACTGGACCAGCGGTGAAGGCTCTGGGCTGGACGGGACCAGCGGTGAAGGCTCTGCCGGGCTGGCAGGTTGTGTCCCAGGTCTCCCTCCAGTTCAGTCCGGTGGTGTCTGGGAGGTCGATCTGATGGTGATAAGTGGCCCCGATCTGGAACACAACCTCTCGTCGTCAAGGGTGCTGTGGATGTCAATGCAGACAAACCCCTTGACGAGCGAGAGGAAGTGTTGGCTTTTCTCAGCCAGGACGATGATTTGCACCTCTTCGTCCATAGGGCGGTCGGTTCTTCTGTCACGGGTATGGTGTGGGTTGAAGAAGAGGCAGAGTCAAAAGGCTCCAATTCAAACGTTTACTAATATATGCTTCCAAACAGGTACAAACAGGCAGACGGGTTGATGGGCAGAAGGTTAACTCACACATAAAACACTGTAACATTAACAAGAACCGACAAGGACTGACTGAACAGAAGCAAACTAAATACAGATACAAATCAAACATAACGAGGTGAAAACAGGTGACACGGATAATGAGTACGATGAACAGGTGGGTAATTGAAGGAGTGAGCTCAGGTGGGGAGACAAGGAGGATTCTGGGAAGTGTAGTGCCAACAAAGACAGAGTGGTGCAGACGATGACTGTGACAGTAATATAGTGAAATATTATTACAATTTTAAATAATGTTCTAATAACTTCTATTCTTCTACTTCTATATGTAATTTATTCATGTGATCAAAGCTGAATTTTCAGCATCATCTCCAGTCTTTAGTGTCACATGATCCTTCAGAAATCATTCTAATATGATGAAACATTTCAGATTTTTTATCAATGTTGAAACAGTTGTTGTAGATTTTTCTTTCTAAACCTAACTGCGCACCTGGAACCTAATTATTTTAATTGAACACTATCACTTTTGATCGATAGTAAGGTCTCTAGTGCTTTTAAATTGAACACTATCACTTGAGATTGGTAGTAAGGTCTCTAGTGCTCTTTTATCTAGGGCACCCAGTTAAATCGCCCAAGCGTCTACTAATCGACACTTAAATCCTATACATCAGCGAGTCTACAAATCGACTACAGCATCCGTTTAAAATCCTATACTCCAGCGAGTCTACTAATCGACTACAGCCGAGTTTAATCCTATACTCCAGCGAATCTATTAATCGTCTACAGCCGAGTTTAATCCTATACTCCAGCAAGTCTACTAATCGACTACAGCCGAGTTTACATTGTATTAATTCTAATTTGTTTTCTAACTTACCCTAAACTAGCCTGCTGCGCAGCAGAAAATAACAGACAGGCTACAGCAAATGTCCTTTATATGCTTTAATCATGGCCAGGAGAGTTCTCGAGCAGTTCTCAGAGAATCTCACTAGAAGAAGCAAGGCCGGTGGATCTCTGACAAATTCCATTGAGAATCCCACCAGTGAACACTAATACAACAGTTTTTATAATGTAACATGATATATCACCACGAGTTCTCAAACCCCGACATCTCAAAACAGAATCATTATGACTAACATATCATGCTCTCCATCATCACGATTGGTTACATTGTCAAAGCAAGTCCCCCCTTTCATTACCTTTTGTTAGTAACATCAGCAAAATATCCTGTATCATCAAAAACATTGTGAGGGGTTAATATTTGAATCAATCATTTCACAATATAACGGTGAGTCCAAATTTCAAAGTTCCTTTGACCAAAGTTATATTAAGTCAAAACTTTAGGAGGTTAGAGTTTGTCTGCTACATCCTAGAAGAAAAAGGAAGTAAGCTCAATTTAGATTTATTGTTAGAATCAGGAATGGAAGTCTTAGTCATCTTCAGACATAGGACCAAAGGAAATGTTAGAACTTATCACGAGATGTTAGTATAATTCATATATTTATGGTTAGATGTTAAAAACATTGTTAATTTAATATTCAGTTTAAAATCTCCACCACACAGTTCTTCTGCTTCCTATTTTTGTGGAAAGAACAACATTAATTTGAAATATAATCTTTTTGTAACGTAGTCCACTGAAGCAAGTTGTAGTGAACCCAAATACAGTTTTATTGAACAAACTAAATACAAACTATATAGACAGGGTCAATTTTCACAAAATCAGAACCCCGAAGGCATTTTGTGATTATTTATATTATACAACATTTCTAGGGGTATTAAGGGGTGCTGAATCCAAATCTGCTGTATATGAAGCTCAAAAATGTCCCAAAATGCCTCAAAATTGAGAAATTCAAAATGGCCGCCACCGCCAGGCTGAAATCTATTTTTCAGTATATCTTTTTGACTAAACAAGGTACAAACATGACATAAATGTGCTTTTGTAAGTTTTCCTACATGGGCAATTCAATGCCATATTCAGATTTGAGAAGTAATGTGAAGAAACAGCTTAGATATTGCAAAGAAAGTTGTTTTTAACTATGAATAATTACTCAGTTATTATTATTATTATTATTATTACTATTATTGTTGATATTATCAGGCTACATTTACTTACTTTGTATTTTGTTTTGAGGTCAAGTGTACAAACAAATACAAAAGGTACAAACTTTAATTAAATGTTCACAGGTTTTCACACATGGGGAATTTAGCATCCCATCCTGATTTAGATCAAGTGTCAATAATCAGCTTGAAAATCACACAAGTATAGAGAAAAAGGTGGTCATTAGTGATAAAGAAGTTGTCCATCAAATAAGATCCAAAAGCAGGAAGATCCATGGGTCATGGTGATATTCATTGAACTACACTCACCTTAAGGATTATTAGGAACACCTGTTCAATTTCTCATTAACCCTCTGGGGTTGAGGAACGCGCCGGCGCGTTTTGTTGTTTTTTTTCCACATAGCAGCAACATAGACTTAAAATACTCCGTCATTTTTGGTCATATAAATAAAATCAATACATGATTGTAAACTATAGAGGGTCTTCTTTTTTTTGTGTACACTCACATTAACATCAAAACCGTGTGCTTTTGTCAAATGAAGAAAGTAAACAGGGTGTGCTTTCTGTCTCTCCATCTCCGTTAACCTTTTTTCTGGAGCACGTCTCTAAACTTAAACAAAGCTCAGCGAATACTATTCACCCAAGCATGAGCAATATATCTTTATGATCATATAAGTTTGTACTTTTAAAATATCTAATTCAAAACTAAAATAAATATTCTCTGTTTATGTAATCTATAAAAAAAGAGAGGGGTGTCAGCCGATCTCATTATCGTTCTCTTAGCTCATTATTCTGCTAATGTGACACGCCCACGGACAGCGCGCGCTATTCAGACGCAAATGATCTGAAGCGACACATGCAAACATGTCAACGCCCCTCATAAACGCGATAACACAACAAATTTAATCATCAGATTAATGTACCTTTTCGTCTTGTTAGCCTGTCACTGTGAGGAGTAATCCTGGGACATTTACCTCAGAACATGTGCTGGTTTATTTTCATTTTGAGGAGCAACCGATCTAGCCGAGAATTGTGAGTAGCCTAAGTTTTTTATTCTTGTGCTTTGTTCTAATGTCTGTAAATGCAAAAAGACTGTTTAAATTTGAATCACGTTTCTGTGTGTGAATGAATTAACGGCACAGATGGGCGCTGTTGTTTATGTTTAGCCTACTATGTTACAGATGAAATATGAAAGACAACATTTCGTAGTTTTGGATAGATTATAAAGTTTTTATTCTAAAATATCAAATAAGCTTTTGTCATCCAGTTTCTGCTCATATTTTAAATATATAGTCTATATATATATATATATATATATATATATATATATATATATATATATATATATAAATATATATTTTAAATAAATATATATTATAAATACATAGCCTATGTTCTGTCAAAAATAAACTCTTCAACTAAGATGTTATTACAGTGTTTGTTCCAATGTAAGTTATATAAAAACTAATGAATCCTTAACTTTAAAATATGTATGATAATACTGAGGAATACTGTAGTAAGTTTTTTTCATTCTCAAGTGAATCGCGTTTCTGTGTGTGAATGAATGAACGGCAGAGATGCGCTGTTTACCACAACTCGCAAAAAGACAGTTTAAATTTGAATCGCGTTTCTGTGTGTGAATGAATGATCCGCTTTTAGCAAACTATATTGCTATACTGAGATGAGTAAAAATCGACTGAAATATGTTGAAATAAAATGTATTTGTATAAGCAACTTATTAAACTGCAAATTAAAATTTATATTTCTTATATAAACGAAAGACCTATGTTACAGACATATGAAAGACAACATTTCGTTGACTAGTTTTGGATAGATTATAATTTTTTACTGTAAAATATTTGCCATCTCAAATAAGCTTTTGTTTGCCAATTTTTGCTCATATGTTAAATAGCCTATAGTATGTTTTGTCAAAAATAAAGTAATCAAATAATATGTTATTATGTGTTTGTTCCAATGTAGCCTAGGCTATATCCAAAGTAATGAATCCTTAACTTTGAAATATGTATGATAAAATGTATACTTTAGTTTTTACAAAGAAAGATTGGACTTGAATTGTTGTTGTAATTGTATCATTTTTAATAAAAATATATATTTACAAGGTAGATGTAAACAAACTATTAAAAGGTAAATATAAGTCTTTTCTTTAAATATTTTTTATTGAGTTTTATTAGTGACAAATTTGGGGAGAGAATACATATTCCAAAACTGAAAATACAGTATGAGAATTAACTGCACAATTACTAGACATGAAAAAAAAAAAATTGAGATGCTTCCAACTGTGAACCAATTTGGTAGAGAATATATATATATATATATACTGAGCTCAAGTATATATATATGTATATATATATATATATATATATATATATATATATATATATATACACACACACACACACACACACACACACACACACACACACACACACACACACACACACACACACACACACACACACACACACATATATATTGCTCTTGCATTCTTTCTTGTGGCTCAGTGACACACCTGAATGAATGGCTCATTAAGTATGCGGGCCCCATTGTCTCCTCAGGTGTGAACCACTAAATATGCATGATGGTGTTGAAATCGTTGACGCCCCTTGCGCATATTGCCTTTCCAAACAAAAAGTGTCTTACAAAATTTAAATCAATGTATTGTTTTATGTGAATGATTAGGCAGGATGATTTTCACATTATTTTGAAGAAAAAACTGTAGGCAACGACATCCATTAGTCAAAAGTCTTGTGGACACATATTTAGTATGTGTTTTGTGGCCTTATTTCAGAAACTTTATTTTTTATTTTTTTCAATAACCGTGCATAAACAATATTCCCTCAAAAATACAAACATGTACATACATGTTGCTCACATATTATGGTAGCCCTGTTTGTGCTAAATAGAGTGTAATTACACCTTTGCCATTAATATGTTTATAAGCAACTGAAAAAAGCACAAATGTCAGGGCATGTCAGAACATCTCAAGGACCCCAAAAATCCCTTAGACCCCAGAGGGTTAATGCAATTATCTAATCAACAAATCACATGGCAGTTGCTTCAATGCATTTAGGGGTGTGGTCCTGGTCAAGACAATCTCCTGAACTCCAAACTGAATGTCAGAATGGGAAAGAAAGGTGATTTAAGCCATTTTGAGCGTGGCATGGTTGTTGGTGCCAGACAGACCGGTCTGAGTATTTCCCAATCTGCTCAGTTACTGGGATTTTCACGCACAATCATTTCTAGGGTTTACAAAGAATGGTGTGAAAAGGGAAAAACATCCAGTATGCAGCAGTCCTGTGGGCGAAAATGCCTTGTTGATGCTAGAGGTCAGAGGAGAATGGCCCGACTGATTCAAGCTGATAGAAGAGCAACTTTGACTGAAATAACCACTCGTTACAACCAAGGTATGCAGCAAAGCATTGGTGAAGCCACAACACACACAACCTTGAGGCGGATGGGCTACAACAGCAGAAGACCCCACCGGGTACCACTCATCTCCACTACAAATAGGAAAAAGAGGCTACAATTTTCAAGAGCTCACCAAATTTGGACAGTTGAAGACTGGAAAAATGTTGCCTGGTCTGATGAGTCTCGATTTCTGTTGAGACATTCAGATGGTAGAGTCAGAATTTGGCGTAAACAGAATGAGAACATGGATCCATCATGCCTTGTTACCACTGTGCAGGCTGGTGGTGGTGGTGTAATGGTGTGGGGGATGTTTTCTTGGCACACTTTAGGCCCCTTAGTGCCAATTGGGCATCGTTTAAATGCCACGGCCTACCTGAGCATTGTTTCTGACCATGTCCATCCCTTTATGGCCACCATGTACCCATCCTCTGATGGCTACTGCCAGCAGGATAATGCACCATGTCACAAAGCTCGAATCATTTCAAATTGGTTTCTTGAACATGACAATGAGTTCACTGTACTAAAATGGCCCCCACAGTCACCAGATCTCAACCCAATAGAGCATCTTTGGGATGTGGTGGAACGGGAGCTTCGTGCCCTGGATGTGCATCCCACAAATCTCCATCAACTGCAAGATGCTATCCTATCAATATGGGCCAACATTTCTAAAGAAAGAATGCTTTCAACACCTTGTTGAATCAATGCCACGTAGAATTAAGGCAGTTCTGAAGGCGAAAGGGGGTCAAACACAGTATTAGTATGGTGTTCCTAATAATCCTTTAGGTGAGTGTGTATCCCAGTAGAAGTTAAAGTGACAGCTTATTCGCAGTCCTCTTCAATGTTCTGTGAAGTGTTGTCAAGTTTCCTGCAGTTGCATGCGTCTATAAATTTCATGCGACTCTTTTTGAATAATAAAATAATAGAATAGAAAGATTACAACCAGTACAAGTACAGGTACATTGGAATACTCTACCAGTCTATCATATTTGTACATTCTTGTACACAATGATCAACATCAGCTAATTCCCTAAACACATACCTGCAGCGTTGGCTGAGGCATCCCTTGGTACACCCACATGAAGTGAACTCCCTGCAGGCTTTAGGCATAGGTAGCAGAGACATTAGCCGTGGCACTAATTGACCTTCCTTGTGCATCCATCCCATTTCATCCACTGGAGGAAGATCAGGATGTGGCAGGTGAGCTTGGTTCCACATTGTCGCTTGATAGTGTGAACGCATGAAATGAAACTTCACTGCATCTGAGGTTGGAGGCAGAGTCTCTTGTGGACGACCTTTGCAAAACAACTTCACTATTGCTTTGTTGCATGTATCAACCTCGGGCACACGTCTGTGTGAACCTCCAGATAGTGACCAGCACTTGGATCTGAAGTCACCCATTCGAAAGAACAAATCCAAAACATTTGCCTCTTTGTATGAAGTCATGCAACTTTCCAAGAACAAGCAAAACATCATCAAAGTAGACAGGCAGATTCTACAAAGGCTCATCACAGCTTACAGAGCAGTTCTCAAGGTAGACCTGTAAATATTCTCCAGCATGAACTCATACCCATCCTGCCATCTCTGGCCGCAACTAACGGCAGTCTACATTCCACCAACAAATCTTTTTTTAGCAAATATACTGACAAAACATATCCAAACCCCTGCAGATGTGCCGCTTCAGGAACCCAGCTACTTTCTTATTGATGGCCAAGCACTTGTAATGGCACTTGGGAACATCACAACATTCGGCAACTATGCCAACAAGTTTGCTGACACAGTGTTGAAGATGGCAGAGAAGTACCAGAGGGTTGATGTAGTCTTCGACAGGTACCATGACAAATCCATCAAAACAGGCACAAGAAAGAAGCGTAAACAGCGCCACCAACCAGTACGCAGAGAGATCGTGAATGACTGTTCCACTTCCAGCAGACTGGTCGAACTTCATGGCACTGGAAGAGAACAAAGCAGATCTCGTTCGACTACTCTCAAACCATCTGATAGAACACAGCCCAGAATATGAGCCAGCGGTTGTAGTATCAGGTGGGTTTGCTGAAGCGACCACTGTCAAGTCATCAGATCCAGAACTTAAAATCTCCTCTCTGAGTGCTGACCATGAGGAGGTTGATACACGACTGATTTTGCACTGCATCCAGGCTCCTATGGACACAATAGTCATGTCAGCGCGTGACACAGATGTGCTTCTTCTACTTCTAGCACATCATGACAGAATTGGATGTACCCATCTCTACATGAAAGCCGGGACATCAAAGAATCCAAAGTATTTTCCAGTACATGACATTCACAAGTTACTCTCTGATGATCAAGTGGACACACTCCTTGCCTTCCATGCCATCACTGGTTCAGTTCAGCGGTCACGAAAAGAAAACAGCCTGGCTAGGTGTTCGAGCAACATCACACCGATCTTACTGGCCTTGGGAAGGGCCCTCTCACAGAAGATATTGTGAATTCAACAGAGAAATTCATCTGCAAGATGTATGGTGTGCCCGAGGTTGATACATGCAACAAGGCAATAGTGAAGTTGTTTTGCAAAGGTCGTCCACAAGAGACTCTGCCTCCAACCTCAGATGCAGTGAAGTTTAATTTCATGAGTTCACACTATCAAGCGAAAATCTGGAACCAAGCTCACCTGCCACATCCTGATCTTCCTCCAGTGGATGAAATGGGATGGATGCACAAGGAAGGTCAATTAGGGTGGTGGTGGGGTGGTGATGGCGCAGTGGATAAAACACATGCCTTTGGTGTGAGAGACCCGGGTTCGAATCCACTGTGAGACACCTATGTGTCCCTGAGCAAGACACTTAACCCCTAGTTGCTCCAGAGGCGTGCGACCTCTGACATATATAGCAATTGTAAGTCGCTTTGGATAAAAGCGTCAGCTAAATGAATAAATGTAAATGTAAATTAGTGCCACGGCTAATGTCTCTGCCACCTATGCCTAAAGCCTGCAGGGAGTTCACTTCATGTAGGTGTACCAAGGGATGCCTCAGCCAGCGCTGCAGGTATGTGTTTAGGGAATTAGCTGATGTTGATCATTGTGTACAAGAATGTACAAATATGATGGACTGGTAGAGTATTCCAATGTACCTGTACTTGTATTGGTTGTAATCTTTCTATTCTATTCTTCTATTATTCAGAAAGAGTCGCATGGAATGTATAGACGCATGCAACTGCAGGAAACTTGACAACACTTGCCAGAACATTGAAGAGGACTGCAAATAAGCCTGTCACTGTAACTTCTACTGGGATATAGTTCAATGAATATCACCATGACCCATGGATCTTCCTGCTTTTGGATCTTATTTGATGGACAACTTCTTTATCACTAATGACCATCTTTTTCTCTATACTTGTGTGATTTTCAAGCTGATTATTGACACTTGATCTAAATCAGGACAGGATGCTAAAATCCCCATGTGTGAAAACCTGTGAACATTTAATTAAAGTTAGTAACTTTTGTATTTGTTTGTACATTTGACCTCAAAACAAAATACAAAGTAAGTAAATGTAGCCTGATAATATCAACAATAATAGTAATAATAATAATAATGACACTTTTTTTGCTATATCTAAGCTGTTTCTTCACATTACTTCTCAAATCTGAATATGGCATTGAATTGCCCATGTAGGAAAACTTACAAAAGCACATTTATGTCATGTTTGTACCTTGTTTAGTCAAAAAAATATACTGAAAAATAGATTTCAGCCTGGCGGTGGCGGCCATTTTGAATTTCTCAATTTTGAGGCATTTTGGGACATTTTTGAGCTTCATATACAGCAGATTTGGATTCAGCACCCCTTAATACCCCTAGAAATGTTGTATAATATAAATAATCACAAAATGCTTCCAGCACTTTAAATAAGCACATTTTCAGAAAATCTGCCTAGACTAATAGGCTTGACTTGACACAACATAACATGACTTAAAATAAACATGAAACTCGCCACCAGAGGTTACACCAGGGAAACACTAAACATGATGGCAAGGGAATCACATGACAAGACAGTGATATGACTGTGACAAGAAACATGAAACAATAACCAAAACTAGACATTACACTTTTGCAACATTAATACGTTTACTGTCACTTTTGATCAATGCGTCCTTGCTGAATAAAAGTATTAATTTATTAATAAAAAAATAACGTACCTAACTCAAGCGTTTGAATGTTAGTGTATCACGGTTTCCACAAAAAATATAAAGTAGCTCAACTGTTTTCAACATTGATAATAATCAAAAATGTTTCTTGAGCATCAAATCATCATATTAGAATGATTTCTGAAGGATCATGTGACTGGAGTAATAATGCTGGAAATTCAGCTTTGATCACAGGAATACATTATATCTTAACATATATTCACAAAGAAAACTTTCCTCACATCAGTCAGATCATTTAAAGGGGACCTATTATGCCCCTTTTTTACAAGAATACCACAGATAATTTATTATACCATGTTATAAATGCCCATGAGTGGAAGGAAAAACATGCTTTTTTCGTGCATGTATTTTTTAAATGCAAATAAACTGCTGCTTCCTGCCCCCTTTTCCAGAAGAGGGCTCAGCCTTTACAACTCGTGCCTCGTATACTCTGCCAAAAACTAAAACATCTGTTTGGGTCTGATTATCATCTCTATCGCGGTCATGCTCACGTGACATTGCAATTCTTCATCATCATGAAAGTTTATTATCTGCATGTGTTTTAAAATCATATCAGGCTATACCAGTCATAATCAAATATATGGTTTTCTGAGCGCACAGAAAGCTGGATGTCAGACGGAGTGTCCTGTGAGTATTAAACTAAGCTCTCTTTCACATCTTATTGCTCTTAAACTATCAAATACACACAAGGATATGTCAAAAACACACAAAGTTCACATAAACAGTCAGTTATGTATGTGAACGTAAACAGCAAGTAAAGAAATTGCATGTGTATATAAGATCTGTGTATTAAAGTGAAAGCAGTGTAATATACAGTACCTACTGTGATATATGCTGTTAATATGAATCAAACAACAAAAAACAGAAAATCACTCAAAGCTCTTGTTTGAATAACTTAAGAAGCTTTAATAAGAATACAACATTACGTGAGTGCTGCTGTTAAATGCTCTGGCGAGGAGATTAACATGGCGGACTATGTACAGCTCACTGAGAGGAGGAGCTATGCTAATGTGGCAGATTCTGTGCCAGTCGTGTGCAATGTGATGGCACATTGGAGCACATTCCTGAACGGCTCTTTTTGAGACACTTGCTGCGTCCCAATTCAGAGGCCGATTGCGATGAAGGCTCCTCCAAATGTGTGAACGTTTTCTCGTTTGCCTACCCCAGAATTCAGTTGCACCAGTGACGAGAGGATTTTCTTTTGAGAAATTGCCGAATTACACTATTAAATAGTGTATGTATTATTGGGTTTCAATTAACTCAAGTATCTAATGATACTAATGTAAAAAATAAAATAAAACTTTAAAGCTGTTCAAATGTTGACTTATATATTACTAAGATGCGATTATATATAGCTTATATTCTATATTATACAGAAATGGACAGTGATGAACATATTTAGACAGTTTGTGAACCCTGCTTTGGTTTCAGACAGTTTAATATGACTTTCAAAAAAGTCTAGTCCAAACGTTAGTCACTCGTCAACGTCAGCTGTCACAGATGCTAGGCGACAAGAACAGTCCTCCGTAGGCTATACCACCCCATTAAACATCTCTCGTTCCGACCTGCGTGGCCTCTGAAGGATGCAGCCTCTGAATTGGGCCACAGCCACTGTTTCAGATTGATGGGGGAAATAACAAATGGAGTGGATGAATTTTTTATCACTATAGGGTGGTTTTGTACACACACTGCAGACACATAATTATGTTCAAAAACAATTTAAAAGTGAATGTTTCATAATAGGTCCCCTTTAACCTTTCAGATTGTCAAAACTATCAGTGTTCTGTTCTCCAGACGTGAATGAGTGTGCGAGCGGACCGTGTGTTAATGGAGTCTGTAAGAACAGTGCGGGCTCCTTCTCCTGCAAATGCTCACTAGGAAGTAAACTGGACACCACTGGACTTTTATGTGTTGGTAAATGTACACACAGATGTTAAATCATGCACACACACACACCTCAAGATGATTTTAATTTCATGATACACATATGTTGGGGTGGGGAGGGGGGAAACAAATTTAAAAGAAATGTAATTGTTTAAATGTTTTTCTATATATAAAAAAAGCCTGCCCATTGTGTTATTTTTCTTGTCTGTTATTGTGTGAGTATTTTGATTGTGCTGATGGAGGTTTATTCCAACAGACAGTCTGAAGGGCACGTGCTGGTTAACCCTCCAGGACGGCCGCTGTGAAGTGAACATTAATGGAGCTACGCTGAGGTCACAGTGCTGTGCCACGCTGGGAGCGGCCTGGGGAAGTCCATGTGAACCATGTCAAACAGGTATGAAAACACTGTGCTGCTTACTGTACTGAGTTCGAGAAGCATGAGTACTACTGTACTAGACACTACTGTTAAAAGGTGGGGGTTGGTAAGAATTTTGTTTTAATAGTTTTTAAAAAATTTGTTTGATCATAAATGTAGTACTCACCTTCATTTATATAGCGCTTTTAACAATGTTGTAGATTGTTTCAAAGCAGCTTTACATATATATTAGGAAATTACAGTAACAGAGATTGTTTTGACTTTACAGCAGCTCTAGAATAAAGTTATTGTCCAGCTAAAGTTAGTTTTGATTGATTCACTTCCGTTGCAAAAATCACACGACACCGTTCTAACAGAAAACCCTTAACGCACTCCGGCTGCTCATTTGCACAAAACAGTGCCTGGCGGCTCGAGAACGCAAACCTTGAAATAGGTTCCAAGGTGCAAGCGATGAAAATATTTAAAAAACGTAATCATCTCCCTGTAAACTTCAAAAACGCGAATCTGTGAAAACGCTGACAGCGTGCACATGCGTATTACGTGTTCGGACTATAGCTATGCGCGTTTGAATATATATGTGCAGAAGTGTAGTCTTTCTTTAACAATTGACCTCACCAAATGACTTATCTGGCCTTAAAAATTCATAATACAGATTTTTTTTGTCGCTTCCACGTAGCCATGTGAACTGAAATCATTTTGACAACGTTTTATCTGTGAAGGTTAATATGTGATGTTGAGTAAGTTATATTTAGCAGTATAAACAATGTTAATATTTAAAAAAAAAAAAAAATATATATATATATATACTTTTTAACTACAATTGTTCGGATTGAGCTGATCTGCAACGTGCCGGGAACTACGTCATCACGTTGAAAGGTCACTGTCGATGTCGCCGGTGCCGGCGGAAGTACTGTCCTACTGTTTACAAAGCGACCAATACAATTTGAACTATCCTCCTTCGCACGGTCGAGTGGGGCGGTACTTCCGCCGCCGCCGGCAACATCGAGCCTGACCTTTCAATGTGATGACGTAGTTCCTGGCGCGTTGCAGATCAGCTCAATCCGAACAATTATAGTTAAAAAGTATATATATATATATATATATATTTTTTTTTTTAAATTGACCTATCGTTTCGCTAGATAAGACCCTCTTTCCTCAGCTGCGATCGTGCACAGACTGTTGAAGCACTTCAAAGACCTTTGAAACTGCATTGATTTGGACTTCAAAACAGTGGTTGAAGAAAAATCCAGAAATGTTTTCCTCAAAAAAATTTATTTCTCTTCCACTGAGGAAAGAAAGACATTTATATCTTGGATGGCATTGGGGTGAGTAAATTATTAGGAAATTTTCATTTTGAGGTGAACTAATCCTTTAACAAAAAGATATGAATCAGCAAACCTTGGCTCGCTCAGCAAATCAAGCGAGCTGAACAGGATTGCTCCTGTCTGCCTGTCTGCTGCTGCTGCTGAGTTGGTTTGTGTCTGTAAGCTTCGTATATCTTTCTGTTTTGAATCATTATTTACTATCATTTCCTGTTGTTTATACTGCTAAATATAACTTACTCAACATCACATATTAACCTTACATCGCTAGCTTCAATCTAAATCGTTGCTAGCACAACACGCTAGTAATTCGCTAGCCTGTTAGCATGCCATCAGTGCGCTCTTTATTTATTTTGCTTGCGCCTTTTGCGAATCCATCAAACAACTGTCGTAAGTATCAGTCAGTCAAACAGACATGGTGAGTCATGTCATCTTCTCCTCTTATCACTTGCACTTCATGTAACATGTATAGCAGAGCCTTCTCTGTCAGCACAGGATTTACATGTGATAAATGCAGGGAGATAGTCAGGCTGACGAAGAAGATTTCAGAACTAGAGACACGCATCCAAACTTTAATTGGGGTTAATTGTAAGAGTTCAAGGGCTTTAGATACTACTTTGGATGCGATTAGCTTGGTGAACTCTTTACATTGTTCAGTTCTGGCTGTAGAGCCCGTGCAGCAGAGCAATTGGGTGACCGTGAGACGCGGTAGTCGCGGGACAAAACACTGCTCTTCTGTTCCGATTACAACATCAAATAGATTCTCCCCACTATGTGAAACACCCACTGTGAATCCTGTTGAAAGTGCCCTAGTTATTGGCAATTCTGTTACACGGAACGTGAAAATAGAGACACCAGCCACCATAGTCACATGTTTGCCGGGAGCCAGAGCGCCTGACATCAAAGCAAATTTAAAAGTGCTGGCTAATTCTAATCGTAAATTCTCTAAGATTATTATTCACGTCGGCACTAATGATGTTCGACTTTGCCAGTCGGAGATCACTAAAATTAACGTTAAAGAGGTGTGTGAACTCGCAAGTACGATGTCAGGGACTGTAATTTTCTCTGGCCCCCTTCCTGTTCGAAGGAGTGATGACATAGTTAGTAGACTGTCCTCACTCAATGGCTGGCTGTCTAAGTGGTGTCCGCAAAATAATATAGAATTCATAGACAATTGGAAAAGTTTTTGGGGCAGACCTGACCTGTTGAAAAGAGATGGTATTCATCCCTCCTGGGATGGTGCTGCTCTTCTCTCTAGTAATATGGCACATAGTCTTAGAGCTCAAACATGACAATCTGGGGCTCAGTTCAGGAAGCAGACAAACTGGCTAAACCAACCGTCTGCTAGATGTGTCACGTCACTGAGGTCAGATAAACCCCATCACATAGAGACTCTTTCACCTAGATATCATCATATAGAGACTGTGTCTGTTCCCCGAATTAGGAAATACAAAAAACTTCCAAACCCATCTAAGGGTAAAAATTTAATTGATGTTCAACAAATAAAAAACAGATATAATACAAATGATAAAACTCGGGTTGCTGAATCCCTTACTTCAAAAGCACTTATTGTTAATGATATGAGTACAGACTATAACCTAGATGTGCTGTGTATGACAGAAACCTGTCTAAAACCAAACAATTACATTACTTTAAATGAGTCCACCCCCTGAGATTACGGTTATAAACATGAACCTCGTATGAAAGGCAAAGGGAGAGGTGTTGCTGTAATTTATAGTAATATTTTCAGAATTACTAAAAAGTCTAGTTTCAAATATAATTATTTTGAAGTGTTGGTGCTTAGTGTAACAATATCTAGTGTAAATGATATTTACATTTGAGATTTTTGCTGGCTACTGTATACAGGCCACCAGGGCACCATACAGACTTTATCAAAGAATTTGCTGACTTTCTATCAGAGTTAGTACTAGCTGCAGATAAAGTCCTAATTGTTGGTGATTTTAATATACATGTAGATAAAAAAAAGATGAATTGGGATTGGCATTTAAAGCTGCTGTAGGTAACTTTTGTAAAAAAATATTTTTACATATTTGTTAAAACTGTGATTATGTCCTGACAGTAGAATATGAGACAGATAATCTATGAAAAAATCAAGCTCCTCTGACTCCTCCCAGTGGTCCTATTGCCATTTGCAGAAATACACCGCTCCCGGTCAGAAACAACCAATCAGAGCCAGGAGGAATGTCTTAGCGGTGTCAATCATGCTTGTGTATTCGCTGATCACACCCCTCTCTTGCACAGCGCGTACCGTCGTTCAAACTCAAGATTGCCGGTGTGCTGCATCTGTGCTAATGGCGGAGAAACAACCTAAACTGACAATTTCTCGAGTGGCACCTGCTCATAAAACAAAGAGGTAAAAGGAAAAAGACCGATGACGATAAACAAGCGAAAAAGAAAGAATTAGACAGAGCCCATTGACTCGGTGTCAAAACTCTAGCCGCATAACATAACATGTACATAACATGTAGATAAAATGTCACGCACTGTGCTAAGCAACAATTGAAACCTGCTAATTCACTGGCTTGTCATGTTGCTGAAATAATGTACTAGCAAACCTTATCTAGCATTACATATCGCTAGAATAATTACTTACATACTGTAACGTTAGTTACCGTTATATTAACGTTATCTTACTAGCTATTTATAGTTATAGAAAGAGTGCAATGTTATAAAGTTACATGTATTGCAAAATACATAATGATTTGAGGACCAAGTTTGTAGTTAAAGTATGGGCAGGCCATAGTCCGTGTAAAGCATATTGTAGATATTTCGTCCCTATTAGTGAATGTGCCATAACTGACGACTATCCGCCGTCATCGGTGGCCCTGCTTACTCGCCTGCGCGTTCACGGCAGGCTCCGCTGTGGGGGAGGAGCTGTGGAGGGAGGGCTGTAGCGCAGCAGAGAGCAAGGGGGTTGGACCTGTAAGTTGTGCTTGTTCAAATTTTCAGGCTAAGTCAACGTTTTCTCAAAACTCCCTACTGCAACTTTAAAGACATTCTTAACTCTATTGGAGTTAGACAACACGTGTCATGACCTACTCATTGTCGTAATCATACTCTAGATCTAATATTATCACATGGAATCAATGTTGATGCTGTTGAAATTCTGCAGCAGAGCGATGACATCTCAGATCATTATCTAGTCTTGTGTAAACTTCATTTAGCCAAGGCTGCAAAGCTAACTCTGTGTTACAAATATGTTAGACCTATCACTTCTGCCACTAAAGATTGCTTTATAAATAATCTTCCTGATCAGTTTCATCATCTCAGCATCCCAGATAGCTTAGAAGAACTCAATATTGCGACAGAAACTTTTAACTCTCTCTTTTCCAGCACTTTAGACACAGTTGCTCCTTTGCGCTTAAAGAAGATTAAAGAAAATAGTCCAACGCCATGGTACAATGAGCACACTCAGGCCCTTAAGAGAGCAGCCAGAAAAATTTAGCGAAACTGGAAGAAAACAAAACTTGAGGTATTTCGCATTTCATGGAAAGAGAGCACGATTGCATACAGAGAGGCCTTAAAAACTGCTAGATCTGTTTATTTTTCAACCTTATTAGAAGAAAATGAACAAAACCCTAGGTATTTATTTGAAAAAGTGGCTAAACTAACGAAAAATAAAGCTTCAAGCCCAGACGTTTCCAAGCAGCACAGCAGTAATGACTTTATGAACTTTTTTACTTACAAGATTGATAATATCAGGGAGAAAATTATAACTTTGCAACCGTCTACTACAGTATTTCATCAGACAGTACATTGTAGTCTCCTTGACGAAAAATTCAATTCATTCATTGCTATAAGAGAGGGTGAATTTTATAAACTTGTTAAATCATATAAATCGACAACATGTATGTTAGACCCTATACCGACTAAACTACTGAAAGAGATGCTTCCAGAGGTCATAGATCCTCTTCTTAATATCATTAATTCATCTTTGTCATTAGGATACGTACCAAAAACTTTTAAGCTGGCTATGATTAAACCGCTTGTTAGATAAACGCAACTTGATCCTACAGAATTAGTCAATTACAGGCCGATCTCGAATCTACCTTTTCTGTCAAAGATACTAGAAAAGGCAGTATCTTCACAACTATGTTCCTTTTTAGAAAGAAATGGTATCTCTGAGAATTTTCAATCAGGATTTAGACCGTATCATAGTACTGAGACAGCTCTCATTAGAGTCACAAATTATTTGCTCTTATCATCCGATCGTGGTTGTAATTCTCTATTAGTGGTACTCGATCTTAGTGCTGCATTTGACACCATCGACCACAACATTCTTTTAAATAGACCCGAAAATGATGTTGGCATTAGTGGAATTGCACTAGCATGGTTTAAATCATAATTATCTGACCGTTATCAGTTTGTAGCAGTAAATGAAGAGATGTCTTATCGGTCAAAAATTCAGTATGGTGTACCACAAGGCTCAGTACTAGGACCGTTGCTGTTCACTCTCACTATATTTCTTCACGCCCTGACGAAACTTACCAATCCACAAAATTAACGGAATGCATAGCTGATATAAAAAACTGGATGACTAGTAATTTCCTATTACTTAATTCTGAAAAAACAGAGATTCTAATTATTGGACAAAAAACTTCCTCACGTAATAACCTAGAATATTGTCTAACACTTGATTGCTGATCTGTCAAGTCCTCGTTGTCGGTTAGGAACCTGGGTGTGCTCTTTGATACCAATCTTTCATTTAAAAGTCACGTGTCTAGTATCTATAAAACCACATTTTTTCATCTTAAAAATATATCTAAATTATGTCATATGCTCTCAATTAAAAATGCAGAACAATTAGTTAATGCGTTCATGACATCAAGGCTAGATTATTGTAATGCTCTACTTGTCGTGAGGCCTGGAGTATAGATATGAGGAGGACTCAAATGCAGTGAGGAGAAGTGAAAAGTTTATTAGAAAACTTTGTGAACAATATAATAAATTCCGTGACACAGTGAATAATAGTGAAGCCTCTCCGATTGGTGGTTCCAGTGAGAACAGCCCGCAATCCTGCGGACGTGAAGAGAAGCGGAGACCACCGTCAGACAGAGAGAACCCAGGAATATCCAGCAATAGATGAGGACAGGGACCAGCAGGCGAACAGTCCTGCACCGATCCGCACATCTAGGTATCCTTAAGACAGATCGCTGGTAAGTTGCACAGCTAACACAAACAGACCAGAAACGCACACACAACATAAAACAATCCACTGACAAACACTGGTAGACACAGCTGGGGATATAAAGGGTAGAGGAAAGGAGCGACAGGTGGGGATGATCAGCTCGTGATTGTGCTAATTGCCACCCTCACGAGCTGCAGAAATGACAGGACCAAAACAAACAACAGACGCCGACTCACCATGACGCCGATGGAATTGGTCAATGAGAGCGCGGTCCAGCACGTCACGGATGGAACAATGGCGTTGGTTTCTTGGGAGGGAAATAAAGGCTGGTAGCCTAAACAGCACTGGAAGGGCGACAATCCCGTAGACGAGACCCGGAGTGAGTTATGTGCGTACTCGACCATGGTTGATCTAGAACTCCAAGTCACGGTTCTGCCGACGCCACACAGTGCAGGACTCTCTCCAAGTCCTGATTTGCTCGCTCAGCCTGACTGTTTGTCTGCGAATGGTAACCGGAAGATAAACTCGCAGTCGCCCCCAACTGTCGACAGAATTCTGTCCAAGATCTAGACACAAATTGGGGACACCTGTTAGAGTCCACGTCCACAGGGAGGCCATGGATGCGAAAAACGTAGTCTAAGACAATGGCCGCTTTCTCCCTCGCTGAAGGTAATTTGGGGTGGGGAATGAAATGAACCGCCTTCGAGAACCTTTCAACCACAGTAAGGACCACGGTATTGCCACTAGATGGGGGTAGACCTGTGACAAAGTCCATGGCTATGTGTGACCAGGGTCTTGAAGGGATAGACAGTGGCCGGAGTAGCCCTGCTGAGGGTCGATTCGAGCCCTTACCCACCGCACACATCGGACAAGCCGAAACAAACTCTCGAGTGTCCCGTGCCATCGAAGGCCACCAGAACCGTTGCTTGATTACCGAACATGTTTGAGTAGCTCCCGGGTGGCAAGTTAGACTGGATGAGTGACCCCACTGAAGAACGCTAGTTCTGACCGGCTCTGGCACAAACAACAGACTCGCTGGACACCCCGCGGGAATCATGACGTCGCGTAATGCCTCACGGACCCTGGACTCCACCCCCCAAGTAACCGCCGCGACCACCCGGTTGGGAGGCACGATGGTTACTGGAGAGGTGGATCTAGCTTCTACTTCAAAATCCCATGAGAGCGCATCGGGCTTACCGTTCTTACTACCGGGGCGATATGAGATGTTAAAATCAAATCGGCCGAAAAATAATGCCCAGCGAGCCTGCCGGGAATTTAGTCCCTTAGCGGAACAAATGTATTCTAAGTTCTTATGGTCGGTCCAAACTATGAATGGAACTCCCGCGCCCTCCAACCAGTGACGCCACTCATCCAGCGCCAACTTAACAGCCAGTAACTCCTTATTCCCGATGTCGTAATTCCGTTCCGAAGGAGTTAGACGATGAGAAAAAAGGCGCATGGATGTATTCTGTTGTCCGAAGGCGACCTCTGAGACAAAATTGCCCCCACTCCTACCTCCGACGCATCCACCTCCACAACGAATTGACGAGATGGGTCAGGGTTGGGGAGAATGGGAGCCGAAACAAAGCGGCTCTTTAAGGTTTCGAACGCCTCTTGAGCCTGCGTTGACCAACAGAATCGAATTCGTGTGGAGGTGAGATTCGTCAGCGGTAGGGCGACCTGACTAAAACCCCGATTGAAACGCCTGTAAAAATTGGCGAACCCCAGAAAAGGCTGGACCGCCTTGCAATTCTCTGGGGTGGGCCAATCCGCAACCGTCTTTACCTTGGCCGGATCCATTCGGATACCTTTGGGCGACAGAACAAAACCCAGGAACGGAACCGACCGTGCTTAAAACTCACACTTCACCACCTTGGCAAATAAACGATTGAGCAGCCGCTGTAATACTCGCCTGACGTGCTGGACATGGTCGCGCTCGTTCTGGGAGAAGATCAGGATGTCGTCGAGATACACAAATACAAACTGGTCGACCATGTCTCTGAGGACGTCATTAACGAGTGCCTGGAAGACCGTCGGGGAGTTTGAGAGTCCAAAAGGCATGACCAAATACTCAAAATGACCTGTGGGGGTATTAAAAGCGGTCTTCCATTCGTCTACCTCCCTAATCCGAACCAGGTGATAAGCATTGCGCAAGTACAACTTCGTAAAGATAGTCGCCCCCTGCAAGAGTTCAAACGCTGAAGACATCAATGGCAAAGGGTGGCTATTCTTTTTAACGTGATGTCATTCAGCCCTCGAAAATCTATACAAGGACGCAGCGACCCATCTGCGACCCATCTTTCTTCCCCACGAATTCAATTCAATTCAATTCAAATTTATTTGTATAGCGCTTTTCACAATTCATATTGTTTCAAAGCAGCTTTACAGAAAGTGCATTTCAGAAATGTACGTAAAAAATACAGTTAGTTAATCATCATGTATTAATTTAGGGCATAACATATCGCCGGCGTTGAGTCGTCTCTTCACAGGCGTCGAGTCGTCTCATCGCAGGTGTTGGGGACTCTGAAGTCTCCGTGAGAGGCTGGATACAGACTGTAGTTGAAGAACGCTATTTACCTCGGGACTAGCGTCCCGAGATAACAGCAGAAAAGCAGATGGGAAATAATTAGCGTAGCTGCTGTTCATAATATTAATGCATTCGATCTGATTCAACAATAGTATAAGAGGCAAGCATTATGTGAATGCTTGGCTGAAGAGATGCGTCTTTAATCTAGTTTTGAACTGGGAGAGCGAGTCTGAGCAACGAACAGTATCAGGAAGGCTATTCCAGAGTTTAGGAGCGAAATGCGAGAACGCCCTCCCTCCTTTAGTGGATCTGGATATCCTGGGAATGACCAGAAGCCTCGAATTTAGGGATCTTAAAGAACGCGATGGATTGTAGGGCGATAGAAGGTCCATTAAATATACAGGAGCTAGACCATTTAGGGCTTTATAGGTCAGTAATAGTACTTTGTAATTGATACGGAACTTAATAGGTAACCAGTGCAGAGATGATAAAATTGGTGTTATATGATCATATTTTCTTGACCTAGTGAGAACTCTAGCGGCTGCATTTTGCACTAACTGTAGCTTGTTTATTGAGGATGTAGGACAACCAGCTAATAAAGCGTTACAGTAATCTAGTCTTGAGGTCATGAATGCATGAACTAACTTTTCTGCATCAGAAACAGATAGCATGTTACGTAGCTTAGCAATATTTCTAAGGTGGAAAAAGGCTGTTCTTGTAACATATGAAATATGATTTTCGAAAGACAAGTTGCGGTCTAGTATAACACCCAGGTCTTTTACTGTAGTGGATAAAGTAACTGGACATCCTTCTAAATTAAAGTTGTATTGTACGAGGTTTTGTGGGTAGTTTTTTGGACCAATAAGTAATACCTCCGTTTTATCTGAATTTAATAGCAGGAAATTACACGTCATCCAGCATTTTATATCTTTAAGACACTCTGTCAATTTAGATAAGTTAGTGTTTTCATCTGGTCTTGATGAAATATATAATTGAGTGTCATCAGCATAACAGTGGAAATTAATTCCATGTTTTCTTATAATATTACCCAGTGGCAGCATATATATTGAGAATAGCAGAGGGCCTAACACCGATCCTTGCGGCACTCCATAGTCTACTGACGTTATCTTCGATTTTTCACCATTTAAACAGACAAAATGGTAACGGTCTGATAAGTACGATCTAAACCAGCTTAATGCCTGTCCCTGAACACCAGTGTAGTTTTGTAGTCGATCCAAGAGTATTTTATGATCTATAGTGTCGAAAGCAGCGCTAAGATCGAGTAGAACTAGTATTGAGATACAGCCTTGGTCAGAAGCTAAAAGTAAATCATTTGTAATTTTAACTAGCGCAGTTTCTGTGCTATGATGCGGTCTGAATCCTGACTGAAATTTTTCATAGATATCATTTTCTTGCAAGAAAGAGCACAATTGAGCGGACACAATTTTTTCTAGTATTTTAGATATAAATGGAAGATTTGAAATGGGTCTGTAATTTGCTAAGTTATTTTGATCTAATTGCGGTTTCTTAATAATAGGTTTTATTACTGCCAGCTTAAATATTTTTGGAACATGACCTAAAGATAAAGACGAGTTAATAATATTGAGAAGAGGCTCTTCCACTACAGGTAACACTTCTTTCAGTAGTTTAGTGGGTATTGGGTCTAATAAACATGTTGTTGGTTTCGCTGCAAAGATAAGTTTATTTAGCTCTTCCTGTCCTATAGTTGTAAAGCGGTTTAGTTGTTCTTGAGGGGCGATAATTGAGGCTGAATCATAAGACACCATAGAGGATTGTACATTTACAATTGTATTTCGGATGCTTTCTATTTTCTCATTGAAGTAATTCATAAAATCATTACAACTATACTGTAACGGAATATTTTGCTCTGGTGATGTCTGTTTATTTGTTAGTCTAGCCACTGTTAAATAAAAACCTTGGATTATTTTGGTTATTTTCTATTAGTTTGCGGAGATGCTCAGCCCTGGCTGCTTTTAGAGCCTTTTTATAACGTGACATACTGTCTTTCCACGCGATTCTAAAGACCTCTAAATTAGTTTGTTTCCATTTACGCTCTAAGTTACGAGTTTCTCTCTTGACAACATGTGTAGTACTATTGTACCATGGTGCTTTAGTTTTCTCTCTAACCTTTTTTAATCTAATTGGTGCAACAATATCTAATGTACTAGAGAAAATGGTGCTCAAACTGCTAGTCATTTCCTCTAGTTCATCTGTTTGTTGGGGTTCACTGAGCAGCTGAGATAGATCAGGTAAGCTATTTGTGAATCTATCTATAGTGGTTGGAACGATTGTTCTGCCTGGTCGATAACGTGGCGCAACATGGCAAATTTCAGCAGTACGTAATATGCACGTTACCATACAATGATCAGTGAGATCGTCACTTTGCGCTATAATATCTATATCGGTTGGATTGGTTCCATATGATATAATTAAATCTAGTGTATGATTTAGACGATGAGTGGGACCACTGACGTTTTGCTTGACCCCAAATGAGTTTAATAAATCTGTAAACGCAGCCCCTAACGCATCATTTGTGTTATCTACGTGTATGTTAAAATCTCCAACAATTATTGCTTTATCGGCATTGACCAATAGATCTGAGAGAAAGTCTGAAAACTCTTTTAGGAAATCAGCATAGGGCCCTGGAGGTCTATATACGGTCGCTAAGGCTAGAGATAATAGGGATTTCTTTCTTACATCTAAGAGCGTAACATTTAGCACAAGTACTTCAAACGAATTAAACCTGTGACCTGTTTTCTGAGTAACATTTAGGATATCTCTATAGATTGTTGCAACACCGCCGCCACGACCGATCGGACGGGGCTCATGCTTATAACAGTATCCTGGTGGAGTAGACTCATTTAGACCGAAATAATCATTTGGTTTAAGCCAGGTTTCAGTAAGGCACAGAACATCGAAATTATTATCTGTGACCATTTCATTTACAATAACCGCCTTAGGTGTGAGCGATCTAATGTTTAGAAGACCTAGTTTTAGAAATTCTTTTTGTTCACTGAGATTTAGATTTTCTGGTTTAATTACAATAAGATTTTTCCTAGATCCTAAACTAGATTTATTGTTTGGCCTCACTAGACGAGGAATAGACACAGTTTCTATATAATGTTCTACACTACTTGTATCAATTAAGTTGGGACAGCAGAGATTGTGATTTGGACTTTGACTTACTAGTCAGATGGTGTGTAACGTCTTGGAGATGTTGTCCGACAGCACAGCCGCTCCGATTCTGCTGGGGTGCAGGCCATCAGCACGGTAGAGCCTAGGTCGCTCCCAGAACAGATTCCAATTATTTACAAAGAGCAGTTTCTGTTTATTACACCATGATATTAACCATTCATTTAGAGCAAATAGTCTACTGAACCTTTCTTGTCCTAGTCGGTACGTGGGAAGCGGTCCAGACACGATGATCGTTGCCTCAGGCGCTGTGCTGCGTACCGTCTCGATCAGGCTCCTGTAGTCCTTCTTCAGAACCTCCGTCTGCCGCAGCCGGATGTCGTTCGTTCCCGCGTGCAGCACCACAGCTCCGACGCGCTCGTCACCGTTCAGGATCTCGGGAACATGTGCAGCGACATCTAGAACACGAGCACCAGGAAAGCAGTGAGTGCGCACATTACCCTTACCTGAGGTAGCGCGGACATGACGGACGATGGAACTGCCGATGATCACGGCGTCGTCACGTTCCGACTCGCGAAGAGGGGAGAAGCGGTTCCGGGTGGAGATCTCGAAGACCGGGAGCGGTGGAGAGGTTCTTGGTCTGGTCCTGGCTCGTGTCTTCCGCTGAGGGATCACCCAGGGTCCATGGCTTTGTGTCGGTGCCGGAGTGAATGAAGCCAGAGATGATCGCGTCCTCCTGGGCAGAGAAACGCACGGAGTAGACGAAGTCGGAGTCAAAAAGTTACTAACCACTGACTTGTGAGCATCGGCGCGTGATGTTTCAAGCGCTGATCGCCGATCTCGCAGCTCGGCTTGCCTCTCTAGCAGATCACGGATCTGCTTCTCCACGGACTCCAGCTCCAACAGCACCGAATGCAGCTCGAATGTGTCCTCACCTGCACTCAGAGGTAGCGTTAGACACACATCCGATATATTCGCCATTATAACAGATGAACAGTAAATTAGAAGTGATACTACCAATATCACTACTAATTTAGGACTGAAATCCTGGATATAACCCGTATCCTTTCAGTGAAACGGGTGTAAAATCCGACGGTCGATTGGCGCGAGGCCACGCGTGAAATGCTAGCGGGCTAAAAGGCTAGTAGCTGGGATTCGGAAAGTTGGATCTAAGTAGCGATATCAAAGCAATCCGATTGTTTTTTAATAGTATCGAGGATAAGTTCACACGATATAAAAATAGAAAGTACTTGTTTATAAATGAGTGGTAAAGAAGAAAATCAAGGATTAATGAATCAATTCGACGGAGCTCCAAACACAAACAATCACCGCACGCGCATGCAAGTCGCCACACAATAAGAAGAAGAACTCCGCCCCAGCTGGAGAGGAAGAGGGTCGAATTATACCAGCTCGCAGAGAATCGTTGATATATCTTTCCATGGCCTCCCTCTCAGGACCGGAAAGCGAGTATAAGCGCCCCTTAGGCGGAGAAGTGCCAGGAAATAATTCAATCACACAGTCGTACGGGCGGGGCGGAGGGAGAGATGCAGCTCGGGACTTATTGAACACCGCTCTTAAGTCATGGTAAACCTCCGGTACATCCGCCAGGTTCACCGGTTCCTCCTGTGGGGTAGAAACAGACTTTAACGGAGATGATGCCGACATTAAACAATGAGACAGACAGAAAGGCCATGCCAACACTGAATTAAGAATCCAGTCAATGTGCGGGTTATGCTTGACTAGCCAGGTGTGCCCCAACACCACTGGAGCAGAAGGAGAGTGTATAAGAAGAAAACGAATCTCTTGGGTATGATTACCCGAAATAGTAAGGTTGACCAGCTTAGTGGACTGGGTAATCTCAGTAAGCGGGGAACCACATAGGGTTCTGGCGGCAATTGGTTCAGCCAGGAGAGAACGTCTAATGCCCAAACGGTCAGCTAGATCAATGTCCATAAAATCACCCTCCGCTCCAGAGTCAATAAGTGCCGACACTTGGTGGTTAACCCCCTCCAACTGTAGAAAAGCCAGAAGAATCGATTGTTCACCAGATGGCAGTAGTGTGTTGGTGACGCTCACCGTCCTCTGTCCCTTAGACGTAGAGCCTCGTCTCTTTCTGGGACACTCCGCCGCCATGTGACCCGCCTCTCCACAGTAGAGACACAAGTTATTGGTCAAGCGATAACGGCGCTCTATGACGGTTAGATGGGCTCTCCCGATCTGCATGGGCTCCTCCTCCGGGAGTCCCCAGTGTTGTGAAGCAGCCCCTCTCGTGACTGGTGTGTGGTTGATGACGTCCTGAGGAAACCCCACCCTCCGAGTCTGGGCACGGAGGGAGATCCGGTTATCGACCCGAATGGCGAGATCAATCAACCCGTCGAGTGATGTGGGCAGTTCCAAGGAATAAATCTCATCCTTGATGTACTCTGCTAAGCCATGAAGAAAATGGTCCCACTGTGCCTTGGGATTCCACCCACAGGAAGCCGCGACTGTATGGAACTCAATAGAATATTCCGATACGCATTAACAGCGAAAACGCTCGGGCCACCTCGGTACCCATCGCTGACCGATCAAAGACCTTGCGAAGCTCCTGTGCGAAATCCTCATAAGATCTGCAGCACTCGTTCTTATTGTCCCACATGGCTGTTCCCCACTCTCTCGCAAGCCCCGCCAGGTGCATGATCACAAACGCCACCCTGGATCTCTTCATTAGAAAACAGGAAGGCTGGAGTGAAAAAGTCAATGAGCACTGTGAGAGAAATGAGCGACACGAATTAGGCTCACCAGAATAAGAAGCAGGTGGGTTGACTCGGGGTTCGGATCGGCGAGACGCTATCCCTTCAGCTTTAACTGGGACAGGTGCTGTAGGAATCACTGGAGAGCTGGTCTGCAACTGTTCAAGCCGATGAGTAATCGCTGCTAGCTGCTGTGACATCTCTGACATGGCCTGGCGGGAAGCCGCTAATTCTTCCTGCTGTCGTCCTAGCAGAACGCCCTGTTGGGCCAGGGCCCGACGCAGATCCGTCTCCTCTGCTGAGTCCATTACGGTCAGTGGATTCTGTCGTGAGGCCTGGAGTATAGATATGAGGAGGACTCAAATGCAGTGAGGAGAAGTGAAAAGTTTATTAGAAAACTTTGTGAACAATATAATAAATTCCATGACACAGTGAATAATAGTGAAGCCTCTCCGATCGGTGGTTCCAGTGAGAACAGCCTGCAATCCTGCGGACGTGAAGAGAAGCGGAGACCAACGTCAGACAGAGAGAACCCAGGAATGTCCAGCAATAAATGAGGACAGGGACCAGCAGACGAACAGTCCTGCATCGATCCGCACATCTAGGTATCCTGAACACAGATCACTGGTAAGTAGCACAGCTAACACAAACAGACCAGAAACGCACACATGACATAAAACAATCCACTGACAAACACTGGTAGACATAGCTGGGGATATAAAGGGTAGAGGAAACGAGCGACAGGTGGGGATGATCAGCTCGTGATTGTGCTAATTGCCACCCTCACGAGCTGCAGAAATGACAGGACCAAAACAAACAACAGAGAGGGACCGGTGACACAACCCGACCCGTGACACTACTGGGTGGTTGCCCTGCACGTTTAACCTGTTAACCGTTGCCAGAGCGCCGGCGCAGTGAAGCGTTTTTTTGTTTAAATAGTTCAAAGTTACTATCAGATTTAAAGTTATTACCTTGACAAACTATACATCATTAAAAAGATATAAGACTTAAGTTTCAGTATTTGACCACTATTGTATTCTGAGAAACGTATAGTGACAGTTATGTCTTAATTTGTGTCAGGAATTATGTAATCAAAAAATGAGTCAATACCTTTAATATGAATTATGAGCGTCAGCCGATCTCATTCAGAAAAAAACTCCTGTGAGGTCGTCATGACAGCGCTTGACAAAACAACATCTCTCAGGGCTTTTAGCTAAAAAATGTGCAGATTTGGAGAAATATTGATAGATTCTCATAGGTTTACATCAGATTTATATAGACAGGAATAATATTTATTGAATTTATACCCAAATTGGCCGATGTAATCATTATGAGCGCTGAATACTCTGATGTATTGTGTTTTCAATCCATACTGGCAGCCTGAGGGCGCCGTGTGCACATGCAGTCCATATATGGAACACATGAAGAAGTGTCATAATCATGTGACATCTCATGAACTCACTGACACATACAAAGCTTCCAGAGATCGCTGTAACATGCAGATAAAGACGTTTTGAAGACAATAAACATGATTGCAATGATATTTGATTTACCTGTGTTCTTCGAGCCATGTCAGGTATTTTCATAATAATAGATTATATTTATAATGTAATGCTAATCGATATGGACTTTATCATTGTGCAGAATACTATAAAATAATATATTTACTGTCTGATTTTTTTATCTGAAGCCAAATCAGATTACAGAAGGTTATTTAAAACACTCGACTTGTCCTATAAAGTAAGTTTGGAGAACAAACATGGTTTTAATCTCATAAATTGTCGTGTGTTGATGGTGTGCTAAGCTAACATGCTAGCTAGCCCTCAGATGCACCTGCCACCTAGCTGTTATTTTTTATGAATTTTTCTAAATGGGAATGCTAACTGAAATGTTTCTTTTTTCAAGAAGGTCATTTGATACAGTTTCAAATGTGAACTGAGAACTTTGAAAAAAGAAATTAGGGATTGAAACAGTGTGAATAGCCAGTCGTTAGTAATTATAATATAGACAAAAGAAAAACATATTTAGAGCCATAAACAGGCCGCAGAGGTGAATGTGTGCAGGGGAGACTCAGACTGAATGGGGCTCGTTTGCACCACAAAACAATAGAGGCAATAGACTGAATAGATGCTTAGAACATGACAATAAACATCAGTTTGCATTTTAGAGTCTAATCAAAATAAAGTTATATGACATGATCTTGAAAAACATTTAACTAAATACAGAGTTTTAGACTTGTCATCTTCAGATTTTAAATATAACATGGTCAGACATGTGGCTTCAGCTGCAGTGCATTCATAGATTGATACAATGCCAACTTCAATATTATTTTTATGAAGATATTTCATAAAAAATAATTTCTAATAACTTTACAAAACTTTGAAGCTATTTATAACTATTTTTTCATTATGACAATAATTAATTCTACATTTACAATAAACTACCAGGTGTCAGCTTTCAAATGAGATCATACTTGTGCTTTTAGTACAAAGGGTTCATGAACTGTATCTGTTTTAGTTTGGGTATGCCATTTCTGGGGATTTTTCAAAAGTGATGTTGCAGCTTAACAGGTTAATAAATAAACTACAGCTGGTCCAAAATGCAGCCGCTAGAGTTCTTACCAAATCCCGGAAGTATGGCCATATTTGCCCGGTTCTGTCAACACTGCATTGGCTCCCTGTTAAAGTCAAGTCAAGTCACCTTTATTTATATAGCGCTTTTTACAATACAAATTGTTTCAAAGCAGCTTCACAGAGATAACAGGAAAATAATGTTATAATAGTATTGTTAAATTCAAAATTAAATGTTTAAAGTCCCCAATTAAACATCGTATACATTTTAAAATTTACATTTACATTTATTCATTTAGCTGACGCTTTTATCCAAAGCGACTTACAATTGCTATACATGTCAGAGGTCGCACGCCTCTGGAGCAACTAGGGGTTAAGTGTCTTGCTCAGGGACACATTGGTGTTTCACAGTGGATTCGAACCCGGGTCTCCCACGCCAAAGGCATGTGTCTTATCCACTGCGCCATCACTATAAAATATTGCTAATTACTTACAAAGCACTAAATGGTTTAGCTCCACAGTACTTAAGCGAGCTCTTAACGCATTATAGTCCTTCACGTCTATTGCGATCTCAAAATTCTGGCCAGTTGATAATACCTTGAATATCTTTTTCCTATTTAGCACCAAAACTTTGGAACAATCTTCCTAACATTGTCTGGGAATCAGACACAGTCTGTCAGTTCAAATCTAGACTAAAAACACATCTCTTTGGTTTTCCATACACATAACACATTATCAGAGATGTATAGTAACAAAGTAGAACTACTTCACTACTGTACTTAAGTACTAAAAGGCTGTATTTGTACTCTACTATAGTATTATTTTTTTCTCCTACTTCCACTTTTACTTTAGTACATATTTTCGATGAGTTTAATACTTTTACTCCGATACATTTTTATGTGCTGCATCGTTACTCGTTACTATTATAAAAATGTTACGAATCATTCCAAACCCGGTAGATGGCTCTGTCACCAGGTTTGATGAAGCTGGCTCATCATTGAGCGAATCAAGCGATCAAGAAGACCACGCGTGCTCCCGTTCTGCCTTTCGCTCTGTTGCCTGCCTCCATTGAGAACACTTGAAATTAGTTAGTTTGTTTTGAGATGGAAGAACCAGAAACACCACCTTCAACTTCGAGTGATCGTGACGGTGAGGAAGGAGACCCCTGGCCCTAGAGTCCATGTTTTCATTTTTCGTAGTCAAAGACAATTCATATAGAATGCGCGAGGACGCTGACGCACTGAATCGTTATTTGTTTTTAATATAGATTTAATGTTATTACCTTGACAAACTATACATCATTAAAAAGATATAAGACTCAAGTTTCAGTATTTGACCACTATTTTTTTCTGAGAAACTTATAGTGACAGTTATTTCTTAATTTGTGTCAGGAGTTATGTAATGAAAAAATTATGTCGATACCTTTAATATGAATTATGAGCGTCAGTCGGTCTCATTCAGAAAAAAACTCCTGTGAAGTCGTCATGAAAGCGCTTGACCAAACAACGTCCCTCGGGCTTTTAGCTTGTGCAGTTTTTGACAAATATTTACTTCACTTTACTTTACTTTACTTTACTTTACTTTACTACATAATACAATACTTGTACTTTTACTTTCAGTACTTGAGTAGTAAATAAAAAAAAACTACTTGCAATACTTAAGTACAATTTTTTTGAATACTTTAGTACTTCCACTTAAGTATGGTGCTTAAAGAGCACTTCAACTTCTACTCAAGTCACTTTTTTGATAGAGCACTTGTACTTTTACTCAAGTCTGTGTCTCTAGTACTTTATACATCTCTGCACATTATAGACTTCTATAATTCAATGTTAGGCTGCATAGTTTAGATCAGCCGGAACCTTTATTTATATAGTGCTTTTTACAATACAGATTGTTTCAAAGCAGATTTACAGAGATTACAGGAAAATGATGTTGTAATAATATTGTTAAATATAAAATTCAATGTCCCCAACTGAGCAAGCCAAAAGCCAATGGCGACAAAGGCGAAGAAAGGCAAAAAAGGCGACAGTGGCAAGGAACCAAAACTCCAGCAGTGACAGAATGGAGAAAAAAACCTTGGGAGAACCCAGGCTCAGTCGGGGGGGCCAGTTCTCTGGCCATCGAACGAACAGTGTATGATTATGATTCAGGCAGCATTATAGGTCAGAAGTCAGATTGGATCAGAACTTTCACAATATTTATCCAGTTCCATCTGGTTGGGGGTCGGAGTCATCACGCCGGTATGGAGACGATTTTGTTGAGGTGTCCATGAGGCTCTCACAGTGTTGATGAGGCTGGCACTTTAGGGATGCGTTGTCGTTGTGTCCATGCGATGGTCCTTCATCAGATCTGAATTTGGCCTGGATCCGGCGGACTGCGGTAAACCTTGGGATAAACAGAGAGAGACTTATATTAGCGTAGACGCCATCCTTCTTATGATGTACCAAGTACATCAGGATTTATGAGAAGTGTTCCCGGTTTCGGCTGATCTAAACTATGCAGCCTAACATTGAATTATAGAAGTCTATAATGTATTATGTGTATGCTTAGATTTGAACTGACAGACTGTGTCTGCTTCCTGGACAATGTTAGGAAGATTGTTCCAAAGTTTTGGTGCTAAATAGGAAAAGGATCTACCGCCAGCAGTCGATTTTGATATTCTAGGTATTATGAACTGGCCAGAATTTTGAGATCGCAATAGACGTGAAGAACTATAATGCGTTAAGAGCTCGCTCAAGTACTGGGGAGCTAAACCATTTAGTGCTTTGTAAGTAATCAGCAATATTTTAAAATGTTTACGATGTTTATTAGGGAGCCAATGCAGTATTGACAGAACCGGGCTAATATGATCATACTTCCTGGTTCTGGTAAGAGCTCTAGCGGCTGCATTTTGGACCAGCTGTAGTTTGTTTATTAAACATGCAGAGCAACCACCCAGTAGAGCATTACAATAATCTAGCCTTGATGTCATGAACGCATTAACTAATTGTTCTGCATTTTTAATTAAGAGCATATGACGTAATTTAGATATATTTTTAAAGGGCTGGTAAAACACGATTTCACTTTTCTAACTTTAGCTAGTGTGAAATGTTGCTGTTTGAGCATAAACAACATCTGCAAAGTTACAATGCTCAAAGTTCAAAGCAAAGGGAGATATTTGCTTTTAAAGAAAAGGACTACAACAAACGGCTGGTAGGGACTACACGACATTCCTCCCGGGTTAGTGACATCAGCAACCCTAAAATGTACATAAACCCCGCCCCCGGGACACGCAGTACATGTTAAGAAGAGGAAAAGTTGTTGTATAAGAGTACATTTGTGAGTCAGCTCAAACTTTAGCATCCTTCTTTTCACATGCAATAAAAAGTCACTCTGTGTGCATCTCACAACAGTTCCTATACAAGCGATTTATAGATTATCATGACAGAATATGCTAATTGGAGATAGTTAACTCCACATCAGCAACATAAATTCATCAACTAACCATTCAGAGACGTCCTGTTGCATTCTACGTGTTGTCACTTCTTCTTGAGTCTCTCCATCTTTGTCTGACTCTGTTTTAGCATTAAAGGCAGAACAGTTTCTGTCATTTTAGTGGGTCTGCGTGAGGTAATCGCAGCTGCTAACACACAAGAGCTCTTGAAACCCCGCCCTCTGAGGCAGCTCATTTGCATTTAAAGGGCCAGGCACAAAACGGTGCGTTTTTGCTAACCCTCAAAAAGTGACAACTTTAACATGCTATATAAAAATATCTGTGGGGTATTTTGTGCTAAAACTTCACACACACACTCTGGGGACATCAGAGATTTATTTTACATCTTGTGAAAAGGGCATTTTACCACCCCTTTAAGATGGAAGAATGCGGTTTTACAGATACTAGACACGCGACTTTCAAATGAAAGATTAGTATCAAAGAGCACACCCAGGTTCCTAACAAGGGGGTAATCCATCAGCCGGAAGTTGAAGCCTTGCGGGAGCCGCCATTGTAGCAGAACTTCACCTGCTGTTAGCATTCTATTGACTCCCATTCATTTTGGCGTCACTTTGACAGCGAATAACTTTACATCTGAGGCGTCCAAATACTTAATTTGTCCATTATTTATTTCTAAATAAACACGACAATGTATAAAAGGCTCCATTACTTTGTATCTTACGTTATGGCCCTGTAGAAGCCGTTTTAGTTAAAAACAGGCTAACGATTGCGTCATAACCACACGACTTTCTGTCGCACAATAGAGACATTACCGTATAGACCGGAGGAGAAGCTCGCAGCCAATCGGGGGGACGTCCCGTCAAGGGAGAAGCCCATAGATAATGAGTCCATAAAAGCAACGGGACAAAATATTTCAACAACGTTTTTGGGGAATTGGAAATAATTCGGTATGTGGCAAGTGAATACATATGAAGTGACATTTATCCACAAACTTTAATAATTTATCTACTTCATTAAACAATGAATTTTACGCCTATTAACGTTAGGCGTAACGATTGTAACGTGCATCAAGTTACAATCATGTTAATAATAAATTATGTGACCAGCAAGCATATTTACCAATGCCCAATTTCCCAGTGCTTAAATTATATTTAAAATATTCGATCACTGGGCGGTTAAATAACTATTGGGTATGAATTCATATCACAAGTTCTTGAACATAATTTTACATCACTTCTTAATAGTATGCATTAACTTAATATGGCGTACTGGCGTTACATTTTAAAATAAATACTATACAAATTAATAATTAATCAGAATACTTACTCCTGCTCACTCACGCCAAAGAACTCTTTGTTCAAGTCCCTCCGTCAGACAGGTTGCTCACGTCATCAAGCTTAGTTTGAGTCGGTTTGAGTCTGCGCGTCAGGAACGGAAGTGCTCAAAAATCGCTAAAAATGGGCTTCAACTGTCTCAACTGAGTTCCAATGAGATGGCTCTGTCCACTTCCTATACTGTCTATGGTTCCTAACCGACGACGAGGACTTGACAGAGCAACCATCAAGTGTTAGACAGTATTCTAGGTTATTACGTGAGGAAATTTTTTGTCCAATAATTAGAATCTCGTTTTTTTTCAGAACTAAGTAATAGCAAATTACTAGTCATTCAAATTTTTATATCAGCTATGCATTCCGTTAATTTTTTGAATTGGTCATTTTCGTCGGGGCACGAAGAAATAAAGTGCTGAGTATCATCAGCATAATAGTGAAAACTAATGCCATGTTTCCTAATGATATCTCCTAAGGGTAGCATGTACAGAGTGAACAGCAATGGTCCTACTACTGAGTCTTGTGGTACACCATACTGAACTTTTGATCGATATGACATCTCTTCATTTACTGCTACAAACTGATAACTGTCAGATAAGTATGATTTAAACCATGTTAATGCAATTCCACTAATGCCAACATCATTTTGAGTCTATTTAAAGAATGTTGTGGTCGATAGTGTCAAATGCAGCACCAAGATCGAGTAGCACTAATAGAGATATACAACCACGATCGGATGATAAGAGCAAATAATTTGTGACTCAAATGAGAGCTGTCTCAGTACTATGATACAGTCTAAATCCTGACTGGAAATCCTCAAAGATACCATTTCTTTCTAAAAAAGAAGGTAGTTGTGAGGATACTGCCTTTTCTATTAATTTTGACAGAAAAGGTAGATTCGAGATCGGCCTGTAATTGACTAATTCTCTAGAATCAAGTTGTGTTTTTTTAATAAGAGGTTTAATAATAGCCAGCTTTAAAGTTTTCGGTACATTTCCTAGTGACAAAGATGAATTAATGATATTAAGAAGAGGATCTATGACCTCTGGAAGCATCTCTCTCAGTAGCTTAGTCGGTATAGGGTCTAACATACATGTTGTTGATTTAGATGATTTACCAGAGAGTAGTAGGTCATTCACTACCTTTACAAGGGCAGTTTCAGTACTATGAAAACCAGATTGAAAAGGATCAAAGAGATTATTTTGAACTAGAAATGACTGAAGCTGGGAGGCAACCATTTTTTCCCAGTAATTTGGCAATAAATGGTAGATTTGATAGGACGATAATAGGACGATAATTAGATAGAACTGAGGGGTCGAGGTTGGGTTTCTTGAGAACTGGGGAAACTGCGGCAGTTTTGAGTGGCAGAGGAAATTAAGAGATGCATTGATGAAGTGAGAAATAGGTGAAGAGAGGAAAGAGTGGCATAATTTCAGGAGAAAGTCCTGGTCTTCGCTTCTGAATTTCCATCAAAACCTACACAGGTTTGTGCAGGAAGTGAGACTGGATTTACGCTTCGAGCACTTCAGAATTGTTTCTTTCTTTTAACTTTGACATTTTTTTCATTCACAAACTGCCAATATTACACACTTCATGAAATGTAATATTTGAAAAAGCATAATAGGGACACTTTAAAGTGTAATTTATTCCTGTGATCAAAGCTGAATTTTCTCCAGTCTTCAATGTCACATGATCCTTCTGAAATCAAGTCACGGCGATAAGTCATATTTTAAATTGCTTTGTACTCAGTCATTGCTTCTTGTAGTCATTGCTTCATGATTTCTTGTAGTCTATTTTTTATTTTCTATTTTTATTTCTGTTTTTAAAATGTAATAAAAATGAAAATAACAAAAAAGACATCATTCTATTATGGTGATGTGATGCTAAAGAAATATTTCTAATTATTATCAATATTTAAAACAGTTAAAGTTTAATATTTTTGTTGAAGCTGCAATAGATTTTTTCGAGATTCTTTGATAAATAGAAAGTTAATTTTTAAAGTTAATTAAAGATTGTTACTAAATATTTTTACTCTCTTTTGATCAATTTAATGTGTCCTTGCTGAATAAAATAATTTCTTTCAAAAATCATAGGAATCATAGTGTACTGTACATGTTAAGTATATTTGAATTTTAACCGGATTAGTTTATTAGCCCATTATATTATAAGATTAAAAATATTAACATTTTTGTTAAAAAAAACTTTAAAAGTATACTTTTTATTGGCAAAAATATGAAATACTTGAAAATGTTTTAAACATTTTTATCTGTATTTTTATTAATTTAAAACCTGTATGTCTTTTCAAAGGAAAATAATGAATAGTGACATGCTTTTTATTTCATGAATGCTGTTATTTATGTCCACAGATCCTGTATGTGAACAAGGATTTGCTCGGACAAGAGGAGCTTCATGTGAAGGTGACCATGTAATATTGAAGTGACTGACACATAAACTATAAAATCTCTGATTTTTGTCTTAAGCTTTCCTAGTTAATCACAATGCACTTTTCTGTCGCTCTTTCTCTGTGTAGATGTGAATGAGTGTGAGGTGTTTCCTGGTGTGTGTCATAATGGACACTGTGTGAACACTAGAGGTTCCTTTCAATGTCAGTGTCCAGAGAGCCTCACACTGGATGTCACTGGACGTCTCTGTGTGGGTGAGTTACCTGGAGTATATGCTTTCTTCAGCTCTTTGTCATAGTCATTCACCTTCACCATAGCCACTATCACTCCATCACTCTTTCTTCGTCTTTAATTCCCTGAAATATGTTTTTGGATCTGGATCTTTGGAAATCCTTCTGATCTTGTGTGCTTTAACCATAAGTAGTCTTTTATAATCACTTAACCACTGCTCAGATAACTTTATTTTAAATCAACACTGGCAGTTACACTGCTGAAGCTTTTTTGTAGCCTGCATGATTTTGTCATCATTTAATTAAATGGTTAGTTCACACAAAACTCTCCCTCATATCTTTTCAAGTCCATAAGACTTTCATTCATCTTCAATTAAAAATTAAGTTACAAAATACAAACAAAATACAAGCTTGTTAGCACTCCAGAACTAATTACACAGACCACTCTCTGCTCTTGAAGATCTCCTTGAACACACTGGGCCCTATTTTAACGATCTAAAACGCAAGTGTCAAGCGCAAAGCGCAAGTAACTTTGTGGGCGGATCTCGGTGCTGTTGATATTTAACCGGCGGGATAAATGACTCTTGCACTCGACGCAAATCTAAAAGGGGTTGGTCTGAAGTAGCTTCATTATTCATAGGTGTGGTTTGGGCGTAACGGGAAAGCTTTATATCACATTCCCTTTAAGAGTATGATGAACGAGGTGCGCTTGTTCCATGGCGCAATACTATTATAACGGAGCATTTACCAGCAGGGGCGTAGCACAAGATCCCGGGCCCTATGTATAGTCAGTCCTGATGGGCCCCTATGTTCCAAATAAAATACTTTTTGGATTGTTGACGGACGGGGGGTGGGGGTTGGATTGCGCACGCGCTATGTATGTTATGCGCACAGATGTTCTGTCTCGCATTCGCCTTCTAGATTCCGGGAGATTTTAACTAATTTGCGGGCATCAGGGAGACGCTATCAAACTTCCGGGAGAATTGGGATGTCTGTATTCCAGACTTTTCAAGGGCCCTTCATCCCCTTGGGGCCCTGGTAATCAGTACTGGTTTTACCCCCAGTCCGACGCCCCTGTTTACCAGGCGCGCTTCAGAATCGGTTCTCAGCCGAGGAGATCAATGTTCTCGTCAGGGCCGTAAAAGAAAGAGAATTGGGGATGGGACAAACCCACCCAAATTAGCTTCGGTTAAACATGCATATAATAATTTGGGTAAATGTGTAAGCTTTATGCCTATTTTTCCCATCGTCATGGACACAACAATGATTTCCCTCGTGTTTTAATATTTTTCCTTATAATAATGTATCATTTGCAAAAAGGAAAATGCATCTGTGTAGATGAGAGAATCATCTACAGTGTATGCGCGTTGTTCACACTCTGTATTATGGCCAAGCACGCGCGCTTAAAATAGCATCTGAATGTACGCGCAACACGCCACTGACTTTAGACTAGGTTTTTTCTGGTCAGTGGCGCAATTGTTTTCTGGAAATGCAAAATAGCACCGTGGATTGTTTGCGCCGAAACACGCCTCCTTTTTTGCACTGAACCGCCCAGGGAGCGCAAGTTCATTCCCTAGTTTGCCGGCGTACGTCTGTGGAGGGAAAAGTCCGCTTTGCGCGGGTACAAAATACGAATGATACATGCGTCGGTGTACAAAGTCAATTTTGCTGGGTGCAAGATAGGGCCCACTGTGAATTGGCTGCTGGCTCTTTGGTCATGCCATGGTCATGCTGCCCATTCACGTTTAGAATTTTGCTCTTCAAGACTAAAGGCTCGTACACACCAAAAACGATAACTATAAAGATAATGATTTAGATATAGTCCTTAAAAATCGTTCTCAATATTAAAGAATAGCAGAGTTCCCACCACAGCTATAACGATAACGGCACAGAGAAACGATATTGGTGGAATTACTTTCAGAACGATTTTCTCCTTCTAAAGAAAGATAAAAACATTGACAGCCAATCAGAATCCATCCTGCTGTAACAAGCTCAAGCATTTGAAGCGTCAGACAAGCAGGCTCTTAGAATAAACAGAAATATCGTCTGCTGGTGTGGACACTAATATAGTTATCTTGGTAACACTTTACAATAAGGTTCATTAGTTAACATTAGTTAATGTATTAACTAATATGAACTAACAATGGGCAATACATTTGTTACAGTATTTATTCATCTTTGTTAATGTTAGTTAATATTAATCCAGCTGTTCATTGTTTGTTTATGTTAGTTCGCGGTGCATTGGTGTATAGTTTTTCACTTTGATGTACTGTATTAACATACTGGACCCAAAATTACACAAAAAACACAAAATCCGAATAGAAAAATTATAGCTTTTCTACTACAAAAAACAGAAACATGCTCAATGAAGCATTTTAAAAGGTTTAAAATGTAAACACAAGTTGTAAATGTCAACATATATTGGTACAATTCAGATATACAGATGCTGGTCATATAATTAGAATATCATCAAAAAGTTGATTTATTTCAGTAATTCCTTTCAAAAAGTGAAATTTGGATATTATATTCATTCATTACACACAGACTGATATATTTCAAGTGTTCATTCCCTTTAATTTTGATGATTATAACTGACAACTAATGAAAATCCCAAAATCAGTATCTCAGAAAATTTGATTATTGTGAAAAGGTTCAATATTGAAGACACCTGGTGCCACACTCTAATCAGCTAATTAACTCAAAACACCTGCAAAGGCCTTTAAATGGTCTCTCAGTCTAGTTCTGTAGGCTACACAATCATGGGGAAGACTGCTGCCTTGACAGCTGTCCAAAAGACGATCATTGACATCTTGCGCAAGAAGGGCAAGACACAAAGGTCTTTGCTAAAGAGGCTGGCTGTTCACAGAGCTCTGTGTCCAAGCACATTAATAGAGAGGCGAAGGGAAGGAAAAGATGTGGTAGAAAAAAGTGTACAAGCAATAGGGATAACCGCACCCTGGAGAGGATTGTGAAACAAAACCCACTCAAAAATGTGGGGGAGATTCACAAAGAGTGGACTGCAGCTGGAGTCAGTGCTTCAAGAACCACCACTCACAGACGTATGCAAGACATGGGTTTCAGCTGTTGCATAACTTGTGTCAAGCCACTCTTGTGTCAAGCCACTCAACATGTCATCTGCTGGTGTTGGTCCACTGGACTGGTGTTGGATTTTCATTAGTTGTCAATTTTAATCATCACAATTAAATGAAATAAACATTTGAAATATATCAGTCTGTGTGTAATGAATGAATATAATATCCAAATTTCACTTTTTGAATGGAATTACTGAAATAAATCAACTTTTTAATGATTGTAACGGGGTTTATAGTTCAGGGAAGAAGGAGACGGGAACCGGCAGACAATCAAAAAGACTTTAGTTTAAATAAAACAAACAAACCAAAAAGAATCGCCAGCAGCCCCTCGCGGACGATTGCTGGCTACCAAAATAAAACATAAAAGGAACCGCCAGCAGCCCCTCGCGGACGACTGCTGGCTACCGAAAATAAAAATCAAACACAAACAAAACACAGGCCTGTTCCTCTCTCGATCATCAACGTCGTCGCTCCTCCTTTATGCTTCCGCTCCTCCGTGAGAGATGCGAGACCGGTGTGCCTCACAGGTGTCGCTCATTAACACTCGCACCACCGGCCTCGCGCCGTTCTCTCACTTCCCTCGGCCTCGTCCTGTTCGCCACAATGATATTCTAATTATATGACCAGCACCTGTATACCAAAAAAAATATGATTTACAAAAAAAGCGGGTTTTCTTTTTAGCTTTGCCACTTTTTAAAAAATGTTGTGCACACAATTATACAGAGAGCTATATTTAAGGCCTTGCATTCCCAGAGGATGAGGGTTCCCAAATAGTGCAAATACAACATAAAAAAGGTAAAATTGAGATAAAATCAAACTATATACAGCAAAAAGCAGGTGTGGCAATAGGCGTTTTTTCTTTTCTTTTTTGCTTAGAAACTCTACAAAACACTTCATGTACAATTACACAGATACCTACATTACAGGGCTTTTATTCCTTGAGTAAGAGGTGTTCCTCAATAGTGCAAATATACCATACAAAAGGTAAAATGAACACAAAATCAAACTATACATACAACTATTTACAACAAATATCAGGTGTGTTTTTTTTATTTTTTTTTTATCTGTGCCACTCCTCAAAACAGTTTATCTAAATCTACTCCTAAACTACTCCTAAACTACCTAAACTATCTACACTACTCCTAAACTACTCTCAAAATCTACTCAAACTCTTCCAAAAACTAGCAATAATATCTCTCGCTATATATATAACGTATATATGTCTCTCTTTGTCTACTCCGTAAATCTCCTGCCTTTCAATTTCGGTTCTTTGCTCAGTTGGCTCCTCCTCCATTCCCTAAAATGTGCAGCGTGAAGAGCAGAGTCAGCAGATTCACACATTTTTCTCCGTTTTGTTTTATGACAAAAACCAATGAAGTTATTAGAATAAATGCAACGCCTGTCGCATCCCCATCTTGCGTTCTTTTACGAATGCATCAATATTTTTTTATGGAAAGTTTAAATGATCATATCTCCGTTTTTACTTGGTCTATCAACACAAAACAAAAAGTACAATAGAATTTCAAGCCAGCACTTTCGACAGAAGTGGACTTTGTTTTTCTGCTTCGACGTCTTAAACTGGTCATGTGACTTGATCACGCCGGCGTGATCGGCAACCCCGAAGAGTTAACCTTTGCATGTATCTTCGTCTGTTCACTGAGGCATAAGATACAACTAAGAAAATAACATTTATTCAGAAAATTTCCATTCAAATTTTGATCAATATATGTTATTTATTAATCTACAAAACTGGATGAATAGGCCTGCAATTAAAGAATTGATTTGATATTTATCAGTTAATTACTGCCATTCAAAATGTTTTTTCCTTTATCTTTACAAATGTATCTTTTTAGTAGAATAAAGTATGTTGGGGATTGTTTTGCAGTGTAGTTAATTTATGACATATTTCTGTTCAAACCATTAACAAATCTGTCAGGTTTCCGATATGTCCCCCCCCAATGTTAAACTCATCCCTACGCCCCTGGGTACAAAGGAGAGGGTAGGATTCAAGATGGATCCAAGGTTGCGGATGCAGGTGGAGTTTGTGACGTTGGAGCCATCGATGTTGAGGGAAAAGGTCTGGGCATGTTGGGTGAGGTAGTTAGGGCCGATTATGATAATCTCTGATTTATTACATTTATTATTTTGATGGTTCCATGAGTTTCAAACGATTTCTTCTGCATTGTGGAAAGAAATGGTGATGAACTTGAATGGTTTGTTTGACTCTGTTCTGGTTGAAGGTTTTCTCTCTCTCTATGAGCACATGGCTGGAGTGCAGATTGTGGCCTGCCGGCCCTGGGCCAGAGAAGCCACGCAGAGCAACCAGGAGAAGGGAGGAAGTCAGAAGAGTTGATGGTTGTCCATTCAGTGATAGTAAAGTTGCAGTTTTCTTCTGAGTTGGAATGAAGAAATTACAGTCTGACTCTGTTGGGAGAGTGAAGGCATAGCAAGCTGTGGTCAAGGCCTGTCGGCGCCCATGGGCCCATGGGCCCCTATCAACCCGAAGAAGCAGCAGAAGAAACCAGAAGAAAAATAGAGAGGGTCACTGTGTATTTGTCACTAATAAAGCCTGAGAAAAGTCCCACCTCTCCGGGTTGGCTTGGCCAATGAGAAAGGTGGAATTTCCAAGCGGGAAAATTCCTCTGTTGGAGATTTATGGCTCTTTTTTTCAAGCGTGCTCATTTGAATGTGCAGCTGGATTGGTTGCTGATGAAGAAACTTTGAAAAATTCTTGTAATACTAATATGTTGCGCAGCTATCGACATATCATATACTCGATCATTTCGATCTTTAAAGTACCAATTTATAGAGACCAAACATGGTATAGGTTATATTGATTAAATATTGTATAACGTTACATTGAACGTTGGTCCGATCATAAAATACACAGTATCAAAAAAATAATAGAATTAAAAGACACTACATAAAACAGTAAATCATTCACACAATGTTCTGGGATGCATGGTCATTTATAGATCAGTTTGTCTATAAATTAATGCAGGAAAGTCTGTTTTAAGGGCTGTTTCTGTCTTTCCTATGGCCTCTGTCTTGACCACATTTGTAACAGCAATAAAACCATCTTATCTGATGGTAGTCATGGTTCTTGCCCTAGTTGGAGGGGATGGGACCATAGATCCCAGAGTGAGTTTTAATGATTATTTGTTATAATAATTTGTCTCAGTCGTTACAGCCGCATACACAACACCGTTCTAAGTGTAAACTCTTAAAGGGTTAGTTCACCCAAAAATGAAAATTCTGTCAGTAATTACTCACGCTCATGTTGTTCCAACCCCGTAAGACTTTCGTTCATCTTCAGAACACAAATGAAGATATTTTTGATGAAATCTGAGAGCTGTTTCACTCCTTCATAGGCTGCTAGGTAATTGCATCTGCCGGCCCAGAAAAGTTAGTAAAAACATCGTTAAAATAAAAGTGACTACAGTGGCTCAACCTGGCTCACGCATGTGTCGTGGTGCTCTCGTGAACTCACTCAGAGACCCACACAGAAGAAAATGAATAGTTGAATAAAGTCGTTATTTTTGTTTGTTTTTGCGCACAAAAAGTATTCTCGTCGCTTGATAAACTTAAGGTTGAGCCACTGTAGTCACTTGGACTATTTCAGTGCGGACAGCTTAGAGGTCACTTTACTGCCGAATTAAGCATTTATACTGTACCAAGAGACCAGAGCATGTGTGCGGAGTGGAGCGGGCGGATCCTGGGCAGAGCGGCATTTTAAAAGGACGGAGCATCGCCCTATTTCCCGCTCCAATTTCGCTCCGCTCACATCACGAGTCTGAAGCATGAACACACCCAAGCCTGAACCAAAAAGAGCTCGCCTGTTCGGGTCATACTTCAGCGAGCAGCAACGCATAACCGGAGACGCCAAAGGTGAAGTTGAAAATTACCTCTCATCCCCGAGACAGAACCTGGACGCAGATATTATTCGATTCTGGAAAGAAAACTCCACGTCTTTTCACCGCCTGGCTAAAGTAGCTCACATTGTGTTCAGCATCCCAAGCGGGTCTGTGAGCGCAGATAGGGTTTTCTCCTCTGCTGTCCTGTTGTCAAGAAACCACCGCGTGAGTTTGAAACTTCAGACATTGTTCAAAAGAACTGTAAATAAGGAAAGCAATTCATTTTTTTTTTTTTTTTTAAGTTTAACAACATAAGCCAATTTAAATTGTAATCCACGTGCACTCTGCACAAAAGTTCAGTTCTAAGAATTTTGGCCTAATAGTTCATTTACTTTTAAAACGTTTATGTATATTTTTTTTATATTTTTGTATATATAAATTTTATTTATATTATTAGGTCCATTTATTTGTTTAATTTTACAACAGTTGAATGTACAATGGATATAAGCAAATTTACATTTTAATTGTGTGCGTTGCGCAAAAGTACAGTTATCAAAATTCTGGCCTAATAGTTAATTTACTTTTAAAACTTATGTATATTTTTGTTTATATAATTTTTATTTATATTATTAGGCCCATTTATACGTTTAATTTTATAGGACTTTTTGTGTAGGCTATATTCCTTCTTACATAAGCTAGGCCTAATTTGTAATTTGAAATAAAACATTCCTATTTGGAAAATGTTGTTGTTGCTCTTTAGTTCTTTGGGAGGTAAGGTTGTGGTCTAAGCTAAAATATGCAAATGTTTTTAAATGTAGAGCGGGGGGGGGGGGGGCGATTTGAGTAGAGCGCGAAGTAAACTGCGTTGAACGCTGAGCGATAATGAGCGGAGCGGCCTGATGTGGCTTTGAGCGGGGGAGTGGAGGGGTGAACTTTTCAGTGAGCAAGGAGCTGAGATTCTCACCGATCCACTCCGCTCATATGCTCTGCAAGAGACCCTACTAGTGCCTATGCATGTTTACCCTTCCAACTATCTGCTTTCTATCCTGCACCGTTCTAGTCGGTGGACTGTCAGAGGCTACATGGCCTGTGTCCTGTACGCGCTCTGCGCATCTATCTAGCCAGAACTTGGATTAATGACTGTGACCGAAATATTTATCAAGTCAAGTCAAGTCACCTTTATTTATATAGCGCTTTTTACAATACAAATTGTTTCAAAGCAGCTTCACAGAGATAACAGGAAAATAATGTTATAATAGTATTGTTAAATTCAAAATTAAATGTTAAATGTCCCCAACTAAGCAAACCAAAGGCCAATGGCGACAAAGGCGAAGAGAGACGAAAAAGGCAACAGTGGCAAGGAACCAAAACTGCATCAGGTGACAGAATGGAGAAAAAACCTTGGGAGAACCCAGGCTCAGTCGGGGGGCCAGTCCTCCTTTGGCCAACGAACGAACAGTGAATGATTATGATTTAGGCAGCATAATGTCAGGAGTCAGATGTGATCAGAACTTTCACGATATTTATCCAGTTCATCTGGTTGGGGTCGGAGTCATCACGCCGGTGTGGAGATGAGTGTGTTGAGGTGTCCATGAGGCCTTCAGTGTGTTTTGTGTGTGTGTTTTGTGTGTGTGTTTTGTGTGTTTTGTGGAGCCAGTGAAGGGACAGAGGCTGTCTTAGCAGAGGTTGTCACACTGGATAGTCGCAGCTATCTCACTGGTATACCAATGCCCATTTCACCAGGGCCATAGCATTGTCATGGGTTCTATTTAAAGGAGTTTTGGTGAAGGAAATTTGGACAGCAGCTAGCTGGGCCTCCACTCATAATTTTGTGAAACACTACAGATGTGACATGCACCTAATATCTTGCATGCTTGACTGCGAGCAAGGATGCCGTTATCAGAATCAGCCAAGTAAGAATACTTTAGAGATGCGAGGGCATTGCGAGCCATGTTTAAAACTCCCAAGGAGTGGTCTTGTGTTGAGCGACTTCTGGATACCTAGTGTAACTTCTGTTCTCTGAGGGAAAGGAACCAGGGCTGCCTGAAGCATGTGTAAAACGTGCCAATTTTGATTGGACAAACAGCAATACTATGACATCACGTGAAAAGCCCATGCGTATAAAATAGTGCCTGCATTAGACGTCTAATGGTGCCTGCTGATGTCTAACCTCTATGGAGGAGAGGAATCCGGAATAAAAACTCTATGGAGCTCACAGAACTCGTTACAGAAAGCAACCCTGACACAGGGGAGCATAACCCTTCTTTAAACCCCAATAACAATTGGGGAGGGGGAAAAATGAAGAATAGCTTAGTTTCCACTGTCAGGCAAAAAGTGGGCGTGCTAGTGTGTGCCAGGGCCAGTCACGTTTCCACACTGTCACTTCCGGGGCTTGGTCGGGCCTCGTCTGGGCTTCCTCTGGGCCGACGGCCAGGGTTTTTTGGCCCGCTGAATACCTTGGTCCAAAGCGGGCCAACACGGGCTTGGGGAGTGTACTTATGAACAGAGGTGGCGCTTACCAGAGTCAGGAGACGACAGCTTAGGACGATGATGACCACCCCATAAGGCAGAAATATTTATATGCACTGCAAAAGAATATGCGCGCTAACCATTGCCATAGTAAACATGGTAGCACGTCCGCTTGAAGAAATCAGACAAATCACATAGGCTATCACAATCCTGTATTTATTTTATCTGTCAGTACACCTTGTCTCTTTATATCGGATTGTCTGAGATCCATATTTAGCTCCGCATATGTCATAAAATAAAGTATGTTCTTTCTGTTTCGCTCCTCCTTTTATGCTTCCACTCCTCCGTGAGAGATACAAGACCGATCATCAGTAATCACACCACCGGTCTTGTGCCGCTCTCTCACGGCCCTCGGCCTCGTCCTGCTCGCCACATGCCTGCCCAGATAACTCTCATTCATCCAGCTCTTACTTTCGTTTCCACTTAGGGAGCAACTTTACAGAAGGGGGCGGACATGAACCTCTCAGTGCATCCAGCCAAATCTGCTGTACAGCATGCAGGAGCATGGTTTGCTTTTAATTCATCCATAGCTTACCCACCTTCTGCTTGCTAAGATAGAAGCCATTAAAGCAACCCACCCACAGGGGAGCGTAACACCCTACTTATACCCCAATAATTAGGGAGGGAGACAAATTGGTATGGGTAAGACCTGCCCAAAATAATTGCCATTCATCAGCTCTGCACCCTGGGAAAAGAATAAAGATACTCAATGTCTATTTCTGGGATATAAGCGGCCCACCGTGCTTCCTTCTCCAAAACTGGAGGATTGCAATAATTATATTAAGCTCTCACCACCGCTACATTATGAAGAGCGTGCTGACACAGACATATATCTCAGACTGTCAAGCACAGCTGACAGATGTGCGATAAAGGCGATAGAGAGTGTGTTCGCCAGATTTTACTGATACCCTTTGATCCTTGACTTACGCAGTTTTTTTTATGGAGAGGAGGCGGACTCATTTGTCTCGGCTCTACCCACCTGCAACCCCACGATCAAAGCTGCCGTGCTGTTTCAGCAGACACTGGGCACAGACACATTCCCTCGAGAGCCAAATGTGCTCACTCTCCATTGAGATTGAACAGATGGCTCGCAAGCAACTCATCGCATCCTTGCCGATTACTCCTCACACAGCCCCTCCACACACAAATAGTTTGCATAAAGATTCCTCCATGATCTCGACACCCCAGTGTGGAGATCTAGGAAAAATAAAAATCTCACAGACTTGTATGCGGGAAGCGGAGGAGGCGGATTAAGAATAACACCGCCTTAACCTAATCGATATATTTGGTTCTCCGACTCCCTCGAGAACCAAACGTGCTCTGTGAAAACGCTAGATTCTGTCCCGAGAGAGAGAGAAAATCAAGCAAGGACAAAAACTCTTACCGCAATTGCATTGCTATGAGCGCATCCACCTCCCTCGAGAGCCGAACGCGCTCTGTGCAAATGCTAGATTCTCAAGCAAGAACTGAGCTTCTTACCACAAATTCATCTCTGTGAGCTCAACCAACTCCCTTGAGAGCTGAACACGCTCTGTGCAAACACTGGATTCTTTCCCTCAAGAGAGAATGCAGTGTTGAGTTCCCACGAAAGGGAACCAAGGTTACACTAGGTTTATCAGTGTTAATATGTGAATAAAATCCTAAATTAAATCTGTTCATCATGTAAAATATCCCTGTCACTTTAGAAGACTTTAATTATTCAACCATTTGATTAATATGTATTACTTTTATGGTGAAGCTTGAAAATTTTGGTTGCATGAACTTTCAATTGAGGAGAATGTTAAAAATATCTTAATTTGTGTTCCAAAGAAAGATGAGCAAAAGTCTTATGGGTTTGGAACGACAACAATGAGGGTGAGTAAATGATAATAAAAATTTAATTTTGAGTGAAGGATCTCTTTAATCTCTAACAAGTCTTTGTGTCGTGTTAATAAGGACTGGGGCTGGGCAGTATGATGGCATGTACTGTGCGGCAGTAGAAATACATCAGCAACTAGTGATTGTGTAGTATTTATGCCATGCTTTATCTGTCCCGTGATTTTAAAAAATCATCACCAAATGTTTCGAAGAAATGTTTCTTAGTCTATTTTTTCTCCAGATGTTCGTTCAGGACCCTGTTTCCTAACCTACCATAAAGACGTGTGTATGCAGCCGATGCCAGGACGGTTCTGTATGGATATGTGTTGCTGTACAGTTGGTTTGGCCTGGGGCAACAATTGTGACTTATGCCCTGAGCCTGGCACACAGCAGTTTGACGCTCTGTGCCCAAGAGGACCAGGCTTCGCCAATAAAGGCGACATGCTCACCGGCAGAGCTGTTTATAAAGGTAAAATAAATATATTTGCTCTTGAGGATTTAGCCCTCACTGTTATATCTATTCTTATAAAGGTCATATATGCTGTTTAAAGTTCATATTGTTTAAATAATGAAGTTTATCATATTCCTCTCTTTGTCAGAAATAAATGAGTGTAAAGTTTTCCAAAGCATCTGTATTCATGGGAAATGTCGGAACACAATTGGAAGCTTCAGATGTCGTTGCGACAGTGGGTTTACACTGGATACCAATGAGCAAAACTGCACAGGTGATACTGAGTGTCGGTGAAGACTTAAAAAGCCAATCATTTTCATCCGACAAATTTGACTGGAAAATTTCTTAATGTTTTTCCTGAGTTGCATTATTCAAAAAATGATGTGCTGCTTTATATGACCCAAGGATATAAACTGGTGTATAGGCCTATGAATATTTTCTTGTTACATAATTTTCAGATGAATGTTGTGCTACCCTTTAAGTTTCTGTACATGCATTCAGCTGAAAATTATAAAGCATTTAATGTGTTTCTCTACAAGATCTGAGTGTGTACGTGTGTGTAAATTTTCACAGATATTGACGAGTGCAAGATCTCTCCTGATGTCTGTGGTCATGGCACGTGTGTGAACACACTGGGCAGTTTCCAATGCGACTGTTTCCCCGGCTACGAGAGTGGATTAATGATGACGAAGAACTGCATGGGTGAGTTATAGTATTCCTCCTTACTTCCCATTATTTAATTTAATTTAATTTACTGTGCTAAGTTTTCTATGTTAATACATTAAACGGATCATAACATGGCTTTTTTGTATTTGTTAATACCGGTATTTTGCTTGAGGTTCACTAATGTTAGTTTTTTGCATAAAAAAACCCCCAAAAGTTGTCTATTTGCAAAACATGATTATTTTCCACCATCATTTAGCCCTCTGTCAGAAACACTGTTTTGGTTCTCTGTTTAAAACCCTGTAAAGCTACTGTATCGTATTTGATACACACATTTCTTAGGCTTCTAAATGATCAACATGATCAAAACTTTGCTGAAAACCCTGTTGCACACAATCTACTAAATGCCTTTTGTCGTCTGATTGATAGTTTAGATATTTTTTAGCAGGTAAAATGCCTTTCAGTGTAATTGTAACCTTCAGGTTGTAGTTCACATGTCTTTTCAATGTGGAATATTTGTAAACGTAATAACTTCTAAATTGTTAGTAATATTTCAAGATGAAAATGTACTGGACTAAAGTAAAGTAGGTTTACTTGATTGTCCATATTTAGAAAAATCATGTTCAAATGTCAGTATCAAATATGATGCAACAGGCTTTTGTTCATCTCTCAATCATCATTCTATTGCATTGTTTTGCCCCCACAATAAAAACTACGGAGCTTTGATAATAAAAAACGTTGCAGGTTACGTATTTAACCCTGGTTCCCTGAAGAGGGGAACGAGAAGCTGCGTCAAGACGCTGTGGGAACGCCCCTGCGTGATTGCATCGTGAAGCACATGTATAATCAGTCCAATGGAAAGACGAGGCGTCATAGGCGGCTGACGTCATCGACCAGGAAACTATAAAGCACACCTGAAAACAGACCACACTAGCTTCTGAAAGGCCGAAGCAAGTTGATCACAGGCATACATGGAATATGGCATGGTGATGCAACGTTTCGTTCCCTCTTCAGGGAACCAAGGTTACATAGATAACCTGAGACGTTCCCTTTCAAGGGAACTTGAGCTGCGCCGAGACGCTTTGAGAACACTATACCCACTACGCCATAATAACAAATGCCTGTTCTGTGTGAAGTCATTGCGCACACTAAGAAGCAAGCACCCTAGACCCCGGAGTGGAGCCTAGATCCATGTCATAAAATCGAACAAATGAATGCGGTGAGGACCAGCTTGCCGCATCACAGATGTCATGGAGGGAAACCCCGATAATAAAGCCTTTGAAGCCGCCATACTCCTGGTGGAATGGGCCCGGACAGCCAAAGGTGAAGGCTGACCAGCCGCTTTATAAGCAAGTGAGATAGCCTCGACTATTGACTTGGATGCAGGGTGAAGCCTCGTACACACCGGGACGAATATCGGCTCGCGTTATTCGTCAGCGTTTTTCAACACGTTTTTTGTGTTCACACCCAAGCGATTTTCGCTGACGATGAGCCGAGTGAACATGCAAATTTATTCCCTGACATTAGATGGCGCTTAATGTAAAACAGAAATACCCCGGTCCACAAAGTGCTTCTGACACTCGCTTGTCACTCAGAAGAAGAGAGCAAGTTTGTCGCGTTTGTCATATAGTTCTTTATTCTCGTTGGTGTCTCTTTATAAAGACACCAACAAGACCAGCAGCTCTACATTCATCTGGCCTTGCATCTTCCTCGTCTTATTTCTTCCCAGCAGAGTGTAGTAGACGCTTTATATTTTCTTCGCCATTACGTATGTGTGCTCGGCAAGACCGTTTTGTGTTTGAGCGCCCCCAAGTTGTGTTTTACTGTAACTTCAGAAGCTCCAGACACGTGAGCAAAAGCGCCAATCTCATTGGTCGGATAGTTTTTGACGCAGCGCGTCAAACCAAAAAAACGAACCCGAGGCGTTTTAAAAAAAATGACGCTTTTACGCGTGGCGTTTTACTCGTCAGTGTGCACACTCACATTGGCGCCCATTGTTTAGTCACGAGGCGTTAAACATTGCCGAATATCGCACGCGAAATTCGTCCCGGTGTGAACAGGCCTTGACCTTTTCTGGGTGACCCAAAACAGACAAATAGTTGATCCGCCGACAAATAGGGCAGCTCTGTGTACGTAAGCATCCAAAGCCCGCACAGGGCACAGCAGATTAAGTTTTTCCTGATCTGGTGTATTAAAAGGTGGAGGCCAGAAGGCCTGCAGCACAATTGTAACATTAGTAGGGACCTTAGGAATATAGCCCGGCCTAGGGTGAAGAAAGGCTTTCACCATACCAGGTGCAAATTCTAGGCAAGAAGGAGCAACCGAGAAGGCTTGCAAATCTCCAATTCTCTTGATAGAAGAAATAGCAATGAGAAATAGAGTTTTTAGTGTAAGGAACTTTTTTGAAACCTCTTCAATGGACTCGAAGGGAGCCAAAGCCAGGCCTTCCAGTACAACGGCCAAATCCCAAGCCGGTGCTCTAGTGCGCAGTGCAGGCCTCAGCCTCAGGGTGCCACGAAGAAAAACGAGTAATGAGAGGATCTCTCCCCAATGATGCACCACCCAGAGGAGTGTGGTAAGCAGATATAGCTGCCACATGCACCTTCAAGGTGGAAGGAGATAAACCCGCAGAGAAACGTTCTTGAAAATAATCAAGTACTGTACCAACAGGGCAGTAAACAGGATTGAGTTGGCGTTCTCCGCACCACGCAGAGAACAGTTTCCATTTCAGTGCATACAGTCTTCTTGTGGAGGGAGCTCTGGACTGGAGTATGGTCTCCAGGACCTCGGTGGAAAGACCTGATTCTATGAGCTGGGCCCCTTCAGGGGCCAAACCCAAAGTTTCCACAACTCTGGGAGAGGGTGATAAATCGTGTCCCCTGCTCCAGATCCGAGAACAAACTCGGGCCGGCCAGTACGGGGCTACTAATAACAGACGGGCCCCTTCCCGGCGAACCCTCTCCAGAACTCCTGGAAGCATGGATATCGGAGGAAATGCATTCAGGTGTAGCCTCGGCCACACCTGGACCCTCGCATCCAGCCGAGAGGAGCTGGGTGCGAGAGAGAGAACCACATGGGACAACGCGTTGTATCTGATGATGCGAAAGGTCAACTTGACCGAAATTCTCCCAAAGGAGCTTCACCACCTCGGAGTGAAGTCTCCATTCCCCAGGCCTCAGTCACTGCCTTGATAGGATGTCCGCTCCCTGATTTAGATGCCCCGGAATAAATACTGCTCTGAGAGACAGTAATTTCCCCTGGGCCCATAGGAGGATCTGATGAGCCAGTTTGTAAAGGTGATGTGACCTCAGACCCCCCGATTGTTGATATAAGAGACCACCGATGTGTTGTCCGTGCAGACAAGCAAATGGTGACCCCTCAGGTATGGCAGGAAGTGCTTGAGAGCTCGAAACACCGCCATCATTTCTAGCTGATTTATGTGCCAAGAAAGTAGATGGTCCTGCCACAGACCTTTCGCCGAGCGACCACTCATGATCGCCCCCAACCTGTGAGGGAAGCATCCATCGATAGCGTTACTCGTCGACGAGAAGCCCCCAGCACTGGGCCTTGGGCGAGGAGCCAAGGTTTGTTCCACATGACTAAGGCACGTAGGTATCGCCTCATGACCTTGATCATGTGAAACGGATATGCCCTCGGAGAAAACCCCTTGGTCCTGTGCCCCTGTGTACAGGGGTCTCGTGTATAGGAGGCCAAAAGGTATTACGTTGGACGCAGCTGCCATGAGACCCAACAGTCTCTGAAACTGTTTCACAGTGAGTGACTGGCCTAGTTTTACCCATTCACAGCTGAGAGAATCTAAGTAATACGTGCTGGTGACAATTGTGCCCGCATCGTAGTCGAATCCCATACCACACCTAGAAAAGTGGTCCTCAGAGATGGGAGGAGCACACTCTTCTTGGCGTTGAGCCTCAACCCCAGCATCTTTATCTGAGACAGAACAACATCTCAATGCCGAACCTCCATCTGCCACTGAGCTAATATCAACCAATCGTCGATGTAATTCAACACGCGCATGCCCTGGAGTCTCAGGGGAGCCAGAGCTGCATCCACACATTTCGTAAAAGTGCGGGGTGATAAACCTAGACCGAACGGAAGAAGCCGATATTGGTACGCTTCGCCCCCGAAAGCGAATCTCAGGAACTTCCTGTGATGAGGATGGATGAATATATGGAAATAAGCGTCTTTCAAGTCTATCATGACAAACCAGTCCTCGGACTGAATCTCTGACACAATCTGTTTGAGTGTAAGCATCTTGAACTTGAGTTTCTGAACCCTGCGGATTAGTTGGCGCAGATCTAGAATAGGACCCAACCCACCCTCCTTTTTTAGAATAGGGAGCAGGAACCCTTTTTAAAGCCCCCTTTCGTCGAAGAGTCTGTACTTCCTGCTTCATAACCAGGGCCTGCTCGGGGTCCACCACCGTGTGGAGGACCCCTAGAAATTTGGGCGGATGAGAACCGAACTGAATTCTGTAACCCCTTTCTATTGTATGCAGGACCCAATGAGATATATTTGGCTGTTATAGTTTCCATGCAGCCAGAAATTCTACTAAGGGAACCAGTCTCTCGAGACTGGCCTCTGGATTTGGTCGAACAGTCACTTCGGTGCCCTGAAGCGGCGAACCGGCAGGGAACAACCGAATTGACTGTTCTACGACCCTCCTCGGAGGATCGTTGAGATGTGCAGGCACCTTGGTGCCCTGAAGCGGCGAACCGGCAGGGAACAACCAAACTGACTGCTTTACGACCCACCTCGGAGGATCGTTTGGGGATGCTGACACCTCAGTGCCCTGAAGCGGCGAACCGGCAGGGAACAACCGAACTGGCAGCGTTTCTTGAACCCGTCTCTCCCTAGGGGGAGTACCCTCAGAAGTCTGATAGTCTGACTTCTTCTTTGTGGAAGCCTTCTAAGAGACGATGACAGTCCTCAGATCTTGCCTGCCTCTAACCGGCTTCGACTGCGACCGCCACCCAGTCCCCCCTGATTGTGGAGGAGCCCGAGTGGCGACGATTTGTTTTTGTCTGTGCTGCGAGGAGCTTGTAGACGGCCAAGACTGCTCCCACCCAGGAGTCTTGGGGACATTAGATCAGCGAGGAAGAAACTTCTGGAACGCCGCTGATTGTAATCGCCTCCTGAAATCTATCGATGACAGTGTTTACAGCATCGCTGAAAAGACTCGAAGGCGAAAGCGGAGCATCCAAAAGAACAGATTTGTCTCTATCCTTCATATCAGATAAATTCAACCATAAATTTCGCTCCGTGGCCACCAGGGCTCCCATAGACTGGCCTATTGATTTGGCCGTCTCCTTGGTGGCCCGGAGAGACAGATCTCGGATTTCTCGAATTTCTCGAATTCTCGAATTGCGTCATCGCTGACTTCCTCACAATCATCCATGTCCCTAAGCAGATCAGCCTGGTATGCTTGCAAAATTGACAGTATGCGAGCATGCCGTAGCCTGACCCTCTGCCCAATACGCTTTACCCACTAGCACTAAAGTGGCTTTTAATGGCTTGGTGGGTAACGGGCTTTTAATGATGACGGTGATTTGGGAGAGAGATAGCTCACGAAGAATAGCTGTGACAATGCCTCTTCAGCCCGAGGCATCGTCACATAACCATAATCTTTAATACCCATAACATTGCTATAATTAGATGTTTGTGGATTAAAAACACAATATAAAACCGTTTTTTTCCACGACCTCGACACCTCAGTGTGGAGATCGGGAAAAAATGGCAAACCCCGACGAGGAGGCTGTGACCTAGATGGCAAATATCTTTCATCTAGTAAACTTTTCTTTTTATATTCCTCTTGTTCCTCGATTGGCTAGTCAATATTTAATTTGGCAACAGCGTGAGTCACAACCTCCATAAGCTCCTCATCAACAGGGGTATGAGATGGCGAACTCTCATAATACCCTGCATCAATGCTGACGACATCCAATTCCACAGAACTGGAATCATCCCGGAAAGAAGAAACCACAGCGCGTGCTTCTCCCTGAGATAAGGCAGTGGATCTGGCAGGTGAAGGCTGAGATAGGGCTTGGCCCGTCTCAAACCCCGCTGTCAGATCCATTTGCAAACCTCAAGATGTGCGTCGCCGCTGTGCCTCAGCAGCAGTGGGACCTGCACCCTGGGGAGCGCGCACCGAACTGTCCTCCTCAAAAAACACCCGGCGGGAGTGGAGCGTTGTAAAGACTCATGGGCGGATCTAATCCGTGGGGGATTTGCATATCATAATTAATAATTGGTAATTAATAATTATTCATACATGTTTGGATTAGATCAGTCTTACATGTTAATAAATCTCCCGATAAGGGATGATGTGTCATTTTACCTGCATGCATGTCTGTGTATCCTTGCACTTAACCACAAGTTGATTGCAATTAATTACACGGACCACGTCTTACAAAACAGGCAAAATTAATTAGCTCAATTGTCAGAATAATATTTGTGGGAATCCACAATATCATCTTACTTTATAGGATTTCAGGAAAAGCAATTCTGTGGCCACAAGAATTGGGTTTCCTGCCCTATAAATACATACTCTTTAAAGTATCTTTAATTTGTAAGCTTGTAGCTATAAGATCTTTTGACACTTAAGGGACTTGGAAAATGAGCAAAGAGGCAGTACATCAATCAAAATGAATATAATGAGGCAGAACTACTTATGTTTTTACTACGGTTACATGGGATATATATATTTACAAACATATTAAACAACAAAACACGATAAGGCATCGATGAACGAGAAATGCATAGAGACAGAGAGAGAGAGGAAATGTAGAGAGTTGCAGTTATGCAAGAGGGAGTTTAGAAAGATCCGAGGATCTTTCTAAATAGCAAATTCACATAGACAACGGAACTTTGAGAGACAACAAGACTTCAACAAATCTTAAAAGCGTGATCAAACACGGATACTTGCACTCTTTGCATGGCTTGTGAAGAAGCGTGTGTGTGTCTCTCGGTCCGGCGCGTCACGTGGTCACGTGCGCGTTTCTCCTTCAAAGCGAGCGTGCGCTCGTTTAAAGGTCCCTTGTAGATGGATTTGCTGAAGAGATATGTCACGCGGTGTTCTTTTCACTCGTCGAGTGGAATTAAACACGGAGACTTATCTAAGACTGAAAATAACAAACTAAACTAGAAACAAATAAAAGAAAGGCGAAGAGCTCGCCCGGAGGCGAGACGTTACATTATGACACGAGGACAAGAGAAGTAAGAGCATGAGCGGAGTGGGGAAGCGTTATTTATCGACCTTGGAGAAATCCAGCCTCTTCCTGTTGGCTTGGCCAATAAGAGGGTTGGAATTCACAGGCGGGACTTTGGTTTTTATTGCTCTTTGTCTAAGAGAGAGAGCTCCTTGCGTGCATGCGCGGGGGGGTAGATGGGGTTGTCAATTCGTTGAAGAAACTATGAAAGATGCTTTTACTGTTAATATGTTGTTGTTACCGACATATCATGTATACAGTCACGTCGATCTTCAAAGTACCAGGTTTTAGAGACCAAATATGTCACACATCTGATTCTGGTTAAGTATAGTGTGAACAGTCTGGAATAGTAAGTATTAGAGTTTACATGAAACAAACCACATAAAAGGACACATCATGAGATTGGAACATTAGATACATGGCAATACATTTCTCACATGGTAATATATATATATATATATATATATATATATATATATATATATATATATATATATAGAATATATATGATTGAAAAGGTTTCATTTCTCCTTCTCAGCAAGAATTAAATCCATGCACATTCTTTTGGGTCGTAAACCCGTAACAGGACACTGACTTCGGCCAGTGTTAGCAGAGCAAAGTTTCACAGACTTTGTTAGGATAGTGAGTTTGCTGGATTATTCATTAAAAATGCATAATACAGGCATTTGTCGTTCGTTTAGAACTACAATACACTCACACGTATCTTCATAGGCCCTGGGCACTCGGACCCATATAACACATATGAAATATATCTCATTAAAATGTCTTTAATGGGGAAATTCGTTAAAAGTTATTATGTGTGTGTGTGTGGACGGAGAGGTCCTGCATGCAGGCCACCTGGGTTTGCCTGCAGTGGGGGAAGTTTGTGAGTTGTTCGGGGACACATCACAGAGTCGTAAATGTTTCAGAAACAGTCTCATCCAGGCATTCTCATGCCAATGTCCATAATTTACATTCATTCTAAAAGACCTTGGGTTTTAGGAAGAATGTGCTTCATTTGTTTCAGAGGGACTGAGTCAATGATTCACCCAGATACCCTACAGCGTCTTCACAGACAGCTTTTCGCAACGCTCACAGTCAGCCCCCTCGAGAACTGACTGGGCTTGCTCCACTCCCAAACAAGCAACACAAAGCTGATGTGTGTCCCCACCCGTGATAAAACGAGGGCAGGGAACAACACACCGCTTGAAATCTTGCTTGCTCGCCATTATATATATATATATATAATTTTTTTTTTTTTTTTGTGCTTGCAATGACGGACAACAATAAATAGACAGGGACAGTATACAGAGAGCACTTGCTTAAAGCACAGAAGCTAGCGCGGTCTGTTTTCAGGTGTGCTTTATAGTTTCCTGGTCGATGACGTCACCCGCCGATGACGTCATGTCTTTCCATTGGATTGATTATACACGTGCTTCGCGACGCAATCACGCAGGGGCGTTCCCACAGCGTTTCGATAAAAAATGCATTTAAACATCATCTTATTCAGACATATAATTGGGCAATATAGAGTAACTGATATTTATATGTATTTTATGTAAGTAGTCTGTTAGACTTTTATAAAGATCTAATTTATTACATTACAAGCTATCAGAATTTCATCGTATTTTTTATTCATGTAAATATTAGCATCAGCATCTGGATATTTTTGTTCAGTTTGGGAATAATATGATATAATATAGAGCTGTTTCCTCTTGTGTATGAGCTCAATATTCTCACTATATGTAAATGAGCTATAAAAGCCTGATGTATGAAATATGATACTCAACAAAAAGTTTTTTTTTCTTCCATAGTCTTAAAACAGTTTATATTATATTTATACAGTATATTTGCAAAGATGTTTTTTTTTTCATTGTCATTTTGACCCTTTGTGAGAAACGCTCAGTTTTGGTTTTCTGTCTCTTTTAAAACCCTATAAAGCTACTTTATCATATTTAATACACAAATTTCTAAGGCCTTTAAATCATCAACATGATTGCTGAAAAAAACTTCTTGTAGACAATCTACTTCATGCCTTCGGTCGTCTGATTGATGATACTTTTCTAGCAAGAGTCCATATTCTCCTATATCATACTATATGAACAATAAAAGCCTGTTGTAGCAATTATGATACTCAACAAAAAAACATATTTTTTTGTATTTTTTTATTAATACTTTGTCTAAAGGTCCTGTTCAATGTGCTGTAAATAAAAAGTGAGTTGTTTTTGCAGCTTGGTTTCAACAAGTTATATTTTTGCAGTGAGAAATACTTTTGGAGGTCTGAAACTTCCAGTCTTTAAGACTCAGAGTACGTGTGTGCTTGTAATGCTGTAGATATTGATGAGTGTGAAAGAAACCTCTCACTGTGCAATGGAGGCACCTGTGAAAACACTGATGGCAGCTACAAGTGTGTGTGTCCACCGGGTCATCGTCTGTCTGTCAACGGCAGTGCCTGTGAAGGTGAGAACTACAGTATATCATATCATATTTCTATGTGCTGTATCTCACTCTCTTTTTTATCAGTAGAATAATGCACATAACTATTTAATACTTCTCAGCTCGATTATATTGATTATCGTAGATTGATCACTTTTTAAATTTCACTGTTATGAAATAAATATATATTTTGTTTTGGTCTGATTCTTCTGATGGATCTGTTTGTCTGCAGATGTGAACGAGTGTGATCTGAGCAGCACGTTGTGTTACAACGGCAGGTGTGTGAATGTGGTGGGGACCTACCAGTGCTCCTGCAACTCTGGATACCACACAACCCCTGATAGGAAAGGGTGCACAGGTCAGAACTTTACATTAGATCAACTTTTAATGATCTTTAAAGCGTCAATCTCTCCATTTTATCAGTTCTGTAGGGGAATGTTACAGTTACTTTACAGTTAAAGACCCAAGGACCAGATATGATGAATGAATACCAGGAGTCAGAAGTGCAGTCAATTGAAGAACATTTTACTGAAGAATAGTTTGCAGTTTCATCAGCTGAAGTCAGCTTCAACACTCAGCAAGGAGTTCGTACATTCACAAAACCACAGCAATTATACTTTACACAGGTCACTAAGCTACTTCATTACTTCAGGTTGAATGATTCTGATTGGCTAAGGAAATAGATAGACTTAGAAAACCTCCACGTATGGACGGATAGGCAGTAGCATATCTCCATTGATTATTTAGATGATACCCGCCGAGGTCACAGAACTACGTTTCTAGGCTCCAGCTTGATGGAAAAACAAGTCACTCCATCTCCCCAGGGTGGCAGTTGTTTACCTCACCAATACTGATCTGTAACAAAGAATACTAGCACACACATTTTAACTATTTATTTAAGTCCACTTAAAAGAAATGATTTACAGGGACACAAATACTATAGATGCAGTCAAATGCATGCACATAATGAAGGACCAGTGACATACAGCAGATCTTCACAATATTTAGCGTCACTCAGTTGTTATGGATACAAGTAGCATCGTCTCCGCCAGATATGACGGCTGCCTATAATAGCAGACAGAGCGCAGTACTTTGCTAGCCGTTTAGCCCTCTTTTTGGGCATCCCTAGTTGTTGAAGCCCACACACACAGACACACACACACATACACACACACACACACACACACACACACACACACACACACACACACACACACACACACTAACACACACACACACTGTTGCAAGGAATGAACAATCTCCATTCTTGTATGACTAAGCATGTTCCAAGTCACTTCTTCGATCTGCATAGGTGGCTTGCATTGGAAGATTCCTGAACAAACACATTGATTATTATTTATATATATATATTGTGATTTGATATTATTAGGGGCCAAGCCCCGAAGGGGATAGCCCCTATTGTATCTGTTAGTTTTCTTATTAGGGGCCAAGCCCCGAAGGGGATAGCCCCTATTGTATCTGTTAGTTCCCTTTCGAACGGTCACTTCGTATTGCGTAGCTATACGCAGTGGGGAAACTCCTTTTCCTCGATTTACTGAAGCCTTTATGTAAAGCGCATTTGCAGCTGCACAGCTAGAACATGAGCGTCTGGCTCGCTCATAGGCTGCGCTGCGGCAACTGCACATCCAATGGCGCGGGCGCCTCTGACGTGCGACCAATGAGATTACTCTGCGTCATACACGTCAGAGCCCGCCAAGGGGGCGTGACCTCAGTCTATAATAGTCCCCGAATTCGCCATTATAGCAGATTTTACTCCTTCAGCGACAAACTTCATGTCTCTGACCATTTATTGAGTCTTCGCCGTCGAACAAGCCTTCAGCCTGAGCGAGCTACAGTTCAGCAGACGACACTATTCATCGTGTTTCTCCTGACGCCGTCTCTCCTGTGGCTATCCGGCGATATCCTTTTCACCACAATTGTATATTAGTGTGTATTATTTGTTACGAGCGTTGTTTCAAATGCCTCGTGTCAATACCTGCGCCACGTGCGGATGCAAGCTGCACGAGGCGGACCAACACGCTAAATGCATTCCATGCCTGGGACTCCACCATGCTGAGAATGCACTGTCTGCCGGCGGATGTGCGGCCTGCGAGAGCATGCCTATCTCCGTGCTGCGATCTCGGCTAGCCCTCTCCCGTGACGGTGATGCCGCCCTTCCCGCGCTTCCTTTTCCGGCCCTACTTCAACCGAGGAAGAAGAAGCGCCGCAGCCAACGGCATCCGGAGAGCATGGATGTTAGTGAACGCACGCCGGCCACGTCCCCGCGTGCCTCACTCTCTCCAGCCCGTTCATCTCCGGTCCTGTTCGAGGGAGATCTGCGCCCCCCCCACGTGGCGGGCCTTGTCTCCTTCGGTGGGCCTAGCGAGCACGACGACAGCCTGCCTATCGCCGCGTCTGAGGAAGAATGGCCGGGCTCTTTCGACCCCGTCATGGCTTCCCAGCCGACGCCCAACGCCTCAGCTACCAGGACTAACTCCGACGCGGAAATGCTTCGGATCCTGACGCAGGCCGTAGCGGACCTCGAGCTCGAGTGGGCCGCGCCCGCTGAACCCCCTCGAAGTCGGCTGGACGGCTGGTTTCTGCCAGGGCACCAACAGGCCCCTCGCCACAAACCAGCGCCATTTTTTCCTGAGGTACACGAGGAGCTTACCAAGGCCTGGCGCTCTCCTTATTCTACACGAGGCCCCGCAGTTTGCGCGACGCTCTCCTCCGTGGACGGAGCAGCGGGAAAAGGCTATGAGTCGTTGCCGCCCCTCGAAGAGGCGTTGGCCGCTCATCTTTGCCCGAACACAGCTGCTAGCTGGCGAACTAGAGCTGTTCATCCCAACAAGCCGTGCCGTAGCACTTCAGCCCTTGCTGGACGCGCGTATTCCGCCTCCGGTCAGGCTGCATCGGCCCTGCACACGATGGCCGTGCTGCAGGTTTACCAGGCCAAACTCCTCCGGTCTATGGACGAGGCTGGCCCGGACCCTGAGGCTTTTCGGGACCTACGGAGCGCCACGGACCTGGCCTTGAGGGCTACCAAGGCCACAGCGCAGGCTATCGGGAGGAACATGGCGAGTTTGGTCGTGCTCGAGCGCCACCTCTGGCTTACCCTCACTGACATTAAGGACGCGGAGAGAACGAAGTTCCTCGACGCCCCAGTATCCAGCACCGGCCTCTTTGGCCCGGCGGTGACGGGGTTCTCGGAGAGATACACCGAGGCACAGAAAGCGTCCCAGGCCATGCGTCACTTCCTGCCAAAACGTTCTAGCTCGGCGTCGAGTGCTCACAAGCTAGCCCCGTCGACGCCTCGGCAAGCAAAGCCCGCGAAACAGGCCTCTCAGCCCCGCCCTGCGGCTGAAGCCCAGCGCCAGCCGAGAGCAACCAAGCGCTTCCCGCTTCCTCGACGCCAAGGCCCCAGACCAAGCGCCGCGCCTCACACAGCGCCGCCTAAGTCGTCCTAGCATGCAAGAGGAAGAGAGAGGGCACGGGTCCCGCACTAGCCGGACCACCCTCAAAGAAGTCAACAAAACTTCCCACAGCCCCCTGTTCAGTTCAGGCGGCTGGGGATTTTATTACTGCAAACAGGCCCGCAACAGTAAGCGCGTTCTTGCAAACAAACGCCGTTTTCACGGCGACCCAAATAAAGCACAAAAAGAGTATGTTTCACAAACACAACACGTGGGTTCACGGTCCCCCTTCACCAGGCGGCCCCTCCCCCGTTGTAATACTGCCTTCCCTACACGCAAATGCTTGTACAGTCAGTCCAATACTCAATGTGTGCACAAATCACAATATAAGGGTATCAGGTCCCCCTTCACTAGGTGGCCCCTCCCCTGTTGTATCACTGACTTCCCCACACGCGAATGCCTGTACAGTCAGTCCAATATTCAATGTATGCACAAATCACAATATAAGGGTATCAGGTCCCCTTACATTAGGCGACCAGCCCCAATCTGTGTGTCAAGCCCTAGCCACACGGGTTCTAGCCTGGCAAGCTATCCCCGGTGTGTCGAGTTGGGTCATAAACACTATACAGCGAGGTTACTCGCTCCAATTCGCTCGCAGACCCCCAAAATTTCAGGCGGTTCTCGAGACTTCGGTGAGAAGCAGCGTGAGTCACGTGCTTCGCACCGAAGTACAGAATCTATTAGCAAAAGGGGCGATAGAACTAGTCCCCCCCGCGCTAAAACAGATGGGTTTTTACAGCCGCTATTTTCTGGTTCCGAAAAAAGACGGCGGTCTCAGACCCATTCTAGATTTGAGACATTTGAACAAAGCTCTCATGAGACGGCCGTTCAAAATGTTAACTATCAAACATATCCTCGCGCAAGTGCGCCCGGGGGATTGGTTTGTCACAATGGATCTGAAAGATGCTTACTTTCACATTCAAATAAACCCTCGCCACAGGCCATTCTTGAGATTCGCCTTCGAGGGCCAAGCTTATCAATACACCGTTCTGCCGTTCGGTCTATCGTTGGCGCCCCGTACATTCACGAAGTGTGTGGATGCAGCGCTTTCTCCTCTGAGACATCAGGGAGTGCGTGTGTTAAATTATCTCGACGACTGGCTGGTGCTGGCACAGTCGAGAATCGAGCTATTAACACACAGGGATTTGATTCTCGGCCATCTAAAATGCCTGGGTTTCACAATCAATGTTTCAAAAAGCAAACTAACCCCCAGCCAGAGCGTGATTTTTCTGGGCACAGTGCTGAACTCGAGAGCTATGACAGCGCGTCTCACACCAGAGCGCGCGCTCTCAGTGCGAGCGCTTGCAGGCACTTTCAGAGCGCGCGAGCACGCGCCGCTGAAAAAATTTCAGAAACTGCTCGGTCTCATGGCAGCAGCATCGCCAGTACTCCGCTTGGGATTACTGCGCATGCGCCCGCTGCAGCATTGGCTGAAGCGCCGTGTGCCAACTCACGCATGGCAGTCGGGCAAACTGCGCATCGTGGTAAATCACGGTTGTTTAAGAACCCTGATTCCCTGGCGGGCTCAGAGCTGGTACAACGAGGGGGTGACAATGGGAACAATTTCCAGGAGGAAAGTGGTTCTTACAGATGCGTCCAACCTGGGTTGGGGAGCGCTGCACGAGGGCATGCCTGCATCCGGCCTCTGGTCGAGCACGGAGCAGAGCTTACATATCAACTGTCTGGAGATGAAAGCAGTTGCATTGGCCCTGATGGCGTTTCTGTCGAACCTCAGAGGTCACCATGTTTTAGTCCGCACAGACAATATGTCAGTGGTGGCCTACATAAATCGCCAGGGGGGCATCAGGTCTGGAAACCTGCATGCGATGGCGAGAGACCTCCTCTTATGGGCACAAACCAACCTGAGCTCTCTGAGAGCAGCGCATATACCGGGCGTCCAGAATGTGGGCGCGGATATGCTTTCACGGGGCAACACTCCCCTCGGCGAGTGGTCCCTGAACCCACAGACGGTCAGTCTGATATGGCAGGTGTTTGGCGAGGCCGAAATCGACCTGTTCGCCTCGAGAATCAACACCCACTGCAAGTGGTTCTTCTCGAAGGACAGGGACGCGCTGGCCCATGTCTGGCCCAACCGTCCCCTCTATGCCTTTCCCCCCGTCTCGATGATCCCACAGGTCATCAAACGGGTCAGAGAGAGCGGGTGCCCAGTCCTTCTGGTGGCCCCTCTCTGGAAAACCAGACCGTGGTTCCCGGAACTGGTTCAGTTATCGGACACAATCCCATGGCCTGTCCCACTGAGGAAAGACCTCCTCACACAGGCGAACGGGACACTGTGGCATCCGAGACCCGATTTATGGGCCCTCCATGTGTGGCCCCTCAACGGGTACCCAAAGACCTTCCTGAGAAGGTTTTAAGCACTATATCTGAAGCCAGGGCCCCGTCGACTCGGCGCCTCTATGCTTCAAAATGGTCAGGTTTTTCCAGCTGGTGCTCGAAAAATCAGGCTGACCCAGGGTCATGTGAGATATCTGTGGTTCTCTCATTCCTACAGGAGCTGCTGGATGCGGGTCGCTCCCCGTCCACGCTCAAAGTGTATGTGGCAGCCATAGCAGCGCATCATGTTCTGGTGGCAGGCCAGTCACTGGGAAGAAACGACTTGGTCGTGAGATTCCTTAAAGGTGCTAGGAGGATGAACCCCTCCAGACCTCCATCTGTGCCGTCCTGGGACCTCTCCATGGTCCTGAGGGCTCTGAAAGGTCCGCCTTTCGAACCGCTCCAATCGGTTGATCTAAAACCCCTCTCGCTGAAGACTGCTCTCCTTATGGCTTTGGCATCTATCAAGCGAGTGGGAGATCTGCAGGCGCTCTCTGTGAGCCCTGCATGTTTGGAGTGGGGTCCGGATGACTCCAGAGTCGTCCTCAAGCCCAGACATGGTTACGTCCCTAAAGTGCTCTCAACACCGTTCAGAGCACAGGTGGTAACGTTATCAGCCCTCCCTCCTTCTGCAGAGGATGGAGAGGTTAATCTTCTCTGCCCTGTCAGAGCGCTGAGAATCTATCTGGAGCGTTCTGCGTCTTTTAGGCAATCAGAACAGCTTTTTGTCTGCTTTGGTGGTAGATCCAAGGGGGATCCAGTCACTAAGCTAAGACTGTCTAGATGGATAGTGGATGCTATTTCTATGGCTTATACCGCAGTAGGTCAAGTTTGCCCTATAGGCGTCAAGGCCCATTCGACCAGAGGTATGGCCTCGTCATGGGCTTGGTCATCTGGCATTCCCATAAGTGATATTTGTGATGCGGCCGGCTGGTCCTCGCCTTCCACATTTATGACTTTTTATAATATGGAAGTGCCTTCCCTGCAGGCGAAGGTGCTTTCGGTATGATTAAAGCCCGTCTGTGGCCGGTCTTGTCATATATTACTGTGCACAATCACATTCACATATATATATATATAAACCCGCTGTTGCTGGTTATAATTACATATATAAAACCCGCTTTTGGCCGGTTATATGATATAAAACCCGCTTTTGCCGGTTATATTCCATACATATATAAAACCCGCTTTGGCCGGTTATAATTTCATGTATAAACCCACTTGTCTGGGTATACGTTCATATACTAATAACCCCGACAGTGTCTGGGTTCGTTGGTGTAGTATGTTGGGTTATTCTAACTGATGCGTACTATTTAGACCGGACGGTGTCTGGTCTATTTATGCATAATGGTGCGGTTATGGCTTGTTCTGTATGCTCAGGGGCCTGAGTTGCAGTGGCAGCCAGTTACTCAGTGCGGCGTTTTGCATGGCGTCCCCACTGCGTATAGCTACGCAATACGAAGTGACCGTTCGAAAGGGAACTACTCGGTTACTCACGTAACCTCAGTTCCCTGAGTTAGGGAACGAGTATTGCGTAGCCGGCCGCACTATGGTAACATGGCAAGTTGTCGCTTCAGTCGTTAAACCTGCTATAATGGCGAATTCGGGGACTATTATAGACTGAGGTCACGCCCCCTTGGCGGGCTCTGACGTGTATGACGCAGAGTAATCTCATTGGTCGCACGTCAGAGGCGCCCGCGCCATTGGATGTGCAGTTGCCGCAGCGCAGCCTATGAGCGAGCCAGACGCTCATGTTCTAGCTGTGCAGCTGCAAATGCGCTTTACATAAAGGCTTCAGTAAATCGAGGAAAAGGAGTTTCCCCACTGCGTATAGCTACGCAATACTCGTTCCCTAACTCAGGGAACTGAGGTTACGTGAGTAACCGAGTAGTTTTCTTCTTCTTCTTCTTCTTCTTCCGCCAATGGAAGTCTATGGCAGCCCTATGAACCGTACATAGGAAAATGATGAAATTTGGCACACTTGTAGTGATGCTAATGAATAGTAATTGGACCAATTTTTGACCCTCTAGGACCAACTCTATAGCGCCACCACCAGTTCAAAATTTTAACATTGAAATGGTTATAACTTTTGAACCCTTTGATCTAGAGACCTGAAACTTGGTACACCTGATTCCACTCATCATGGTGATTACAACCAATACCTTACATTAAGATCCCGCCCATTACAGTAGTGGCCGTTTTGAAATGTACAGTATTCAGTTTTTCTGCAACTCCTCCTTCAAATTTTGTCCAATTTTCTCCAAACATGTGTTCAAATGATCTTCGGACTGAGCCGCATAGAAATGACTGAACAGATTTTTTTTATTCATCTTTGTTAAAAAGTTATGATGTCGCAAACTTAACGAGGTCGACCCAAAATTGGTTCAGAAGCTATAGCTCGGCCAAACTTTGATCAATCAAAACGAATTGGTACACGTCATCAGAAGCATGACCTGAGGGTCCATGCCAAAGTTGGGAACAGCGCCACCTACGGGTCATGAGATATGAAAAATTGCTATTTTGGTAAATAACTTTTGAACAGTTTGTCAGAATCATAAATGTGGTATCTATGGATTCCTTGCATCATGCTAAATCCGTGGATGCCAATTTTGTCAAGATCGGATGAACCATGTGTCCGCCATTTTGAATTTTGTCATAATTTGCAATAACTTTTAAACTATTTGACATATCAACACAAAATTTGGTGGGGATGATCGACACCATGTCCTGAAAGTACCTGAGAATTTTGCACACAGCGCCACAAAGTGTTCCAGAGGTATAATGTATTTTACAAAAACGCTTATAACTTTTGGAAACATTGTTCAAATTTTGATTTCAAAATTTTCCACAGTCATTATGTTCTGTGGCTTATGCAGATTCCGACGATATCTCATTTGTCATTTTCCAACAATGTGACTGTCCTCCATATTGGAGCAAATGAAAAACAGTTTTTTTTCTACTCCTCCTTCAAATTTTGCAAAATTTTGCCCAAAATTTGATCAGATGTTATTTGGACTGAGCCACACAGAAATGACTGAACAGATTTTTTATATTCTCTGCCGTTCCCGAGATATTCGTCTCTGAATTTGACATAGCCTGTGTTTGTTGCCTTATGCTAGTTAACTTAACATAATAATTGGTTAGCATGCTAACCAGATGCCATTCTTTCTAAAGTGGCTCTTCAGATATCAGGATAACCATAAGCAGCATTAACATTAAGCTATCTTAGCATGCTAATCTTGTTAACATGATTTTTTGTGCTTATTCTTACACTGAAGCCTCTCCTCTGCAGCTTGCTAAATTACGTCCTTATAGTGGCGCAAGTTGCTGAATTCCGAACCATTCTGGTCGTGGGTTAGAATCCTGTGTGACACATGCCCAGACCGCAAGAGGTATTGTGGCCTTAAGTGGTGGAAAAGTTGTTTCAATTCTGCACATGACGTGTATCTGAGAAAGGATCTCCATGAAAAAAACATGCAGCAAATTTATATGATAAAAATCTTCATTTTGAGTTCATTTTCACTTGTACTACTGAAACAGCTGTTTTTTCAATTTTTCAAATTTGGCACACTTGTAGTGATTGTAATGAATAGTAATTTGACCAATTTTTGAGTCCCTAGGACCAACTCTACAGCGCCACCACCAGTTTAAAAATTCAACATTGAAATGGTTATAACTTTTGAACCATTTGATCTAGAGACATGAAACTTGGTACACCTGATTCCTCTCATCATTCTGATCACAACCAATACCTTACAATAAGACCCCGCCCATTACAGTAGTGGCCATTTTGAAATGTACAGTATTCAGTTTTTTCGCTACTCCTCCTTCAAATTGTGTCCAATTTTCTCCAACCATGTACTCAAATGATCTTCGGACTGAGCCGCATAAAAGTACTGTTCCCGATTTTTTTGATATATGGAAAAAAAAAAGTTATGATGTTGCAAACTTAACGAGGTCCATCTAAAATTGGCTAAGAGGCTGTATCTCGGCCAAAGTTTGATCAATTGAAACGAAAATTGGTACACTTCATCGGAAGCATGTTCTGAGGTTCCATGCCAAAGTTGGGAATAGCGCCACCTACGGGTCATGAGATATGAAAAATTGCTATTTTGGCCAATAACTTTTGAACAGTTTGTCAGAAAATAAAATGGTAAATATGGTATCTATGGATTCCTTGTGTCATGTCGATTCTGTGGATATCAATTTTTCCAGGATTAGATGTACCACATGTCCTCCATTTTGAATTTTGTCATAAATTGCAATATCTTTTAAATTATTTGACATATTAGCACAAAATTTGGTAGGGATGATCGACAAAATATCCTGAAGGGACATGAAAATTCTGAACACAGCGCCACCTAGTGTTCCTGAGATATACGTTTTTTTGCAAAAACGCTTATAACTTTTGAAAACATTGTTCAAATTTTGATTACTTTATGTCATTATGTTCCTTGGTTTATGCCAATTCAGACAATATCTCATTTGTCATTTTCCAACAATGTGACTGTCCGCCATATTGGAGCAAATGATAAACAGTTTTTTTGCTACTCCTCCTTCAAATTTTGTCCAATTTTCTCCAAACATGTGCTCAAATGATCTTTGGACTGAGCCGCATAGAAGTACTGTTCCCGATTCTTTTGTTTTACTGGGGGGAAAAAAAGTCATGGTGTCGCAAACTTAACGAGGTCCACCCAAAATTGGCTAAGAGGCTGTATCTCGGCCAAACTTTGATCAATCGAAAAGAAAATTGGTACGCTTCATCAGAACCATGAGCTGAGTGTCCATGCCAAAGTTGGGAACAGCGCCACCTACAGGTCATGAGATCTGGTCAAAATGGCTATTTTGGCCAATAACCTTTGAACAGTTTGTCAGAAAATCATAAATGTGGTATCAATGCATTCCTTGTGTCATGTCGAATCCGCAGATACCGATTTTTACAGATACCAAAATTTAGTATGGATCATCAACACCATGTCCTGAAGGTACATGAGAAGTTTGAACAGAGCGCCACCTAGTGTTCCGGAGATATAAGTTTTTATTGCCAAAACGCTTATAACTTTTGAAATCATAGTTAAAAATTGGATTGCTTTATGTCATTATATTTCTTGGTTAATGCACTTAAACTATGGACCTTCTGCATCTTAGTAAAAACACAACTTCACAGTGGCACAATGAGATGAGTGACAGGCTTCTGACACAGAGATAGTGGGTTCGAGCCCCATGTTATACAACTTTAGATGATTGTGTAATTTGAAGCCAATTGCTGCAGTTCTACCTTCAACAACTTAAGTCTCTATAAAATTAAGCAAACCACAGTGTATGAGTATAAAGCAAATGCTGAGTAAAGCAAAAGGCTATAACTTTGAAGATTGTTTAATCAAATCCAATGTGTAGCAAGCATTAAAACATGTGAATTGTGCAATGTTCAAAAGATTCCTAGTAAAAAAATAGATTAAAAAGTTTGTTGAGAAAACCTTTAAGTTGGCTTGTGAAAGTTTGGACCAGAAAGTTTGAAGAAGGTTAAAGTAGTTTGAAGTTTAATGTAGTTTGAAGTAGTTTAAAGTTTTAAATAGTTTAAAGTTAAAAAAAGATTAGTTAGAAAGAAAAAAGAGAGAAAAGTAAGAAAGAAAGAAAGAAAGAAAGAAAGAAAGAAAGAAAGAAAGAAGAAAGATCAGTTAAAAAATAAAGATTAGTTGAAGAAGAAAGAAAGATTAGTTAGAAAAGATATAGCAACTTGAGTCAGAACAGTCTGAGTGTCTGAGCCGAGTTTGGAGTATGTAGAGTTAAAGCTCTAGGAGGAGTTAGAGTCAGATTTTTTTGTTAAGAAGAAAAAGAAGAAAAAGAAGTTTAAATAGGATTTCAGTTAGTTGGCTCTCACAAGCCAACTTAATAAATCATGTATTCAAACAAGCCAAACTGCCTTCTGCATCTTGGGAAAAACACAACTTCCCAGTGGCGCAATGAGATGAGTGACAGACTTCTGAAACAGAGATAGTGGGTTCGAGCCCCATATTATACAACTTCAGATGATTGTGTAATGTTATGTAATTTGGAGCCAATTGCTGCAGTTCTACCTTCAACAACTTAAGTCTCTGTAAAATTAAGCAAACCACAGTGTATGAGTGTAAAGCAAGAGGCTATAACTTTGAAGATTGTTTAATCAAATCCCATGTGTAGCAAGCATTAAAACATGTGAATTATGAAATGTTCAAAAGATTCCTAGTAAAAAACTAGATTCAAAAGTTTGTCGAGACAACCTTTAAGTTGGCTTGTGAAAGTTTGGACCAGAAAGTTTGAAGAAGGTTAAAGTAGTTTGAAGTAGTTTAAAGTTTTAAATAGTTTAAAGTTAAAAAAAGATTAGTTAGAAAGAAAAAAGAAAGAATAGTTAGAAAGAAAGAAAGATTTGTTAGAAAGATAGATTAGTTAGAAAGAAAGATAGATTAGTTAGAAAGAAAGAAAGATAGGTTAGTTAGAGAGAATGAAAATTTAGTTAGAAAGATTAGTTAGAAAGAAAGAAAGAAAGATTAGAAAGAAGAAAGAAAGAAGAAAGCAAGATTAGTTAGAAAGAAAGAAAGACAGATAGATAGAAAGAAAGAAAGATTAGTTAGAAAGAAAGAATGAAAGAAAGAAAGAGAGAAAGAAAGATTAGTAAGAAAGAAAGAAAGAAAGAAGATAGATTAGTTAGAAAGAAAGAAAGATATATATATATTAGTTAGAAAGAAAGAAAGATAGATTAGTTAGAAAGAAAGATTAGTTCGAAAGAAAGAAAGAAGATAGATTAGTTAGAAAGAAAGAATAGTTAGAAAGAAAGAAATATAGATTAGTTAGAAAGAAAGAAAGAAAAATTAGTTAGAAGAAAAGATTTGTTAGAAAGAAAGATTAGTTAGGAAGAAAGAAAGAAGATAGATTAGTTAGAAAGAAAGAATAGTTTGAAAGAAAGAGAGAAATAAAGATTAGTAAGAAAGAAAGAAGATAGATTAGTTAGAAAGAAAGAAAGATATATAGATTAGTTAGAAAGAAAGAAAGATAGATAGATAAGTTAGAAAGAAAGATTAGTTAGAAAGAAAGAAAGAAGATAGATTAGTTAGAAAGAAAGAAAGATATATAGATTAGTTAGAAAGAAAGAAAGAAAGAAAGATAGATAGATTAGTTAGAAAGAAAGATTAGTTAGAAAGAAAGAAAGAAGATAGATTAGTTAGAAAGAAAGAATAGTTAGAAAGAAAGATTAGTTAGAAAGAAAGATAGATAGATTAGTTAGAAAGAAAGAAAGACAGATTAGTTAGAAAGAAAGAAAAATTAGTTAGAAAAAAAAAATTGTTAGAAAGAAAGATTAGTTAGGAAGAAAGAAAGATTAGTTAGAAAGAAAGAAAGACAGATTAGTTAGAAAAAAAAGAAAAATTTGTTAGAAAAAAGATTTGTTAGAAAGAAAGATTAGTTAGAAAGAAAGAAAGATTAGTTAGAAAGAAAGAAAGAAAGAAAGAAAGAAAGAGAAAGAAAAGTCAGAAAGAAAGATTAGTTAGAAAGAAAGAAAGATTAGTTAAAGAAAGAAAAAAGAAGGAAAGATTAGGTAGAAAGAAAGATTAGTTAGAAAAAAGAAAGAAAAATTAGAAAGAAAGAAAGAAAGAAAGAAAGAAAGAAAGAAAGATAGTTTGGACCAGAAAGTTTGAAGAAGGTTAAAGTAGTTTGAAGTTTAAATTAGTTTATAATTTAAAGTAATTTGAAGTAGTTTAAAGTTTTAAATAGTTTAAAGTTAAAAAAAAGATTAGTTAGAAAGAAAAAAAGAAAGAATAGTTAGAAAGAAAGAAAGATTTGTTAGAAAGAAAAAAAGATTTCTTAGAAAGAAAGAAAGAAAGAAAGATTAGTTAGAAAGAAAAAGGATTAGTTAGAAAAAGATTAGTTAGAAAAAAGAAAGAAAGATTAGTTAGAAAGAAAGAAAGATAGATTAGGTAGAATGAAAGAAAGATTAGGTAGAAATAAAGAAAGATTAGTTAGAAAGAAAGAGAGAGAGAAAGAAAGGTTAGTTAAAAAAAATAAAGAGAATGATTAGTTGGAAAAAAAAGAAAGAAAGATTAGTAAGAAATAACAAAGATTAGTTAGAAAGAAAGATTAGTAAAAAATAAATAAAGAGAAAGATTAGATAGAAAAAAGACAGAAAGATTAGTTAGAAAGAAAAAAGATTAGTTAGAAAGAAATAACAAAGATTAGTTAGAAAAAAAAGATTAGTTAGAAAGAAAAAAAGATAGATTAGTTAGAAAGAAAGAAAGATAGATTAGTTAGAAAGAAAGATAGATAGATTAGTTAGACAGAAAGAAAGATTAGTTAGAAAGAAAGAAAGATTAATTAGAAAGAAAGAAAGATCGATTAGTTAGAAGGAAAGAAAGAGTCTCTGAGCTGAGTTTGGAGTATGTAGAGTTAAAGCTCTAGGAGTAGTTAGAGTCAGATTTTTTTTTGTTAAGAAGAAAAAGAAGAAAAAGAAATTTAAATAGGATTTCAGTAAGTTGGCTCTCACAAGCCAACTTAATAAATCATGTATCCAAACAAGCCAAACCGCCTTCTGCATCTTGACAAAAACACAACTTCACAGTGGTGCAATGAGATGAGTGATAGGCTTCTGACACAGAGATAGTGGGTTCGAGCCCCATATTATACAACTTCAGATGATTGTGTAATGTGGAGCCAATTGCTGCAGTTCTACCTTCAACAACTTAAGTCTCTGTAAAATTAAGCAAACCACAGTGTATGAGTATAAAGCAAATGCTGAGTAAAGCAAGAGGCTATAACTTTGAAGATTGTTTAATCAAATCCAATGTGTAGCAAGCGTTAAAACATGTGAATTGTGCAATGTTCAAAAGATTCCTAGTAAAAAAATTGATTAAAAACTGTGTCGAGACAACCTTTAAGTTGGCTTGTGAAAGTTTGGACCAGAAAGTTTGAAGAAGGTTAAAGTAGTTTAAAGTTTAAATTAGTTTAAAGTAGTTTGAAGTAGTTTAAAGTTTTAAATAGTTTAAAGTAAAAAAAAAAGATTAGTTAGAAAGAAAGAAAGATAGATTAGTTAGAAAGAAAGATTAGCTAGAAAGAAAGAAAGATTAGTTAGAAAGAAAGAAAGAAAGATTAGTTAGAAAGAAAAAAGATTTGTTAGAAAGAAAGATTTGTTAGAAAGAAAGATTAGTTAGAAAGAAAGAAAGAAAGAAAGATTAGTTAGAAAGAAAGATTAGTTAGAAAGAAAGAAAGAAAGAAAGAAAGAAAGAAAGATTAGTTAGAAAGAAAGATTAGTTAGAAAGAAAAAAGATTTATTAGAAAGAAAGAAAGATTAGTTAGAAAGAGAAAAAAAGAGAGTAGTGAGAAAAAGATAAGTTAGAAAAAAATAAAGAAAGATTAGTTAGAAAGAAAGAAAGATAGATTAGGTAGAAAGAAAGAAAGATTAGGTAGAAATAAAGAAAGATTTATTAAAGAAAGATTAAAGATTAAAGAAAGAAAGAAAGATTAGTTAGAAAGAAAGAAAGAAAGAAAGATTAGTAAAAAAAATAAAGAGAAAGATTAGTTAGAAAGAAAAAAAGATTAGTTAGAAAGAAATAAAGATTAGTTAGAAAGAAAGATTAGTTAGAAAGAAAGAAAGATAGATTAGTTAGAAAGAAAGAAAGAAAGAAAGATAGATTAGTTAGAAAGAAAGAAAGATAGATAGATTAGTTAGAAAGAAATAAAGATTAGTTAGAAAGAAAGAAAGATTAGTTAGAAAGAAAGAAAGATAGATTAGTTAGAAAGAAAGAAAGAAAGATAGATAGATTAGTTAGAAAGAAAGAACGAAAAGAGAGATGGATAGATAAGTTTATTAGTACATTGAATTGTAGTTTAACTGAGTCTAAGGCTTCAGCCAGTTTAGATTTCAGTTTTTGTGCACTACTGGGCCACCGTAGCCTTGGCTCAATTTGAACATTCTGCAATGAAAGTCTATGGTATTTTTAAGGTTTTTAATATTAATTTTTAAGAAAAGTGAAAGTCAAATCAGTTAGAAAAGATATAGTATCTCGAGTCAAAACAGTCTGAGTCTCTGAGCTGAGTTTGGAGTATGTAGAGTTAAAGCTCTAGGAGTAGTTAGAGTCAGATTTTTTTTTGTTAAGAAGAAAAAGAAGAAAAAGAAATTTAAATAGGATTTCAGTAAGTTGGCTCTCACAAGCCAACTTAATAAATCATGTATCCAAACAAGCCAAACCGCCTTCTGCATCTTGACAAAAACACAACTTCACAGTGGTGCAATGAGATGAGTGATAGGCTTCTGACACAGAGATAGTGGGTTCGAGCCCCATATTATACAACTTCAGATGATTGTGTAATGTGGAGCCAATTGCTGCAGTTCTACCTTCAACAACTTAAGTCTCTGTAAAATTAAGCAAACCACAGTGTATGAGTATAAAGCAAATGCTGAGTAAAGCAAGAGGCTATAACTTTGAAGATTGTTTAATCAAATCCAATGTGTAGCAAGCGTTAAAACATGTGAATTGTGCAATGTTCAAAAGATTCCTAGTAAAAAAATTGATTAAAAACTGTGTCGAGACAACCTTTAAGTTGGCTTGTGAAAGTTTGGACCAGAAAGTTTGAAGAAGGTTAAAGTAGTTTAAAGTTTAAATTAGTTTAAAGTAGTTTGAAGTAGTTTAAAGTTTTAAATAGTTTAAAGTAAAAAAAAAAGATTAGTTAGAAAGAAAGAAAGATAGATTAGTTAGAAAGAAAGATTAGCTAGAAAGAAAGAAAGATTAGTTAGAAAGAAAGAAAGAAAGATTAGTTAGAAAGAAAAAAGATTTGTTAGAAAGAAAGATTTGTTAGAAAGAAAGATTAGTTAGAAAGAAAGAAAGAAAGAAAGATTAGTTAGAAAGAAAGAAAGAAAGAAAGAAAGAAAGATTAGTTAGAAAGAAAAAAGATTTATTAGAAAGAAAGAAAGATTAGTTAGAAAGAGAAAAAAAGAGAGTAGTGAGAAAAAGATAAGTTAGAAAAAAATAAAGAAAGATTAGTTAGAAAGAAAGAAAGATAGATTAGGTAGAAAGAAAGAAAGATTAGGTAGAAATAAAGAAAGATTTATTAAAGAAAGATTAAAGATTAAAGAAAGAAAGAAAGATTAGTTAGAAAGAAAGAAAGAAAGAAAGATTAGTAAAAAAAATAAAGAGAAAGATTAGTTAGAAAGAAAAAAAGATTAGTTAGAAAGAAATAAAGATTAGTTAGAAAGAAAGATTAGTTAGAAAGAAAGAAAGATAGATTAGTTAGAAAGAAAGAAAGAAAGAAAGATAGATTAGTTAGAAAGAAAGAAAGATAGATAGATTAGTTAGAAAGAAATAAAGATTAGTTAGAAAGAAAGAAAGATTAGTTAGAAAGAAAGAAAGATAGATTAGTTAGAAAGAAAGAAAGAAAGATAGATAGATTAGTTAGAAAGAAAGAACGAAAAGAGAGATAGATAGATAAGATTATTAGTACATTGAATGGTATTTTAACTGAGTCTAGGGCTTCAGCCAGTTTAGATTTGAGTTTTTGTGAACTACTGGGCCACCGTAGCCTTGGCTCAATTTGAACATTCTGCAATGAAAGTCTATGGGATTTTCAAGGTTTTTAATATTAATTTTTAAGAAATCTGAAAGTCAAATTATTTAAAAAAGATATAGCAACTCGAGTCAGAACAGTCTGAGTGTCTGAGCCGAGTTTGGAGTATGTAGAGTTAAAGCTCTAGGAGGAATTAGAGTCAGATTTTTTTTTTGTTAAGAAGAAAAAGAAAAAAAGAAGAAGCTTAAATAGGATTTTTGTAAGTTGGCTCTCACAAGCCAACTTAATAAATCATGTATCCAAACAAGCCAAACAACCATACGGGCTTGGCCCCGTAAGGCTGCTTGCAGCTTTAATTATTATTGTTGTTGTTACATGCCATCTATTTGATTGTTTAGATTACACTGACCTCTTGGTGCATTTCCTTTGAGTAATTCAGACCAAGAATATTTATATTCCACTACCATTTAACTCCATCACGGTGGGGATGAAGAATTGGATATTTAAAATGAGACCACCCTACCATACATGACCTAGAGAAATGCTTGAGACCAGATGTACCAATCGCACTTGCTGACATGAACCCAATTTATTGTTTTTGGTTATTGTTTTCTTGCATTATGTGTTCCTATGCATTTCCTTATGGCTTTAAGTTCATAAGTGCTCAATCGTGAAGTGGACATTTAAGATGCTTTTCAGGCGTCTCACACGAAGCAGTGAGGAACCAAGAAGAACCCCTTCATCCATTGAGGTCTGCCCAGACAACCACACCGCTGAAGGTGACAGGATTGGTCAAGAGGGGACAGATTATCGTCATGGGGAAGGTGCCACAGAAGCAGAAGTTTCTCCATGAAGGAATGACACGTCGACTGAACAAGTCACAAAGATCCAGATTGACTCTATGAACTTTGCTCACATTCTAGGCTGAACCACAGGAAGAAAACCTGAACGCATTCATCCACCTGCTGAACTCAAGCTACATACACCTGGTGAGACTGAGTGTTCTGCAGGCAAACACAGCCCTCTGAAAGCTTCTACAGATTCTAACATTGCAAAGACAATTTTTGAGTTACATCTCAAGGATTACAACAAACGACTTACTGTGATCCTGTAAGTGTTCATCGGAATTTGACCCACGAGGTCAAGGAGGGAAAACTGTAAGACTGGAGAAACTGTAAGAACTGGAAGAGAGGGCAACTCTCTGAGAAAACAAAGGAAATCAACATTTAAATTTCTCTCTTGTGCTATCATGCTGAGATCACCTGAAATTCACCCAAAAATCTATATGGGTTAATGTGAATAATTATCCTACAGTATTAAACATGTTTGATATAATTTGAAATGTCTCAGTGCGACTCGTACAAAAGTCTCATTCTCAAAGAAGTAAACCAGAAGGTAATAAGGTATTTAAGACTTTAGAGATAATTCGTACATATAGGAGGGTGTGTCCTCCAGGCATATGGTCTCCAGCTCTCAGTAGGTGTAAACTCTATTCAAATTCCCATTGTTAGCAAATGGTTCCATGTAAATCAACTTCTGCCCCCAGTAAGTCTGGGATGGTGATTAAGGTGAATTCCCACTGTGAACTCATGTTTACATTTGAAAAGAGGTTTCTGCCTTGGTCTGTCTATGTAATGAAATGCAACGAGAGGCTGGCGCAATTCTGTAACCCAGACTAGCCTGTGATGCGAAGTGTAAGGAAAACACTTTGCATCATGTATTTTATAATGTCAAGGTATTGCATCTTCTCTCTTTATTCTAGAGCATTTGATGTTTGTATATATTATCTTTGAACTGATTATGCAATTGGCGTGCTACATTTACCTGACAAAATAAATTGTAAACATTTGATTCTATTCTAATCGACTTTGACATTATTTTCAGTAAAGAGTTAAAAAGAGTATTCAAACACTCGCTCACACTTAATGATGCACAGATATCATTAAAACCTTTTTCATTTATGGAGTCAGATGAAATAACGAGTTAATACATATGAGAAAATGTATTTCATTTAATCAAATTACTTTGCCACGCGGAAAGACAGTAACGTGCAGAGACCTTAACCCGCTGTTCGGAAAACCTGCTTTGGGCCGATTGAGCCGAACTTACAGACCCTTCAGTTAATTTACTAATTTTCTGTGGCTCTGTCCACTCTTTTGTGTGTATGGAAACTGTAAATGCATTAATGAAAAGAGGAGTATATGAAACCAAAGTGGCTATTCATTTACACTCACGTTTAAACATCTGTACGATTGCTTGTAAGAAGTCTCTTCTGCTCACCAAGGCTGCATTTATTTGATCAAAAATACTATAAAACAGGAATATTGTGAAATATTATTATTTTAATGTAACTGTTTTCTATATGACTATATTGTAAAATGTAATTTATGTCACGGTTCATGGATCCGTGTGTTTATTTTGCCTATCTGTCGGGTGTGGGGTCTGTGTGTGTGGTGCTTGTTTGTTGCTTAGGAACCAGCTGATCACTCAAATCAGTCTCCAGCTGCAGCTAGTCTACTGCTTGTTAAGCTGCCTATATCTAGTGAGAGTGTATATTGCCTTGTGTCGGTTCGTCACTCTTGTTTGTTCTCTCACCTAGTTCCTGTGTCAGAGTTTTCCTAGCAGAGTTATTTCCTCCTTCACGTCTGTGCTTCCAAGCAGTACGGAGATCGCCTTGAGTTCTCTTCAACCAGCCATCGGTCTGAGTTCCACGCTGTGTTTATTCCTGTCACTGCCTACACTACTTGGATTGTGTATTTCAGGTCGCCCGCCTGCAAACTGTGGCGTATTAAGTTTTGTTTCCTGTGCTGCCCGTCGCAATAAACTGTTTACTTGCAGTTGGATCTACGACTCTGTTTCTGACAGAACGAACCAACCATAGAATGGATCCAGCAAGCGTGGCAGAATTGCATGATGTACTGGTCAAGAGCGACATTCGTCTTCAGCAACAGGAGGAACAAACTATGGTCACGGGCCGTGCTGTTCAGGCGCTCATAGTCCAAGTGTCGGAACTGACGAGACCGGTAGAACAATTACGAACTGAGGCTAATCAACAACTGGCCGCGGGTAATCCACCTGCTACGGTGATCCGTTCCGGTCTTTCCACAGAACCTCGCCTTCCGCCTCCAGCGTTCTACTCTGGTGAGCCCCAGTTGTGTTGTCCTTTTCTAGCCAAATGCTCCTTATATCTTTTTACTTCAACCCTCTTCATTTCCCACGGAGGAATCCAAGGTGGCTTTTGTGATTACCTTGCTCGCGGGAAGAGCGGGCAGCTGGGGAATGACTGTTTGGGAGCAGAAACTTCCGTGCTGTGTGTCATTTCAAGCTTTCTCCAACGAACTCCGTAAGGTGTTTGATCGTGTGGCCTCTGGCCGAGATGCGGCGCGTCTTCTGGCAGAACTGCAACAGGGAGAGCGTACGGTAACAGACTATTCAATTGAATTCCGTACGTTAGCTGCAGAGTGTGGCTGGAATGTTAAAGCACAATGGGACATGTTTTTATACGGACTTGCTGAGTATATAAAGGATGAGATTTATGCACTGGAATTACCCGCTGGGGTGGATAAACTGATTGATCTAGCGATTCAAGTGGATGCCAGATTACGTCGACGAGGGCGACGGTCACCGAGAGGCTGTTCGAGGAATGCACATAGCCCTGTTGTTAACTCTCCTGACGAGGCGACAGCATCTTTTCCCGATCCTGAGGCTATGCAATTGGGCAGATCTCGACTATCGTCACAGGAGAAGCAGAGGAGGAGAGAGCAGGGATTATGTCTTTATTGTGGAGTCGCCGGTCACATCGCGCTGCAGTGTCCAGTAAAAGCCGGCACCCGTTAGTAGGTAAGAGGTTACTAACGGGTGGGGTTGCACGGACTGAATCCTCTTTTTCTGCTACTCATCTTCCAGTGAGTTTAAGACTACAGACTTCGAACTTCGACTGTGAGGCTCTAATCGACTCAGGAGCCGAGGGTAACTTTTTGGATGTTCATCTGGTACACAGACTGGTATCAGAGCGCCAGTGGTGGCGCTCTCCCAGCCCATTTCTGTGGTTGCACTTAATGGTCAACTTTTACCCTCGGTCACACACTCTACCGTTACTTTAAGATTGGTCACCTCAGGTAACCATTCTGAGCACATTGACTTCCTTTTAATTAACACTCATTCTGCTCCTGTGGTGCTAGGTCATCCCTGGTTGGTACTCCATAACCTGCATATTAACTGGCGTAGGAATTCTGTTTTCTCCTGGAGTAGATCTTGTCATGCTTCTTGTTTAGTGTCTGCGTGTCCTTCTGTGTCTTCTTCTGTGTTTCAGGATGAACACACGGATTTATCCAACGTGCCACATGAGTATCTTGACCTGAAGAAAGTGTTCAGTAAGTCTCGGGCTGCTTCTCTCCCTCCGCATCGTCCCTATGACTGTGCAATAGATTTACTGCCAGGTATGTCTCTGCCTAAAGGCAAGTTATACTCACTTCCTGCTCCAGAAAGGAAGGCCATGGAGAAATACGTTTCTGATTCTCTGACAGCCAGGTTCATCCGCCCTTCCTCTTCTCCAGTAGGGGCAAGGTTCTTTTTCGTGGGGAAGAAGGATGGTTCTCTGCGATCGTGTATTGACTTCCGAGGGCTGAACAACATCACGGTAAAGAATACCTATCCTTTCCCGTTGATGTCTTCAGCCTTTGAGCGGTTACAGGGAGCATCCGTCTTCACGAAATTGGATTTACGTAATGCTTATCATTTGGTTCGCATAAGGAAGGGGGATGAATGGAAAACTGCCTTTAACACCCCAAGGGGGCACTTTGAATATTTGGTCATGCCTTTCGGTCTGTCTAACTCCCCTGGGGTTTTCCAGGCACTCGTGAATGACGTGCTGAGAGATATGGTAGATCAGTTCATATATGTTTACCTGGATGACATATTGATATTTTCTTCTTCTCTCCAGGAACACATTCGTGCTGACAGGCGAGTGCTCCAGAGGTTGTTAGAGAATGGCCTTTGTGTCAAGGCGGAGAAATGTTCATTCCATGCACAGTCGGTTCCATTTCTGGTTTATATCATCTCCTCCGATGGGGTGCGCATTGATCCCGACAAGGTTAAGGCTGTGGTGGATTGGCCAACCCCAGATTCCCGTAAGGCCCTACAGAGGTTTCTGGGGTTCGCCAATTTTTACAGACGTTTCATTCGCAATTGACCCTTCGCTAAGCCCCGCCCTCCCTAGTTACTGTTGCTACGCCTGACAAGCTTTCGCGCCTGGCACGTCTATTACAGTGTGTATGCACCGGTGTCAGACATTCCCAATGAGATAATTAGTAATTTTTGGCGAACATGGGAAATATCTGAGAGAGAAAGACAAAAGGGACTGCAGTATGCATTCAAGGGATATATCCACGACATAATATGCAACCGATTAGAGAATAATTTCATAAAAATTGAAGCTAAAGCCTATAGTCCCAGCGCAAGCAGCAGCCGCCTCATACGCTGAGCATTCAAATGGGAAACACAAATTGAGGAACAGCTATGTTCGTGCACAGCAGGGTAAGTGAAGTGTGAAAATAATCTAATAATTATAAATCAAACAGTTTATTCATAAATCTTGTGGAATAACACTAACACCGGCAGAGCCATGATTGGATTGGGTTAAAGTTACTCAGTCAGGGGTAGTAGGCCGTCGATTAACAAAATGCTGAAATATATTTTAAATTATGTCAGTGAGCCTCCGTCTGGTCTTTAATCGTCTTATTTTCCATTAAAATATATGCATTATGAACAAAGAACCGTCATTATTTCCAGGCAATAGGTGTTTTTGTTAATCCTGTCGACATTTAGTTGTGAATGGGGTCTCCCACTCTGCTTGATCCATGCCCATCATTTCTCCCCTTGGCTTTTAGATTTTCGGGAAGGAAAAAAATTCCACTCCCCCGTCCAGACTTTTAGGATACCGGGAATCAGATTTGCACAATCCATACGCAACACACTCCGGCATGTTTCCCTCGCTCGAAAGCTTGCCAGACCTCCCACGCCTAGTTACGGTTACTAAGACACGATTGGCCAGTGGTGGTTTTCGGGCGTGGCTTAGCGAAGGGTCAATTTCAGTCAACTAGCCGCTCCTCTGACTGCCTTGACCTCCACCAAGACGATGTTCAGGTGGTCTTGTGCAGCTGAAGCTGCATTTACCAACCTCAAGAGCCGCTTCGTTTCAGCTCCCATTTTTATAGCCCCTGATCCTTCACGTCAGTATGTGGTGGAGGTCGACGCGTCGGAGGTGGGGGTAGGAGCGTTTTTTTTCCCAGCGCTAACCCACAGATGACAAGATGCATCCTTGCGCGTTTTTTTCTCACCGTTTATCCCCTGCCGAGCGCAATTATGACATTGGTAACAGAGAGTTGCTGGCAGTCAAGTTAGCGTTGGAGGAGTGGCGTCATTGGTTAGAGGGTTCGGGGGTACCCTTTATCGTCTGGACCGATCATAAGAACCTAGAATATATCAGATCAGCTAAACGTCTCAACTCCAGCAGGCTCGGTAGGCACTTTTTTTCGGTCGTTTTGAGTTTTCTCTGTCGTATTGTCCGGGCTCCTAAAACATCAAGCCTGATGCTTTATCTCGTATTTTTGACCGTTCCGTTCGCCCGTCAACTCCCGAGTGCATTTTTTCTGAGAGACTCATTGTCTCCACACTCGTATGGGAGATCGAGTCGAAGGTCCGTTCGGCCTTAGAAGGGGTAGCGCCTCCGCCCGAGTGTCCACCGAGTCATTTATTCGTGCCGGAAGGATTACGGTCCGACATCATTCGGTGGGGTCACTGTTCCAACGTAGCATGTCATCCAGGAGTTAATCGCACCAGTTTTTTGGTCAAGCAACGATTCTGGTGGTCCTCCATGGCTCGCGACATTCAAAGTTTTGTTTTGGCATGTTCGGTCTGTGCTTCCAATCGCCCACCGGATGGGTTACTCCAACCGTTGTCTGTCCCTTCGAGACCCTGGTCCCACATCACGCTAGATTTTGTTACTGCCCTCCCAGGGCAATACGGTCGTTTTGACCGTAGTGGACCGGTTCTCGAAGGCGGCTCATTTCATCCCCTTGCCCAAATTACCGTCTGCCAAGGAGACAGCGGTTGCTGTCGTAGATCACGGCTTTCGTTTACATGGCCTCCCGATGGACGTGGTTTCTGACAGGGGTCCCCAGTTTATTTCCAAATTTCCAAATTTTTGTCGTTTATTGGGGGCAAGTGTCAGTCCTTCTTCTGGGTTTCATCCTCAGAGCAACGGCAAGACCGAGCGTGCCAACCAAGACTTAGAGAGAGTGTTGCGATGTTTGGTTTCTCAGAATCCTTCCTCCTAGAGCCAGAAACTCTCATGGGTTGAGTACGCACATAACTCTTTACCAGTGTCATCCACGGGCCTATCTCCATTTGAGTGTAGCGTAGGGTACCAGCCACCTATTTTTCCCAGTCTGGAATCCGAAGTCGCGGTCCCCTCCGCTCATGTGTTCGTCCAGAGGTGCCGCCGCACTTGGAGTAGAGCCCGTGAGACTCTCCTCCAAGTGGGAGCGCGCACGAAGGCCCAGGCCGATCGCCACCGGTCGAAGCCTCCCGTCTATGTCGTGGGTCAAAAAGTGTGGCTTTCCTCCAAGAACATTCCTCTCTGCTCCGTATGTAACAAGTTAGCTCCCAAATTCATCGGCCCGTTTCCTGTCACCAAGATTCTTAGTCCGGTGGCAGTCCGCCTCAAACTCCCTTCTGCGTACAGGAGAATTCATCCTGTTTTTCATGTATCCAAATTAAAGCCTGTGTTCCATTCACACATTAATCCGCCAGCCCCGGTTGGGGACGCGGATTTCAGTACCTGGTGGAGTGGGAGGGTTATGGCCCGGAGGAGAGAAGTTGGGTTCCTGCCAGGGACATACTGGATCACTCCCTTATCGATGATTACAATCGCCAGGTAGGTTCCCCTGGGAGTGCCAGGAGGCACTCTTAGGGGAGGGGGTACTGTCACGGTTCATGGATCCGTGTGTTCATTTTGCCTATATGTCGGTTGTGGAGTCTGTGTGTGTGGTGCTTGTTTGTTGCTTAGGAACCAGCTGATCACTCAAATCAGTCTCCAGCAGCAGCTAGTCTACTGCTTGTTAAGCTGCCTATATCTAGTGAGAGTGTATATTGCCTTGTGTCGGTTCGTCACTCTTGTTTGTTCTCTCACCTAGTTCCTGTGTCAGAGTTTTCCTAGCGGAGTTATTTCCTCCTTCATGTGTGTGCTTCCGAGCAGTACGGAGATCGCCTTTAGTTCTATTCAACCAGCCATCGGTCCGAGTTCCACGCTGTGTTTATTCCTGTCACTGCCTACACTACTTGGATTGTGTATTTCAGGTCGCCCGCCTGCAAACTGTGGTGTATTGAGTTTTGTTTCCTGTGCTGCCCGTCGCAATAAACTGTTTACTTGCAATTGGATCTACGACTCTGTTTCTGACAATTTATTCCTGTGAACAAAGCTGAATTTTCAGCATCATTACTCCAGTCTCCAGTGTCACATGATCCACATGATCACTCTAATATGATGATTTGATGCTCAAGAAACATTTCGGATTATTATCAATGCTGAAAACAATTATACTGATTCACATTTTTGTGGAAACCATGATGCATTTTTTTAGGGATTCTTTGATGGATAGAAAGTTCAAAAGAAAAGCATTTATATGAAATAGAAGTCTTTTGTAATATTATGTCTTTATTAACAGTTGTGATCAATTTAATGCGCCCTTGCTGAATAAAATAATTAATTTCTTGCAACAACAAAAAATCTTACTGATCCCAGTCTTTTGAACAGTAGTGTGAACTGCTTTGTCAGCTATTACTGAATGTGTTTACATCACTAACACAGATATGTGCTTGTGTTCTGATGTCTTTTGTGTTCCTCAGACATAGACGAGTGTACGATCGAGAACGGAGGATGTGAGCTGTACTGTAGTAACTCTGAGGGGAGTTACTCCTGCATCTGTGGTCAGGGTTATGCTCTGACACCGGACCAGCGGACATGTGCAGGTGCTCTACTACAAACCTGACCAAACACTGATGAGCTTTTCTGTGTCTACAGAAGCTTAATTTAACACAGCGGTCTTTAATCTACAAACACAGCTGATTGAGTGGCGCATAAAATTGCATATTGCATATTGTATGTCTAGTTGCACATATACACTGTACATAGACTCACCTCTCTTTCTTTCTCTTTCCAGATGTGAATGAGTGTAAAGAGGATGTTGGCATCTGTGAAGGTGGTCAGTGCACTAACTCTCCTGGAGCATATCATTGCCTGTGTTATGAAGGATTCATGACTTCTGCGGACACAAGGACATGCATCGGTATGATGCTCAATTCTTAAACAGGAATGTATTTTTAGAAGGAATGTTTTTGCTCTGTTTTTGTTTATTTGTATGTAATTCAACACACATCTTCTGCAGAGATCTTTTGCTGTGTGTGACGTAGAGTATGTGTTCAAAAATAAGACAACATCTTTTAATAACCCATGTTTTAAAAGTTAGCATTACAAGAAAGTGATGCATATCTTACCAGATGAATGAGTCTGTCTGTACTGGGTCTGTTTTGAATCTTGCTTAGTCATTTGACAGAATGTGATTTTGTTTTTAGTCTGTTGGTGTGGGATTTTTGTTGTAGATGTGAATGAGTGTGAACTCAACAGCAACATCTGTATGTTTGGGGAGTGTGAGAACAACAAGGGTTCATACATCTGTCATTGTGAGATGGGTTACGCTGTGAAGAAGGGAACCTCTGGCTGCACCGGTGAGACCTGATCCAGTAAAACACCTCAGACATGTAACGCATGTGACGTGTAATTAATTACATATAAATACTTCCAAACTGTACTTACACTGTCATTGTACATCAATACTCCACAATACACAGAGCGTTGTAATAGTTGTTAATTTTCTGTGTATTGGCATGTAATCTCTGATACAGATGTTAATGAGTGCGAGACGAACACTCATAACTGTGATGCACACGCCGCCTGTATCAACACCGCTGGACATTACCTTTGCTCCTGCTGGGACGGCTGGGCCGGGGATGGAGTCAGATGTGCTGGTGCGTGTTATTCCTCATTTACCCTGTTACTGGGCTAGAAAGGTGTGTAAACTGCATGTGGCCATGTAACTTATCCATGTTTTTTATTATAATGATAGCAGAACGCTTAAAACCCTCAAACCTGTGGTAATTAGTCACCTTTATTTATGTAGCGCTTTTTACAATACAGATTGTTTCAAAGCAACTTTAAAGTGATAACAGGAAAATAATGCAACAAAGTTTGTTTTCAGAAGGAAACAGTGTCACAGTCCAGCTTAAGTAAGTTCAGTGATGTTTCATTTTTGTTGTAAAAAATGTATTAATTTAGTTAATTTATATATATAGCTGCTCTGGAGAAAACCGTGATGTCATCGTCAAGCTCAGTTCAGTTCTCATTTAAATGGTGTCAATGCAGGCAAATCAATATTAATGTTGAATATTAAATTAAATATCCCCAACTAAGCAAGCCAAAAGCCAATGGCGACAAAGGCAAAAAAGGCAACAGTGGCAAGGAACCAAAACTCCATCAGTGACAGAATGGAGAAAAAACCTTGGGAGAACCCAGGCTCAGTCAGGGGGCCAGTTCTTCTTTGACCAACGAACGAACAGTGTATGATTATGATTCAGGCAGCATTACAGGTCAGAAGTCCGATTGGATTGGAACAATCAGAATATTATCCAGTTCCATCTGGTTGAAGATCGGAATCATGCCGGTATGGAGACGGGTTTGTTGAGGATCAGTGTTAAAAGTCTGTCGTGTCGATGAGGCCTTACAGGAGTCTAGTTGACACAATCTCTGCTGACACTTCAGGGATGCGTTGTGGTCGTGTCTAGGTGCAGGACCTCCATCTGATCTGCGTACGGCCCGGATCCGGCTGACTACATCATGTGTTGTGGTCGTGTCTAGGCGTAGGTCCATAATCTGATCACAGGTCCACCATCCCGGACACATGTCTAGGGTACGTGTCTATGCGCAGGTTCCCCATCTGATCTGGATACGGCCCGGATACACCTGACTACATCATGCATTGTGGTCGTGTCTAGGCGCAGGTCTACCATCTGATCTGGATACGGCCTGGATACGGCTGACTACAGCATGCGTTGTGGTCGTTTCTAGGCGCAGGTCCACCATCTGATCTGGATATGGCCCGGATCCGGCTGACCTCATCATGCATTGTGGTCGCAGGTCCACCATCTGATCTGGATACGGTTCGTATCTGGCTGACTACATCATGCATTGTGGTCGTGTCTAGGCGCAGGTGTACCATCTGATCTGGATATGGCCCGGATACGGCTGACTACATCATGCGGTGTGGTCGTGTCTAGGTGCAGGTCCTCCATCTGATCTGGATACGGCCCGGATACAGCTGACTACATCATGCGGTGTGGTTGTGTCTAGGCGCAGGTTCTCCATCTGATCTGAATACGGCCCTGATACGGCTGACTACAGCATGCGTTGTGGTCATGTCTAGGCGCAGGTCCTCCATCTGATCTGGATATGGCCCGGATCCGCCTGACTACATCATGCGTTGTGGTCATGTCTAGGCGCAGGTCCTCCATCTGATCTCGATATAACCTGGATCCGGCTGACTATATCATGCATTGTGGTCGTGTCTAGGCGCAGGTTTACCATCTGATCTGGATATGGCCTGGATCCGGCTGACTACATCATGCGTTGTGGTCGTGTCTAGGCGCAGGTCCACCATCTGATCTGGATACGGCCCGTATCCGGCTGACTACATCATGCGTTGTGGTCGTGTCTTGGCGCAGGTCCTCCATCTGATCTCGATATGGCCTGGATCCGGCTGACTACATCATGCATTTTGGTCGTGTCTAGGCACAGGTCTACCATCTGATCTGGATATGGCCTGGATCCGGCTGAATACATCATGCGATGTGATCGTGTCTAGGCACAGGTCCACCATCTGATCTTGATACGGTCCGGATCCGGCTGATTACAGTAAACCTCGGAATAAACAGAAAGACTATTATTAGCGTAGATGCCATTCTTCTTATGATGTAACGAGTAATCACTGTAAAGCACTGATTCAAAGAGTTTTATGATCATTTATGACCTGCATTTTCTCTATTTATTCGCTATTGACCTTTTTATGGTTGTGCACAATTATGATAAGCTGGAAACTTATCATGGAAAAAATCAATGTTATATAAAGTACCCAATCATCATGACTAAAACTAAAGATACCTGAATGAGAAATGATTAAAATTGAGTAAAAGTTAAAGAAGCCAAGTAATACAAAGGTAATAAAGCAGTAAAATGAAGGGGTCTGAAGAAGTACAAAACACGTATAGGGGACACGGTGATGGTAAAATGAGAGGAGAGGAAGAATTATATTTCAGTGCGTTTGCATTCATTCACGAAAGGTCTGCATTCCCCAAGCAATGTGAAAGTGTTGCAAGGGACACAAGGGAAAATTCAAAAGCTTTGAAATATAATCTTTCCAATAGCATCTAACAACTATTGACACTTTGTGCAAAAAATACTGCTACTTTCACTTTAGTGCAAATTCCTCCAAAATGAACATTCTGTCATCATTTACTCACCCTTTTGTCATTCCAAACCTGTTTGACTTCTTTCTTTCTAAAAGATATTTTAAAGATTGTTGGTAATCAAACAGTAATGGTGACATTTCTCAAAATATATTCTTTTATTTTCCACAGAAGAAAGAAATGCTTTGGAACGACATGAGGTTGTTTAAATGATGACAGAATTATCATTTTGGATGAACTATCACTTTTAATGTTAATTAATAAAACAGTCATTTATTATTTGTTCATGTTACTTTACAGTGCATTAAGTAATGTTACCAGATTCAACTTTTGATTTTTAACCAATTTAATGTTACATTTTTTTCATAAATACATGTTTTCTAAATGGGTTCTACTGCTAATTTACATGAACTGACAATGAATAACACATTTTTAAAATCAAAAGTTGTTTCTGTTGACATTAGTTAATGCAGTGACGATGCAGAGCAGGAAGCAGGAAGCAGGATCCAAGTGCCGCAGTGTTTTTATTAAATAAACTTGAACTTTGACAAAGCCTCAGACTAAGACTCGCAAGTACGATGTCAGGCACTGTAATTTGCTCTGGCCCCCTTCCTGTTCGAAGGAGTGATGAGATAGTTAGTAGATTGTGTTCACTCAATGGCTGGCTGTCTAAGTGGTGTCCGCAAAATAATATAGAATTCATAGACAATTGGAAAAGTTTTTGGGGCAAACCTGACCTGTTGAAAAGAGATTGTATTCATCCCTCCTGGGATGGTGCTGCTCTTCTCTCTAGTAATTTGGCTCATAGTCTTAGAGATAAAACATGACAATCTGGGGCTCAGGTCAGGAAGCAGACAAACTGGCTAAACCGACCGTCTGCTAACGGCCTCGCGTCACCAAGGTCAGATAAATCCCATCACATAGTGCCTCTTTCACCTAAGCCCCTATCACACAGAGATTCCGGAAAATACACGGATAAAGTGACCCGGGATTTGACCCGGGTTCGTTTGATTTTGGTTCATTCACACTGCCAGTGATTTTCTGGAATCAGAGAGTGCGTTCACACACAACCCGTAAAAATCCCGTAAAGACAAGTGACATCGATGTGACATGTAATGTCTCAGCAGCTTCTATAGTTTGCTTATGAGCTGCGATTTCTGCGATGAAACCACGCTTGTGCATTTTTTTCTCTTATTCGATCATAAACTAGCGCATTACGTACCGTTTCACTAGCCTGCTTTCACTTCACTTCAGCGTCATCATTACGACACGGCATTGATTACGGCTTTTGTTCACACAGCACGCGTTCTGGGACTGATCCCGGCAATGTTACTAGGTCCCCAACCCGGCATCGATCCCGGCATCAATCCCGGGTCGTGTTTGCGTTCACACAGAAGGCGTTCTGGCAATCTCTTGGCAATTTCCCAATTGAAAGGGGCTCTAGATATCATCATATAGAGACTGTGTCTGTTCTCCGAATTTGGAAATCCAAAAAACGTCCAAACCCATCTAAGGTTAAAAATGTAATTGATGTTCAACAAATAAAACATAGATATAATACAGATGAGCAAACAATAAAGCTTGGGTTGCTGAATATTCTACCCCTTACTTCAAAAGCATTCATAGTTAATGATATGTGTTTGACAGAAACCTGGCTAAAACCAAACGATTACATTACTTTAAATGAGTCCATCCCCCAAGATTACTGTTATATACACGAGCCTCGTCCGAAAGGCAAAGGGGGAGGTGTTGCTGTAATTTATAGTAATATTTTCAAAACCACTAAGAAATCTAGTTTTAAATATACTTCTTTTGAAGTGTTGGTGCTATGTAAAAATATATCATGTAAACGATAAATCACGTTTTAAAATTCTACTAGCTACTGTATACAGGCCACCAGGGCACCATAAAGATTTTATCAAAGAATTTGCTGACTTTCTATCAGAATTAGTACTAATTACTAGTACTAATTGTTGGTGATTTTAATATACATGTAGATAATGAAAAAGATGCATTGGGATTGGCATTTAAAGACATTGTAAACTCAATTGGAGTTAGACAACACGTGTCAGGACCTACTCATTGTCGTAATCATACTCTAGATCTAATATTATCACATGGAATCAATGTTGATGCCGTTGAAATTCTGCAGCAGAGCGACGACATCTCAGATCATTATCTAGTCTCATGTAAATTACATTTAGTCAAGGCTGCAAAGCCGACTCCGTGTTACAAGTATGTTAGACCTATCACTTCTGCCACAAAAGATTGCTTTATCAATAATCTTCCTAATCAGTTTCATCATCTCAGCATCCCAGATAGCTTAGAAGAACTTGATATTGCAACAAACTTTTAACTATCTCTTTTCCAGCACTTAAGACACAGTTGCTCTGTTGCGCTTAAAGAACATTTAAGAAAATAGTCCAACACCGTGGTACAACGAACACACCCGGGCCCTTAAGAGAGCAGCCAGAAAAATGGAGCGAAACTGGAAGAAAACAAAACTAGAGGTATTTCGGATTTAATGGAAGGTGAGCTCGATTGCTTACAGAGAGGCTTTAAAAGCTGCTAGATCTGCTTATTTTTCAACCCTATTAGAAGAAAATAAACATAATCCTAGGTATTTATTTGAAAAAGTGGCTAAACTAACGAAAAAGAAAGCTTCAAGCCCAGAAGTTTCCAAGAAACACAGCAGTAATGACTTTATGAACTTCTTCACTTATAAGATTGATAATATTAGGGACAAAATTATAACTATGCAACCGTCTTCTACAATATCGCATCAGGCAGTGCATTGTAGTCTCCCTGAGGAAAAATTTGATTCATTTGTTGCTATAGGAGAGGAAGAATTTTGCAAACTCGTTAATTCATCTAAATCGACAACATGTATGTTAGACCCTATACCGACTAAGCTACTGAAAGAGATGCTTCCAGATGTCATAGATCCTCTTCTTAATATCATTAATTCGTCTTTGTCTCTAGGATACGTACCAAAAACCTTTAAGCTGGCTATGATTAAACCGCTTGTTAAAAAAACGTAACTTGATCCTACAGAATTAGTCAATTACAGGCCGATCTCAAATTTACCTTTTCTGTCAAAGATATTAGAAAAAGCAGTATCCTCACAACTGTGTTCCTTTCTTGAAAGAAATGATATCTGCGAGGATTTTCAGTCCGGATTTAGACCGTATCATAGTACTGAGACTGCTCTCATTAGAGTCACAAATGATTTGCTCTTATCATCCGATCGTGGTTGTATCTCTCTATTAGTGTTACTTGATCTTAGTGCTGCATTTGACACCACTGACCACAACATTCTTTTAAATAGACTAGAAAACTATGTTGGCATTAGTGGAATTGCACCAGCATGGTTTAAATCATACTTATCTGACCGTTATCAGTTTGTAGCAGTAAATGAAGAGATGTCTTATCGATCACAAGGCTCAGTTCTAGGACCGCTGCTGTTCACTCAGTACATGCTACCTTTAGGAGATATCATTAGAAAACATTGGAATTAGCTTTCACTGTTATGCTGATGATACTCAGCTGTATATTTCTTCAAAACCTAACGAAACTTACCAATTCACAAAATTAACGGAATGCATAGTTGATATAAAAAATTGGATGACTAGTAATTTCCTACTACTAAATTCTGAAAAAACAGAGATTCTAATTATTGGACAAAAAACTTCCACACATAATAACCTAGAATACTGTCTAACACTTGATGGCTGCTCTGTTAAGTCTTCGTCGTCAGTTAGGAACCTGGTTGTGCTCTTTGAAACCAATCTTTCATTTGAAAGTCACGTGTCTAGTATCTGTAAAACCACATTTTTCCATCTTAAAAATATATCTAAATTACGTCATATGCTCTCATTGACAAATGCGGAAAAACTAGTTCATGCGTTCATGACCTCAAGGCTAGATTATTGTAATGCTCTACTGGGTGGTTGCCCTGCACGCTTAATAAACAAACTACAGCTAGTTCAAAACGCAGCAGCTGGAGTTCTTACCAGAACCAGGAAGTATGACCATATTAGCCCGGTTCTGTCAACACTGCATTGGCTGCCTATTAAACATCGTATACATTTTAAAATATTGCTGATTACTTACAAAGCACTAAATGGTTTAGGTCCGCAGTACTTTAGCGAGCTCTTAACGCATTATAGTCCTTCACGTCTATTGCGATCTCAAAGTTCCGGCCAGTTGATAATACCTAGAATATCAAAATCAACTGCTGGCGGTAGATCCTTTTCCTATTTAGCACCAAAACTTTGGAACAGTCCTCCTAACATTGTCCGGGAAGCAGACACAGTCTGTCAGTTCAAAGCTAGAATAAAAACACACCTCTTTGACCTAGCATTCACATAATACATTATCGACTTCTATAATTCAATATTAGGCTGCATCAATTAGGTCAGCCGGAACTGGGAACACTTCCCTTAAATCCTGATGTACTCATTACATCATAAGAAGAATGGCATCTACGCTAATTTTAGTGTCTTTGTTTATCCCGAGGTTTTCCCGCAGCCTGCCGGATCCAGGCCTTTTCCAGATCTGACGAAGGACCTTCGCCTGGACCCGATGACAATGCAGTGCTGAAGTGCCAACTAGCCTCTCCCTAAGGAGGATCCCTATACCACTCTACAGATAAAGCGTTGTGGAATTTTCGGTCCGCGTACCTACCCGAAGTGATAAAATAAAATAAAATTCTGCATCAAAATTTATAGGCAAGACAAGTAGTTTGTTTAGGCATGGTTTGTAGGGAATTACAAACCTGTGCACATATATTCAAACGCACATAATTATAGAATCAATTCTTAATGCGCATGTGAACGCCATGAGTGTCTATCACAGGTTCGCGTTTAAAGTCTTTTAGAGAGAACGTGTTGTGAATCAACGGAATCAGAGAGATCCATGTGCAGTTTATGTCTTTATTGGAAGAATGGTCAAAACAGGCAAAGGTCAACGTCAGCAGGCTCAGCAGTATAGACAATGCTAAATCGTAGTCAGAATACCAGGCAGAAGATCAGGGCAGGCTGAGAACAGGCAGAATCCAAAATCCAGGCAGAGGTGATACAGGCAGGCGGCGAACAGGGAGAAAACCGGGGCTGAAAGGGTCGAGATATCCGAACAGGCAATAGCAGGTAGTAACGCTCAGAAATGTTCACTGTAGTAAAACAAGACTTCGCACTGGAAGCTTGTTAGCCTAGAAATCTAGACGCACCCTAGCGGCAGCAAAAATGATTTTGCAGCCAGTGTGGTCTAGGAACTCTCCGTTGGCATTCGAGCTGGAAAAACCAAACCCAGGTCAGGCCAATCACATCGTGTATAGAGTTGGTGGGCGGGCATAACATAATGACGGCAGAGTTGTGACGGTTCCGTGTGATTTCCATAGGTGATTTCCCTGCTACTTGAAAACAAAGAAGATGCTGCTGGCAAACAGCAGTCTTTTGAATCGGCTTTGGCCGCGACTCTGGATGACTTGGAGTTAAGAGAACGTCACTTAAGTCATTCTTAAAAAAGGAAGATGTGTTCAGAGTTTTGACGACCGGATACGGCAAAAGTTTAATATATCAACTAGCTCCGCTGGTGGAAAAACGCATGGGACTCTGCCACAGCCGTTCGTTGCTCTGGTTGGTTGTAGTGCTGTCCTATTGCGTGCAGAGGGAATTCGAAAGACAACCGTTTATCCCACCCCTCGGATTGAGGTATGCCAATTGTGAGTTCCCAGACCTAACATCTTGATGTAGGTCTGGCTTGCCAGGCTAGAAGCTTGTGGGAAGCGTGGTTAAATAGGCTGGTAAATGGGCTTCAGCTGGCCAAGGTAATAATGAGTCAGGAACGGGGTTAGTTGGGAAATGTAGTGACTTGAGCATCAATATTCGGGCGAGGGTGCCCTGTGATGGCCAGAGAGAGAGGTTATGGAATCCGAGATTGTGACAGAGCGGTGTCGTCTTAGCGGCCCCTAATTTAGTAACAAATGACCATTTCGACGGAAGTGAATCAATCAAACTTTGATTGGAAATAACATTATTCAAGAACCACTTTAAAACCAAACCAATCTCTGTTACCTTAAATTATATGTTTATCTCTGTAAAAAGCTGCTTTGAAACAATCAACATTGTTAAAAGCGCAATATAAATGAGGATGACTTGACTCCGGAACAGAACTCGTGAACAGAACAATCAACATGCAACATAACACCATCAAGAACTCACAAAGACTGAACTAGACACAGGGCTTTAAATACACAAAACAAGCTAAACAAGATAACAAGGGGGCATGGCTAATCTAAAACACCTGGGGAGACTAGTTAGACATGACGGGGAACTACCAAACATGGAAAAAGACAGGGGAACACAGACAGGAAACATGACAGAACCCACACCGTGACATAGCCGTGACGTGAACAGTCTGTGGCTCGGCAGATGTGACGTGAACAGTCTTTTGTGTGGCAAGCACGACGTGTACAGTCTCTGGTTCGGTGGCCATGACGTGATGCGTAGGCTCGGCAGGACTGACGTGAAGCGCAGGTTCGGCAGGACTGACGTGAAGAGCAGGCTCAGCAGGGTTGACGTGGAGCGCAGGCTCGGCAGGGCTGACGTGGAGCGCAGGCTCGGCCAGCAGAAGACCATGGACAATATATTTTTCTAAACTCCAGCTAGGATGATGAATTGGCATAAGGGAGTTGACCGGCTCGGATAGCCCTCCCCAGAAAAATATAATTAAGCACACCTCATCAAAACATGACAAGTGTGCCAGTTCAATAAAGTCCATGATGTACTCCCCAATGGGCCTGTCTCCCTGACGGAGGATGCATGATCTGTGCTGCTGGATCCATATTTGGGGAGTTCTTCTGTGACGATGCAGAGCAGGAAGCAGGATCCAAGTGCAGCAGTGTTTTAATTAAATAAACTTGAAACTAAACAAATACAGACACAGACCCGGTAACCAGACTTGGGAACAGGACAGCCAACACACAACGTTACAACATTAAGAACTCACCAAGACTGAACTAGACACAGGGCTTATATACACAGGAAAACAAGCTACACAAGATAACAAGGGGCGTGGCTAATCTAAAACACCTGGGGAGACTAGTTAGACATGACGGGGAACTACCAAACATGGAAAAAGACAGCGGAACACAGACAGGAAACATGACAGAACCCACACCGTGACAAATACACTGTAAAGTAACAAGAACAAACAAACGACTGTCATTTTTCTCTTTCTCCTAGAAATAGAGATTTATATTCAAGTATAATCTAAATGAATTATCTACACAATGCTTATGTGATGCAGAGTCAGAGACAGTCGGATCCATTTGCAGTGGTTTATTCAGGATAGTCAAACAGGCAGAAATCAGACAACAGCATAGACAATGTAGCAGGCAGTCCAAGAGCATAAACGATACCAGGCAGTGATCAGGGCAGGCGGCAATATCCAGATTCCAAACGATAACAGGCAAAAGGTCAAGGCAGGCAGCAGACAAGGAGACAGGAGTCGATGAAACAGGCAAAGGTCAAAACACGGGGAATCAATAGACAGTAGATAAACGCTTGGTAATGTTAGCCGGGGCAGAACAAGACTTCGCAAAGTGTGAGAGTCAGAAGGCAGTTTATATGGAGAGGAGAAGTGGGAACACCTGTGCAGATAATTAGACATAGGTACGGGGCTTATGGGAAATGCAGTTCAATACTAAGGTGACGGTGTTCTAGGATGAGCGGAGAGAGCCACAGAGGTGCGATCTATGACAGCTTACATGTAAAAAGAGCCAATTAAATCAGTGGTTCTCAGTGTTCATCACACGGTTATCCAATGTATTACATCATGCATTTAACAATAATGCAATAATAATGGATTTAGTAATATTTATTTATTTAAATAATTATTGTGTGTTTGTATGTATTTCATGTGTAGATTTGGATGAGTGTGTGAACAGGACTGAGGTCTGCAGCGCTAATGCCGAGTGTGTGAACACGGCTGGCTCGTTCCGCTGTAAATGTTCAGAAGGCTTTACTGGCGACGGCTTTACCTGCTCAGGTCCATCATTCATCTTTCTGTCTGTCTGTTCAATCTGTCCATCCACACAAACATACTTCCATCATACAAACCATCACTGACTGGGGTCTTGATGTCCTGCAGATATGGACGAGTGTGCTAAAGATGTGGATGTGTGTGAAAACGGCCAGTGCCTCAATGTTCCCGGCGGCTATCGCTGTGAATGTGAGATGGGCTTCACACACACTCCCAACAGGAGAACCTGTCGAGGTGCGCTTATCTACACACACACAGGCTGCAATAATTTAATCTACTGACTGACCGTAATTTTGCTGCATATCACAGAGTTGAATTGTAATTGTCTAAGTCAATTACTGCTATTTGCCATCATTTTGTGGACAGATAAGAGATCACATAAAAATCTAATACTGATATCTTTTGGCTCATTTACAGATATAGACGAGTGCTCCTTCCACAACATCTGTGTGTTTGGCTCATGTCAGAATATTCCAGGAATGTTTCGCTGTGTTTGTGATGAGGGGTATGAGCTGGACAGGACAGGTGGAAACTGCACAGGTAAACCTGCTGTTACCCTACACACACACATATCAACAGCTGTTCTTCACCTCACACACTTCTGTGTTGCTGTGATGTCAGACGTGGATGAGTGTCTTGATCCCATCCGCTGTGTTAATGGTCACTGTGAGAACACAGCCGGCTCGTACCAGTGCAACTGTCCCATTGACTTCGAGCTCAACCCCACAGGAATCGGCTGTGTTGGTAAGACTGATTATTCAATGTAACCCAAACCCTCACTACGTTACAGCTTATATATGTATTCAAATTAAATCCTGTCATCCAGCATCTCCTCCCTTCCTCTTTCATCCTCATTCTTTTCATCAAAAATGTGTTTTAAGTGGACAGATCAATACAGTACAAAGAACATCAAAAAATGTTGGATGTTGGTAAATAACAATGTCTTTTCTGTCAAGTAAGCCAGATATATGCAGATTCTGTGCAATACGCTGTATTTAATATATCATGATGACTCACGAGTATTTGCGCTAAATCTGCGCAGATTTGGCTTACACGAACTTCCCCAGCAAAGTGAGTGAACATAATAAGTAACACGCCAAATTGGCTCGTGATTTGACAGTGTTCCCCGCCACAGTTGATTTTTACCCGGGGTTGGCGGTTGTTAGTTTCAAACCCTGGATGTAATATATTCACTGTATATCCTGCATCCTTCCCTTTACTAAAGTGTTCTGTCATCATCAATAAAGTTTGACACACAGTCAGTTGTTCTCTCTCCATGCGTCAGACACGCGAACAGGGAGCTGTTTTCTGCAGTACCGAGGCTCGCGGGCCTGTGGCGTTGAGCTGGGGTTTGGAGTCAGTCGATCATCATGCTGCTGTTCTCCGGGACGGGCGTGGGGTAACCCGTGTGACCTTTGCCCTCCACTCAACACATGTAAGGAACTCCACAATACTACTCAATTGTTCAACACTACAGTACTTCAAGATGATAATAATTCAATTATACAATGGAACAATATGTCAGTACTTTCATACTGCAATAATTCAGTATTGCAATACACCATTACCACTGCACGGGTGAAAACATTTAAAAGATGAACATGTTCTGAAAAACACCACTTTTTTGCCACTTTCATTTAGGCAAAAGTTATGAAAGGTATGAAAAGTTGCACATTGGCGTGCAGGAGATATTTTAGTCCTTCATACTATTATAATAGCTTAATGCTAACAATTCTACATTACCTTAGTAATTCAATACTATAATACTATCAATGCTTACATCAATGCTTCAATAGTAAATACTGATATATTTCTATAGTTTAATACTGCAATAGTCCAGTACTATAATACTGTTCATTGTTACCTCAAAATAACGATACTCCAATACTATAAAGTCCCCCTGTAGTCAATTATTTTATCCCTTAAAACTCATCTTTGATCAACATATTTAAATATTAAAATGTCTTCATGCCTTAAAATAACTTGAATGTAACTCGACACCCTTTCCTCATTTAATATACGCGGGTCTATGAATATGCAAATGAGCCCCGCCTCCACTCACTCACTCAGCTCAGAGATCCACTCGTTGACAATCACACATTGACCTGATTGGTTACAAGGTAGTTTGTGACGTCAGAAACACCAGCGATTTCAAACCGTGTTTTTGAGAAAGGAGAAAATAGTCAGCAAAGCTGTCGACTTATGAATTTACACATGGTTTGTCTTAAAGCATATTAAAAACATCACATAGACATATAAACAACATTAAAACTTGATTTTCACCACAGGGGGACTTTAATACTACACTTCAATACTTCAATCTTTATACTTCAGGACTGCAATACATAAATTCTGCAATCATAACATTTTTAACATGACAATACTTCATCCATTCTCCTAATGGCTTTATCGTCTGCAGGTTCGCAGGGATGCTGGAGCCCAATGACAATACTTCTGTTTTACAATACTGTAATATTACAATGCAATAATTTAAAGTAATTTAAAGGCAGACTTTTAAACAGATTTGTATCTTTTTTGTGACAATAACATTCATAAGTTCTTTCATATCGTCTTAGCATATTAAAAAATAAATAATGATGAATATGAATGATAAAGATGGCTGATGACCATATCTTGTGTGTCTAGCGGAGTATAACACACTGTGTCCTAGAGGAGAGGGGTTCAAACTTAACCCCATCACCATCATCCTGGAAGGTAATCAACCCATTATACTATACTATACATCACTATACACCGCTGAACGTACTGTCTATAACAGATTATTATTCCCTGTGAAGTTATAGAAAATACATAAGCAATAAGGTCATAGTGGCTGTACTATTTTGTGATTACTGTCAACTCTATAGGGTTAATGTTAGACACGACACACAGTAGGGTGACTATTCATGATATAGTATTTTTAAATTTGTTTATTAAAAAAATATTGGATGAAATAGAGAGACTAATATGAATGTTGATGCCATTCTTCTTATGATGTACATCAGGTGTTATAGGAAGTGTTCCCGGTTCCGGGTTACCTAATTTAAGCAGACTAATATTTTAACAGATTTCAATAATAGGAATGTATAATGTGTTATGTGTATGCTAGGTCAAAGAGATGTGTTTTTAGTCTAGATTTAAACTGACAGACTGTGTCTGCTTCCCGGACGATGTTAGGAAGATTGTTCCAGAGTTTTGGTGCCAAATAGGAAAAGGATCTACCGCCAGCAGTCGATTTTGATATTCTAGGTATTATCAACTGGCCAGAACTGGCCGGACTATAATGTGTTAAGAGCTCGCTCAAGTACTGGGGAGCTAAACCATTTAGTTCTTTGTAAGTGATCAGTCTTCTAGAGCCTGTCCTGGTGTCGTGGGCTGTATTAGAGAGGATCCGGACCAGAATATATTAAATATTTACGGTAACACTTTAGTTTAGGGTCCAATTCTCACTATTAGCTAGTTCCTTATTAGTATGCATATTACTAGGATATTGTCTGTGTATTAGTACTTATAAAGCACATATTAATGCTTTATTCTGCATGACCATATTCTACATAACTTAATCCACCAATACCTAAACTTAACAACTACCTTACTAACTATTAATAAGCAGTAATTAGGAGTTTATTGAGGCAAAGGTCATAGTTAATAGTTAGTTGGTAGTGATAATTAGAGCCTAATCTAATATATAACATCTTTTAAATACATTTTAGACATATTAATCTGTATTTAATAAGGAATGTTTAATTTCATGAAGGGTGTTTATCTGTAGTAAAGGTCTAAAAATTACCTTTGGAAAAGTTTTTATTTATTTGATGGCACACACAGATAAATATTTTGTATATTTTGTATAATAAATATTTTTGATATTTTGTAGGTGACAAAATAAGAATGTTAGAACACTTTATTCAGATAATAGTGTTCAGAACATATCTCATAGTTTGAGATGATAGCATTGATTCTGGTATATTAGCCCATGGCAGTGGATGATCTAAATGTCTGACTCACATTCTATTGCAAGACCGCACAAGAACTCCTGTCGGTGAAATGCCAATAATGAAACAACCCAGGTGAGGCTGTTAGATTATTTGTTTTCTTTTACAGTAAAAGTAACATACATACAGTAAAATAAGTGCGCTGGGCCTTGTTGGGAGAAGAATTCAAACAGATTTGCAGGATGATGCCCTAATTATTTCTGCCTTTTTTCTTAAAATGGACTTCATATTTTGATGGGTATAAGAAAACATCTAAGCCTGAAATATAAGGGGTATGAGAACTGTTGTGTTTGAGTTGTGTTTCTGTTGGTGTCAGATATTGATGAGTGTCAGGAGCTGCCCGGCCTGTGCCAGGGTGGAAACTGCATCAATACATTTGGCAGTTTCCAGTGCGATTGCCCGACTGGATACCAGCTCAACACAGACCAGCGCATCTGTGAGGGTGAGGCTGCGCGTCTGTGCTCAAACATATCTCTCTGAGCGTCTCAGTGAACAGAGAGTGAGTTTGACTGTAAGGTGTGTGTTTCAGATATTGATGAATGTGTGCTCAGTTCAGGGGTGTGTGGTCCGGGCACCTGCTACAACACACTGGGAAACTACACGTGTGTCTGTCCACAGGACTACATGCAAGTGAGCGGAGGACACCACTGCATGGGTGCGTGTGTGAGTGTGTGTGTGTGTGTGTGTCAGTGTGCTTCACACACTGGTGAAGCACAGTTGTTAATTAATAGTTTAATAATGAGGTGTTTCTGGAGATCTACCTTCCTGCAGAGTTCAGCTCCATCCCTGATCAAACACACACACTGAAGCAGCAGATGGAGATCTCCAGGAGCTTGTGATGATCACAGGCAGGACAGGTGTGTGTTGATCAGGACTGGATCTGAGCTCTGCAGGGAGGTAGATCTCCAGAAACAGGATTGGACACACATGGCTTAATAGTTTTAATTGTAATCAATGGATTTTATGGTAACACTTTACAATAAGGTTCATTAGTTAATATATTAACTAACATGAACTAACAATGAGCAATACATTTGTTGCAGTATTTATTAAACTGTGTTAATGTTAGTTAATAAAAAATACAACTGCTCATTGTTTGTTAATGTTAGTTCACGGTGCATTAACTAATGTTAACAAATACAACCTTTGATTTTAATAATGTATTAGTAAATGTTAAAATAAGTTAACATAAACTAAGATTAATAAATGCTGTTGAAGTATTGTTCATCTTTATGTAATGTTAACTAAAGTAGGTAACTAATGTTAACTAATGAACCTTATTGTAAAGTGTTGCCATTTTATTTTCATTGTAAATGCTTTTTGCTCTACTAATGCGGGTTAGTGTACTTTATATAGTATTTTTTATTATTTGACTGTATATAATTTGGAAAATGCAAACTACTAAATTTGTAGGACTGTGTGTTGTTTTAGATATGAGGAAAAGTGTGTGTTACCGAGACTACAGTGGCAGTACCTGTGAACACCAGCTGCACTTTAATACCACACAGATGTTGTGCTGCTGTTCCTACAATGTGGGAAAAGCCTGGAACAAACCATGCCAGTCCTGTCCGAGCCCTGGCACAGGTGAGCACACATGGGCCCTGTCCCAAATGGCACACTCCGGACTTGTGGACTTCCTCAGAGTCCACACTTCGGTGAGGTCATGTAGCGCAGACCTATAGGGCCCTTAGCGCGAGTCCACAAGGGCGCATTGAGAGGTATTTTTGGGACAGACTCGATCGTCACGCCGGAAACAGGAAGAATGTCTCAGCTCAGACGTCGAAGCTGAATAAACTTAAAGGTCATCTCATCAGTCCCTTTATTAGAAAAATATCACAAATATCATTAAAAAAAATTACAGTCTTTAGCATCGAGAACAGGATTTATTTTATTTTCCCAAATCTTATGTCCATGTGCACTACACAGCCTGCTTTTACAGTTCTATAATTGTATATGCCACCTGGGCATTAGAATAGATGTCATGGTTATGTAAATGATCAATACAGTTGTACATAATAATACATAATGTTCAATTTTAACACAAAATTAAAATGTAAATGAGTTTAAGAAAAATGTATAGGTTTCAATATTCATACTACGTTTATATGACTCAGTAAAGCCATGGCATTCGGTTCTATTTATGTAATGAATCATAATGCGATCGTATTATTTAACACGCTATTATTATGTTTGATATATCAACCACTGGTCGATAATGTTTGTATAAACTGTAAGTAACAACTGGTAAAATGTACGCCTATATCATAAAGCCATGTTAACAGTCCGTGAGCGAAATCTCCTCCCATCCGTTTTCTGATTGCCATTTCGCAAGGATTCCTGGGTAGTTAAAGTGCGTGGAGCCTGCATCTATGCGGGCTTCGCGGAAGACCGCTTCAAGGGTACAAAGGGGGCGCTGCTGAGCACACTTCAGAGCGTTAAAATGCTAAATGGGACGGCCTACGGACTCGTAGACTCGGCGAGCACGCGCAATTTAAGTCCACGAGACCGAAAGTCCGCATGAAGTGCGCCATTTGGGACAGGGCTTGCTCATTTACTGTAACTCTAATCTCAACATAAAGACACACATACTACAAGTCAAGTCACCTTTATTATGAATAATAAATGCTATATGATAGCATGTTTTACAATACAGATTGTTTCAGTCTGTTTCGGCTGTACAGCAGATCTAGAAGAAAATAGCATCATAGTCCAGCTTAAGTAAGTTCAGTGATGGTTTATTTTTGTTGTAAATAGTTATTAATTTAGTTTATATATATATATATATATATATAGGAGAAAACAGTGAGGTCATCGTCCAGCTCAGTTCAGTTCTTGTATCAATGCAGGCAGATCAATAATATTGTTGAATATTAAATGTCCCCAACTAAGCAAGCCAAAAGCGACTAGTATATTGTTTTAAAGACACCCAACACAAACCCTAATCTTCAAAAAGCATTATTACTGTTTATGACTCATTTTCATTTCTTGACATTCCTGAATGTCCCTACAGAGTTTCTCATCAGTCAGCAGCGGATGCTATGATAACTTTTTGCAGGAATAACGACCTCTCAAGACCTTTGAAAAGAACCAGACAATTTATTGTTGAATGCCGCTATTGATGGAAGTCCAGCCTTTTGAGGTACAAGACTAGAGCCCAGAAATTTGTATTAAAGTGGCATTTGCTAATAAATTGCTGATTCTATTCAGGCTCTCACAGCGTTAGTCATTTACCCTAATTCAGGGGATAGAGTTAAATGCATAATGCAGACAGATTCAACTTTTGTCAGATTCAAATCACTTCTGTGGACAGTTGTGTTCGCAAACTATAGCTAAGTCCATACACATGTTGTACCAGGGTGTATTTTTGTCTTAAAATGTCTTAAAAAAATTCCAGCCATTAATAAAGTTATACATCTAAACTACGGCATATAGCTCGACGGCTAGAACTCAAACCATCGGCTTACCTTTTATATGACAAAGCAGAGTCTTTGAGGGTGATTATTAAAAATGATGATGATGTCAGCAGAGAATCCAACAATTACTGTTTGAAAGACAGCAGAGGAAGTTTATTTAAACACACAGTTGTCATGGATGGTCTCAAAGATGATTTGATTCTTGAGAAAAGTCTTTCGACACAACAATAAGTCATAGGCAATGTGATCATTATCTTTTAAAGTCTACTCATGAGATGACATCAGTTGTCCAAAACTCCCATGAGGGAAGAGAAACATCTATTTTCCTATGCAGAAGTTGAAAGAAAATGCATTTTTCTGCTTCTTCAAATGAAACACAATATTGTTCACATGGCATCCTCAGTAGCTTGACTTTTGAAAATGAATACCAGGCAAACACAGTTAGGTACATTAATCCGAATTGATTTTTTCCTAGAAAGGTGAAGTAGGCTCAGATGTAGATGGTACTTTTTCTCATTCACAATTATCTTTTCATGATTTACTGAAAAAGCGAAATATTGAAATTTGTGCAACTGTCGTCACTTTTTTTTTTTTTCATTCGTTCACTGATGGAGTTTTGGTTCCTTGCCACTGTTGCCTTTTTCACCTTTCTTCGCCTTTGTCGTCTTTGGCTTTTGGCTTGCTTAGTTGGGGACATTTAATTTTATATTTAACAATACTATTACAACATTATTTTCCTGTTATCTGTCACGGCTCTACCAGATCTACAGACTCCGCCCATTGTTCACTCTCCCTGAGTACTAATTCACCACATCTGCACCTCGTCACCTGTTCACCTTATAACTCTCACTTGCACCTCACATGCTTGTCTGATCTCGTCTTTCCATGGACACACAGACTCTACCTCAAATCCTTACCTGTTCCACTTACCTGTTCCACTTACCTGCTATCCTCGTCATCCGCTCCCATTCCACAGACCTTCGACCATCTCCAAAGACTATCATCAGTCTTGACCATCCAGCTTGTTCCGATCTCCACCTGTGAAGGACATTACAGTTATTCATCAGCTAAGTTCCTTTCGTCTGATCCTCATTGTGTTCAACTCACCATTACATCTGCTGACTTCCGTGCTTCTGTTCAAAATATTATATTTCACTTACCTGTCTGCTTCATCACTATCCATGACATTATCTCTGTAAAGCTGCTTTGAAACAATCTGTATTGTAAAAAGCGCTATATAAATAAAGGTGACTTGACTTGACTGCATTAATGAACTATCAGCAAAGAAGATGACAACAATTGACAAAAATAAAACTGGTTAAAAACAGCCGTTGCATTTTTACCACGCAGCATTTTGATTTTTCAATCAAGCAATCGATCATAAATATGGGGGGTTGACATGTAATTGGCTACTCTACTGGATTGTACCCTCTGTTATTTCAGGGGACTATATAAGTCTTTGTGGCAGTGTGACCGGATTCAGGATTGACTTTGAAACTGGAAAACCAAAAGGTAAAGACAAATTTTGTAGTTAGTGAAATTTCAGGAGCAATGGCAGAAATACCTTTTTACATCATGTGTAAAGTTTTTGTTCTGCTCTTTTCAGATATTGATGAATGTCGTGAAATCCCAGGCGTCTGTGCTCATGGTGTGTGTATGAACCACATGGGCAGTTTCCACTGCGAGTGTCCCACAGGCTTCATTTACAATGACCTGCTGCTCATCTGTGAAGGTCTGATTGCTATCTCTCTGTAAGGGGCCGTTCACACAGAACAAGTTTTTGTTGCTCTTTTTGTTTTCATTTTACTACCCTGCATCTCACGTTTTAAACACAAAAATGCTTTGTGTGAGTGGCTCCCTTAAATCTTTATAACTACTGGGCTTATTTAGTGTGGCAACTTCAAGTCTAAGTTCACCGGTTTTCAACCTGCTTTGTTTAAAAATAATATTGTTACACCAGCCAAGTTTCCATTTTTGTTTTGTTTTGTTATCGACAAAGTGAGTATGCGTTAAAAAAGATTGCAAAATTGGCTGTCTCCAGCCAGTTTCCATCAAATTGGCCTTTTACCGATAAAATGGTGTGCGTAATGATGTCATCCCTAAAAAAACCTGCATTGTTGCATAAGTTTTGTTGTATCACTTAAAAAATCGACCCTCAAGTCATTTCCATACATAATTTCACGTATATCGCATATTATATTGTATCTGTCGCATCCCAACTATTTGTAAAATGCAGAGACTAATGAGACAATTGGAATTCGATAGTTTACTGCTTACTATTTTACCCAATAATAAGCCTATTACTAAAAGAGGAAATATTAGGAAATCAAAAATCATGGCGTAGTGGGACTGACAGGACTGCATGTCACAGCCTTTATTTGACGAACCCCATGGGTCTGGACACAGTGCAGCTCATGTGTCCTGTAGCAGCCTATGCAGAATTTTAGGATCCATAAAAAGATTGGTACAGTGAAATGTTTGGTAATATAGCAACAATCTTTAACATATGCCTTGAACATGCAGTCAAGCCAGTTGACGTGATTCAGATCATTCAAACCAAAAAAGTTATTCTTTCTGGTTTCAGAGTTCAGTAACATCAAATCGATCAAAAACATCATATTGCTGCTGATTTTTTTCTTTCGCAAAAACATTTGCCATTATTTTACTTCCATACAAAACAGTCAATTTCTGACTGATAAACATTACAATACTCACAGTGGGTCTCATTCACTAATAATTGTGTGGATTATTTGTATTTATATGCATGAAGATGATCATTTCTTTCACAAAAAAATCATACACACATGAACTTGTTCATAACCTTGTTCTAATGTTAATAAATTTGAGTATTCTAGACTGACAGCCATCCTCAAAACCAGTCTAAATGCATTCATAAAGGCACCCAGACAGGCCCGCATTAATGCACGGGCTTACTGGGGCTGAAGCCCCAGGGCCTATGAAGACAAGGGGCCTATCATAAGCCACAAAAAAAATCACATTGTTTTGTAATTTGTCGAATTTTCTGTCAATCACTTGATATTCATGTTTTTGGCTGCTGATTGATCCAATTTACAAGTGACCCACGTGGGAAGCATGATATGACAGCCTATCAGAATGTAGAGAAACAGTTGCGTCATCTTCTCTAGCAGTCTATTCAAATTTATGCTAGTCACAGAGGCTGAAGATAGCTATCAAAATGTTGAGCAAGAAAAAGTTTGAGAGTGGTGCTCATAAACGAAAAATATTGCGACAGAAAGAAAACCTTGAGAAGGAATTGTTAAAAAAGATTCCAAAGCTAACAGGATTTTTTAACCTGCAAATGAATGTGAGTCGAGCTCATTAAGCGGAGCACCGATCGATGAACAGGGGAAAGGACAAGCAAACAGGCGGGCAGTGTTAATTTCGTTGACGAATAATTTGCGTAATTATTTTCGTCATAAAAATATGCACGCTTCGGGTCAGCCCTGGCCTGCACATATAGACAGACAGCGCGCGAGGACTGAATTGAGCTCTCTTTCGCATCTAAATGGACAAATACACACAACATTATGTCTAAATGTCCGTTTTAGAGAGTATTCACGTAAACACAGTCGGTTATGTCTTTACAGAATGTACAGTTGTGAGAATATTGGATGTGCATCAGTGTTATTGCATCTGCGCACTCGGTCTTAAAGTGACAGTGCGTAATAAAACTAATGCCGTCTGTACACTTAAAATTAATCAAACAACAAAATAAAAAGAGAAAAGCATTTACTGCTCTTTAATAGCTTTAATATGGATCAATTATACTTAAATTATACAAAATAAATATGTCTGCTTGAAAGAATAAAGAATGATGTAAGTTAAAGACTGCATAATCATTAATTGAAGAAAAAAAAAGACTGTTCTACTTTAGGAGAAGTGTTTTTATTTAATTTTAAGATATTATGTTGTCACCGTGCTAAATCTGTGTTTTACAGTATTGCATGTTCAAACTTTAAAAATTATTCATATTAACAGGTTAATAGATGTTTTCTACGGGAATATATAATGGGTTTGGAAATTTTAGAGAAATTCTAAATTAATGCATTAGAATTTCACTAAACCCATTCGATTTTAGTCGACTAAATCTACTGTAAATTTCGTCGACTAAAACTAGACTATTTACTGCTTTCCAGTATAGCCTGTGCTGTGGAGGTTTTACATTGCTGTTGTTGTGGATTTTTTTATGGAATACTGTTTTTGTTAGGCTATATCTCCCCGAGAGAAACTTATTTCTGCTTTTATTGTTCTAACAGGTAAAAGGCAAATGACCCACTTAATGACACCAACAGAGGTCACACAGTTATTTTAATTGTTTTATTGCTTTTTGAAGAGAATTTGAAGATGTCTTCTCATTTTACATTACATTATTTACCAATACCTCCCCCGCCCCATTTTCTCCCAAAGATTTAACCAAGGAAAAGGAGAATTAAAAAAACTAAAAAAAACAAACCGGGTATCACAAGAATTGTAAAGTACCTTTGTTTCTGATTGACTAAATCGTAGAACTTATAAACTTTATCCTTCATTGCAAATCTAATTCTTTCCAACTTCAGATTTACATGACATCTCTTAACCAAACCGAGTGAGTTGGTGTGTTTTTTTCTTTCCAGTTAAGAAGGATCCGTCTCCGTGCAAGAAGTGTAACAAATACAATCCCAGAATGTTGACTCTTTGATATCGTTATGCTAACATTTAACTCCAAAGAGAGCCAGGACTGGACCTGGGCCAAAGGTCTTCCCAAAATGTCCGACAATGTTTTAAAATATTGCAAACCAATATGTACGTATATTTGGACATTTCCAAAACATATGTGCCAGTGATGCTCCTGTTTGTCCCACACAATTATTAATTGAACAAAAATGCAGCAATTGTGTTGAAAGATATAACATTTACAGTAACGCTTTTAACCCTGTTACGTGTGCATGGTTAGTGAATGCGAGCCTCTGTAATGTGTGTGTGTTTGTGTCCAGACGTTGACGAGTGCAGCAGTGGAGAGCTTGTGTGTCAGAGGAATGCAGACTGCATCAACCGTCCGGGTGGCTATCAGTGTGAGTGTGCTGATGGGTACAGACTCACACCCCACGGGGCCTGCGCTGGTGAGAGGACCCCAAACTCACACTACCACACACTTCATGAGTTTGTAGGAAAGGAGTTCACCTTATTATAACACAAATTGGAAAATATTATCTGGAAGTCACTGAGAACAGTCTCCCACTCATCATTTCCAAATGTCTCCAATCACTGTTAATCATGCAAGTTATCTTAAAAGATTTGTGGGTGTTTGTAATGAAACCCAGTTATTTGAGTCTGTCATCTCTGTTCCTCCATAAAGACCGTAACGAGTGTGTGGAGACGCCCAGCGTGTGTCGTCATGGTGACTGTGTGGACATTGCAGGAGGATACGAGTGTGTGTGCCACACCGGCTTCACAGCCACACTAAACCACAGGATGTGTCTGGGTAAGATTTCTTCATATCATATCTACTCCATGAGGACCAGTGTTCAGAAGACCCCTGGATGAACGCTGTCATTAACCCTCTCCTCATCAGGGCTGCTGTAGTTCACCAGAGCAGTTTACTGTAACGGTGTTTACAGCCAGTGTTTTATCTCCCGCAGATGTTAATGAGTGTTCACGTCAGCCGTGTGGGAATGGGACATGTAAAAACTCTATTGGCTCTTTCAACTGTATCTGTCATCCAGGATTTGATCTCGCCAGTAATAACTACTGTACAGGTAATGATGTTGCTCCCTTAAACATGTTTACTGTTGATTTGTATAGTACATTTGACCTTATTTACCTACCCTCCATTCCTTAAGTAATTTTTTTTTTCAATTTGTGTAGGAAATATCTGAAGCTATTTTCATTGCAGGTTTTTGAAATCTGATCAGCTAGTAGTAAAAGATGCTGATGAAAGCTCTTGTGTTCTGTAGATATTGACGAGTGTGCAGTTTTTCACTCTCAGCTCTGCAGGAGCGGCCGGTGTGTTAATAGCGTCGGGTCCTTCCAGTGCCTCTGTGGAGAGGGTTATGAACTCAGCCTTGATGGCAAGACCTGTATAGGTGAATTCATTTTTACTTATTATTAACTGTGATGTCAATGTGATATATGCAGTGCTGTATAAAATAAACTGTAGTTTATTACTGATTACATATTACATGAAGAAAATTGTAGTTTTAAATTTATATATTAGATTACACATTTTAGGTTAGATTACTTTTGACCTTGTTCATCACATTGATTTCAATAGGAAAATATTGATATAAAAATACAAAGGAACAAAAAATATATTAAGTTCTTTATCAACTACATGAAGTGCACTAAACAGTACATTATATAAGGGGTTCCCAGTCTGGGGTGAACGATCTGCAGGGGGTTGATAAAAAGCTAATAATTAATTAAATCTTAAAAATGTCAAATTACAATTTTAATTAATTAAAAATAAAAACGATTACTAAAAAAGATTTAAAAAAAATATTTGTTTACCTACATGTCTTGTGACCATTAACCGACATCAAAGATCCTAATTATTTAAATATTAACTTCAAAGTAAATATTGTAAGTCAAAGGTGTTTGGCTGACAAAAAAGTAATTTACTGCCATTGTGTGAATAATGTAATCATGTAACCAAAAAAAAAAAAATTACAAATATTTATTTTTTGGAAGCTGATTATGTAATCCAGATGACATATAATCAGTTGCTGGCCAGCAGTGTCTATGCTCAGACTGACGTATCCATCTGAGACTCCTCTTATTTACATATTAGCAGACACTTTTATCCTGAGCCACTTACAAATGAGTAGTTCTCATAATCCATAGTGTTATCTATACATATAGTTCTGTTCCCTTTCGAAGGGAACTCAACAATACGTCAACGACGTTATGGGGAACGCCTCAGGCGTGACAGGTGTCTGAAATCACTATCAAATCACGTCAATCATATTGACCGGCGACAGCCCGTGAATCATTAGCGTGAATGATTAACGTGCGACCTGGAAGTATAAAGGGGCGCCTTGCACACATGACAAATCATCTCATCGTCTTCAGGGACTGTCTGTTTGAAAACGCTACTCAATGAAACGGTAAGAAAATTAAATGTACAGCACACGAGTGTGCTTTTCCTGCCTGGGAGAAGAGCGCGCACGGGAGATTCTCGAGGGAATCCTCTGTGTGAACTGTGAGCGTTTTTCTTTTAAAACGCTCGCTCTCGTCTGGCCCTCTTCTCGAGTGAAGGGGGTTCAACGTCTGGTTCTCGTGGTCCCGCTCGTGCCGAGGCAGAGCGGCGACTTGCATCATGGGCTTCCAGATAGAGCTCGTCGATCATCTTGAGAGTGCTGTAAACCTCTCAGATGATTCGACGGCTGACGAGGGCGAAGCAGGTGCTCTTGCTGCTCTTCAGGACGAGCAGGAGATGGCTGAGGAGGTTTATAATCAGGTAGATCCTGAACCCTCTCAGCCACCCTGCCCCGTGTATGCAGGTCTGGTGGATGTTGTGGAGCGCGCCGCCAACAGGCTGTAGCTGCCATGGCAACGCACTAGAGGAGAGACCGCTCGCGGTAGGCTCGGCGATCGGTTTCTCCCCGGCCATACACCACCAGCTCAGGTGAGCCTAATCCTTTCCTTCCTGATCTTCACACAGAGATCTAGAGGGCATGGAAGAGCCCATTCTCTGCCAGTATTCACTGACATCAGCGGGTTAATTTCGCTGATGTTGAGGGGATCGCAGAGCATGGGTATGTGTCGATGCCGCCCATTTGACGAGTCGTTTGCGAACTATCTCATGTCTGGGCAGGCGTTGACACTGAGAGCTCCATTTCTGCCATCCAAACCGCTAGAGACAACAGCGAGTTTGAATGGCAGAGCATACACGGCAGCAGTTCAGGCTGGTGCTTCCCTGCACACCATGGCGGTGCTGCAGGCATACCAGGCCGACCTGCTGCAGGATCTCGACCAGGGGGCAGGGATGTCCCCTGAGGCGGTTACTGAGCCGCGCCGAACCACGGTTCTTGCGCTCCGGGCCACCAAACAGACTGCTGCCACGATCAGTCGGTTGATAGCGGCGATGGTGGCCACGGAGAGACAGCTTTGGTTAAACCTGGCCGACGTTGAGGAGAAAGAGAAGGCCTTTCTCCTCGATTCGTCGGTTTCGCCCTCTGAACTCTTTGGCCCCTCCGTGGAGGCGGGGCTTGGGAAGTTCAGGGAGGCGAAGGCGCGCTCAGCTGCTTTTAGGAAAAAACCTGCATACCGCTGAGATCCGGTTCCACGCCCAGGCAGGCGGGAGGGCCTGGCCCTTCACGGTCTGAGGACCGTAGACAGGGCCAGAGAGCCAGTGTCGCCTCTCGTGCGCCCCCTCTGTGGAGGAACAGGGCGCAGGAAAGGCGTGACTCCCGCTAGAAGAGGGATCTGAGGGAGGTTATCCAGCACAAGCGCATACAGCGTCGCTGATGGATAATCTCCCCGGAGGGCTTCATTAAAAAGAGAAATCCAGCCCTCTCCTCTCTTCTGACTCCCCAGACGTCCATTACATCAGGCCTGGCGCTGGGCCTATGATAAGAACGATGTTCCGATGGCCCGCCTAGGCTTGGTTAGTAGAAACGCCTCTTTCAGGCATGTAAAGTGGTAGACCCCAGGTTCATAAAGAACTATCTGGCGAGTCTTCACTCCGCACGCCGCAGGTGAGCTGTCTGGTCTTTTCAAGAGTCAATTTTTGTGAATTAAAATTCCGAAATGTATCTCTCTACAGACCTCGTTCCCTGTATAGAGCTATGGGGTCATGTCATTTGCTATGTCATCAGGTAATAAGGTAAGAGAAGTTTCCTGGATTATTAGGGCCCTGAAGTTCCCCATTAGGTGGCCAGAACGATAACTATGTTAGCCTTCGGGCTGTTAGCCACCTCAGGGTAGAGTAGTTGGTCTCTCTCTTAGAATTTTTTACTTAGAGTGTTGACTGACGCTAGAGCTTCAGATAGATCTTATGTCCGGCCCACGGGTCCGTTTGACTTCTTCCTGAGTATTTCGCCCCTTGAGCTCTGTTTGGGTTTTCATTAGGCTGAGCGATCATGCAGCCCTTTGTATGGAATAATACAGACTATATTCTTTAGTAAGGCTGTGGCTCCTCCGAGCCCTCAGATAGATTTATGCCTGCAGGCTGGCCCTCACCAGGGCCGCCTCTGTAGCTGGCCTAGGCTGTGCCAGGGATAATAGAAGTGCTCTGCTAAAATTTAGCATTGCTTCCTCTGAACCTTCACTTTGTGAATGTAGGTTTCTAGCATCCCTGTATAAACAGCCTCCTCCCATGGGAGTCGTTAGGCCAAGGCCCGCCCCCTTCTCTGCATTCTGGGGTGACTAGAGTAATGCAGCATGGTGCAGAGGATGGTTTGTAAGGACATGGTAGGCCTCAAACAGGCCTCCGTGGTATATATGTCTTTATTGAGCAGGGTTAGGCCGTCTTTCGCTTCACGAAGAAGACTGGGTTTCCTGCCCGACCCTGCCATGCAGAACTGGCCTACGGATTTAGGCCGCCAGTTTAGGCTTCACTCACCTCGCTGAGCGACTGCTCGAGCGCTAGGTTGTAGGTGGATGGCTTTCATTCAAGCCCCACTCCCCTAGGTTGGGCACAGATAAATTTCTGTCACCCCTAGAGCCGCTGGCAGGCCCGGACCCTGGTAACCTCAGGGTGAGGTGTGAGTATCCCCCTGTGATACAGGGTAGGTCTGAGCACTTCACTCCCAGTTCTGTTTATCCTACCTCGCACCACTATGGCTCGGGTCGAGTATGAAGTAAGCTTCACTTCTTCTTTGGTCGAAGTACGCTCCCCTGAAGCCAGAGCATTGCCCTGAGCTGACGCCCATGCATAGATGGTAGGCCCCTGACTAATGGGGCCTCCGTTGAGGCAGAGTGGCGTATGTTGTACTCCCCTTGTTTTAAGGGTGCTAGCTTTTTTGCGGAGTACACTGCCATGGGCAATGTGATTAGGCACCAGGATGCTGTAGGCGCTGCGTAAACAGCTTTGCTGCCAACGAAGCCTGCGTCATTAGGTAGTAGGCCTCAGCAGGCCTCCTTGATTGGACAGCCCCCTAGAGGGCACTGTAGGCCAGCTCACTTTACGTGGTTGGCCTTGGTGGTTCGGGCAGTTGACTCACTGATGGGTAGTAGGCCTTAAACAGGCCTCCTCGGAGGTGAGTCCCAACATTGTGGGACATACCTTATAGCGCTACTGGAAGCCCATTAGTAAATTTATGCTTGTGTAGTATGGTTCCCAACAGTGTACTTTATAGCAGAATATGACTTGCTATTAGCTAGTAGGCCCGACCAGGCCTCCCTGATAGGCGAGTCCCCAGCTGGCTGGCCTTAGCAGGCCACCTTATACTATCACCCGGACTCAGGGCTCAAAGCTAACAGTGGTTATCAGGTAGTAGGCCACTCAGGCCTCCCTGAAGGTGAATTCCCACTTAAGATGGTTATCAGGTAGTAGGCCTCAGCCGGCCGCCCTGAAGGCGAATTCCCACTTAAGTTGGCTATCAGGTAGTAGGCCTCTCTGGGCCTCCCTGAATGTGAGCTCCCAAATATTGTGGCTGTCAGGTAGTAGGCCGCTCTGGGCCTCCCTGAATGTGAGCGCCCAAATATTTTGGGTGTCAGGTAGTAGGCCTCACCAGGCCTCCCTGAAGGTGAGTTCCCACATGCTGTGATTATCAGGTAGTAGGCTCCTCCAGGCCTCCTTGAATGAGTACGGTCAGGTAGTAGGCCTCACCAGGCCTCCCTGAAGGTGAGCTCCCCACATACTGTGGTTGTAAGGTAGCAGGCCTCACCGGGCCTCCCTGAAGGTGAGTTCCCACGTACTGTGGTTATCAGGTAGTAGGCCTCTCTTGGCCTCTCTGAAGGTGAGCACCCCACATACTGTGGTTATCAGGTAGTAGGCCTCTCTGGGCCTCCCTGAAGGTGAGCACCCCACTTACTGTGGTTATCAGGTAGTAGGCCTCACGGGCCTCTCTGAAGGTGAATTCCCACTTACGTTGGCTATCAGGTAGTAGGCCTCTCCGGGCCTCCCTGTAACGTTCCCTAGTGGTGCTGGGTTTATGAAGCTAGTGGTCTCTTGCTATCAGTTTCAGCTAGCCTTAATAGGCAGCTGCTGAAGGCGAGCTTGCGCCCTGGCTCGCTAAAGTGTTCATTCTCTGCTATTGGTTCCCTCCCGGAACTTTTTCTGCCTACAGCCTGGTTTGCCTACCAGGCAGACCTGTGCTCCCCTCACCGAGGGTCTCTAAGAGCATGCGGCTTCCTGAGTCTGGTCAGACGGTCGTAGGCCTCTCGTGAGGCCTCCCAGTTAGATCAGCCCTTAGGCCTTCACAGGCCTCCTCAGTGTTTTGAAACACAGACACTGGGTTGATCCGTGGATCGAGTAGAGAAACTCCCCTCGCTAGCAAGGGTTGGAAAGCACTATGCTGAGTCATACTCTCCGGGATATCCCGTCTCTGAGATCCGGGCCGAGTGGTTCACTGCCAGCTTCGCAGTCCCTTGGGTTGGATGCCTTTCTGAAGGCTTTGTTGTCCAGAGGCTCTGTCTTCAGACAGACAGGATTTGGCCAGACTAGTGTCTATGTACTGACGCCAGGTCAGGCCGTCCTGGTGGCATTCGGGGTGAGTACGTTCCCCTGAATAGTGACTGGCTGGGGCTCCTTCGGGTTCCCTAGCCACATTCCCTAGAAGGGACCCCTTCTAATCGGAAGCTGTGGTTCCAGGCCCGGAGCCGGCCCAGGTAGACCTTTTATTTAACCATGTTTATGAAGGTTTTTCTGTGAGGCTGTAGCTTGGGCTATGACCGTAGGGAATGCTGTCACTAACAGCCCAGTGTGACCTGAGGGTGAGTGGTTCTAGCGTTTCATTTGAAGTTGCTGGTTCTGACAGTTGTCACTGCCACTTGGCATGCACTCCCCTTAGCATGGCGGAGTTGGTATATCGTTCCCCATAACGTCGTTGACGTATTGTTGAGTTCCCTTCGAAAGGGAACGTCTCAGGTTACGACTGTAACCTATGTTCCCTGAGAACAGGGAACGAGACAATACGTCTCCCTGCCATGCCTCGGGGCTTGCCTACCGTACAGTCCCTTCAGACGATAAGGTGATTTGTCATGTGTGCAAGGCGCCCCTTTATACTTCCAGGTCGCACGTTAATCATTCACGCTAATGATTCACGGGCTGTCGCCGGTCAATATGATTGACGTGATTTGATAGTGATTTCAGACACCTGTCACGCCTGAGGCGTTCCCCATAACGTCGTTGACGTATTGTCTCGTTCCCTGTTCTCAGGGAACATAGGTTACAGTCGTAACCTGAGACGTTATCTACCATTCTTTTCATGAGAAATAAACAACGATACTGACAAATTAATAACAATATAGATATTCAGTGTAATTGGACACTATTATTATGTTCTAGGATTTTTAGACTGACGGGAGTCCTATGACCATATCATAAGTGTCTGTCCTGTGTTTTAATAAATGTAGATGTTAACGAGTGTGTAATGATTCCTGGGATATGTGCTCCTGGAACCTGTCTGAATCTGGATGGCTCTTTCAGATGTGTGTGTCCTGATGGGTATATCGTCCACAGTGAGCACTGTGTAGGTAAGAGTGCGAACGCCCAGTAAGAGGTTACACACCTGTGCAATATCACTGAAATGTCAAATGATTCAAAATTGTATCACTTCTCCAATGCATAAACATGTTAGTAAAATGACCTGTGAACACCAGAACTTTCTCAGTCTTATACTTATTGTCCGAATTCTGAGACAGACAGAGATTGTGAGACAGAGAAAAAATCTGATTGTGAGACTTCTCAACTACAGGAAGATCAACTGAAAATGAATGGAAACATACTGGTAGTTACTGCAGTAATCAGGGGGAATAAAATGAGCCAAAGTATCACTTATCAGAGTCGGAAATAATGCTCCGAAAAAGTGCACATCTAAATCCCTCAAGAGTATGACGTGTGACGTGAGTCCAATAGAACACCTTTAGATTGTTTATTATAGCAACACAACCTCCAGTGAAGCGCTGCTGAGGAATGGCAGGACATCCCAGATAGCAACACGACATTGATACAATGTTGAGTTTTGACCTAAACCATAATTTTGGTTGAGATTGACATCTCAATGTTTAAAGAATGTTGGATCAGCATTGAAATTTTGCTGTAAGTCGACAGCAGACAGGTGGAGACAGTGACAATGAACTAACAGTGATTGTAGTTGATGAGCACAAGATCATGCAGGTGTGTGTCTCTGCAGAACACTAGTGGCTGTTTCTCAATTAGGGCATGTAAACCACTCCAGTCCAAAATTGTCATGCCTTTCACTCGCTAACTTCCCTCCGTCTCGTTCACTCGGACGTACGTCATTGCTTACGTTGCATGAGTACCCACGACTGGAACCTTGGCAATAGGCTGAATTGGAATTCTGCATTTGTCTAATTTATGCTTCCTCATTAGAAAGAAAACACAGGTGCATCCTATACATAAGTCTTGTTTGTTGAACCACCTGACATACATCTCTTCTCTTGTACAATTTCAAACAATGCTGCATTCATCTTATTAGTTATTGTTCCTTAGTTCTGCTTTCTTATTTGCATTTGATTTATTTTTACTAATCTAATGAGATACATTAATTAAAAAAGTTATTTGAATAAGCATCCATTTTTCTACTTTATTAAAAAGTGCAGGCATCTTGCTTTTGTAATATTTTTTAGGAATTTCCTAATTAAATTTTCAACAACATTTAACAGATTTCTTGAAGTACAAGTGACATGAACGTGTGACATGAAGTGAAATATTTATGTTCCCTGTAAATTATCTTTTGCTTTATTATAATGATTTCTTAATTCAGAATATGATCAAGATTGCGTAGGTGGATGTGTTCGGGGAATTTGTCTGTTAAAAGTATAACATTTAAAGCCACTTAAATTAACTAAATGACTCGAATAAAGATTCGTTCATTTTGATGAACAAGAGAGTCAGTAAAATGATCCGAACTTCCCATCACTAATAGAGATAATTTACTGGAGGAGGAGGGCTGCCGGAAGAATTTGTCAATGGGATGACGTGGCGTCTTCTGCTTATATAGTACGCTCATAATGATGATTGACAGGACTGCATGTTTAGTCTCCTCCCGAACCTATGTTTGAAACTTCATTTCATAATAAACTCAGACGAGCTCAGCACCGACTCGTTTTCCCTCAGTTTATTTTCTTGAATTGGAATGTGTGCAAAGGATTGTGGGTGATTTAACCCTCTGAGGTCTAAGGTGTTTTCTGGGTCCTGGAGGTGTTCTGACATGCTCTGACATTTGTGTTTTTTTCAGTTATTTATAAACATGTTAATGGCAAATGTGTAAATTCACTCTATACAGCACAAACGGGGCTACCGTAATATGTGAGCAACATGCATGTACATGTTTGTATTTTTAAGATAATGTTTATGCGTGGTTTGTGAAAAAACAAAAAACAAATGTCACTGAAATAAGGTCATAAAACCCATAGTGATTATTTCTTCACAAGACTTTTGAAAATTGTATCACGTAGCCTAGAATATTTGCTCCAAAACTATGTGAAAATCATCCTGCATACTCATTTAGACAAGACAATATATTGATTTAAAATTTGTATGACGTGTTTTGTGTGAGAAAGCTTTATGCGAAGGGGCGTGGATCCCTCATTAATATAAATGCATTTTACACCTGAGAAAGACAAAGACCCTCCCCTAATGGCCCTATTAGGGGCTATCAGGCCCTATCATCATGAGAAGCCTTGCACAAAGAATGAGGAGAAATTAAAAAAAGAATGGCTTTTAGATTGTCTGGATTTATTTACAACACAACATAATCCAAAGATACACAACAAAGGACAAAAAGCACATTAGTAAACACACTGATGTAAAGACAAAGACTTAAACAGTCACACACCTTAAACAGTGCCATTCCTGAAACATAGTAGCCTACATACCTGTCATGTCCAAGGTGTTTGACTTTTCATTTTACCATGTTCATGTACAGAGACTCATGTGAATGTTGAAGTCAGCAGGACTCATCCAGTGGCATCTGGTCCCTTTCTAATAAATAAATAAATAAACACCTGTAAACATGTTGATATCAAGTCAAACTATAGGGCTGCACGATTCTGGGAATACATTTTAGATTTTTCACTCACACACACACACACATATACATATATATATACACACACAATATATATATATATATATATATATATATATATATATATATATATATATATATATATATATATATATATATATATATATATATACACACACACACACACACACACACACACACACACACACACACACACTGCCGTTCAAAAGTTTGGGGTCGGTATGATTTTTAATGTTTTTAAAAGAAGTCACGTATGCTCACAAAGGCTGCATTTATTTGAGTAAAAATACAAAACAAACCCAGTAATATTGTGAAATAATATTTCAAAGTTAATAAGCTGTTTTCTATGTAAATATATAGTAAAGTGTAATTTATTCCTGTGATCATTACTCCAGTCTTCAGTGTCACATGATCCTTCAGAAATCAGTATAATATGATGATTTGATGCTCAAGAAACATTTTTCATTATCATCAATGTTAAAAACAGTTATTTACATTTTTATTTCAGGATTCTTTGATGAATAAAAAGTTCAAAAGAACAGCATTTATCTGAAAAATAATGTAATCATAAGTGACTTCTTTTAAAAACATTAAAAATCTTACCGACCCCAAACTTTTGAACTACAGTGTATATATGTATTTTGTAAATATATATAGGAACACCTAGTTTGTTGTGCCTTGTATATAGGCATGTGTAGGGCTGCATAAAATAATAACAATAGCCTAGATAGCAGGCAGCCTATAAATCGTTAAAAATGAACACTTTTCAGTAACACTACACTAGACAAACATATATTGTTTATCATATGTTACTTCAAATATTTCTATTCGTTATGAAATGAGATGAGTTTGTCGTGAAGCCTAATGTGTGGCGTGTTTTGCTTTTCAAACACACAGCGCGACTCAGACCCAAACTCAGCGCGTGCAGCGATCAAGCCGCTCCAAACTATGAAACATTGTTGTTACATTATACATCTACATTTGAGCAGATATCCACAAACACAGTATTTAACAGTAAACACAGGTCTAAACATTAAAATATTCACCATATTAGAATAAACACTCATACTAGCATAGGCCTACTTGTATCTCATTTCATAACAATTTAGGCTGCACCAGTTTGAGTTTAGTAGCTACAATGTAAAGTTTATGCAACAATAAAACACTTACTATTATGTCTCTTACCTTAAAAATTGTTCTCATAATAAAAATGTGTCCTTCTTAGGTAAATCCAAGGTAAATCCACAGCACAAACAGTCTTCCAAACTGATGTTCGCTGATTCTTTGTTTAGAGCTGATGAGGGCGTTAACAGCTCTGCGTTCCTTCACGTGGATCATTTGAATGAGAACAGCTGCGCGCTTGGGGGTGTGGTCAAATTAAAGTTAATGAGCTCGGGCTGGAGAAACTGTACATGTCGTTGCTTTCATACGGGTTTCTTAAACCGAGAATATTTGTTTTTGATATGATTTACTTCATTTAAAAAAGGAGACTTCGAACTTTGTAAAGACATTACTTTCATGTGTGGGTGGAAAGTATTGGCTAAGTTACAGATCATGTTCTGTCGCGTTTCAGAATGAACTTCACATTGAGAGAGAAGACAGAATGTGCATCATGTTTTTTTTCTTTATTTTACGAAAAACACAACTTTTTGTTTTTATTATTAGTGTACACAAAAAAGAAGACATTTAACAGTTTTTAAAAATGTATAACACTTGTCTGTATGACAAAAATCGACGGAGTTATTTGAGTTTCTCTTGCACTGATAAGAAAAAAAGCGAGACTATCGCGCCGGCTCGATAGCCGACCTCAGAGGGTTAAGGCCGCAAAGGATACATCCGATGCATCCTCTAAAACAGGCGGAATGAGGAACGCGAAACGAAGGCTGCTTCCTTCAACCTGAGTCGGCCTTCAGCGACGCTTGATGATGTGACAGCCGAGATATGCAGCCTTTGTTCGAGAAACTTCTCCGGTTACTATCGTAACCTCGGTTCCCTGAAAGGCGGGAACGAGACATTACGTTTCGCTGAAGTCTTATGGGCTAACGCCAGCTTGGGACAGCTGGCCAATTGACGCAAAGCATGCAAATACTGACAGGTATTATAAATTGCATGGGCAATTATGTCAGAATCACAACTGAACGCTAGTACAGCTGATCAAATGGCGACCACGGCGGCTAACGTAATGTCTCGTTCCCGACTTTCAGGGAACCGAGGTTACAATAGTAACCGGAGATGTTCCCTTTCAAGGCGGTAACTCAACATTACGTCAGCTGTGACGTATATGGGAACTGTATTAAATCCCGCCGTGAGAGCAGTGAAGGTAAGCCCTGAACCGGGGTCAAACCACACCCACACGTAGCAAAACAGTCCAAACCAATAGCCGCGTCGCTAAGAGTACTCGTATCTGATAGGCGGAACTAGACCAATGAGACATCTGTTCCGACCCTATCAAAATTTGCATATCTCAAAGCAAAGAAAGAGAAGGCTGCACTGAATAGGGCAGACACAACATCATAAGCACTCAAGCATGAGAGTTCAACACAGCATCGATGGCGCTTGCGGTAACAGCTGCATCTTATTAACCATAACACAGAGTTAGCAGCTATGGTAACTTCTGGATAGCTGGTTATAACAGTTCACAATCACATTTCTGTTTACTCAGAAAGCTCAACTCACTGAAAGAACTTGTGATGCTACAGAGGGTATATCCAGCTTGTAAAACCTGGCGAATGTGTTCAGAGAAGACCAGCCAGCAGCAAGACACAAATCCTGGATAGACATACCTCTAGCCCAGGCCCATGAGGAAGCAATCGCCCTCGTAGAATGAGCTCTGATGTTAAGGGGACAATCTTTCCCCTGGCATTCGTAAGCCAACGCAATAGCATCCACAATCCAGTGAGAAAGTCTCTGTTTTGAAACAGCACGTCCCTTATTGCATCCACCAAAGCACACGAACAGCTGGTCCGACTGACGAAAGGCGGCCGAGCAATCCACGTACATCCGCAAAGCCCTGACCGAGCAAACAGCGCTCTGAGCGTCGGTGTCGCGTGAGGCTGACGGCTCAGCAAATAAGGCGGGCAGTGAAACAACCTGTGCTCTAAACAGTGTGTTGAGTGACTTCGGAACGTAGCCTGGTCTCGGCCGGAGAGTGACATTGCAGTCGCCAGGTCCGAAACAGATGCAGTCGTTGTTCACCGAGAACGCGTGTAAGTCTCCAATGCGCTTCGCCGAGGCAAGAGCAAGAAGCAAAGCCGCTTTCAGGGAAAGCTCCTTAACCGCAATCGAAGCTAGGGGCTCGAACGGTGGTAGATATAGAGCCCTCAAAACTAGAGCTAGATCCCACGGCGGCACGGAGGGCGGCCGAGAAGGACACAATCTCCTCGCTCCCCTGAGAAATCTGATCACCAGAGCGTGCTTACCGATCGATTGCCCGTCAACCGGGGAACGAAAAGCAGCAATAGCGGCCACATTCAGCGTGGATGGCAAACTCCCGCTATCCATTCTGTGCTGTAGAAAGCGCAAGATCACTGATGCTCTCTCCTCCCTGATTTTGCACAAGACCATAGGCAAAATCTTCACCGGAGGGAACGCGTAAAGCCTGGCTTCCGGCCAACGCGACATCAGAGCATCTCCTGTCAGCTGGGAGTGAGATAGCGAGAAGAACGTCTGACAGTGACCATTATCGCTTGAGGCAAAAAGATCCTCGTCCGCCTTCCCGAATCGATCCCAAATCATTTGGACCGATCCGGGGTGAAGCCTCCACTCTCCTTGAGGAATCCCGTTCCTCGAAAGCATGTCTGCACCACGGTTCAGGATACCGGGGATGTGCGACGCTCATATGGAGAGAAAGTGTCGGTTCGCCCACAACAGGAGACTCGCTGCCTGTTTGAACAGAGCTCTGGAGCGCACGCTGCCCTGGCGATTTATGTACGAGACCACAGACGTGTTGTCGGTTCGAATCAGTACATGTTGCCACTCCAATTTTGACCGAAAAGCCTTCAAGGCTAAGGACACCGCTTCCAATTCCAGATGGTTTATGTGCCACTCTCTTTGTGACTCCGACCACAGGCCTGAGGCAGGTATGCCCAGGCACACTGCTCCCCAGCCTAAGGTTGACGCGTCCGTCAAGACCACGGTGCGCTGCGTTACTATTCCCAGGGGAACTCCTGGGCTGAACATATCCGGGTTGCTCCACGGTCTCAGAGTGCAGACGCAACTGTGAGTCAAGTCATCCTCATTTATATAGCGCTTTTAACAATGTAGATTGTTTCAAAGCAGCTTTACAGAGATAAACATATAATTTAAGGTAACAGAGATTGGTTTGGTTTTATAGTGGTTCTTGAATAATGTTTTTTCGAGCTAAAGTTAGTTTTGATTTATTTACTTCCATCTAAATGATCATTTGTTATTAAATTAGGGGCCGCTAAGACAACACCGTTCTCTCTAAACAGACTTTAAACGCGAACCTGTGATAGATGCTGACGGCGTTCACATGCGCATTAAGAATTGATTCTATAGTTATGTGCGTTTGAATATATGTGCGCAGGTTTGTGATTCCTTACAAACCATGCCTAAACAAACTACTTGACTTGTCTATAAATTTTGATGCAGAATTTTATTTTATTTTATCACTTCCACATCCCAAAAATTCCACAACGCTTTATCTGTAGAGTTGTATAGGGATCCTCCATAGGGAGAGGCTAGTTGGCACTTCAGCAGTGCATTGTCATCGGGTCCAGGCGAAGGTCCTTTGTCAGATCTGGTAACGGCCTGGATCCGGCAGGCTGCGGGAAAACCTTGGGATAAACAAAGACACTAAAATTAGCGTAGATGCCATTCTTCATGCAGGATTTAAGGGAAGTGTTCCCAGATCCGGCTGATCTAATCTATGCAGCCTAATATTGAATTATAGAAGTCGATAATGTGTTATGTGTATGCTAGGTCAAAGAGATGTGTCTTTAGTCTAGCTTTGAACTGACAGACTGTGTCTGCTTCCCGGACAATGTTAGGAAGATTGTTCCAAAGTTTTGGTGCTAAATAGGAAAAGGATCTACCACCAGCAGTCGATTTTGATATTCTAGGTATTATCAACTGGCCGGAACTTTGAGATCGCAATAGACGTGAAGGACTATAATGCGTTGAGAGCTCGCTTAAGTACTGCGGAGCTAAACCATTTAGTGCTTTGTAAGTAATCAGCAATATTTTAAAATTTATAGGATGTTTAATAGGCAGCCAATCCAGTGTTGACAGAACCGGGCTAATATGGTCATACTTCCTGGTTCTGGTAAGAACTCCAGCTGTGCGTTTTGAACTAGCTGTAGTTTGTTTATTAAGCGTGCAGGTCAACCACCCAGTAGATCATTACAATAATCTAGCCTTGATGTCATGAACGCATGAACTAGTTGTTCCGCATTTGTCAATGAGAGCATATGACGTAATTTAGATATATTTTTAAAGGGTTAGTTCACCCAAAAATGAAAATTATGTCATTAATGACTCACCCTCATGTCGTCCCAAGCCCGTAAGACCTCCGTTCATCTTTGGAACACAGTTTAAGATATTTTAGATTTAGTCCGAGAGCTTTTTGTCCCTCCATTGAAAATGTACGTACGGCACACACTCTTTGTCCAGAATGGAAATAAAGACATCATCAAAGTAGTCCATGTGACATCAGTGGGTTAGTTAGAATGTTTGGAAGCATCGAAAATACATTTTGGTCCAAACATAACAAAAACTACGACTTTATTCAGCATTGTATTGTCTTCCGGTTCTGTTGTTGATCCGCGTTCACGATTCCGCAGTGACCCTGCTGACGTAAGACGATGATGACGTGTTATCTGGTGCGCCCGAGCTTCGTTTACAGTTTGAGGGAGACGGGCGCTGTAAACAAAACAATCTTCGCAAACATGTCTAAGGATTTCGACACAGAGGAAGACTTGCATTTTTTTGCCCAGCCATATTTATTTGAACCCGAATACACGAGACGGTAAACGAAGCTCGGGCGCACCAGATAACACGTCATCATCGTCTTACGTCAGCAGGGTCACTGCGGAATCGTGAACGCGGATCAACAACAGAACCGGAAGACAATACAATGCTGAATAAAGTCGTAGTTTTTGTTATGTTTGGACCAAAATGTATTTTCGATGCTTCCAAACATTCTAACTAACCCACTGATGTCACATGGACTACTTTGATGATGTCTTTATTTCCATTCTGGACAAAGAGTGTGTGCCGTACGTACATTTTCAATGGAGGGACAAAAAGCTCTCGGACTAAATCTAAAATATCTTAAACTGTGTTCCAAAGATGAACGGAGGTCTTACGGGCTTGGGACGACATGAGGGTGAGTCATTAATGACATAATTTTCATTTTTGGGTGAACTAACCCTTTAAGATGGAAAAATGCGGTTTTACAGATACTAGACAAATGAATCAAATTTTACCTCAGGGAGACTACAATGCACTCCCTGATGCGATACTGTAGTAGACGGTTGCATAGTTATAATTTTGTCCCTAATATTATCAATCTTATAAGTGAAGAAGTTCATAAAGTCATTACTGCTGTGTTTCTTGGAAACTTCTGAGCTTGAAGCTTTCTTTTTCGTTAGTTTAGCCACTTTTTCAAATAAATACCTAGGATTATGTTTATTTTCTTCTAATAGGGTTGAAAAATAAGCAGATCTAGCAGCTTTTAAAGCCTCTCTGTAAGCAATCGAGCTCTCCTTCCATGAAATCCGAAATACCTCTAGTTTTGTTTTCTTCCAGTTGCGCTCCATTTTTTTGGAGCCTCTGTGAGTGACCGTAATATGCTTGTGGCCTGAAGACCACGCCCTCGGCGGAACTTGAGTTTTCAGCCAAAACTGCAGCGGCCGCATATGCAGCAGGCCCAGATGGTACACTGAAATCCCAGAAGCCTCTGAAACTCCCTCAGTGAAACAGACCTGCCCAGTCTAAAACGGCGCAGAGTCGATGAGATTGTCTCTATGTGCTCTTGAGAGAGGTGGGCTCGCATCGTCATCGAGTTCAAACCTACTCCCAGATATGTTATAGTCTGACTCGGTATAAACACGCTTTTCTGCGTGTTCACACGCAGTCCCAGCGTATCCAGATGGCGTATCAGCGTCTCCACGTGACCGATTAGCACATCTCTCGAGTGGGCTAAAATTCCGCATTCCGCTCGATCTGAGGGGAGAAAGCGCCGCGTCTACACACTTTGAAAAGGTGCGAGGGGCTAGGGCGAGTCCGAAAGGGAGCACTGAGTACTGATAAGCCGTGCCTTCAAACCTGAGGAAGTGCCTGTGGCGCGTCGCTATTTGGATACGAAAGTACGCGTCTTTTAAATCCACCAAGCGAACCAATCCCCGGGACGAACCTGTGCCAGGATCTGCTTCAGTGTTGTCATTCTGAACGCGCGCTTGTGAAGCGCTCGGTTGATGGGTCTCAGGTCCAGTATCGGCCGGAGTCCCCCATCCTTCTTTGGCACCACAAAGTAACGGCTGTAGAATCCGCTCTCCTGCTCGCTCGAAGGGACGTGTTCTATCGCTCCTTTCTCGAGCAAACTGAGAACTTCCTGTTTCAGAACGGGAGCGTTTTGGGGCAAAGTTAATGACGGGATGTGGTCTGCGTCTGAACTGAAGAGAATAACCGTGCTGAATTATGCCCAGTACCCACGGCAAAACCCCCGGGATAGCCTTCCACACATCCAGGAAGTGACACAGCGGGCACGTTAGCTCTGCGGCCGTCACCGCTACCGGCGCCTTGTATAGGCTGGAACCCTGCCCCTGCCAGGCTCGCAGCACTGGTGGGAGGGCGGCTCGCGGAGGGCTGTGTGTGATGTTGGCATTCTCGCGCCCAAGAGATGCCATTATAGTTATGGGCTGTGGCTCCGCGCTGCTCTGGGGCAGGGCGAGTGACATAGAGTGAGGTGTAAGAGGAAGAAAAAGCTCTCTTTGTGAATGGATACATGTTTTTATTGCATTTCTCACAAGAACAGAAACCACATTCACAAACATATTGCAATCGTCGCTCGAAGTAACATGAGGGACCTGATGCAACAGAACACGGCGCTTGGGGGCGGGACCTCCAGCGCGCTCTCTCTTCCTCTTGCCCGCTCCGTAAGGAAAACTGCTTGGATGCCGAGGAAGACGCGTTGACCTTCTCGTGGCGCGGGCTCCTTCTCTGTCCCTGCCCCTTCTTCCCCGGTCCCGGCCACTGCCTGTTCCGGCCGACACAAGGTTCCGGTTCGGTGCGGGTCACCGCAGCGGGCTGCCTAAGAGGACCTGAGGCTGGCGAGAAGACGAGGAAGAGCGGGATCGAGACTGTGCCTATTGAGGACGACCATGAACCCCATCGAGCGGCCAATGGCCTGCGCGGAGCGCTTGGGGGCCATCAGCGCGATGTCCGTTGCCGAGCGGAGATCCCGGATGACGTCAGCATCCACAGAGGCGACACCATCCAGGGACTGGAGCAGCTTTGCCTGGAATACCTGGAATACAGCCATGGCATGGAGAGCTGAGGCTGCCTCTCCTGCCGCTACGTAGGCCTTTTCCGCCTGGTGGCTTGGCTTGGCATGGCTTGGACGGCAAGCTGCGGTCCGCACCCAGCGCAGACAACGATGGGCACAGGTGCGTGGCGACGGTCTCCTCGACGGGGGGCATGCACACGTATCCGTCTGGTCAACATGGCCAAACATGGCCTGCGTAGCAGAGTGGGTGCACGCTGACTGGGGAGCAGCCCACGACTTCACCACGTGCTTGTGGACGTCCGGGAAGAACGGGGTTCCCCTCCTCAATGCAGCCTAACGGCGGCTCGACTGGAGGAACCATGAGTCCAGCTTACTCTTCGCTGGCTCGTCTGGAGCGTTCCACGTGAGGTCCAGCTCGGTGACAGCTTTGCTGAGGACCCTGATGAGCTCCTCCTGGAGGTCTGCAGGGCTCTCTTGGTCGGAACGGGCCGACTCAGACGCCCAGTCCTTTTCAGACGCTGAGAGCGACATGGAGTCATCATCCCCGCCAGCTCCGAAGGAGACGAAGTCTGTGACGTCGCGGGGGGGGCGGAAGCTCGCATCCGTGAAGCTGACGGCGTCGAATTCCTTGTCCTTGGGTGTGGAAGGGCCCACCAGCGGCTCGCTGGCAGCAGTGGGCCCAAACCCCGCTGTTGCTCGAGCCATTTCCTTTCTGGCTCTGAGGGCGCGCACTGGCAGATCAGCGCAGTGGGCGCACGTGCCATCCATCAATGCTGCCTCGGTGTGGGCGAGGCCCAAGCAGGCGACATGGGTGTCGGGCGGTTCGAGTGGGCCCGAACAGATCCAGCAAGCAGAAGCCACCGGACTGAGAAGAAAGGTAAGAATCTTCTAATTGCACCTTCTACGATGACTAATAGAATTCCGTAGGTTGAGTTGTAGCACAACGATTTAAGCGTGAAGAAAGAGATTCTGGCGTAATTGTCGCGCCCATGCAATTTATACTGCCCGCATACCTGTCAGTATTTGCATGCTTCGCGTCAATTGGTCAGCTGTCCCCAGCTGCCGTTAACCCATAAGATTTCAGTAAAAGTGGAGAAGGGAGGAGTTCCCATAAATGTCACAGCTGACGTAATGTTGAGTTACCGCCTTGAAAGGATAACCACCTGACCTGGGATTTGATGCTATCCTGTGCCTTATCTCCGGCTCCCTGATCACTGCTTAATCAGGTAAATCATTCATATTCCTGAATCACTATTAAATGTGATGAATCTCCATTTAGTTTAGCCTGTTCCTACTGAAACACACTCAGAAAAAACTACACCTTGTATTTATGCGAAAGTGACTGACTTGGCAATTTTGTGATATTTAAAGCGATTAAAAATAGAGTTGGGCGGTTGGGCGTCAAACCTCCTCCCTATTTTACCGCGGTATACGGTATTACCACGTGACTAATTAAACATTATGACATAAGGCTCAGACGGTGTCACCAAACTGTTGGCTTGTGCCTACTAGGGATGAATCACGATTTTCGAATATTCGATTAGTTGATTTTATTATAGAATATCGAATAGGTTGTGTGATTATTGTCTATAAAAAATCCCCATGTTTTCGGTTCTGATGTGGTGACACGTTCATGTAACCAGAGGGTGGCGATGCCAATAATGCATCTAAAAGCAGTCAATCAACTCTCAGACATGTGAGCGGAGTGGTAATATTTCCTCCAGAGCGGAGAGCGCATTCTGAAGATTACGCACCGCTCGCTCAGAACGCCCTTTGTGATGTGCTGGTTAGAAAATATGTGAAATAAGTAAGCTCGTGCATGATTTAAGTTTTTTTTTCTAGTTGACTAGTAGTAGTTCATTTAAGCCATTAGTCTAATCACATATTTGTATTGATTTAATTACTTAAATATATATGGGAGAGAATGCTAAACCATAATGAGCGTTTTTGTAATATATTGCCTATTCCGCATCTCAACGCATAAAGCTTGCCACAAAGAACTGGCAAAAGTAATTATTATGCATGAAACATTTAAATTGTTTATTAATAAACTAGTGTTTTCTGTCAGTGTCAGCTGCAAAGATAAAGTTGACAATGCTGACTCACCATCTTCGCAGTAGTGAGCGCGCTTATAGAGAGAAATGCACACTTCATACGAATTACCCTACATAAACAGAGAGTAACCCATTTCTTGTCGTTTTTAATTGTTTTGTTTAAAAGTATTTAAGCTTTCTATATATACTCCTCAGGTCTGTGAGACAAGAAACTCGCTGAGTTTTGGTTGATTTATGAGACACGCTCCATTTCATGCGCCAGGGCCTTCGTGTCATGATTATATATTATCTACTATATTTGCTTATTTATTAATCCAGGCAATTTGTTGATGAAACATTGATTAAAATAAAGATATAATTTATACAAAACGAAATTCACTTTAAAGAAAGGCTTTCTACAAAACAAAACTTAATAAGTGGTCAAAATCATGTCTTACCCATTCCAAATGTTTTCTGATATATTGGGCATCTTATGATCCTATCTTACTCATCTCATGCAGTTCCCTTTTCATATAATCAACATGGATGAAATAAAAAAGAACCTTATATTATTAAACAAATTTGAAACGTATGTTTAAGGTTTTTTTTAAACTTATATTTAAGCATCACACCGCTCCGCTGTATAGGTGTGTAGCCTCCTATACATGCATGTGTGCGTGCATGTGGTGGGGGGGTGCGATTTTCGAATAATACCAGGCGATTTTCGAATATTATTTTTGCTTGAAATGCCCATCCCTAGTGCCTACACCGTCCCTTCTCATTAGGTCAGAACCCGAAATACTGCCAAACTGCAGAAGTCGTGTTCTACTTCGAGACCAGGTCACTCGGTGCGCAACTTGCCATCTTTCCCCGTCTCTCTCTCTCTCCTCCGCACTGTCACGTGATGACAACCACACATAAGCATTAAATAAATTATATTTAATATTTAATCCTTGTCTCGTATATAAGTGCATTGCATTTATATATATATATATATATATATATATATTTATGACGTATTGAAACTGATACAGTTGCTATTTTAAGACCCCGCGGTATACCTTATTACCGTACCGCCCAACCCTAATTAAAAACCTTTCTTATCAGTAGTTAGTCAGCAGTAGTTTCATGGAAAATGAACTGAGATTACATGAAGGCAAGATGCAGATGTTTCCCTGCGGTTTGGCCTCTCATTTACACAAAAACCCTGTTTTTATCACAGAAAATGATTATTTCTAAAAACTCCGGCCAAAGTGGAGATTTCTGATAACGCCGGTTATGTGTTGCCGTGTCAACTGGGAGAAACGGGGTTTTAGGTTCTCAAACGTCACATTATGCGCCAGAAAATGCTTAATGTCATGTGAGCGCCCAGTTTGGCATAGTTATGATGGCGCTCGACGGCGTATTTATGCGGGTTGATGTAAATGACAACTTTTTTTAAAACGATGTTGTGTGCACGATGTTATTATTGAAAACGGAAGGGGGGGAAATATTTGTTTCTCTAAATACCCGGCTATGTGTAAATATGGCCATAGTTTATAGTAATGGCCATAGCTCAGAAGTGTTTATTCCTCTTCATACACACCTGCCTGGAAGTTTTTATTGATCCTAATGACCTTGATTAGCTGCTTCAGGTGCGTTTAACTAGGGCTGGAGATAAACTCAACTGGAAAGATCAGATACCTTGCCATAGTGCTTTCATTAGATATTGAAGTGTTAATATATTTTAGATGAATGTAGTTGGATTATTTTGTGTTTAGCAATTTAAAAAAAGTGAGCCATATTGTGTTTAGAATATTAACATTCTTGAATGTCAAGTCAAGTCACCTTTATTTATATAGCACTTTTTACAATGCAGATTGTTTCAAAGCAGCTTTACAGGGATAACAGGAAAATAATGTTGTAATAATATTTTTAAATATAAAATTAAATGTCCCCAACTAAGCAAGCCAAAAGCCAATGGCGATAAGGCGAAGAAAGGCGACAGTGGCAAGGAACCAAAACTCCATCAGTGACAGAATGGAGAAAAAAAACCTTGGGAGAACCCAGGCTCAGTCAGGGGGCCAGTTCTCCTCTGGTCAACGAACCAACAGTGTATGATTATGATTCAGGCAGCATTATAGGTCAGAAGTCAGATTGGATCGGAACATTATATTATGCAGTTCATCTGTTTGAAGATCGGAGTCATCACACGCTATGATGTGACTATGTGTGACCACTGAATTGACTTGCTCTTCAATAACATCATGCTTTCTTTTTCTGATTTCAGAGAACCCAACGTAAAAGAGGTCAATACCTACTTAACCGTCTATTGGAAGCCAGATTTTAAAGAAATCCCCACTGTTTCAGACGAGGTTCATGACAGTAATCTTGGGGGGTGGACTCATTTAAAGTAATGTAATTGTTTGGTTTTAGCCAGGTTTCTGTCATACACAGCACATCTAGGTTATAGTCTGTAATCATATCATTAACAGTAAGTGCTTTTGAAGTAAGGGATCGAATATTTAGCAACCCAAGCTTTATCATTTGTTCATTTGTATTAAATCTGTTTTTTATTTGTTGAACATCAATTAAATTTTTAACCTTTGATGGGTTTGGAGGTTTTTTGTATTTCCTAATTCGGGGAACAGACACAGTCTCTATATGATGATATCTAGGTGAAAGAGCCTCTATGTGATGGGATTTATCTGACCTCAGTGACGTGAGACAGCTAGCAGATGGTCGGTTTAGCCAGTTTGTCTGCTTCCTGACCTGAGCCCCAGATTGTTATGTTTGAGCTCTAAGACTGTGTGCCATATTACTAGAGAGAAGAGCAGCACCATCCCAGGAGGAATGAATACCATCTCTTTTCAACAGGTCAGGTCTGCCCCAAAAACTTTTCATTGTCTATGAATTCTATATTATTATAGAATTCATTTAAGTGATATTGCACAGGGTTTTGTTGTTTAATGTATGCAATTATAGTTTTATTCTACTATACATGACCATTTTAATTAGTCTTGATATCATTGGATACTTCACTCTCATGTCGTTAAGATTTTGTATGACTTTCTTTGTTTTGTGGAGTTTGGGGAAAACGCACCCTAAAATTATTTTTTGTAAAAATTGGTCCCTATATATACTTTAAGTATTTCTCTTTGTGAGAACAGGTTAAATTTCTTTGAAAATCTTCACATCCTACCCAGCTTTCCTTGGCATGTTCATGTGAGTTAGTAGTGACATCTGATTAATGAACAAATTATTCTCAGATCTTCTTTTTATGTTGATCCACAATATAAGTCCATGATCTGGTTCTTCAACTAACTCAAAGTCATATGTATGATACTTTTATGGTGCTTTTGTGTCCGTTTTAAAGCATATTCACAATGTCTTCTTAAGAGTTTCATGTAAGAGGGAGAGAGTCATACAGGTTTGGAACAACATGAAGCTTATTGAAACATTTAAACCATTTTTTTCCCAGTAGATAGTATGTAAGTACAGTACTGTGTGTGTGTGTCAGATGTGAACGAGTGTTCGGAGGAGCCCGGCATCTGTGCGTACGGCTCCTGTTTCAACAGTCTGGGCAGCTTTGAGTGCGTGTGTAAACCTGGATTTGTGCTGTCAGAAGATAGACGCAGATGTTACGGTAATTCATCATAAACCTGCTTATCTGACTAAACTTAAACGGGTGAAAATGTCTGGTTTATATTTTACCAACAATCAACAGAATATAAGAAATTATTTTTTGCATTAAGAAAAGAAGCCTATTAGGACCATTAATAATGGCTTGATTACACATCACTGAAATTGACTGCACTAAACTGTTGTTTGTTTTGTTTTTTGCCTTTGAATTAATTTTAGAACGTATAAAGCCTATGAAAATTTGGTTACACTTTATTTTGTTTGTCTATAAGTAACTTTGCAACTACATGTCAACCAACACTTATTAGAGTATTGGTAGGCTGTAGTAGACTGTAGTTGTTAAGCTACTTATATTTAGCAGAATTAATAAAGTGGATTATAGAAAGAAAGTTTTACAAAAATGCGTTTTCCAGTTTCTTCTGTAAAAGAAAAGCGTTCTGTTGCATGTGGTCATTTGAGGATGTCTTAAAATAGGATGATTTTTCACCTTGTGAAAGGAACTGCAATGCTCTGGAATGCTTGATTCTGATTGGCTGACAGACAAAGGTTCAGAGCTGTTTATTAATTAATTTAGTTCCATGTCTCGACTGTTTTACAGTTCCAGATAACTTCCATCTCATAACACCTCCAACCAACAATTCATCCCATGCATTTGATTTGCCATTTTCTATCTAAAACTTTACAATTAGTGGAGATGTGCAGTTTAATTGTATAAAATAAAGCATTGTCAAAATAAGAATATTACAATAAAATATGATGTTTAGACAAACCATTGCTCTTGTTATGATGCAGCTGAAGCAGAGGCAAAAAGCAGGATCCAAGTGCAGCAGGGGGTTTTATTTAAATAATCTAGAAACTAACAAATACAGACAAGATGACAAGATAACCAGATTCTGGACAGCCAACATACAACATTAAGAACTCACAAGGACTGAACTAAAACACAGGGCTTAAATACAAGGGAACACAAGCTAAACAAGATAACGAGGGGGCGTGGTTAAACTGAAACACCTGGGAAGACTAATCAACACAACGGGGAACAGCTGAACATGGGACAAGACACATGGCAGGATCACATGACAAACAGGGAATCACATGACAGACAAGAACAAGGAACAAGACACAAAACCCACACCGTGACATAGCCCCTCCCCTATGGGCGGCTCCCGACGCCCATAAAAAACAATAGTTCAGGAAGGTGGTGAGGCGGAGGCGGTCTTGGGGGAGGGATGGAGGGCCAGGTCCGTGCAGGGTAATGGGACCAGGGCATTGTAATGGCGGACCTGGGTCGAGAAGCGTGGGCAACCAGAGCGGAGCAGGAACTGCAGATGACCAGGGCGGAGCAGGATAAGGCGGAGACCATGGTGGAGCAGGATATGCAGGTGGCCAGGGGGGAGACGACCCCTCGGGCGGCCAGGGGGAAGACGACCCCTCGGCGGCCACGGCGGTGAAGACCCCTCGGGCGGCCACGGCGGTGAAGACCCCTCGGGCGGCCATGGTGGCGCGGCCTTCTTGGACCCATCACGGGACCTACTGCCCCCCCCCAAAATTTTCTTGGGGGCAGCTACGGGGTGGGGTCATAGGCAGGAACAGACACCGGCTCAGAAACAGCAGACACTGGCTCCGGCTCAGGAACAGCAGACACTGGCTCCGGCGTGATGTGAACAGTCTCTGGATCGACAGACGTGACTTGAACAGTCTCTGGATCGGCAGACGTGACTTGAACAGCCTCTGGATCGACAGGCGTGACTTGAACAGGGTCTGGATCTGCAGACGTGACGTGAACAGTCTCTGGATCTGCAGACGTGACGTGAACGGTCTCTGGGTCTGCAGAAGTGACGTGAACAGTCTCTGGATCAGCGGACGTGACGTGAACAGTCTCTGGATCAGCGGACGTGACGTGAACAGTCTCTGGTTCGGCCATCTTGTCCGTAGACACTGGCTCGAAGGCAGCCATCTTGTCCGTAGACACTGGCTCGAAGGCAGCCATCTTGTCCGTAGACACTGGCTCGGAGGAAGTGACGTGAATGGTCTCTGGCTCGGCCATCTTGTCCGTAGACACTGGCTCGGAGGAAGTGACGTGAACCGACTCTGGATCGGCCATCTTGTCTGTAGACACTGGCTCGGAGGAAGTGACGTGAACCGACTCTGGATCGGCCATCTTGTCTGTAGACACTGGCTCTGTAGAAGTGATGTGAAGCGTCTCTGGCTTGGCAGAAGTGACGTGAAGCTCTGGCTGGACGTGGCTGACGTGAAGCTCTGGCTGGACGTGGCTGACGTGAAGCGAGGGCTCTGGACTGGACGGAACCAGCGATGAAGGGTCTGGGTTGGACGGAACCAGCGGTGAGGGCTCTGTACTGGACGGGACCAGCGGTGAGGGCTCTGTGCTGGACGGGACCAGCGGTGAGGGCTCTGTGCTGGACGGGACCAGCGGTGAAGGCTCTGTGCTGGACGGGACCAGCGGTGAAGGCTCTGTGCTGGACGGGACCAGCGGTGAAGGCTTTGGAGAATGAGACCCTGGAACGATAGCCCTCTTGGCAGCACGTGCAGAAATTAGCGGGGGATCGGCCACGCTAGAAACCGGTCCAGTACGGCCATAGACTGATCCGGTGGCTGGCAAGACGTGAAGAACAGAGCTTAACCGAATGGCAATGTCAAGATATTGAGCTAGAGTGTAGTGAGGGGTATTGTCAGGCATGAGGTAGTTAAGAAGCTCATTAAGTCCATGGCGAAAAATGTCCTTTAAGACAGCATCTTTAAAGTTCACCCCATGGCTAAGCTCACAAAACTCATCGACAAAATCCTCAATTGAACGGTTACCTTGGCGGAGGTGAAAGAGACAAACTGCTGGATCCATGTTGGCGAAGTCTTCTGTTATGATGCAGCTGAAGCAGAGGCAAAAAGCAGGATCCAAGTCCAGCAGGGGGTTTTATTTAAATAATCTAGAAACTAACAAATACAGACAAGATGACAAGATAAACAGATTCTGGACAGCCAACATACAACACTACAACATTAAGAACTCACAAGGACTGAACTAAAACACAGGGCTTAAATACAAGGGAACATAAGCTAAACAAGATAACGAGGGGGCGTGGTTAAACTGAAACACCTGGGAAGACTAATCAACATAACGGGGAACAGCTGAACATGGGACAAGACACATGGCAGGATCACATGACAAACAGGGAATCACATGACAGACAAGAACAAGGAACAAGACACAAAACCCACACCGTGACAGCTCTATTGCTAAGGGCCATACGCAGAAACTAACACATGTGCTCACTTGCACATGTAGAATTTTAACCCTGTCTCGCAACTGAATTCAATATTTTTTAGTCCTGAAAACTTAAATTACATTTTTCAGTAGTGGTACTTTTTGAAGTAGTTAAACTAACATGTTTGCTGACTCTGCTGAGAGACATGTAATTCACTCATGCTTCCTCTCCAATACAGAAGCTTCTGTTAGTAGTTCTAAACTGACATTGTTTCTAAACAAGGTGTGTAAGAAGTGGTTTTAAGGACAAAAAAAATGTCTTGAAATAAAACATTGTGATTCCTTACATAATGCTTATGGGTATGCCTGCTGTTTGTTGTGTCAGACACCAGAGAGAGCTTCTGTTTCACACGCTTTGAGAATGGTAAGTGCTCTGTCCCGCAGGCGTTCAACACCAGCAAAGCCAAGTGTTGCTGTAGTGTCCTGGCCAGAGAGGGCTGGGGCGACCCCTGCGAGCTGTGCCCGAAACAGCAGCACGGTAACCGAGCTCTCTCTCCTTCATCATCACCATCACCATCACCACTGCCCTCTCACGGTTTCATGTTGCGTGTGTGTGTTCACAGCTGCATTTCAGGATCTGTGTCCGTTCGGCCATGGGATCGTTCCTGGTGTTGGGGACACACGTGAAGGTACTGTGGACTATACGTCTTTTGATTCTTGTAGACTGGTATAGCGATGGGTTGTAAATGAATATTAAAATAATGTAACGTTAATGCATTAAGACACACTGATTGTCTGTTGCAAAGAAATCATTAAACCCAGCTGTACAGATTGACCCGCCGTATCGCTGTGTGTCTCAGACTTGAACGAGTGTGTGGAGAATGCTGAGATCTGTGTGAACGGCCGCTGCATCAACACGGACGGCTCCTTCCGCTGCGAGTGTCCCGCGGGATACACACTCCACCACACAGGGACACGCTGCGATGGTGAGAGAACGACGAAATCTAACCCTCCACTAAACTGTTTTACTTTAAGAGTGAATGTATTCCACTCCAAATATGAATGATGTGTTCATAATTTATTCTTTATTAGAATAATAAAGAGGATAACACAAAAGAGCATATTTAACAGTTTTAGTTATCATTAAATTTGTCCATTATATGGACAAATAAATATTGAGACATTTAGCAAAATGTCTTCTTTTATGTCATTTATTTGAATATGTATGTAAATATGTCTCAAGCCTGTTGACTGTAACAGTGATCGTGCCTGAGATCAGTCTCTGTGGTGTTGGTTTCTGCTCCGCTTCAGTGTCTCTCATTGACAGATCGCTGTCTGCATTCCTGTTGGCAGTCACTGCTCATTATCGGCATAAAGTTATGCTCTGCTCACCAGAAAATCTCTTTGAAAATCAATGACTTCAGGTTCCGCAATTTACTGAGAGTTTGCGGACCCTTCATGGGGTTTTATTGCATATTTTATTAGACATTAAGATACTGTATGTTTGTATAATAGCCTACACAATTATATGAATGAAACCATGATTTCAGGCCTCTGTGATTTACACTGTATTTCTCACTTCAGCTGAACTTGCGTGATATGTTCTTTTGGTTTACATTCAACATGTTCTCTTGATAAATGTTTCTTTTTTTAAAACAACACTAAGAAAAACACACTAAGTAATCACTTTGTGGTACAATTAAAAATTATATATATATATATATGTATATTATATATGTATTGTATGTGTATATATATATATATATATATATATATATATATATATATATATATATATATATATATATATATATATATATATATATATATATATATATATATATATATGTGTATATATTAGGGCTGTCAAAATAACGCGTTAATTTCGATTAATTAATCTGAGAAGAAATAACGCGTTAAAAAAAATAACGCAGATTAATCCATTCCGTTTTGACCTTTGCGGAGCCGTTCTAGCCGTAGCCACCATTCGTGTAAAAAGAAGGAGGGAGACAAGAACGCGCTGCTTGGATCATTGTTTGGAACATTTACTTATAACAAACGGAGTTCGTCAACTCTAAAGTACGTACCACATCAATGCAAAGCATCCAGGAGTGTGTGCGTGAGTCGGTGAGTGTGTCTGAGAGAAAGCGCGCTTGTGTGTGTTGTAACTTTTCAAGCGCTCTCACGTCACACAACCATTTTCTCACGCACAGAAAAATCGCGCACCAAAGAGAGGACACGGAAACAGACAAGACAGAGCACGTTACTTATGATATTAAAAAAATCTCAGATTCTGTCAATTTTATTACGAAAATCAAACAATAAATACCGTTTTGGCTCTTTTAAATGTGACGTGACATATCCCTATAGCGGCACGTGAACCGATCATCTCTAGCTAATAGTAAATAAACACGAATGAACAATGTTGAAAGATACAGTAGGGCAGCCTAAAATTTACCGAAATGTATATTCCTCGATCAATCAGTGTTTTTCAACCGCGAAAAGAGGTCAATAAAACAGCTGGAGAACAATGTCACATAACATTTAGCCTAAGTTACCTCAGGAAAGCCATTTCATGACCTAGCATGTTATAGTTGGCTATAAAAAAAGAGCTATAGAGTATTTTTCTAAATTTATGTAGCCTACTACTATATTACATATGTATTACATTTTTACTTAAATTTCAAAGTTGTTATTTGTAATAAACACGCATTATATTTAATTTGAGCTATTTTTAACCTTAAATATAGGCCTACTACTAGCTGATATGGCTCTCTGTATTTTTACAGCATTGGGTGAGATTTTTTTTTTTCTTGAGAAAAATGAATGCCTATCTTGTGTACCTATTTATCCAAATGAGTCAATATTGCATCAAATCACAAGAATTAAATTAAATTGAAATCGTGAAATTTGTGTCAAGCAATAATAATAAAAACGTAGCTTACCAGAAATTGTACCATGTAAACATGTAAGATTGTGTATGCGATTAATTTAGATTAATTAATTACAGAGTATGTAATTAATTAGATTAAAAATTTTAATCGATTGACAGCCCTAATATATATACATACATATGATGTTTTGACATATGTTATCAAAAATTGTATAGTTGGCAGTCTGTCACCCAAAGCAAGAATATAGTGAAATAATTGTAGTAAGAGTTTGACTAAGAAAGAGCAGCTGTGACTGAGCTCATTGGTTATGAACTGTGTCTCAGCTTTGTTGTCTCCACCAAATACAATCTAAAGCCACTTTTGGCCAAACCGTTCTCGTCGCTCGTGCCATTGCGTTCCATTAAAGGTCAGCTGGTGCGTTTATGGTTTCATTCTCCAATGTGGAGCTGATAACAGGTTTCCCCCACAATCCAGAGGCATGAGAGGTCAGGTGAACACGCATGGATTGGATGAATAGATTTTTCTGAACCATTAAATCTATATTTCAACTGGGAAATAATTTGTTATCAAATTTGTCAAAATGTCCAGCCAACGGCTTTCTGTTCTCTGTGTGTTTGCAGATATTGACGAGTGTTCAGTGGGAAACCCGTGTGGAAACGGCTCATGCTCAAATGTGATTGGAGCTTTTGAGTGTGTGTGTGAGGAGGGGTTTGAGCCCGGACCAATGATGAGCTGTGAAGGTCAGCTGACAAAAACACCTGAACATCTTTATTAAACCAGCTTTCAGTGCGCTCAAAGAGCTGCTGTGTAATAGACGTGTATGATGTTATCTTTCATAATGTTCTCTTTTGTCTATATTTGACAATGCTGCCATTGATTTCAACCCAATCAACATGATATTCTAATTAATTAATCAAATTACAGTAGTCAACATTTGAAGTGGATCAAACAAATTAATCAAAGTTGTCCTAAGACAAGAAAGAGTATTGTTCAAAATTCATGTATAACTTTGATGAAAGGTTTTGATCCACTTCAAATGCTGACTACTATAAATATCAAAATCAATATTTGCTGTGAAGTTAATTCAAATGCATGGCATTATTTGTGGCAAATGAATGAATCATTGAATAGTTAAACATTTGCTTAGAAGTCAATATATGCATGCACATGATCAGGCCTACAGTAAACCTTCCTCAAATGATCCTGTTCATGCGGATGTGCATCTTTGACTGTTTGTATGTCATCACTGATTGTCCAGATGTGAATGAATGTGACCAGAATCCTCTGCTCTGTGCGTTTCGCTGTGTTAACACTTTCGGGGCGTATGAATGCAGCTGTCCATCCGGTTACACCCTGCGGGAGGATGGACGCATGTGTCAGGGTACGACAGATCATCAATCAATGAGTTTGCCGTAACACTTAACGTGTTACGTGTCCAACCCTTAGCGATCGCAGTATACAAGGCTAACGTAAATGCATATGTGTGTATGATTGTATTATTGTAAGAGTATTCCAGCATTGGTGATGACGTTGAGCTCCTCTGTGTTCAGATGTAGACGAGTGTGCAGAGGATCTTCATAACTGTGACTCCAGAGGAATGGAGTGTAACAACTTAATCGGCACCTTCATGTGTGTTTGTCCGGCCGGGATGATCCGCAGGATGAATGAAGAGGTGTGTCAAGGTAAAAACTGATCTGCATTGCTGCATTGCTAAGATAATTGAACTGAATCAACACTGAACTGACTTCAGCTGAACAATGACACTATTGTCTTTTTAGAGCTGCTTTACAGCAGAACTGAACTCTGTTTGCATCATTGATCATTATTTCCCTGTTTATCCCGGTTAAGCTGCTTTGAAACAGTCTGTATTATATAAAGCACTATAGAAATAAAGGTGACTTGACTTGATTGTTTAAAGTTATCAGTGGGAATAGTTGGGTAGGTTAGTGTGGTGTAGGAATGGCAGAGTTAGCTACACATGTTGTACACTGTATACACCAATAAAGCCACCGACTACTGATCACACTAGACTGGAAAAGAATGGGTAACACTTTATTTCGATAGTCTACTTTATACATTCTATCAACTACATATCAGCTTATTCTATTATCCCGAACCATGACACTTAACCCTAACAGTCTATTACATTCTTCTAATACTCTACTGTAAGTTAGTAGACATGTAGTTGCAAATTTACTTATAGTTGGTAGAATGTCCAAAGTGGAGCAGAATTAAAATAATGCTGAGTGTTACCCCAAAAAAAAAGTATTTTATTCATTGTCATTCACCTTTTTTATCTTGTTCTTCTTTACAGATGAAAATGAATGCTTGACTCAGCCCGGGGTGTGTGAGAACGGCCGGTGTGTGAACACTGTCGGCAGCTACATGTGTGAATGTGGCATTGGGTTCAAAACTGACTCTACAGCCACGAAATGTCTTGGTAAAACCTCTTTCTCGACTCTCTATGGAAAGTTATGCAGGGGATGGCATCACCCTCATTGAAAAAAATGATAAAAAACAATATTAAGCGTAGCGTTATTTCTGGCAGGTCACGTTAGTCAAGCTCTCATCAGTGACTCTGATCCAGGTCTACCTATAGGAATACGACGTCTATCACTGTATACATATATAAGCTCCTTCAGTATTATCAGCAGCTATCGGGTTTCTCAGGAGATAATTAATCTGCTCCCTCCCCAGCTCCACCTCTCGTCAGGCAGAATCTGGCATTCTGATTCCCCTCGAATCAGAATAAATTCTCGAATTATGTTGTACTTTAAAATCTTTAATTATTGATATCTGCATTATATATATGAATATATATTATATGAACTCCACGATTCATGTTGGTTCTGTTCTGTTTACCCTAAGTGGGGTTATTGCTTCTCTTATTCATGCTAGGCTGACTGGATGCACAGGGAGTTCTCGCCTAGAATAGAGCCATACCGCCAATCTAAACTGTATGCTAATTGTCAATCGTATTTGATGATAGTGGTCCTGACAGAAATAGCATATATAAGCATATAGCCTTTGATATTAATAGAAACTAACCATATTATGATCAAAAATAAGTTATATTATGTTAAAACAGTAGATCAGATATATGCACATTGTTGTTTCTGCACATGTTGCACATGGTCTGTATATTACTTTTCATTGTTAAAATTAATATTTATGCATCATTGCAATTTATTAGTTGTTTACAGTTGTAAATAATTTTAATGGATTTGCAGAGTCAAACATTTACCTGAACTTTAACTAAAAGTTTATTAAAACTTAACATTTAAATTTTTGTGTGATGGATAATTAAGAATTAAATCACTGAGTATCTGAAATGAGTGAATCAATACGGGATGCGGTTTGTCCCGTATTCCTGATAGTGTTGCCACCCGTCCCGGTTTTTCCGGGATTGTTCTTCTTTTTAACAACCTGTCCCGGGAAATTTATACACTTTATATACTACGATGAATAAGTATGTTCAAACAGCGCGCACGGCAGAGAGGTAGAGAGCGCGAGACCTTGCGTGTTGTGCCACCCACCCCAACCCCCCCGTCGACCATGCAACTCCACATGGCTTAAGCCAATAGATGTAAGTAGATGTAGATGTAATGTGTAGCAGCGGCTCCACCACAACAAGAGCAGCAATGTACAGTGAGACACTTAAGATTAATAAGTCATTACTTATTGGAATAATTGGAATCGAATTGAAAATATAATGATACAAATATGTTTCTATTAGTCTGCTTTTGCATTTGTGCATATCTATTTTGACATGCCATATTTTTTCCTGTGCTAGTATCATTATGTCAATTGCAATTGTTTATTAAATGTTTATTCCCATTTTAATTTTGCGTTTTAAGTTCAGGTAAATATTTAATTGTCTGACTAATAAAATTAAAATGTATGACTGCAAATCGATGTGAACAACTAATGTAATAAAAGTAATATACAGACATAATGCATGTGCAACAACAATAACATGCGTAGTTCTTATGTACTGTCTTAACATAACTATTATGGTTATACTGGTTGGTTTCTGTTAATATTAAAGCCTACATGCTTAATATATCTCTGTTTGACACATTTTGTATCGCAGGTCCCTGCTCCATGTCTCTATCGCCCTTAAAAACATTAAACACCCTTGCGCTACGCACCGGATAGAGTTTTACTTTGTAATATTGTCTCTGTTGTGATGTGAGTTGACTGGTGTTGTGATGTGAGTTGACAGGTGTTGTGATGTGAGTTGACTAGTGTGTGATGTTTGTTGACTGGTGTTGTGATGTGTGTTGACTGGTGTTGTGATGTGAGTTGACTGGTGTGTGATGTGTGTTGACAGGTGTTGTGATGTGAGTTGATTGGTGTTGTGATGTGTGTTGACTGGTGTTGTGATGTGAGTTGACTGGTGTTGTGATGTGAGTTGACAGGTGTTGTGATGTGAGTTGACTGGTGTTGTGATTGTGAGTTGACTGGTGTTGTGATGTGAGTTGAGTGGTGTTGTGATGTGTGTTGACTGGTGTTGTAATGTGTGTTGACTGGTGTTGTGATGTGGGTTGACTGGTGTTTTGATGTGTGTTGACTGGTGTTGTGATGTGTTGACTGGTGTTTTGATGTGTGTTGACTGGTGTTTTGATGTGTGTTGACTGGTGTTGTGATGTGAGTTGACTGGCGTGTGATGTTTGTTGACTGGTGTTGTGATGTGAGTTGACTGGTGTTGTGATGTGAGTTGACTGGTGTTGTGATGTGAGTTGACTGGTGTTGTGATTGTGAGTTGACTGGTGTTGTGATGTGTGTTGACTGGTGTTGTGATGTGTGTTGACTGGTGTTGTGGTGTGTTGACTGGTGTTTTGATGTGTGTTGACTGGTGTTGTGGTGTGTTGACTGGTGTTTTGATGTGTGTTGACTGGTGTTTTGATGTTTGTTGACTGGTGTTGTGATGTGAGTTGACTGGTGTGTGATGTGTGTTGACTGGTGTTGTGATGTAAGTTGACTGGTGTGTGATGTGTGTTGACAGGTGTTGTGATGTGAGTTGATTGGTTTTGTGATGTGTGTTGACTGGTGTTGTGATGTGAGTTGACTGGTGTTGTGATGTGAGTTGACAGGTGTTGTGATGTGAGTTGACTGGTGTTGTGATTGTGAGTTGACTGGTGTTGTGATGTGTGTTGACTGGTGTTGTGGTGTGTTGACTGGTGTTTTGATGTGTGTTGACTGGTGTTGTGATGTGTTGACTGGTGTTTTGATGTGTGTTGACTGGTGTTTTGGTGTGTTGACTGGTGTTTTGATGTGTGTTGACTGGTGTTGTGATGTGAGTTGACTGGTGTGTGATGTTTGTTGACTGGTGTTGTGAGTTGACTGGTGTTGTGAGTTGACTGGTGTTGTGATGTGAGTTGACTGGTGTTGTGATTGTGAGTTGACTGGTGTTGTGATGTGAGTTGACTGGTGTTGTGATGTGTGTTGACTGGTGTTGTGGTGTGTTGACTGGTGTTTTGATGTGTGTTGACTGGTGTTGTGGTGTGTTGACTGGTGTTTTGATGTGTGTTGACTGGTGTTTTGATGTGTGTTGACTGGTGTTGTGATGTGAGTTGACTGGTGTGTGATGTTTGTTGACTGGTGTTGTGATGTGAGTTGACTGGTGTTGTGATGTGAGTTGACTGGTGTGTGATGTGTGTTGACTGGTGTTGTGAAGTGTGTTGACTGGTGTTGTGATGTGTGTTGACTGGTGTATAACTGGTGTAATGTGTGTCCCTCAGATCACAGGACAGGTGTGTGTTTCTCTGTAATATTTTCTCTGTTGTGATGTGCGTTGACTGGTGTTGTGGTGTGTTGACTGGTGTTTTGATGTGTGTTGACTGGTGTTGTGGTGTGTTGATTGGTGTTTTGATGTGTGTTGACTGGTGTTTTGATGTGTGTTGACTGGTGTTGTGATGTGAGTTGACTGGTGTGTGATGTGTGTTGACTGGTGTTGTGATGTGAGTTGACTGGTGTGTGATGTGAGTTGACTGGTGTTGTGATGTGAGTTGACTGGTGTTGCGATGTGTGTTGACTGGTGTTGTGATGTGTGTTGACTGGTGTTGTGGTGTGTTGACTGGTGTTTTGATGTGTGTTGACTGGTGTTGTGATGTGTTGACTGGTGTTTTGATGTGTGTTGACTGGTGTTTTGATGTGTGTTGACTGGTGTTGTGATATGAGTTGATTGGTGTGTGATGTTTGTTGACTGGTGTTGTGATGTGAGTTGACTGGTGTTGTGATCTGAGTTGACAGGTGTTGCGATGTGAGTTGACTGGTGTTGTGCTGTGTGTTGACTGGTGTTGTGGTGTGTTGACTGGTGTTTTGATGTGTGTTGAATGGTGTTGTGATGTTAGTTGACTGGTGTGTGATGTTTGTTGACTGGTGTTGTGATGTGAGTTGACTGGTGTTGTGATGTGAGTTGACAGGTGTTGTGATGTGAGTTGACTGGTGTTGTGATTGTGAGTTGACTGGTGTTGTGATGTGAGTTGACTGGTGTTGTGATGTGTGTTGACTGGTGTTGTGATGTGTGTTGACTGGTGTTTTTATGTGTGTTGACTGGTGTTTTTATGTGTGTTGACTGGTGTTGTGGTGTGTTGACTGGTGTTTTGATGTGTGTTGACTGGTGTTTTGATGTGTGTTGACTGGTGTTGTGATGTGAGTTGACTGGTGTGTGATGTTTGTTGACTGGTGTTGTGATGTGAGTTGACTGGTGTTGTGATGTGAGTTGACTGGTGTGTGATGTGTGTTGACTGGTGTTGTGAAGTGTGTTGACTGGTGTTGTGATGTGTGTTGACTGGTGTATAACTGGTGTAATGTGTGTCCCTCAGATCACAGGACAGGTGTGTGTTTCTCTGTAATATTTTCTCTGTTGTGATGTGCGTTGACTGGTCTTGTGGTGTGTGTTGACTGGTGTTTGATATGTGTTGACTGGTGTTGTGGTGTGTGTTGACTGGTGTTGTGATGTGTGTTGACTGGTGTTGTGATGTGAGTTGACTGGTATGAGTTGTGATGTGAGTTGTGATGTGTGTTGACTGGTGTGTGATGTGTGTTGACTGGTGTTGTGATGTGTGTTGACTGGTGTTGTGATGTGTGTTGACTGGTGTTGTGATGTGAGTTGACTGGTGTTGTGATGTGTGTTGACTGGTGTTGTGATGTGTGTTGACTGGTGTTGTGATGTGTGTCCCTCAGATCACAGGACAGGTGTGTGTTTCTCTGTAATATTGTCTCTGTTGTGATGTGTGTTGACTGGTGTTGTGGTGTTTGTTGACTGGTGTGTGATGTGTGTTGTGGTGTGTGTGTTAACTGGTTTTGTGATGTGTGTTGACTGGTGTTGTGATGTGAATTGACTGGTGTTGTGATGTGAGTTGACTGGTGTGTGATGTGTGTTGACTGGTGTGTTGACTGGTGTTGACTGGTGTGTGATGTGTGTCCCTCAGATCACAGGACAGGCGTGTGTTTCTCTGAGGTCCTGCACAGCATGTGTGAGATGTCCTCCAGCAGGCGTGCTCCTGTGAGCAGGTCTCAGTGCTGCTGTAGTGGAGGCCGAGGCTGGGGTGAGCAGTGTGACCTCTGCCCTCTGCCGGACACTGCCAGCCTGAAGAAGCTCTGTCCGTATGGCCACGGCTATGCCACTGACGGATCAGGTGAGGAATCACACTTCTGACCTGCTTCAAAACAGCAGCGACAAAGCTCAAATCTGATTGGTTGGTGCATCACAGGCCTTACCAATGGTCTCTTTAAAGATATAGGGCCTTATCATACACCCGGCTCAATGCAGCGCCAGGCAACCTGACACAGTTTTCATTTTCACGTCCTGCGCCACATTGTTTTAGGAAATGCATTTGCGCCCATGAGCTGCTTCACACACATACAGTATACACAGATGTTTCATTTGTCAGACATCTCTATTATCAGATGATGGGTATCAGAGTATGTGAGATTTCCTTTTATGACCTTACTTGTCAATAAAGCTTTTTGTCTGTCCACAGATATAGATGAGTGTAAGCTGATTCCAGGAGTGTGTGTAAACGGCGTGTGTTTCAACACTATGGGCTCTTACAGATGCCACTGCGAACTAGGATACATGGCCTCCACTGCAGGAACCATGTGTGTCGGTACGCCATATGCACTCAGCTTTATCAGTCTTTCAGATCCACCAGATGTATGGACAGAGGGATTGCTGTTTGCTATTCCTTAAGATCATGGTTGTGTGCTTATGTTTCTGTCAGATGTTGATGAATGTGGTTTGTCCCCGAAACCCTGTAACGTCCTGTGTAAGAACAGCGAGGGCAGCTATGCGTGCTCCTGTCCCCGTGGGTACAAGCTGCAGGACGACCACAGGACCTGTACAGGTCAGGAGCTGGAGGGCACTCATCTCAGAAATATTCTGTGCAAGTCATTAAAAAAAATCTGAAATCATTGTGTAGATCTTGTTTTATATGTTTATAAGTTAATTGTTTATTACTAATTTAGTGTGTCATTTAATTTTTTCGACAACACTTAAAATAAAAACAAAAGTGAGTCAAATTCTGATACAAAGAAAAAACAAAGAGCACAAAGATTTTTTCCCAGTTCTGGAGTGTACTGTTTTCTAGTGTACTAATTTCTGGTTCTCTTTTCAAGTAAATATTCGATATATGTATATTAGTCAAGAGTCCATGATTAAAATGGAGGCGTAGAGCAGAGACACAGACCTCGACAATAGAAGCGACCGCCACCAGGCTCAAAGAATTCACTTTTTGGAAACTGGACATGGACAAATCAATGCCTGGCTTAGCAAAAGTAACAAAAGGTTCATTAGTTTACATTAGTTAACTACATTAGTTAGCATGAACTATTAATGAACTGCACTTATACAGCATTTATTAATCTTTGTTAATGTTAATTTCAACATTTACTAATACTTTATTAAAATCTTGTTAACTTTAGTTAATGCACTGTGAACTAACATGAACAAACAATGAACAGCTTTATTTTTTATTAATTAACAAAGATTAACAAATACAGTAACAAATGTATTGCTCATGGTTAGTTCTGTCACCATTAGGCTTCTGTTTGACTTTCAGTTTGTTTTGTTTTGCCACGTGTGTTCCCCAGTCTGAGTTTCCCGCCACCAATCTGTATTCATGGACACTGATTACCTCCCTCACAGCTGCCTGTCATTTGTAATCTTCATCACTGTGTATTTAAGTTCCTGCCTGTCTTCTGTTCAGTGTCCGGTATTGTTTGTGTGTTACACTTTGTTTTGTGTTCACACGCTGTTGCACCCGTTTGCCTGTCTTATGAATTAAACTCGTTTTTGGATTATACCTGCCGCTATTAGCCCACGACATCTGCGGACGAGGGGACCCAATCCACGGATTATGAGGACTGGCTGAAGGACTCTTCTGAGGAGACACCGGTTCCCACCCTATCCCACCCGTCATCTGCATCTTCGTCATCTTCTGACCCTTCCAGTGACTGTGTCTACCCTGTCGTCAACCTGTCAGATTCCACCGCTCTACTAGACTCAGCCAGTCCTCCAGCCCCGCCGCTGCTTGATGTTCGCTGCCCTATATCGTCTCCACGGAGGCTCCCGGACGTCGAGACGCCGGTCAGCTCACCATCCGCAGCACTCGGGCGTGAGGATCTCGTGGCTCCGCCTCCTGCCTCGGTCCTCTGCATTCCATCTCGGCCTGTCGACCTGCCGGCTCCGTCTTGGCTTCTCCCACCTATGCCTCCACCAGAGACCCTCAAACCATCGGCTGCAGCGGGTTCCCTCGTCCTGCCGGCTCTCCCTTGGTCAGTCGTCGCTCTGCCTCCGCCACGGACTTACGGTCCGTCCGCTACGCTCTGTCCCTCCACCCCTTCGGCTACAGCAGGCTCCTCCTTCCCCTCGGCGTCACCTCTGTCCTCCCTCACTCCACCTCCGCCTCTGCTCTCGGGCACTCTGGCTCCATCTCCAGCACTCGTCGCCGCGATGTCGCCTGGGTCTTCAAGTCCAGCGACATCGTTGGAGTCCACCGGCTCTCCGTCTGCGCCGATGGATCCTGCCGCCGAGTCTCCGTCGGTCATCCCCCAGCTGCCGTCAGCCTCTTCTCCACCTGGTCTCTTCCCTCCGTCTACTCTGCCGTGGGCTGTCGGTACTGGACGGCTCTGGGTCTGCGTCACCAGGCCATCTACATCTGTGCCGTCAGGGGATCGTCGTCTTCCCCTCACCATCCTGCACTGTAAAAAATTTACTGTAAAATTTACAGCAACTTACTGGCAATTTTGGTTGCCAGTAAGCCTGTAAATTTTACAAGATTACCGTAAATCATAAACTACAATTAACTCTAAAAAATACAGCACACCTGTAAAAGCAGAAAAACAAGAGCAGCTGTGAATTTACAGTTCTTTATTGTATTATTTACAGTATGATTATTTGATAATTTGAGGAAACCGATTATCTTAAATTGGTCAATTGACATTTCATATTTATACTGTGATTTTATTTCATTTGAGTCCACTAAAAAAATAAAATTAATTTAAATGAGTTAACAAACCATCTATTTAACTCAATCCTCTTGCAGATAACTATTAGTTAACAACAGCATACACCTGAATTGACGAACTTAACAAAAAGATCATCAATACATCAGCAACTACAGTCACTGCCTTTAAATAAAGCAACACACAGCATAACATCGGTGTTTCTCTGCTCATCCTGAACTGAAGCACAGGCTCTACTCTTCAACATGATGGTGACACACAAAACGCAACAGAAACACTTTAAATCCCAACAGAACATTAAACACTAACAGATCTCCACTATATCATTATGTGCAAAAACACATAAAATCACACTTCATTTCAGCATTTACTCTCCTGAGCAGTCATTCATATAAATATATATTCACATTTCACATTTATTGTCACATAAATACATGCACAGAAAATAACTTATTTTGTTTAGTAAATTTGACTTAGATTGTATAGTAAACTACTGACTTCCAGCCACAGCCATATATTTAATCAACTGAAAAGAAAAGAAGACAGTACATATCTAAAGATCTCAGCAGAGGAGGAGTAAATAACTCATTACCAGCGTCACTTGTCAAGGTCTTTTTGAGAATTAAATGAGGTTTAGATGTTGATGATTTATGGTTTAGTTTGTAGTCACCATGATGGTGATAAGTGTTGGCTTTAGTTGGGCTGTTACCCTTGACATTGCAACATTAGTTTTTCTCTGGCTGCTTTACCTGTGTGTTTATAAGGCACAACAGTTATAGCAATAAAGCCAAGAGAAAAGAATTCTGGCGACTATGGCTGTGTATTGATGATGTCATCAAAAGAGCGTACAGATCAGTAGCACCTCATTTCACCCAGAGTTTAATGTCTTCTCAGTCATAGTTCTTTCCATATAATTGATTAATATAGCGATTTTCCATAAAGCAATTTAACAGCATTATTATTTGAATGATTTTAAAAACAATATCATGTTATTAAGTCACACACAGACAACAACAATCAGCGTATGAATCACAACAATGGTGACACTCAAATGAAACGCTTCATGTTGCAATGCATGCTGGGTATCACCTTAATACAGAACTCCCAGCATGCATTGCAGCATGCATAAATTATGCAGCTGAATTGTCTTATTTTCTTTTCTTCTTTTTAGTAGCTTGATTTGTGATGTTCAGAGTTGATCTATCTATATTATGTTTGTCACCATAGTTGAGGTTCATATGCTGATTCTTGATACACGTGTGTTCCAGTTGCTTGAAAGGTTTTGTGAATCTAACACAAATTACCTGATATAATCACAACTGAACATCATCATGCTATAGAATCACACGACTATACCAATCAGTAAGGTGAAATCTATTACAACCTCAATTTCATAATCAAAAAATTATTCTGATCAAGATCAGCTACTAGATGTTGTCAAGGCTGATATCCATAGACATCCATCAACACCTGAACATCATTTTCCTTGACTTTTATTGCCATCACAAATTTGTCTTATAAAGACATGGTTATAGTAGCCAAAGTAAAACTAATGTTCAACTTATCAAGAGTCAAGAGCCCAACTAAAGTAAACACTAATCACGATCATGGTAACTTCAAATGAAATATTTTCAATAAATCATCAACATCTAACCCTCAGCTATTTCTCAGTAAGTCTGATTATGACAGAAATAAAGTGAGTCTGGTTAGTAATAAGTGAAGCTGGTAATGCTGTTTGTGGAGTTGTTTAATCCTCCTCTGCTGAGATCTTCACAGATTTAATGTCTTCTTTTCTCTTCAGTGGATTTCCTCTAAGGCTGTGGCTGAAGTCATTTGTTTCCTGAAAAATCTCACAGTCAAATGTACTAAACAAAAAAGTAAAATTATGTGAATTACTTTATGTGATTTTATGTGTTTTTGCACATAATGATATAGTGGAGATCTGTTAGTGTTTAATCTGTTGGGATTTAAAGTGTTTCTGTTGAGTTTTGTGTGTCACCATTGTGTTGAAGAGTAGAGAAACACTGAGGTTAAGCTGAATGTTGATTTATTTAAAGGCAGTGACTGTATTTGCTGATGCATTAAAGTTATTCAACTCATTCATGTGTGCTGTTGTTGTCTAGTAGGATTTAGTTAAATGTATGTTTCTAGTTAACTCATAAAGTCTTTTTCTTAGTAGACTCAAATGAAATTAGCTCACGGTATAACTATTTAATGGCAAATTTCCTCAAATGAAATGAGTTGTCTCAGGTTTTAATTCAATGCATTATTAATAACAGTAACATACTGTAAATAATACAGTAAATAACTGTACATTCACAGCTGGTCTTGTTTTGCTGTTTTTACAGGTGTGCTGTATTTTTTACAGTATAATTGTAGTTTATGATTTACAGTACTCTTGTAAAATGTACAGGCTTACTGGCAACCAAAATTGCCAGTAAGTTGCTGTAATTTTTACAGCCATTTGTTACAGTGTGCCACTCCAGCCTCTCTTCTGCACTTCGTCTCGTCCACCACCTGAACCTCCTCCGATCCCCCCTCCATCATTTTCATTACGGCGCGAGGACGCGCCTTGCCGGAGGGGGGCGTTATGTCACCATTAGGCTTCTGTTTGACTCTCAGTTTGTTTTGTTTTGCCACTTGTGTTCCCCAGTCTGAGTTTCCCGCCACCAATCTGTATCCATGGACACTGATTACCTCCCTCACAGCTGCCTGTCATTTGTAATCTTCATCACTGTGTATTTAAGTTCCTGCCTGTCTTCTGTTCAGTGTCCAGTATTGTTTGTGTGTTACACTTTGTTTTGTGTTTACACGCTGTTGTACCTGTTTGCCTGCCTGTCTTATGAATTAAACTCGTTTTTGGATTATACCTGCCGCTCCTGTCCTTGCTGAACCACCCCGTGACAAGTTCATCTTAGTTAATACATTAACTAATGTTAACTAATGAACCTTATTGTAAAGTGTTACCATTTCTTCTTCATAGATCTGAATAAACGCATTGTTCCCTTTCGTAGTCACTCCGAGTTACGTCGAGTGACGGAGAATGGGGGTTTCGCCTAGAAAGCCTATCGACTTCGAGTACTACAAAACGAGCCTATGGCAATGAAATGCCATGGGTCTGCGGAATTTGCATAGCGTATCTCCGCCCCACCGCGTGGGTATAAAAGGAGAGACGCTTGCAAAGGCAGATCATGTTTTCGCTTCGGAGCCAAGAGTATCTCTTCACTCCACAGCTATTTCTGACTTCGCTCTACGAGACGAGCCACTCTCCGGTGTTGGTGTGACGGCGATCTGCCGCGAATTCACATTGCCTGCTGGTCTGTGCAGTGATCTGCCAGTGAGTGTGTTTTTCCCTGCTCGCTTCAACATCGCGGAGTTTCTCTCCTCTCACAAAAAGAGCTCACACGCGGCACGTCTTTTTAAAGACGGCTTGCCCGTGCATAAAAAAAAAAAAAAAAACAGAATGGTTGCGGCAGCTTGGTATCGGACTCTGATGGGCACGAGCGTTGTCTGGTATGTTTGGGCTTGATCATACTAGAGCAGCGCTCGTGGATGACTCATGTTCTCTCTGTGGGAACATGACCATCGCGTCATTAAGGTCGAGACTCTGTGAACTCGCAAGAGTGAGAGTCCCCTCATCCACCACCCGATACGGCTGGTGGCCAGGGTGACTGGAGGGTGTTGGTCTGGAACAAAGGCGCCGACTTGTCCACGCCCCAGCCCCCCCTCCTCTGTGACGGTGCCCGCTAGTGAACAGGTGATTCCCACGGGTCTACCTTCTGGTGGCCCGTGTGTTTCATTTGAAGCTACAGAGGATGATACTATGTTTGTAGCAGCTTCACTAGGTGGGTTTGATTCTCTGGAAATGACCACTCGTCACAGCCGCCACCTCCTGGTGTGCATACGGCTGTGCTTGAGTCCGATCCAGAGATGACGGCCATGCTTTCCTGGGACGATTGGTTTTGGGTAAGGCCGCCGACACGTCCACGGCAAACCCCAATACCTTCCCTCCCGGACGTGCATGATGAGATCTCGAAGTCCTAGAAGACCCCCTGGTCTTCTCGGGACCGCTCGCTGATCTCATCCGCCTTTCCTCCCCTCGAGGGGGCTGCTGCCATGGGTACACTGGGGTTCCCCCGGCTGAACGCTCTGTTGCGATGCTATGTGTCCTCAGAGTGCTTCTTCTCGGCGCAATCCTAAGCACCCGTCCGTGGCCTGTAGTTTTTCGTCTACACTTGTGGCGAGATCCTATAGCGCCACTGGCAGCCGCCTCCCTGCTGCCATGGTCATTCTGCTGGTCTACCGGACCCAGATGCTCATGGTCCTGCACGAGGGCGGGACTGACCCAGGGCTCTTCACTGAGCTGCGTGCCGCCACTGACCTCGCTCTCCGAGCGACGAAAGTGGCCGTACGCTCCCTGGGTCAGGTGATGCTCACCATTCTGTGGCTGAACCTGTCTGATGTGCTGGATGTTGCGCGGCCCCGTCTGTCCGACATTCCCATATCTCAGGTCTGCCTCTTCGGCGGTGCGGTTGAGGACTTTGCCCAACAGCTCTCAACCGCCCATGTGCAGACTGACGTTGATTCTGTCCCGACGGCCCTGCCGCCCGCTCAGATCCCTCGGTCTGCCCACCGCCGAAGGCGCCCTCCCGCGGCTCCCTCCCGCGGCTCCCTCCCCGCCAGTTAATGGGCCGGCTCTGGGAGCCGTGGGCGGACGCCTCAGCCCTCTCCAGCCCCGCCCCCCGCGATATGCCAGGTTTAGCGGCGCTCTTGAGACGGGCTCCTCAGAGATGGGACTCGGTTCTTTCCAGGAGTGGGTAGCAGGACCACTCCTTTCCCCGGAGGGCCCAGGGAAAATCTTTTGTTCTTTAGAAAGAACTGATACTCCCATCACTAGAACTGATACTCCCATCACTGAGCACACAGAGTCGGGTGACAGTACGCGACGCCTCCGTGCCTCGCTGCTCTCATCCCCCTCTGTCACAGAGTTCTCGGACCGCAGTGTGCGCCGCCCCCGGGCCTCGCCACTCCCGTCCCCCTCTGTTCCAGAGGGCGCAGACGACAGTGCGTGCCGTCTTCGGACCACACCGCTCTCGTCCCCCTCTGTCGCCAGCCCCCTGGCAGAGCAGACCCCCGTGGAACGCTGGTCCTTCCCTGGTCTCCTCTGTCAGGGCGCGGAGTCTGACCATGCCCCCGCTCTGGGCCGCTATGCCACCCTCGCCTGGGCTGGTCACTCCGCCTCGCTGCCCCTCCGGGGGGACGTCTGTCGTTCGCATGACCCCGCTGGTTCAGTTTCTGGCAGCTTGATTAGAGCTCCCCAACCTGTCCCGCTGGGTCGCCCGAGCGATCAGGCGCGGCTATGCGATTCAGTTCGCTCGGTCTCCTCCCCGCTTCAGGGGAGTCCGCTTCACTATGGTCGGTGGCAATGCCCCCATCATGCGAGCGGAGGTTGCCACCCTGCTGGCGAAGGGTGCAATCGAGACTGTCCCTCCAGCCGAGATGAGGTCGGGGTTTTACAAAAAGAAAGCCCGTACTTCATCGTCCCCAAGAAAACCGGTGGGTTACGGCCGATCCTGGACCTGCGTGTCCTGAACCGCTCCCTTCTCAGGCTGCCGTTCAGGATGCTCACGGCCAAACGCATTTTCGAGTGTGTGCGGCCGCAGGATTGGCTTGCAGCGTTAGACCTGAAGGACGCCTACTTTCATGTCTCCTTTTACCTCGACTCAGACCGTTTCTCCGGTTTGCTTTTGAGGGGCAGGCATATCAGTACGCGGTTCTCCCATTCGGGTTGGCTCTGTCTCCTCGCGTCTTTACTAAGGTCGTCGAGGCAGCCCTTGTTCCCCTACGCGAACACGGGGTTCGCATCCTGAATTATCTCGACGACTGGCTCATTCTAGCCCACTCTCGAGCTCAGGTTTGCGAACACAGAGACTTTGTGCTCCGGCACCTAGCCCGTCTGGGCCTTCGGGTCAACTGGGAGAAGAGCAAACTCAGCCCCGTGCAGAGGATCTCTTTCTCGGTATGGAGATCGACTCGGTCGCCATGTCCGCGCAGCTTACGAGCGAGCGCGCACACTCACTGCTGAGTTCGAAGTTCGAAGTCAGTTCGAAGACAAGAGTGCGGTCCCACTGAAATTATTTCAGAGGCTCCTGGGGCATATGGCGTCCGCAGCCGCAGCAACGCCGCTCGGATTGCTTCATATGAGACCGCTTCAGCTGTGGCTTCGCGATCGAGTCTCGAGGTGGGCATGGCATCACGGCACGCTCCGAGTCCCAGTGACTCCGACCTGCCGTCAGTTCTTCACCCCTGTGGAGGAACCTCAGTTTTCTACGGGCCGTCCCTCTAGAACGAGTTTCCAGGCATATTGTTGTCTCCACAGATGCCTCTTCCACGGGCTGGGGCGCCATGTGCAACGGACATGCTGCCGCGGGCTCCTGGACAGGACCCCAGCGCCTTCTGCATGTCAATTGCCTCGAGTTGCTGGCAGTACGCCTTGCCCTGCACCGTTTCCACACGCTGCTCAAGGGTCAACACGTGCTAGTCCATTCAAGACAATACCGCAACAGTAGCGTACATCAACCGTCAAGGTGGTCTACGCTCCCGCCGTATGTCGCGACTCGCTCGCCACCTCCTCTTATGGAGTCAGAAGCACCTGAGGTCCCTTCGTGCTATCTACATTCCGGGCGATCGGAACCTTGCAGCCGACGAGCTGTCTCGGCTCCGTCCTATCCCCGGCGAATGGCGACGCCATCCCCAGTCGGTCCAGCTGATTTGGGATCAGTTCGGGACGCACAGGTAGACCTGTTTGCCTCCCACGACTCATCCCATTGCGCCCTGTATTACTCCCTGACCGAGGGCACTCTCGGCACGGATGCACTGGCGCACAGCTGGCCGCGGGGCCTACGCAAATATGCGTTTCCCCCAGTGAGCCTTCTCGCACAAACTCTGTGCAAGATCAAGGAGGACGAGGAGCAGGTCACTCTGGTTGCGCCCACCAGGACCTGGTTCTCCGAACTAGTGCTCCTAGCGACAGCACCTCCTTGGCCAATCCCTCTGAGGGAGGACCTCCTCTCTCAGAGACGGGGCACCCTTTGGCACCCTCGTCCAGATCTCTGGTTGGCTCCACGTGTGGCTCCTGGACGGGACGAGGCAGGTTTGAGTACCCTGCCACCTGCGGTGGCAGCTACCATCACTTCCGCTAGAGCTTCGTCCACGAGACACCTCTATGCGTTGAAGTGGAACCTCTTCGTCAACTGGTGCTCTTCTCGCCGAGAAGACCCCAGGAGATGCTCGATCAGTGTCGTGCTTTCCTTCCTGCAAGACGGGCTGGAGCGAAGGCTGTCTCCCTCCACCCTGAAGGTGTATGTGGCCGCTATCGCCGCATGTCACGAAGCAGTTGATGGTAAGTCTCTGGGAAAGCACGACCTGATCATCAGGTTCCTGAGAGGAGCAAGGAGACTGAATCCTCCTCGCCCTCCTCTCGTTCCCTCTTGGGACCTCTCAGTGGTGTTAAATGCCCTGCAGAGGGCTCCCTTTGAGACTCTGCAGTCAGTGGAGCTTAAGTTCCTGTCAATGAAGACAGCGCTCCTGGTTGCACTGGCCTCCATCAAGAGGGTAGGGGACCTGCACGCATTCTCCGTTGACGAAGCGTGCCTGGAATTCGGGCCGGCTTACTCTCACGTGATCCTGAGACCCCGGCCTGGATATGTGCCCAAGGTTCCTACCACTCCCTTCCGGGACCAGGTGGTGAACCTGCAAGCGCTGCCCCTGGAGGAGGCAGACCCAGCCTTGGCACTGCTCTGTCCAGTACGCGCTCTTCGCGCTTACGTAGACAGGACGCGGTGTTTCAGGACCTCAGACCAGCTCTTTGTCTGTTATGGTGGGAGACTGAAGGGAAAGGCTCTCTCAAAGCAGAGGTTGTCTCACTGGTTAGTGGACGCCATTGCTTTGGCTTACCAACAGCAAGGCCGGCCGTGCCCCCTTGGTGTGACAGCCCACTCCACCCGGAGTGTGGCTTCCTCTTGGGCTCTAGCGCATGGCGCCTCGCTGGCAGACATCTGTAGAGCTGCAGGCTGGGCGACACCGAACACATTCGCCAGATTCTATAATCTCCGAGTGGAGCCAGTGTCCTCTCATGTACTCGCTTCAACCAGCTAGTATTGGACCCGCTCAGGTGTCTTCGCTTGCTCACCATTCCACTCCATGGACTTTAAGGCAGATATAAATTTAAATATATAAATGAAGATGACTTGACTTGACACTGTGGCAGTAGTAATGCAATATTTAGAAGTCCCCTTTGAAGCCCTGAGTTCCTCCAGCACTGTTGACGCTGGCGCCAGTATCTATTGCTTGTGCGTCGGCTAGGTGCCTCTGTGTGCATGGTTCCTCCCTGAGTAACCCCCACATGTGTATGTCCACTGTAAGCCTCTTTGAGCATGTGTCTTTCCCTCGGCAAGCCACCTTGCCACCCCTGGAGTTGAAAGTTGCCACCCCACGGGCTGGTTACTCCAGTGTTCTTCCATATGAAGCCTTCCGGCCATATGTGTGTTTCTAAGTCCTCCCTACGGGTAGGCTTGCTGCGGCATATCTCCTCTGAGGTATGCTTCCCAGTGTATCTTGGTATTCCTGTGTTAGGTAGGACTCCTTCGTCCGTGCCAGTATCATGACAGGGGGATCAGACTTTCGCAGGGCACTGGAAGACAGCTGTGAAGGTGGCGTGATTACACGGGGACCCCCATTCTCCGTCACTCGACGTAACTCGGAGTGACTACGAAAGGGAACGTCTCGGTTACGTATGTAACCCTCGTTCCCTGAGTAGGGAACGGAGACGTTACGTCTCCCTGCCACTTCCGCTGTACCGCTGGGCAGACGCCTGAGTTCAGTCTCGGCTCCTCAGCGAAGACATGATCTGCCTTTGCCGGCGTCTCTCCTTTTATACCCACACGGTGGGGCGGAGATACGCTATGCAAATTCCGCAGACCCATGGCATTTCATTGCCATAGGCTCATTTTGTAGTACTCGAAGTCGATAGGCTTTCTAGGCGAAACCCCCCTTCTCCGTCACTCGACGTAACGTCTCCGTTCCCTACTCAGGGAACGAGGGTTACATACGTAACCGAGACGTTTTGTCTTGCTTACAGTAGTTGAAGACACTTAATATTCAGCAATATTATTGATCTGACTGAACTGACACTGTTGTATGAGAACTGAACCGAGCTGGACGATGACATCACATTTTCTGCAGAGCTGTTTTATTCATGAATTTAACTCATTAAATAATTGATGATCTTTACACAGTTATAGAACTGAACTGAATCAACACTGAACTGAACAATGACACTATTGTCTTTTTAAAGCTGCTTTACAGCAGAACTTAACTCTGTTTGCATCATTGATCATTATTTTCCTGTTATCCCTGTAAAGCTGCTTTGCAACAGCCTGTGTTGTATAAAGCACTATAGAAATAAAGATGACTTGACTTTGAAGGACAAAAGTCTGATCCAGCATGTGCAGAGTGTAATGGATGATATGTGGTGTAATTTAAGGAGTGAATTGTTAGTTGATGACAGAGCAGTTAGTCACAAAACATTTACTGACCATCATAGTAAGACTTTTAGTTTGAGATGTCCTTGAGATGTCTAGCTGCTTTGAAAATATACAGAGTAAAAGCAGTAGTTTGATTTGAGTTTTTGATTTACAGATGTGGATGAATGTCAGAGTAGACGACACAACTGCCAGTTCTCGTGTGTGAACAGCATCGGTGGGTTTACCTGCAGGTGTCCGACGGGCTTCAGCCAGCAGCGTACGGCCTGCCGAGGTCCAACACACAGTCAGAACTCCTCTCCTTTCACACAACACTGCATCACTTGACAAAAACACAAGTAGTGTTTGGAAAATGGTAATACTTTAGAATAATGGTCCATCATTAATAAGTAACTTCAGCTTCTACTATTAACTAATATGGAAACAAGCTTAACTAATTAGTAAGTAATATCGAATTTAGGAGATAGTTCCTTATTAGGTAATCAATAATTACTTAATGAGATTAGCCTCATTTATAATTATTTACTAACTGACAAATTATAAAGACCATTATCGTGTGTCTGAGACGTAATCAGTCATAATTTTTACTCTAAATGTACAAACTTGTTTTTCACTTTAAAATAATGGTCCAGATCACTAGTAGTTCCTGCATAATGTTAACACTTGAGTAATTAGTGATAAATTGTATGACTACATAAGCATTTTATGATCACAACGCATTCCTGAAGTGTCAGCAGAGATTGTGTCAACTAGACTCTCCCCTGTAAGGCCTCATCGACACGACAGCCATCGGCACTGATCCTCAACAAACTCGTCTCCATAGCGGCGTGACTACAATCTTCAACCAGATGAACTGGATAATATTCTGATTGTTCCAAACCACAGCCGGACAGTAACGGAGTACATTTACTTGAGTACAGTACTTGAGTACAATTTTGAGGGATCTGTACTTTACTCGAGTATCATTTTTGGGGATTACTCATGACTTTACTCAAGTACATTTGAGAGGCAAATATTGTACTCTTTACTCCACTACATTTCTATCCATAACCGTGAGTACCCGTTACTTCCAAAAAAAAAAAGGAAAAAAAAAAATCTCGGAAACCCTCAATTTGTTGTTTCCCTCTCAAACGTGATTGGATTGTGCAGGCGCCACTGATTGGGACAGCCTATCAGCAAATCACCTTCACCTTCAGCTCTGAACTGACGCCAAAGTAAACTCCATGGTCAGATTTATGTGGGTTCAAATGTGGGTGCAAAAAATCCATTAAAACTCTAGCAGAGGTTTGTCAGAGCGTTGCCATTGTGCATTGCCTTGTGGGCAAGTGAGAAATGTTAAATAAAGCAACATGGTAAAAAGATGAAAATGACTTGAATTAACTTTCAATTCCTTTTAGATTACCAAAGGTATTAACATTAACATTTTTCATAACTCCATGTAGGACGTTTCTGTACATAAATGTAAGCACGGTTCGCGCACCTACCCCGAAGTGATAAAATAAAATTCTGTATCAAATTTATGGGCAAAGACAAGTAGTTTGTTTAGGCATGGTTTGTAGGGAATTACAAACCTGCACACATATATTCGAACACACATAACTATAGAATCAATTCTTAATGCGCATATGAACGCCATCAGCGTTTATCACAGGTTCAGTTTAAAGTCTGTTTAGAGAGAACGGTGTCATCTTAGTGGCCCCTAATTTAATAACAAATGATCATTTCGACGGAAGTGAATCAATCAAAACTAACTTTAGCTGGAAAATAACATTATTCAAGAACCGCTATAAAACCAAACCAATCTCTGTTACCTTAAATTATATGTCTATCTCTGAAAAGCCGCTTTGAAACAATCTACATTGTTAAAAGCGCTATATAAATGAAGATGACTTGACTTGACACTGTGGCAGTAGTAATGCAATATTTAGAAAATTTACTCTTGTACTCTTGATACTCAAGTACTTTTAAAAACAAGTACTTCAGTACTTTTACTTAAGTAGACATCTGACTGTAGTACTTTTACTTGTACTTGAGTAAAATTTAGCAAGGGGTATCTGTACTTTTACTCAGGTAACGAAGCTGTGTACTCTGTCCGCCTCTGTTCCAAACCAATCTGACTTCTGACCTATAATGCTGCCTGAATCATAATCATACACTGTTCGTTCATTGGCCAGAGAAGAACTGAGCGACTGAGCCTGGTTTCTCCCAAGGTTTTTTTCTCCATTCTATCACTGATGGAGTTTTGGTTCCTTGCCACTGTCGCCTTTGTTGCTATTTGCTTGGCTTACTTAGTTGGGGACATTTAATTTAACATTTAATTTGATATTCAACAATATTATTGATCTGCCTGCATTGACACCATTATATGAAAACTGAACTGAGCTGGACGATGACATCACTGTTTTCTCCAGAGCGGCTATATATATATATATATATATATATATATATATATATATATATATATAAATGAACTAAATTAATAACTTTTTTTAAAACAAAAATGAAACATCACAGAACTTACTTAAGCTGGACTGTGACGCTATTTTCTCCTGGAAACAAACTTTTTTGCATTATTTTCCTGTTATCTCTGTAAAGCTGCTTTGAAACACTCTGTATTGTAAAAAGCGCTATATAAAAACAAATGTGACTTGACATTCAGAGTAAAAATTATGACTGATTACGTCTCAGACACACGACAATGTTCTTTATAATTTGTCAGTTAGTTAATAATTATTAATGAGGCTAATCTCATTAAGTAATTATTGATTATCTAATAAGGAACTATCTCCTAATTTCGATATTACTTACTGATTAGTTAAGCTTGTTACCAGTAGATAGTTAATAATAGTAGAAGCTGAAGTGTTAATGTAGTGCTACTCATTAGTCCTGCATTACTTCCTGGATAGTTACTTATTAATGATGGACCATTATTCTAAAGTATTACCATACACTTGTGAACTTTGTTTCATTGTATGTGATAATGATCATAGTAAATGAAGTAAAAAGCAGTATGTCAGTCAGGTGTGTGACCTCTTGTGGTTTTCTTTCTGTCTGTCTTCTCTCAGATGTTAATGAGTGTCTGTCTGAGCTGAGTCCGTGTGGCCCACGAGGTGTCTGCCAGAATTCAGTGGGCAGCTTCCACTGTGAGTGTCCACAGGGCTTCAGACTGGACTCTCTCGGCCTCACCTGTCACGGTATGACCCTGTGTTTCTGAATTATTTGTCGCAATCTTGGGAGTAAAAGTTTACAATCAAGCCCCATACTACAATTTTATCCTCACTAAATATACTATTTCAGTCTGACATGTTACATTACAGAAGGAAAATGGGTTGCAAATGGTGTTTCATATTGTCTTTCGCAGTGAAAAATGTGCACTGCTTCATATTACTACAACAATTTAATTTGATAGAGTTCTATAAACAGGAAAATAATTAAATGAAAAATCCCCACCAGTAATGAACAGATTGACAGTCTGAGTCAGCCAAAGAGCTATAAATGGACAGATCTTAATAAATTCAGACGTGGACACTGGCATTGACAGCCAGGTCAGCACCTGTGGTATCTGTGGTGCTGTCACGACGCACACACAAAAGGTTAGGTCCAAGTGCAGTAGTTTATTGGGGTAATCCAAAACCGTAGTCAGCCAGGCAAAGGTTCAAAATCCATACAAAGCAGTCCAAAACAAGAAACAAAACAGGAACAGTACTCCGAAGTGCAAATGACATTAAACAAGGACTCGACAACAATCACAGAAACAAACAGGGTATATATACAAACAGATTCTAACAAGGTGACGGGAAACAGCTGTGTGCAATAATCAATGAGTGACTAACAGGATGATGGGAAATGTAGTCTGAGTGAAGGACACCATGGTGGAAGAGGACCTCTGGTGGATACCCAGGGAAACACAAACCAGACACTGTGACAGGTGCTTATTAACTTCAGGTGTCATTTATTTAACTCTTTCCCCGCCATGCAATATATCAAAAGAAATAACAGACCCTCTGCTTTTAAACAATAACAAAAAAATTATTCTAGCTTCATGCATTCTTTTTTATTCAACTGTGGGTGTTTCGTAAAAAAGCAACATTTTGAGCAAAAAGCTGAGAAAGTCGTGTTTTGTCAAAGGCTAAGTCCGTATCTGATTCAGAACGATGATCAAAACACAGATGGAGTAGATCGAGTTAATCAACACCCCGAAAGCTTGAGTGATGTGGGAACAGTAAAGAGATAGACTGATAATCACTTTAAACAATATTTTTTGTTAATACTTTTCTGAGTGATCAGTTATTTGTTCTAAAATATTGAGTCTACCGATAATGGGCAACATGTGGTTGTTTCAGTAACGGGACACAATGGCTCTGTTACAGCAATCCACAGGCCCAAAATGGTATACAATTACAGCTCTTCCGAGAAGATGACTGTTGCATCCTTTGGTGAGAGGTTACAATCGTATCCCAAGGTTCACTTTCAGTTGACTTTTTTGCCACCTCACTATGGGATATAGAAAACAGCTTTCACTTCTACAGGCATCTATTTCCTCCAGGGTAGATGGATGGTACTTCCTTCTGGGGTAACCAGAGCACTCTCAGGTTCATTTCCACTGTGGTATCCCCAGGTCATATTCACACCTGATGTGTATATTTTATATCACAGACACCCAAATAAAAATAAAAATTGTGTCCATATGGTTTAATTAAATTTAAAAGGGTTAAAATTTAAAAATAAAATGGCAAATTATTTGCATACATTCTCTTTTTTGATGACCAAGTCAAAAATCTCTGGTTTTAATTCATTTTGAGAGAATATTTGGGGGATGACTGCAAATATTTCAGTGTGGTGTAAAACCTTTGTACCAAATAATTTATCTTGTTTAAAAAAGGTGAAATTCTCAATAAAACACCATATCAGCTAGTTTGGCATACATTAAATAAAAGTAAATGGAACACCATTGTTCTGAAAAGTATAATTAATTTGGGAAATCATGTGAGTCATGTCAAATTCCTGAAGTTTCAAGGTGGTGTAACCACCATTCAAGGACTCATTTTGATAATATTGTGTAAAAAGACCATGTGACAGGAAATTATATCACAGAGAAGGACCCCCCGTGACACTAACTGCTGCATACAAATGTTAGTAACTCTCTTTAAAATGTGAGATAATTTGACATTTTTAGGGTATGGTCAGGTCCCAGGAATACATTGATAATTTATCATTAATATAAAAATGAGTATTAACTTTAAAAAATTATATTTTAAATATTCCCACCAAGGCCACATGCTTACATAGGTGTCAATGATAATGCCTGTTAAATTTGATTAAACTGAAATGTCAAATGGTGTAACCGGTTACAACTATTGACTCTTTTGACAAGCCTTTTTGTTAGGGGCCAATTTAATCAAATATCACTAGTTTATGATGCTGATTAAAAATGTAATATAAACTAACCTACTATTTGGAACTCTTTCTTAAGTGTTCAATATAACCAATTTAACCTCATTGGTTCTTTGCTGAAACTCAAATGTGCTGCGTAACACAAGAATGAACCTCATTGGTTCTTGCTGAATCACAGTGGGGGAAAGAATGCTAAAAAATTGTACTTAAGTAAAAGTATTACAAGTAGAAGTACTGAAACATAATATGACTCAAGTTAAAGTTAATAAGTAGTTTGCTTAAAAACTTAAAAACTACGTTACAAAGTACTTTATTATTATTTTTAAATGTTTACCCAAAATGGGGACATGATAGCGATATGGAGCGCTAAACACTCTCATGTCATCTGTTTCATTCATACTGAAAGCCCAGTACATACTGATTCATCCCTCGCGCAGAAAGTCCACAAGTTAGATTCATAAAACTTATAACTTAATATAATCAGAGTTCTATTAAAAAAATCTCCTGGCACTTCCAAGCTTTATAATGGAAGTGAATAGCTTGAGAATATTTGCATGTTAAATTAAATTCTCTTTTTTTTCCCCGTACTACCGAAAATGTGCTGGGAGCCCACTGTTGCTATAGTAACGAACTACACTTTTACATACATCTAATTGACAGATAAATCATGCAATCTTATTTCACTGTTGTTGAGGTTTTCAGCTTTATACAAAGTTTGCTTCGTAACACAAGAATGCGTGCTACGTGAGAAGTCGTGCTGCTTAACACAAGAATTAACCTAACTGGTTCTTGCAGAAGCTCAAACGTGTGAGAATGAACCTCATTGGTTCTTGCAGAAGGTTAAACTTGCTGCATAACACAAGAATGAACCTCATTGGTTCTTGCTGAGGCTCAAACGTGCTGCGTAACATGAGAATGAACCTCATTGGTACTTCCTGAAGCTCAAACGTGCTGCGTAACACAAGAATGAACCTCATTGATTCTTGCTGAGAATGAACCTAATTGGTTCTTGCAGAAGCTCAAACGTGCTGCGTAACACGAGAATGAACCTCATTGGTTCTTGCAGAAGCTCAAAGGGGCTGCGTAACATGAGAATGAACCTCATTGGTTCTTGCAGAAGCTTAAACGTGCTGCAAAACACGAGAATGAACCTCATTGGTTCTTGTAGAAGCTCAAACATGCTGCGTAACATGAGAATAAACCTCATTGGTTCTTGCTGAAGGACCTTAAACTTGCTGCATAACACGAGAATGAACCTCATTGGTTCTTGTAGAAGCTCAAACATGCTGCGTAACATGAGAATGAACCTCATTGGTTCTTGCAGAAGTTCAAGCATGCTGCCTAACACGAGACTGAACCTCATTGGTTCTTGCTGATGCTCAAACGTGCTGCGTAGCACGAGAATGAACCTCATTGGTCCTTGTAGAAGCTTAAACTTGCTGCGTAACATGAGAATTAACCTCATTGGTTCTTGCAGAAGCTTAAACTTGCTGCGTAACATGAGAATGAACATCAATGGTACTTGTAGAAGCTTAAACTAGCTGCGTAACATGAGAATGAAAATCATTGGTTCTTGCAGAAGCTTAAACGTGCTGTGTAACACGAGAATGAACCTCATTGGTTCTTGCTGAGCCTCAAACGTGCTGCGTAACATGAGAATGAACCTCATTGGTTCTTGCTGAAGCTCAAATGTGCTGCGTAACAAGAGAATGAACCTCATTGGTTCTTGCAGAAGCTGAAAAGTGCTGCTTAACACGAGAATGAACCTCATTGGTTCTTGCAGAAGCTTAAACTTGCTGCATCACAGGAAAATAAACCTCATTGGTTCTTGCAGAAGCTTAAACTTGTTGCGTAACATGAGAATGAACATCAATGGTACTTGTAGAAGCTTAACCCTCTGGGGACCAAGGGGTTTTTGGAGCCCTTGGGATGTTTTGACATGCACTGACATTTGTGCTTTTTTCAGTTATTTATAAACATGTTAATGGCAAAGGTGTAAATTCACTCTATATAGCACAAACGGGGCTACCATAATCTGTGAGCAACATGTATGTACATGTTTGTATTTTTGAGAGAATATGATTTATGCATGGTTATTGAAAAACTTAAAAATAAAAGTTTCTGAAATAAGGCCACAAAACACATATTGATTATTTCTTCAGAAGACTTTTGAAAATTTTATCACATAGTCTAGAATATTTGCTCCAAAACTATGTGAGAATCATCCTGACTACTCATTTAGATAAGTCAATAAAGTCTTTTAGAATGTGTATGACGTGTTTTGTTTGAGAAAGCTTTATGCAAGGAGGCGTGGTCTCTCATTAATATGTATGGCATTTCACACCTGAGAAAGACAAAGACCCTCCCATAATGGCCCTATTAGGTGTGCTATCAGGCCCTATCATTACGAGGAGCCTTGCACAAAGAATGAGGAGATTTAATAAAGAATGGCTTTTAGATTGTTTGGATCTATTTACAACACAACATAATCCAAAGATACACAACAAAGGACAAAAAAGCACATTAGTAAACACACTGATCTAAAGACAGAGGCTTGCACAGTCACACAGCATGGTCCCATTCCTGAAACATAGTACATACCTGTCATTTCCAAGGTGTTTGATTTTTCATTACAGTCTCCTGTGAATGGCATTTTGTCCCTGTAAAGAAATAAATAAACAATAAATAAATGTTATTCTTTAAAATACAGGGTGCATACGTCTGGACACTTCTATCCCCAGAAACTCCTAACAAAAGCTGATGTCTTTATTTTGAAGCTTATTTGAAGCTTATTTGATGCTTATTTGATTTGAAAAACTTTATCCAAAACTAGTCAACGAAATTTTGTCTTTTATTTCGTCTGTAACAGTGCGTATCTGTGCGTTCATTCATTCATTCATTCACACACACACACACACACACACACACACACACACACACACACACACACACACACACACACACACACACACACACACACACACACACAGAGAGAAACATGATTCACATTTAAACAGTATGCTATTTTTCCGTTTACAGACACTAACGTTTTTCTATATCGCGATTAGAACAAAGCACAAGCATAAAACACTTACTGTTCTCAGCTGAATCTGTTGCTCCTCCTCGAAGTGAAAATAAACCAGCACTTCTGTGGTAAATGTCCCAGGATTATTCCTCATAGCCGCTCAAGACGAATCTTACTGACTAAAAAATATAGTGTGTTTACAGCATTTGCCTGGGGGCGTTTATCTATTTTGCAAATGGCCTCAACACATTATCTTATGAATAGCGCGCTCTGCGAGTGGGTGTGAACAAATTAACGATAATGAGCTGAGACAGGAGAAACTGTACTTCTCTTTAGTTTCAGACAGATTACATTGCAGGAGAATATTTGTTTTAAATGTGAATTGTTTTATTTAAAAGTAGAAATTTAAAGCGTTCTTTAGACGTATGTTTCATGTTTGTGTGATAAGTATTAGCGGAGTTTCCGTTCATTTTCCAGACATGTTTCAGAAAGATTTTTGCGGAGACAGAGTGAGCTGAAAGCGCACCCTGTTTATTTTATTTATTTAAAAAAAAAACACAAGGTTTTGATGTTAATGTGAGTGTACACAAAAAAAGAAGACCCTCTATAGTTTATAATCATGTATTGATTTTAGTTATATGACCATAAATGACGGAGTATTTTAAGTCTATGTTGCTGCTATGTGAAAAAAAAAAACAGCAAAACGCGCGGGCGCGTTCTTGGTCCCCAGAGGGTTAAACTAGCTGCGTAACATGAGAATGAAAATCATTGGTTCTTGCAGAAGCTTAAACGTGCTGCGTAACATGAGAATTAAACTCATTGGTTCTTGCAGAATCTTAAACATTGCTGCGTACACCGTAAAAACTAATTAGTTCAGTTTACTTAATTAAATTGTGCAAACTCGTTGCCTTAATTTAAGTAAGTAAGCATAACTTAATTACATCAAGTTCTTCTTACTTAATCTATTTAAGTTCTGTCAACTTAATTCTATCTGTGATCTGAGGAAGTGTACTCCCAGAGTGCATTGCGGCATGAATAAATTAATTGCTTTGTTTTACCATTTTTGGCTTTATTTAACCATTAAAATTGTATTTGCCATCGTTATTGGGGTTATACTGACAAGAGACAGCAAATAAAATTGCAATGGTCTAATTAATTAAAGTTATTTAAAAAAAGCTTGTTACCATTGTTGTGGTTTGCATGCTGAATGTTGAAGTCTGTGTGTGACTCAAGCAAAATTGCAAGATATTGTCACAAATATAGAGGGATTATATCAACCCAATTAAAAGTTTATGCTATAAGTGTTTGCAATTAAAATGTAAAAAGATAATTATTTAACATAATCATGTTATACATCATAAATACATTCATTAAGAACATGGAAATAATTTAAGTATAAATACTGTATATGTATAATATTTATTACTTCACTTCCTTTGAAATCAAATAACTGTGATTTCATGTTGCATCACTGCATCAATTGGAAGAGAATCAGAATGATATAAATGAAGTTCCAAGTGCCCAACCAAAGGGAACACTAGACACAATAATGGTGAGAAATTTTAGGTTGATTTTAGGAAATCAACATGAATTTATGAAGTCAGCTTATGTCACATAAGTTCTCCCAAAATGTTTAGCTGTATTGACAATAACATTCAACAAGACTGGAAAATGAGCGTATGCAACTAAGAAGAATGATGACTGCAGAAGTGGAAGAAATTAGTGAAAAGTCTATTAAGAATGGTTTTTGATGCCCCGCATCAAAAACCATTTGCCCCGCCTGTTTATTTATTTTTTTTTTTTTTTTTTTTTTTGCTTTGGCAAAATGGTACTCAAACCAGTCAAGTAATGTTTAAAAGGGTTTTCTGAGTAATGAAGTCATAGCATGCAAACAGTACAGATTACTAATTTTTTCTCAGTAAGTTCAACACATTGCTGGAGATTAATTAAAGTTAACTAAACAATAGCTAGTAAGAACAATGTTAGATTTTACAGTGTAACATGAGAATGAACCTCATTGGTTCTTGCTGAAGCGCAAATGTGCTGCGTAACACGAGAATTAACCTCGTTGGTTCTTGCAGAACGTGCTGTGTAACACGAGAATGAACCTCATTGGTTCTTGCAGAAGCTTAAACTTGCTGCGTCACAGGAAAATGAACCTCATTGGTATTTGCAGAAGCTTAAACGTGCTGCGTAACATGAGAATGAACCTCATTGGTTCTTGCAGGAGCTTAAACTTGCTGCGTAACATGAGAATGAACCTCATTGGTTATTGCTGAAGCTTAAACTTGCTGCGTAACACGAGAATGAACCTCATTGGTTCTTGCTGAAAGAGCTTAAACTTGCTGCCTAACACGAGAATGTGCCTCATTGGTTCTTGCAGAAGCTCAAACATGCTGCCTAACACGAGACTGAACCTCATTGTTTCTTGCTGAGGCTCAAACGTGCTGCTTAACATGAGAATGAAGCTCATTGGTTCTTGCTGAAGCTTAAAACATGCTGCGTAACACGAGAATGAACCTCATTGGTTCTTGCCGAAGCTTAAACATGCTGCGTAACATGAGAATAAAACTTATTGGTTCTTGCAGAAGCTCAAATGTGCTGCGTGACATGAAAATTGACCTCATTGGTTCATGCTGAAGCTCAAACATGCTGCCTAACATGAGAATTAACCTCATTGGTTCTTGCATAATCTTAAACATTGCTGCGTAACACGAGAATGAACCTCATTAGTTCTTGCACAAGCTCAAACGTGCTGCGTAACACGAGAATGAACCTCATTGGTTCTTGCAGAAGCTTAAACTTGCTGCGTCACAGGAAAATGAACCTCATTGGTTCTTGCAGAAGCTGAAACGTGCTGCTTAACATGAGAATGAACCTCATTGGTTCTTGCAGAAGCTTAAACTTGTTGCGTAACATGAGAATGAACATCAATGGTACTTGTAGAAGCTTAAACTAGCTGCGTAACACAAGAATGAACCTCATTTGTTCTTGCTGAAGGAGCTTAAACTTGCTGCCGAACACGAGAATGAACCTCATTGGTTCTTGCCGAAGCTTAAACATGCTGCGTAACATGAGAATAAAACTTATTGGTTCTTGCAGAACCTCAAATGTGCTGTGTAACATGAAAATTGACCTCATTGGTTCTTGCTGAAGCTCAAACGTGCTGCGTAATATGAGAATGAACCTCATTGGTTCTTGATGAAGCTCGAACGTGCTGCGTAACACGAGAATGAACCTCATTGGTTCTTGCTGAGGCTCAAACGTGCTGCATAACATGAGAATGAACCTCATTGGTTCTTGCTGAAGTATCTTAAACTTGCTGCGTAACACGAGAATGAACCTCATTGGTTCTTGCTGAAGCTTAAAACATGCTGCGTAACATGAGAATGAACCTCATTGGTTCTTGCAGAAGCTTAAAGTTGCTGCGTAACATGAGAATGAACCTCATCGGTTCTTGCTGGAGCTTAAAGTTGCTGCGTAACATGAGAATGAACATCAATGGTACTTGAAGAAGCTTAAACTAGATGCGTAACATGAGAATGAAAATCATTGGTTCTTGCAGAAGCTTAAACGTGCTGTGTAACACGACAATGAACCTCATTGGTTCTTGCTGAGCCTCAAACGTGCTGCGTAACATGAGAATTAACCTCATTGGTTCTTGCATAATCTTAAACATTGCTGCGTAACACGAGAATGAACCTCATTAGTTCTTGCACAAGCTCAAACGTGCTGTGTAACACGAGAATGAACCTCATTGGTTCTTGCAGAAGCTTAAACTTGCTGCGTCACAGGAAAATGAACCTCATTGGTTCTTGCAGAAGCTGAAACGTGCTGCTTAACATGAGAATGAACCTCATTGGTTCTTGCAGAAGCTTTAACTTGTTGCGTAACATGAGAATGAACATCAATGGTACTTGTAGAAGGTTAAACTAGCTGCGTAACATGAGAATGAAAATCATTGGTTCTTGCAGAAGCTTAAACGTGCTGCGTAACATGAGAATAAACCTCATTGGTTCTTGCTGAAAGAGCTTAAACTTGCTGCGTAACATGAAAATTGACCTCATTGGTTCTTGCTGAAGCTCAAACGTGCTGCGTAACATGAGAATGAACCTCATTGGTTCTTGCTGAAGCTCAAACGTGCTGCGTAACACGAGAATGAACCTCATTGGTTCTTGCTGAAGGAGCTTAAACTTGCTGCCTAACACGAGAATGAACCTCATTGGTTCTTGCAGAAGCTCAAACATGCTACCTAACACGAGACTGACCCTCATTGGTTCTTTCTCAGGCTCAAACGTGCTGCGTAACATGAGAATGAACGTCATTGGTTCTGGCAGAATCTTAAACGTGCTGCGTAACATGAGAATGAATGTCATTGGTTCTTGCTAAAGCTTAAACTTGCTGCGTAACACGAGAATGAACGTTATTGGTTCTTGCTGAAGCTTAAACTTGCTGAATAACACAAGAATGAACCTCATTGGTTCTTAGAGAAAGAAGCCCAAACGTGCTGCGTAACATGAGAATTAACCTCATTTGTTCTTGCTGAAGCTCAAACGTGATGCTTAACATGAGAATGAACCTCTTTGGTTCTTGCTGAAGCTCAAACGTGCTACTTAACACAAGAATGAACCTCATTGGTTCTTGCCGATGCTTAAAGGTGCTGCGTAACACGAGAATGAACCTCATTGCTTCTTGCAGAAGCTTAAACGTGCTGCGTAACATGAAAATGAACCTCATTGGTTCTTGCTGAAGCTCAAACATGCTGCCTAACACGAGACTGAACCTCATTGGTTCTTGCTGAGGCTCAAACTTGCTGCGTAACATGAGAATGAACCTCATTGGTTCTTGCTGAAGTATCTTAAACTTGCTGCGTAACACGAGAATGAACCTCATTGGTTCTTGCTGAAGCTCAAAACATGCTGCGTAACACGAGAATGAACCTCATTGGTTCTTGCAGAAGCTTAAAGTTGCTGCGTCACAGGAAAATGAACCTCATTGGTTCTTGCAGAAGCTGAAACGTGCTGCTTAACATGAGAATGAACCTCATTGGTTCTTGCAGAAGCTTAAACTTGTTGCGTAATATGAGAATGAACATCAATGGTACTTGTAGAAGCTTAAACTAGCTGCGTAACATGAGAATGAAAATCATTGGTTCTTGCAGAATCTTAAACGTGCTGCGTAACATGAGAATTAACCTCATTGGTTCTTGCTGAAAGAGCTTAAACTTGCTGCCTAACACAAGAATGTGCTTCATTGGTTCTTGCAGAAGCTCAAACATGCTGCCTAACACGAGACTGAACCTCATTGGTTCTTGCTGAGGCTCAAACGTGCTGCGTAACACGAGAATGACCCTCATTGGTTCTTGCCGAAGCTTAAACATGCTGCGTAACATGAGAATAAAACTTATTGGTTCTTGCAGAAGCTCAAATGTGCTGCGTAACATGAAAACTGACCTCATTGGTTCTTGCTGAAGCTCAAACGTGCTGCGTAACATGAGAATGAACCTCATTGGTTCTTGCTGAAGCTCAAACGTGCTGCGTAACACGAGAATGAACCTCATTTGTTCTTGCTGAAGGAGCTTAAACTTGCTGCCTAACACGAGAATGAACCTCATTGGTTCTTGCAGAAGCTCAAACATGCTACCTAACACGAGAATGAACCTCATTGGTTCTTGCCGAAGCTTAAACATGCTGCGTAACATGAGAATAAAACTTATTGGTTCTTGCAGAACCTCAAATGTGCTGTGTAACATGAAAATTGACCTCATTGGTTCTTGCTGAAGCTCAAACGTGCTGCGTAACATGATAATGAACCTCATTGGTTATTGCTAAAGCTTAAACTTGCTGCGTAACACGAGAATGAACCTCATTGGTTCTTGCTGAAGCTTAAAATTGCTGCATAACACAAGAATGAACCTCATTGGTTCTTACAGAAGCTCAAACGTGCTGCGTAACATGAGAATGAACCATACTCATTCTTGCAGAAGTTCAAACGTGCTGCGTAACATGAGAATAAAACTTATTGGTTCTTGCAGAAACTCAAATGTGCTGCGTAACATGAAAATTGACCTCATTGGTTCTTGCTGAAGCTCAAACGTGCTGCGTAACATGAGAATGAACCTCATTGGTTCTTGCTGAAGCTCAAACGTGCTGCGTAACACGAGAATGAACCTCATTTGTTCTTGCTGAAGGAGCTTAAACTTGCTGCCTAACACGAGAATGAACCTCATTGGTTCTTGCAGAAGCTCAAACATGCTACCTAACACGAGAATGAACCTCATTGGTTCTTGCCGAAGCTTAAACATGCTGCGTAACATGAGAATAAAACTTATTGGTTCTTGCAGAACCTCAAATGTGCTGTGTAACATGAAAATTGACCTCATTGGTTATTGCTAAAGCTTAAACTTGCTGCGTAACACAAGAATGAACCTCATTGGTTCTTGCTGAAGCTTAAAATTGCTGCATAACACAAGAATGAACCTCATTGGTTCTTACAGAAGCTCAAACGTGCTGCGTAACATGAGAATGAACCATATTCATTCTTGCAGAAGTTCAAACGTGCTGCGTAACACGAGAACCTCTTTGGTTCTTGCTGAAGCTCAAACGTGTTGCGTAACACGAGAATGAACCTCATTTGTTCTTGCTGATGCTTAAACGTGCTGTGTAACATGAGAATAAACCTCATTGGTTCTTGCTGAAGCTTAAACTAGCTGCCTAACACTAGAATGAACCTCATTGGTTCTTTCTGAAGCTTAAAACATGGTGCGTAACACGAGAATGAACCTCATTGGTTCTTGCCGATGCTTAAACGTGCTGCGTAGCATGAGAATAAACCTCATTGGTTCTTGCTGAAGCTAAAACTTGCTGCGTCACACGAGAATGAACCTCATTGGTTCTTGCAGAAGCTTAAAATTGCTGCGTAACACGAGAATGAACCTCATTGTTTCTTGCAGAAGCTTAAACGTGCTGCGTAACACGAGAATGAACCTCATTGGTTCTTGCAGAAGCTTAAAGTTGCTGCGTAACACGAGAATGAACCTCATTGGTTCTTGCAGAAGCTTAAACGTGCTGCGTAACACGAGAATGAACCTCATTGGTTCTTGCCGATGCTTAAACGTGCTGCGTTACACGAAAATGAACCTCATTGGTTCTTGCAGAAGCTTAAATGTGCTGCGTAACACGAGAATGAACCTCATTGGTTCTTGCCGATGCTTAAACGTGCTGCGTTACACGAAAATGAAACTCATTGGTTCTTGCAGAAGCTTAAATGTGCTGCGTAACATGAGAATGAACATCTTTGGTTCTTGGAGAAGCTTAAACGTGCTACCTAACACGAGAATGAACCTCATTGGTTCTTGCCGAAGCGTAAACATGCTGCGTAACATGAGAATAAAACTTATTGGTTCTTGCAGAACCTCAAATGTGCTGTGTAACATGAAAATGAACCTCATTGGTTCTTGCTGAAGCTCAAACGTGCTGCGTAACACGAGAATGAACCTCATTTGTTCTTGCTGAAGGAGCTTAAACTTGCTGCCTAACACGAGAATGAACCTCATTGGTTCTTGCAGAAGCTCAAACATGCTACCTAACACGAGAATGAACCTCATTGGTTCTTGCCGAAGCTTAAAAATGCTGCGTAACATGAGAATAAAACTTATTGGTTCTTGCAGAACCTCAAATGTGCTGTGTAACATGAAAATTGACCTCATTGGTTCTTGCTGAAGCTCAAACGTGCTGCGTAACATGATAATGAACCTCATTGGTTATTGCTAAAGCTTAAACTTGCTGCGTAACACGAGAATGAACCTCATTGGTTCTTGCTGAAGCTTAAAATTGCTGCATAACACAAGAATGAACCTCATTGGTTCTTACAGAAGCTCAAACGTGCTGCGTAACATGAGAATGAACCATATTCATTCTTGCAGAAGTTCAAACGTGCTGCGTAACACGAGAACCTCTTTGGTTCTTGCTGAAGCTCAAACGTGCTGCGTAACACGAGAATGAACCTCATTTGTTCTTGCTGATGCTTAAACGTGCTGCGTAACATGAGAATAAACCTCATTGGTTCTTGCTGAAGCTTAAACTAGCTGCCTAACACTAGAATGAACCTCATTGGTTCTTTCTGAAGCTTAAAACATGGTGCGTAACACGAGAATGAACCTCATTGGTTCTTGCCGATGCTTAAACGTGCTGCGTAGCATGAGAATAAACCTCATTGGTTCTTGCTGAAGCTAAAACTTGCTGCGTCACACGAGAATGAACCTCATTGGTTCTTGCAGAAGCTTAAAATTGCTGCGTCACACGAGAATGAACCTCATTGTTTCTTGCAGAAGCTTAAACGTGCTGCGTAACACGAGAATGAACCTCATTGGTTCTTGCAGAAGCTTAAATTTGCTGCGTAACACGAGAATGAACCTCATTGGTTCTTGCCGATGCTTAAACGTGCTGCGTTACACTAAAATGAACCTCATTGGTTCTTGCAGAAGCTTAAATGTGCTGCGTAACACGAGAATGAACCTCATTGGTTCTTGCCGATGCTTAAATGTGCTGCGTTACACGAAAATGAAACTCATTGGTTCTTGCAGAAGCTTAAATGTGCTGCGTAACATGAGAATGAACATCTTTGGTTCTTGGAGAAGCTTAAACGTGCTGTGTAACACGTCAATGAACCTCATTGGTTCTTGCAGAAGCTTAAACTTGCTGCGTACGTAACATGAGAATGAACCTCATTTGTTCTTGCAGAAGCTTAAAAGTGCTGCATAACACAAGAATGAACCTCATTGGTTCTTGCAGAAGCTTACACGTGCTGCGTAACACAAGAATGAGCCTCATTGGTTTTTGCAGAAGCTTAAACGTGCTGCGTAACATGATAATGAACCTCATTGGTTCTTGCTAAAGCTTAAACTTGCTGCGTAACACGAGAATGAACCTCATTGGTTCTTGCAGAAGCTTAAACTTCCTGCGTAACATGAGAATTAACCTCATTGATTCTTGCAGAACCTTAAACTTGCTGCGTAACGAGAATTAACCTCATTGATTCTTGCAGAAGCTTAAACTTGCTGCGTAACATGAGAATGAACATCAATGGTACTTGTAGAAGCTTAAACTAGCTGCGTAACATGAGAATGAAAATCATTGGTTCTTGCAGAAGCTTAAACGTGCTGTGTAACACGAGAATGAACCTCATTTGTTCTTGCTGAGCCTCAAATGTGCTGCGTAACATGAGAATAAAACTTATTGGTTCTTGCAGAAGCTCAAATGTGCTGCGTAACATGAAAATTGACCTCATTGGTTCTTGCTGAAGCTCAAACCTGCTGCGTAACATGAGAATGAACCTCATTGGTTCTTGCTGAAGGAGCTTAAACTTGCTGCCTAACATGAGAATTAACCTCATTGGTTCTTGCATAATCTTAAACATTGCTGCGTAACACGAGAATTAACCTCATTAGTTCTTGCACAAGCTCAAATGTGCTGCGTAACACTAGAATGAACCTCATTGGTTCTTGCAGAAGATTAAACTTGCTGCGTCACAGGAAAATGAACCTCATTGGTTCTTGCAGAAGCTGAAACGTGCTGCTTAACATGAGAATGAACCTCATTGGTTCTTGCAGAAGCTTAAACTTGTTGCGTAATATGAGAATGAACATCAATGGTACTTGTAGAAGCTTAAACTAGCTGCGTAACATGAGAATGAAAATCATTGGTTCTTGCAGAATCTTAAACGTGCTGCGTAACATGAGAATTAACCTCATTGGTTCTTGCTGAAAGAGCTTAAACTTGCTGCCTAACACAAGAATGTGCTTCATTGGTTCTTGCAGAAGCTCAAACATGCTGCCTAACACGAGACTGAACCTCATTGGTTCTTGCTGAGGCTCAAACGTGCTGCGTAACACGAGAATGACCCTCATTGGTTCTTGCCGAAGCTTAAACATGCTGCGTAACATGAGAATAAAACTTATTGGTTCTTGCAGAAGCTCAAATGTGCTGCGTAACATGAAAACTGACCTCATTGGTTCTTGCTGAAGCTCAAACGTGCTGCGTAACATGAGAATGAACCTCATTGGTTCTTGCTGAAGCTCAAACGTGCTGCGTAACACGAGAATGAACCTCATTTGTTCTTGCTGAAGGAGCTTAAACTTGCTGCCTAACACGAGAATGAACCTCATTGGTTCTTGCAGAAGCTCAAACATGCTACCTAACACGAGAATGAACCTCATTGGTTCTTGCCGAAGCTTAAACATGCTGCGTAACATGAGAATAAAACTTATTGGTTCTTGCAGAACCTCAAATGTGCTGTGTAACATGAAAATTGACCTCATTGGTTCTTGCTGAAGCTCAAACGTGCTGCGTAACATGATAATGAACCTCATTGGTTATTGCTAAAGCTTAAACTTGCTGCGTAACACGAGAATGAACCTCATTGGTTCTTGCTGAAGCTTAAAATTGCTGCATAACACAAGAATGAACCTCATTGGTTCTTACAGAAGCTCAAACGTGCTGCGTAACATGAGAATGAACCATACTCATTCTTGCAGAAGTTCAAACGTGCTGCGTAACATGAGAATAAAACTTATTGGTTCTTGCAGAAACTCAAATGTGCTGCGTAACATGAAAATTGACCTCATTGGTTCTTGCTGAAGCTCAAACGTGCTGCGTAACATGAGAATGAACCTCATTGGTTCTTGCTGAAGCTCAAACGTGCTGCGTAACACGAGAATGAACCTCATTTGTTCTTGCTGAAGGAGCTTAAACTTGCTGCCTAACACGAGAATGAACCTCATTGGTTCTTGCAGAAGCTCAAACATGCTACCTAACACGAGAATGAACCTCATTGGTTCTTGCCGAAGCTTAAACATGCTGCGTAACATGAGAATAAAACTTATTGGTTCTTGCAGAACCTCAAATGTGCTGTGTAACATGAAAATTGACCTCATTGGTTCTTGCTGAAGCTCAAACGTGCTGCGTAACATGATAATGAACCTCATTGGTTATTGCTAAAGCTTAAACTTGCTGCGTAACACAAGAATGAACCTCATTGGTTCTTGCTGAAGCTTAAAATTGCTGCATAACACAAGAATGAACCTCATTGGTTCTTACAGAAGCTCAAACGTGCTGCGTAACATGAGAATGAACCATATTCATTCTTGCAGAAGTTCAAACGTGCTGCGTAACACGAGAACCTCTTTGGTTCTTGCTGAAGCTCAAACGTGTTGCGTAACACGAGAATGAACCTCATTTGTTCTTGCTGATGCTTAAACGTGCTGTGTAACATGAGAATAAACCTCATTGGTTCTTGCTGAAGCTTAAACTAGCTGCCTAACACTAGAATGAACCTCATTGGTTCTTTCTGAAGCTTAAAACATGGTGCGTAACACGAGAATGAACCTCATTGGTTCTTGCCGATGCTTAAACGTGCTGCGTAGCATGAGAATAAACCTCATTGGTTCTTGCTGAAGCTAAAACTTGCTGCGTCACACGAGAATGAACCTCATTGGTTCTTGCAGAAGCTTAAAATTGCTGCGTAACACGAGAATGAACCTCATTGTTTCTTGCAGAAGCTTAAACGTGCTGCGTAACACGAGAATGAACCTCATTGGTTCTTGCAGAAGCTTAAAGTTGCTGCGTAACACGAGAATGAACCTCATTGGTTCTTGCAGAAGCTTAAACGTGCTGCGTAACACGAGAATGAACCTCATTGGTTCTTGCCGATGCTTAAACGTGCTGCGTTACACGAAAATGAACCTCATTGGTTCTTGCAGAAGCTTAAATGTGCTGCGTAACACGAGAATGAACCTCATTGGTTCTTGCCGATGCTTAAACGTGCTGCGTTACACGAAAATGAAACTCATTGGTTCTTGCAGAAGCTTAAATGTGCTGCGTAACATGAGAATGAACATCTTTGGTTCTTGGAGAAGCTTAAACGTGCTACCTAACACGAGAATGAACCTCATTGGTTCTTGCCGAAGCTTAAACATGCTGCGTAACATGAGAATAAAACTTATTGGTTCTTGCAGAACCTCAAATGTGCTGTGTAACATGAAAATGAACCTCATTGGTTCTTGCTGAAGCTCAAACGTGCTGCGTAACACGAGAATGAACCTCATTTGTTCTTGCTGAAGGAGCTTAAACTTGCTGCCTAACACGAGAATGAACCTCATTGGTTCTTGCAGAAGCTCAAACATGCTACCTAACACGAGAATGAACCTCATTGGTTCTTGCCGAAGCTTAAAAATGCTGCGTAACATGAGAATAAAACTTATTGGTTCTTGCAGAACCTCAAATGTGCTGTGTAACATGAAAATTGACCTCATTGGTTCTTGCTGAAGCTCAAACGTGCTGCGTAACATGATAATGAACCTCATTGGTTATTGCTAAAGCTTAAACTTGCTGCGTAACACGAGAATGAACCTCATTGGTTCTTGCTGAAGCTTAAAATTGCTGCATAACACAAGAATGAACCTCATTGGTTCTTACAGAAGCTCAAACGTGCTGCGTAACATGAGAATGAACCATATTCATTCTTGCAGAAGTTCAAACGTGCTGCGTAACACGAGAACCTCTTTGGTTCTTGCTGAAGCTCAAACGTGCTGCGTAACACGAGAATGAACCTCATTTGTTCTTGCTGATGCTTAAACGTGCTGCGTAACATGAGAATAAACCTCATTGGTTCTTGCTGAAGCTTAAACTAGCTGCCTAACACTAGAATGAACCTCATTGGTTCTTTCTGAAGCTTAAAACATGGTGCGTAACACGAGAATGAACCTCATTGGTTCTTGCCGATGCTTAAACGTGCTGCGTAGCATGAGAATAAACCTCATTGGTTCTTGCTGAAGCTAAAACTTGCTGCGTCACACGAGAATGAACCTCATTGGTTCTTGCAGAAGCTTAAAATTGCTGCGTAACACGAGAATGAACCTCATTGTTTCTTGCAGAAGCTTAAACGTGCTGCGTAACACGAGAATGAACCTCATTGGTTCTTGCAGAAGCTTAAATTTGCTGCGTAACACGAGAATGAACCTCATTGGTTCTTGCCGATGCTTAAACGTGCTGCGTTACACGAAAATGAACCTCATTGGTTCTTGCAGAAGCTTAAATGTGCTGCGTAACACGAGAATGAACCTCATTGGTTCTTGCCGATGCTTAAATGTGCTGCGTTACACGAAAATGAAACTCATTGGTTCTTGCAGAAGCTTAAATGTGCTGCGTAACATGAGAATGAACATCTTTGGTTCTTGGAGAAGCTTAAACGTGCTGTGTAACACGTCAATGAACCTCATTGGTTCTTGCAGAAGCTTAAACTTGCTGCGTACGTAACATGAGAATGAACCTCATTTGTTCTTGCAGAAGCTTAAAAGTGCTGCATAACACAAGAATGAACCTCATTGGTTCTTGCAGAAGCTTACACGTGCTGCGTAACACAAGAATGAGCCTCATTGGTTTTTGCAGAAGCTTAAACGTGCTGCGTAACATGATAATGAACCTCATTGGTTCTTGCTAAAGCTTAAACTTGCTGCGTAACACGAGAATGAACCTCATTGGTTCTTGCAGAAGCTTAAACTTCCTGCGTAACATGAGAATTAACCTCATTGATTCTTGCAGAACCTTAAACTTGCTGCGTAACGAGAATTAACCTCATTGATTCTTGCAGAAGCTTAAACTTGCTGCGTAACATGAGAATGAACATCAATGGTACTTGTAGAAGCTTAAACTAGCTGCGTAACATGAGAATGAAAATCATTGGTTCTTGCAGAAGCTTAAACGTGCTGTGTAACACGAGAATGAACCTCATTGGTTCTTGCTGAGCCTCAAATGTGCTGCGTAACATGAGAATAAAACTTATTGGTTCTTGCAGAAGCTCAAATGTGCTGCGTAACATGAAAATTGACCTCATTGGTTCTTGCTGAAGCTCAAACCTGCTGCGTAACATGAGAATGAACCTCATTGGTTCTTGCTGAAGGAGCTTAAACTTGCTGCCTAACACGAGAATGAACCTCATTGGTTCTTGCAGAAGCTCAAACATGCTACCTAACACGAAAATGAACCTCATTGGTTCTTGCCGAAGCTTAAACATGCTGCGTAACATGAGAATAATACTTATTGGTTCTTGCAGAACCTCAAATGTGCTGTGTAACATGAAAATTGACCTCATTGGTTCTTGCTGAAGCTCTAACGTGCTGCGTAACATTAGAATGAACCTCATTGGTTCTTGATGAAGCTCAAACGTGCTGCGTAACACGAGAATGAACCTCATTGGTTCTTGCTGAAGGAGCTTAAACTTGCTGCCTAACACGAGAATGAACCTCAGTGGTTCTTGCAGAAGCTTAAACATGCTGCCTAACACGAGACTGACCCTCATTGGTTCTTGCTGAGGCTCAAATGTGCTGCGTAACATGAGAATGAACCTCATTGGTTCTTGCAGAATCTTAAACGTGCTGCGTAACATGAGAATGAACGTCATTGGTTCTTGCTAAAGCTTAAACTTGCTGCGTAACACGAGAATGAACATCATTGGTTCTTGCTGAAGCTTAAAATTGCTGCGTAACATGAGAATGAACCATATTCATTCTTGCAGAAGCTCAAACGTGCTGCGTAACACGAGAACCTCTTTGGTTCTTGCTGAAGCTCAAACGTGCTGCGTAACACGAGAATGAACCTCATTTGTTCTTGCCGATGCTTAAACGTGCTCCGTAACATGAGAATGAACCTCTTTGGTTCTTGCTGAAGCTCGAACGTGCTGCTTAACACAAGAATAAATCTCATTGGTTCTTGCTGAAGCTTAAACTAGCTGCCTAACACGAGAATGAACCTCATTGGTTCTTTCTGAAGCTTAAAACATGGTGCGTAACACGAGAATGAACCTCATTGGTTCTTGCCGATGCTTAAACGTGCTGCGTAACATGACAACAAACCTCATTGGTTCTTGCTGAAGCTTAAACTTGCTGCGTAACACGAGAATGAACCTCATTGGTTCTTGCAGAAGCTTAAAGTTGCTGCGTAACACGAGAATGGACATCATTGGTTCTTGCAGAAGCTTAAACGTGCTGCGTAACACGAGAATGAACCTCATTGGTTCTTGCAGAAGCTTAAAGTTGCTGCGTAACACGAGAATGAACCTCATTGGTTCTTGCAGAAGCTTAAACGTGCTGCGTAACACGAGAATGAACCTCATTGGTTCTTGCCGATGCTTAAACGTGCTGCGTTTCACGAAAATGAACCTCATTGGTTCTTGCAGAAGCTTAAATGTGCTGCGTAACACGAGAATGAACCTCATTGGTTCTTGCCGATGCTTAAACGTGCTGCGTTACACGAAAATGAAACTCAATGGTTCTTGCAGAAGCTTAAATGTGCTGCGTAACATGAGAATGAACATCATTGGTTCTTGCAGAAGCTTAAACGTGCTGTGTAACACATCAATGAACCTCATTGGTTCTTGCAGAAGCTTAAACGTGCTGCGTACGTAACATGAGAATGAACCTCATTTGTTCTTGCAGAAGCTTAAAAGTGCTGCGTAACACAAGAATGAACCTCATTGGTTCTTGCAGAAGCTTAAACGTGCTGCGTAACACAAGAATAAACCTCATTGGTTCTTGCAGAAGCTTAAACGTGCTGCGTAACATGAGAATAAAACTTATTGGTTCTTGCAGAACCTCAAATGTGCTGTGTAACATGAAAATTGACTTCATTGGTTCTTGCTGAAGCTCAAACGTGCTGCGTAACATGATAATGAACCTCATTGGTTATTGCTAAAGCTTAAACTTGCTGCGTAACACGAGAATGAACCTCATTGGTTCTTGCTGAAGCTTAAAATTGCTGCATAACACAAGAATGAACCTCATTGGTTCTTACAGAAGCTCAAACGTGCTGCGTAACATGAGAATGAACCATATTCATTCTTGCAGAAGTTCAAACGTGCTGCGTAACACGAGAACCTCTTTGGTTCTTGCTGAAGCTCAAACGTGCTGCGTAACACGAGAATGAACCTCATTTGTTCTTGCTGATGCTTAAACGTGCTGCGTAACATGAGAATAAACCTCATTGGTTCTTGCTGAAGCTTAAACTAGCTGCCTAACACTAGAATGAACCTCATTGGTTCTTTCTGAAGCTTAAAACATGGTGCGTAACACGAGAATGAACCTCATTGGTTCTTGCCGATGCTTAAACGTGCTGCGTAGCATGAGAATAAACCTCATTGGTTCTTGCTGAAGCTAAAACTTGCTGCGTCACACGAGAATGAACCTCATTGGTTCTTGCAGAAGCTTAAAATTGCTGCGTAACACGAGAATGAACCTCATTGTTTCTTGCAGAAGCTTAAACGTGCTGCGTAACACGAGAATGAACCTCATTGGTTCTTGCAGAAGCTTAAAGTTGCTGCGTAACACGAGAATGAACCTCATTGGTTCTTGCAGAAGCTTAAACGTGCTGCGTAACACGAGAATGAACCTCATTGGTTCTTGCCGATGCTTAAACGTGCTGCGTTACACGAAAATGAACCTCATTGGTTCTTGCAGAAGCTTAAATGTGCTGCGTAACGCGAGAATGAACCTCATTGGTTCTTGCCGATGCTTGAACGTGCTGCGTTACACGAAAATGAAACTCATTGGTTCTTGCAGAAGCTTAAATGTGCTGCGTAACATGAGAATGAACATCTTTGGTTCTTGGAGAAGCTTAAACGTGCTGTGTAACACGTCAATGAACCTCATTGGTTCTTGCAGAAGCTTAAACGTGCTGCGTACGTAACATGAGAATGAACCTCATTTGTTCTTGCAGAAGCTTAAAAGTGCTGTATAACACAAGAATGAACCTCATTGGTTCTTGCAGAAGCTTAAACGTGCTGCGTAACACAAGAATGAGCCTCATTGGTTTTTGCAGAAGCTTAAACGTGCTGCGTAACATGATAATGAACCTCATTGGTTCTTGCTAAAGCTTAAACTTGCTGCGTAACACGAGAATGAACCTCATTGGTTCTTGCAGAAGCTTAAACTTGCTGCGTAACATGAGAATTAACCTCATTGATTCTTGCAGAACCTTAAACTTGCTGCGTAACGAGAATTAACCTCATTGATTTTTGCAGAAGCTTAAACTTGCTGCGTAACATGAGAATGAACATCAATGGTACTTGTAGAAGCTTAAACTAGCTGCGTAACATGAGAATGAAAATCATTGGTTCTTGCAGAAGCTTAAACGTGCTGTGTAACACAAGAATGAACCTCAATGGTTCTTGCTGAGCCTCAAATGTGCTGCGTAACATGAGAATAAAACTTATTGGTTCTTGCAGAAGCTCAAATGTGCTGCGTAACATGAAAATTGACCTCATTGGTTCTTGCTGAAGCTCTAACATGCTGCGTAACATGAGAATGAACCTCATTGGTTCTTGATGAAGCTCAAACGTGCTGCGTAACACGAGAATGAACCTCATTGGTTCTTGCTGAAGGAGCTTAAACTTGCTGCCTAACACGAGAATGAACCTCAGTGGTTCTTGCAGAAGCTTAAACATGCTGCCTAACACGAGACTGACCCTCATTGGTTCTTGCTGAGGCTCAAATGTGCTGCGTAACATGAGAATGAACCTCATTGGTTCTTGCAGAAGCTTAAACGTGCTGCGTAACACGAGAATGAACATCATTGGTTCTTGCTGAAGCTTAAAATTGCTGCATAACACAAGAATGAACCTCATTGGTTCTTGCAGAAGCTCAAACGTGCTGCGTAACACGAGAATGAACATCATTGGTTCTTGCTGAAGCTTAAAATTGCTGCATAACACAAGAATGAACCTCATTGGTTCTTGCAGAAGCTCAAACGTGCTGCGTAACATGAGAATGAACCATATTCATTCTTGCAGAAGCTCAAACGTGCTGCGTAACACGAGAACCTCTTTGGTTCTTGCTGAAGCTCAAACGTGCTGCGTAACACGAGAATGAACCTCATTTGTTCTTGCCGATGCTTAAACGTGCTCCGTAACATGAGAATGAACCTCTTTGGTTCTTGCTGAAGCTCGAACGTGCTGCTTAACACAAGAATAAATCTCATTGGTTCTTGCTGAAGCTTAAACTAGCTGCCTAACACGAGAATGAACCTCATTGGTTCTTTCTGAAGCTTAAAACATGGTGCGTAACACGAGAATGAACCTCATTGGTTCTTGCCGATGCTTAAACGTGCTGCGTAACATGACAATAAACCTCATTGGTTCTTGCTGAAGCTTAAACTTGCTGCGTAACACGAGAATGAACCTCATTAGTTCTTGCAGAAGCTTAAAGTTGCTGCGTAACACGAGAATGAACATCATTGGTTCTTGCAGAAGCTTAAAGTTGCTGCGTAACACGAGAATGAACCTCATTGGTTCTTGCAGAAGCTTAAAGTTGCTGCGTAACACGAGAATGAACCTCATTGGTTCTTGCAGAAGCTTAAACGTGCTGCGTAACACGAGAATTAACCTCATTGGTTCTTGCCGATGCTTAAACGTGCTGCGTTTCACGAAAATGAACCTCATTGGTTCTTGCAGAAGCTTAAATGTGCTGCGTAACACGAGAATGAACCTCATTGGTTCTTGCCGATGCTTAAACGTGCTGCGTTACACGAAAATGAAACTCAATGGTTCTTGTAGAAGCTTAAATGTGCTGCGTAACATGAGAATGAACATCATTGGTTCTTGCAGAAGCTTAAACGTGCTGTGTAACACATCAATGAACCTCATTGGTTCTTGCAGAAGCTTAAACGTGCTGCGTACGTAACATGAGAATGAACCTCATTTGTTCTTGCAGAAGCTTAAAAGTGCTGCGTAACACAAGAATGAACCTCATTGGTTCTTGCAGAAGCTTAAACGTGCTGCGTAACAAGAATAAACCTCATTGGTTCTTGCAGAAGCTTAAACGTGCTGCGTAACATGAGAATAAAACTTATTGGTTCTTGCTAAAGCTTAAACTTGCTGCGTAACACGAGAATGAACCTCATTGGTTCTTGCAGAAGCTTAAACTTGCTGCGTAACATGAGAATTAACCTCATTGATTCTTGCAGAACCTTAAACTTGCTGCGTAACGAGAATTAACCTCATTGATTTTTGCAGAAGCTTAAACTTGCTGCGTAACATGAGAATGAACATCAATGGTACTTGTAGAAGCTTAAACTAGCTGCGTAACATGAGAATGAAAATCATTGGTTCTTGCAGAAGCTTAAACGTGCTGTGTAACACAAGAATGAACCTCATTGGTTCTTGCTGAGCCTCAAATGTGCTGCGTAACATGAGAATAAAACTTATTGGTTCTTGCAGAAGCTCAAATGTGCTGCGTAACATGAAAATTGACCTCATTGGTTCTTGCTGAAGCTCTAACATGCTGCGTAACATGAGAATGAACCTCATTGGTTCTTGATGAAGCTCAAACGTGCTGCGTAACACGAGAATGAACCTCATTGGTTCTTGCTGAAGGAGCTTAAACTTGCTGCCTAACATGAGAATGAACATCATTGGTTCTTGCAGAAGCTTAAACGTGCTGTGTAACACATCAATGAACCTCATTGGTTCTTGCAGAAGCTTAAACGTGCTGCATACGTAACATGAGAATGAACCTCATTTGTTCTTGCAGAATCTTAAACGTGCTGCGTAACATGAGAATGAACGTCATTGGTTCTTGCTAAAGCTTAAACTTGCTGCGTAACACGAGAATGAACATCATTGGTTCTTGCTGAAGCTTAAAATTGCTGCATAACACAAGAATGAACCTCATTGGTTCTTGCAGAAGCTCAAACGTGCTGCGTAACATGAGAATGAACCATATTCATTCTTGCAGAAGCTCAAACGTGCTGCGTAACACGAGAACCTCTTTGGTTCTTGCTGAAGCTCAAACGTGCTGCGTAACACGAGAATGAACCTCATTTGTTCTTGCCGATGCTTAAACGTGCTCCGTAACATGAGAATGAACCTCTTTGGTTCTTGCTGAAGCTCGAACGTGTTGCTTAACACAAGAATAAATCTCATTGGTTCTTGCTGAAGCTTAAACTAGCTGCCTAACACGAGAATGAACCTCATTGGTTCTTTCTGAAGCTTAAAACATGGTGCGTAACACGAGAATGAACCTCATTGGTTCTTGCCGATGCTTAAACGTGCTGTGTAACATGACAATAAACCTCATTGGTTCTTGCTGAAGCTTAAACTTGCTGCGTAACACGAGAATGAACCTCATTGGTTCTTGCCGATGCTTAAACGTGCTGCGTAACATGACAATAAACCTCATTGGTTCTTGCAGAAGCTTAAAGTTGCTGCGTAACACGAGAATGAACATCATTGGTTCTTGCAGAAGCTTAAACGTGCTGCGTAACACGAGAATGAACCTCATTGGTTCTTGCAGAAGCTTAAAGTTGCTGCGTAACACGAGAATGAACCTCATTGGTTCTTGCAGAAGCTTAAACGTGCTGCGTAACACGAGAATTAACCTCATTGGTTCTTGCCGATGCTTAAACGTGCTGCGTTTCACGAAAATGAACCTCATTGGTTCTTGCAGAAGCTTAAATGTGCTGCGTAACACGAGAATGAACCTCATTGGTTCTTGCCGATGCTTAAACGTGCTGCGTTACACGAAAATGAAACTCAATGGTTCTTGTAGAAGCTTAAATGTGCTGCGTAACATGAGAATGAACATCATTGGTTCTTGCAGAAGCTTAAACGTGCTGTGTAACACATCAATGAACCTCATTGGTTCTTGCAGAAGCTTAAACGTGCTGCGTACGTAACATGAGAATGAACCTCATTTGTTCTTGCAGAAGCTTAAAAGTGCTGCGTAACACAAGAATGAACCTCATTGGTTCTTGCAGAAGCTTAAACGTGCTGCGTAACAAGAATAAACCTCATTGGTTCTTGCAGAAGCTTAAACGTGCTGCGTAACATGAGAATAAAACTTATTGGTTCTTGCAGAACCTCAAATGTGCTGTGTAACATGAAAATTGACCTCATTGGTTCTTGCTGAAGCTCAAACGTGCTGCGTAACATGATAATGAACCTCATTGGTTATTGCTAAAGCTTAAACTTGCTGCGTAACACGAGAATGAACCTCATTGGTTCTTGCTGAAGCTTAAAATTGCTGCATAACACAAGAATGAACCTCATTGGTTCTTACAGAAGCTCAAACGTGCTACGTAACATGAGAATGAACCATATTCATTCTTGCAGAAGTTCAAACGTGCTGCGTAACACGAGAACCTCTTTGGTTCTTGCTGAAGCTCAAACGTGCTGCGTAACACGAGAATGAACCTCATTTGTTCTTGCTGATGCTTAAACGTGCTGCGTAACATGAGAATAAACCTCATTGGTTCTTGCTGAAGCTTAAACTAGCTGCCTAACACTAGAATGAACCTCATTGGTTCTTTCTGAAGCTTAAAACTTGCTGCGTCACACGAGAATGAACCTCATTGGTTCTTGCAGAAGCTTAAAATTGCTGCGTAACACGAGAATGAACCTCATTGTTTCTTGCAGAAGCTTAAACGTGCTGCGTAACACGAGAATGAACCTCATTGGTTCTTGCAGAAGCTTAAAGTTGCTGCGTAACACGAGAATGAACCTCATTGGTTCTTGCAGAAGCTTAAACGTGCTGCGTAACACGAGAATGAACCTCATTGGTTCTTGCCGATGCTTAAACGTGCTGCGTTACACGAAAATGAACCTCATTGGTTCTTGCAGAAGCTTAAATGTGCTGCGTAACACGAGAATGAACCTCATTGGTTCTTGCCGATGCTTGAACGTGCTGCGTTACACGAAAATGAAACTCATTGGTTCTTGCAGAAGCTTAAATGTGCTGCGTAACATGAGAATGAACATCTTTGGTTCTTGGAGAAGCTTAAACGTGCTGTGTAACACGTCAATGAACCTCATTGGTTCTTGCAGAAGCTTAAACGTGCTGCGTACGTAACATGAGAATGAACCTAATTTGTTCTTGCAGAAGCTTAAAAGTGCTGTATAACACAAGAATGAACCTCATTGGTTCTTGCAGAAGCTTAAACGTGCTGCGTAACACAAGAATGAGCCTCATTGGTTTTTGCAGAAGCTTAAACGTGCTGCGTAACATGATAATGAACCTCATTGGTTCTTGCTAAAGCTTAAACTTGCTGCGTAACACGAGAATGAACCTCATTGGTTCTTGCAGAAGCTTAAACTTGCTGCGTAACATGAGAATTAACCTCATTGATTCTTGCAGAACCTTAAACTTGCTGCGTAACGAGAATTAACCTCATTGATTTTTGCAGAAGCTTAAACTTGCTGCGTAACATGAGAATGAACATCAATGGTACTTGTAGAAGCTTAAACTAGCTGCGTAACATGAGAATGAAAATCATTGGTTCTTGCAGAAGCTTAAACGTGCTGTGTAACACAAGAATGAACCTCATTGGTTCTTGCTGAGCCTCAAATGTGCTGCGTAACATGAGAATAAAACTTATTGGTTCTTGCAGAAGCTCAAATGTGCTGCGTAACATGAAAATTGACCTCATTGGTTCTTGCTGAAGCTCTAACATGCTGCGTAACATGAGAATGAACCTCATTGGTTCTTGATGAAGCTCAAACGTGCTGCGTAACACGAGAATGAACCTCATTGGTTCTTGCTGAAGGAGCTTAAACTTGCTGCCTAACACGAGAATGAACCTCAGTGGTTCTTGCAGAAGCTTAAACATGCTGCCTAACACGAGACTGACCCTCATTGGTTCTTGCTGAGGCTCAAATGTGCTGCGTAACATGAGAATGAACCTCATTGGTTCTTGCAGAAGCTTAAACGTGCTGCGTAACACGAGAATGAACATCATTGGTTCTTGCTGAAGCTTAAAATTGCTGCATAACACAAGAATGAACCTCATTGGTTCTTGCAGAAGCTCAAACGTGCTGCGTAACATGAGAATGAACGTCATTGGTTCTTGCTAAAGCTTAAACTTGCTGCGTAACACGAGAATGAACATCATTGGTTCTTGCTGAAGCTTAAAATTGCTGCATAACACAAGAATGAACCTCATTGGTTCTTGCAGAAGCTCAAACGTGCTGCGTAACATGAGAATGAACCATATTCATTCTTGCAGAAGCTCAAACGTGCTGCGTAACACGAGAACCTCTTTGGTTCTTGCTGAAGCTCAAACGTGCTGCGTAACACGAGAATGAACCTCTTTGGTTCTTGCTGAAGCTCGAACGTGCTGCTTAACACAAGAATAAATCTCATTGGTTCTTGCTGAAGCTTAAACTAGCTGCCTAACACGAGAATGAACCTCATTGGTTCTTTCTGAAGCTTAAAACATGGTGCGTAACACGAGAATGAACCTCATTGGTTCTTGCCGATGCTTAAACGTGCTGCGTAACATGACAATAAACCTCATTGGTTCTTGCTGAAGCTTAAACTTGCTGCGTAACACGAGAATGAACCTCATTGGTTCTTGCAGAAGCTTAAAGTTGCTGCGTAACACGAGAATGAACATCTTTGGTTCTTGCAGAAGCTTAAACGTGCTGCGTAACACGAGAATGAACCTCATTGGTTCTTGCAGAAGCTTAAAGTTGCTGCGTAACACGAGAATGAACCTCATTGGTTCTTGCAGAAGCTTAAACGTGCTGCGTAACACGAGAATTAACCTCATTGGTTCTTGCCGATGCTTAAACGTGCTGCGTTTCACGAAAATGAACCTCATTGGTTCTTGCAGAAGCTTAAATGTGCTGCGTAACACGAGAATGAACCTCATTGGTTCTTGCAGAAGCTTAAATGTGCTGCGTAACACGAGAATGAACCTCATTGGTTCTTGCCGATGCTTAAACGTGCTGCGTTACACGAAAATGAAACTCAATGGTTCTTGTAGAAGCTTAAATGTGCTGCGTAACATGAGAATGAACATCATTGGTTCTTGCAGAAGCTTAAACGTGCTGTGTAACACATCAATGAACCTCATTGGTTCTTGCAGAAGCTTAAACGTGCTGCGTACGTAACATGAGAATGAACCTCATTTGTTCTTGCAGAAGCTTAAAAGTGCTGCGTAACACAAGAATGAACCTCATTGGTTCTTGCAGAAGCTTAAACGTGCTGCGTAACAAGAATAAACCTCATTGGTTCTTGCAGAAGCTTAAACGTGCTGCGTAACATGAGAATAAAACTTATTGGTTCTTGCTAAAGCTTAAACTTGCTGCGTAACACGAGAATGAACCTCATTGGTTCTTGCAGAAGCTTAAACTTGCTGCGTAACATGAGAATTAACCTCATTGATTCTTGCAGAACCTTAAACTTGCTGCGTAACGAGAATTAACCTCATTGATTTTTGCAGAAGCTTAAACTTGCTGCGTAACATGAGAATGAACATCAATGGTACTTGTAGAAGCTTAAACTAGCTGCGTAACATGAGAATGAAAATCATTGGTTCTTGCAGAAGCTTAAACGTGCTGTGTAACACAAGAATGAACCTCATTGGTTCTTGCTGAGCCTCAAATGTGCTGCGTAACATGAGAATAAAACTTATTGGTTCTTGCAGAAGCTCAAATGTGCTGCGTAACATGAAAATTGACCTCATTGGTTCTTGCTGAAGCTCTAACATGCTGCGTAACATGAGAATGAACCTCATTGGTTCTTGATGAAGCTCAAACGTGCTGCGTAACACGAGAATGAACCTCATTGGTTCTTGCTGAAGGAGCTTAAACTTGCTGCCTAACATGAGAATGAACATCATTGGTTCTTGCAGAAGCTTAAACGTGCTGTGTAACACATCAATGAACCTCATTGGTTCTTGCAGAAGCTTAAACGTGCTGCGTACGTAACATGAGAATGAACCTCATTTGTTCTTGCAGAATCTTAAACGTGCTGCGTAACATGAGAATGAACGTCATTGGTTCTTGCTAAAGCTTAAACTTGCTGCGTAACTCGAGAATGAACATCATTGGTTCTTGCTGAAGCTTAAAATTGCTGCATAACACAAGAATGAACCTCATTGGTTCTTGCAGAAGCTCAAACGTGCTGCGTAACATGAGAATGAACCATATTCATTCTTGCAGAAGCTCAAACGTGCTGCGTAACACGAGAACCTCTTTGGTTCTTGCTGAAGCTCAAACGTGCTGCGTAACACGAGAATGAACCTCATTTGTTCTTGCCGATGCTTAAACGTGCTCCGTAACATGAGAATGAACCTCTTTGGTTCTTGCTGAAGCTCGAACGTGCTGCTTAACACAAGAATAAATCTCATTGGTTCTTGCTGAAGCTTAAACTAGCTGCCTAACACGAGAATGAACCTCATTGGTTCTTTCTGAAGCTTAAAACATGGTGCGTAACACGAGAATGAACCTCATTGGTTCTTGCCGATGCTTAAACGTGCTGCGTAACATGACAATAAACCTCATTGGTTCTTGCTGAAGCTTAAACTTGCTGCGTAACACGAGAATGAACCTCATTGGTTCTTGCCGATGCTTAAACGTGCTGCGTAACATGACAATAAACCTCATTGGTTCTTGCAGAAGCTTAAAGTTGCTGCGTAACACGAGAATGAACATCATTGGTTCTTGCAGAAGCTTAAACGTGCTGCGTAACACGAGAATGAACCTCATTGGTTCTTGCAGAAGCTTAAAGTTGCTGCGTAACACGAGAATGAACCTCATTGGTTCTTGCAGAAGCTTAAACGTGCTGCGTAACACGAGAATTAACCTCATTGGTTCTTGCCGATGCTTAAACGTGCTGCGTTTCACGAAAATGAACCTCATTGGTTCTTGCAGAAGCTTAAATGTGCTGCGTAACACGAGAATGAACCTCATTGGTTCTTGCCGATGCTTAAACGTGCTGCGTTACACGAAAATGAAACTCAATGGTTCTTGTAGAAGCTTAAATGTGCTGCGTAACATGAGAATGAACATCATTGGTTCTTGCAGAAGCTTAAACGTGCTGTGTAACACATCAATGAACCTCATTGGTTCTTGCAGAAGCTTAAACGTGCTGCGTACGTAACATGAGAATGAACCTCATTTGTTCTTGCAGAAGCTTAAAAGTGCTGCGTAACACAAGAATGAACCTCATTGGTTCTTGCAGAAGCTTAAACGTGCTGCGTAACAAGAATAAACCTCATTGGTTCTTGCAGAAGCTTAAACGTGCTGCGTAACATGAGAATAAAACTTATTGGTTCTTGCAGAACCTCAAATGTGCTGTGTAACATGAAAATTGACCTCATTGGTTCTTGCTGAAGCTCAAACGTGCTGCGTAACATGATAATGAACCTCATTGGTTATTGCTAAAGCTTAAACTTGCTGCGTAACACGAGAATGAACCTCATTGGTTCTTGCTGAAGCTTAAAATTGCTGCATAACACAAGAATGAACCTCATTGGTTCTTACAGAAGCTCAAACGTGCTACGTAACATGAGAATGAACCATATTCATTCTTGCAGAAGTTCAAACGTGCTGCGTAACACGAGAACCTCTTTGGTTCTTGCTGAAGCTCAAACGTGCTGCGTAACACGAGAATGAACCTCATTTGTTCTTGCTGATGCTTAAACGTGCTGCGTAACATGAGAATAAACCTCATTGGTTCTTGCTGAAGCTTAAACTAGCTGCCTAACACTAGAATGAACCTCATTGGTTCTTTCTGAAGCTTAAAACATGGTGCGTAACACGAGAATGAACCTCATTGGTTCTTGCCGATGCTTAAACGTGCTGCGTAGCATGAGAATAAACCTCATTGGTTCTTGCTGAAGCTAAAACTTGCTGCGTCACACGAGAATGAACCTCATTGGTTCTTGCAGAAGCTTAAAATTGCTGCGTAACACGGGAATGAACCTCATTGTTTCTTGCAGAAGCTTAAACGTGCTGCGTAACACGAGAATGAACCTCATTGGTTCTTGCAGAAGCTTAAAGTTGCTGCGTAACACGAGAATGAACCTCATTGGTTCTTGCAGAAGCTTAAACGTGCTGCGTAACACGAGAATGAACCTCATTGGTTCTTGCCGATGCTTAAACGTGCTGCGTTACACGAAAATGAAACTCATTGGTTCTTGCAGAAGCTTAAATGTGCTGCGTAACATGAGAATGAACATCTTTGGTTCTTGGAGAAGCTTAAACGTGCTGTGTAACACGTCAATGAACCTCATTGGTTCTTGCAGAAGCTTAAACGTGCTGCGTACGTAACATGAGAATGAACCTCATTTGTTCTTGCAGAAGCTTAAAAGTGCTGTATAACACAAGAATGAACCTCATTGGTTCTTGCAGAAGCTTAAACGTGCTGCGTAACACAAGAATGAGCCTCATTGGTTTTTGCAGAAGCTTAAACGTGCTGCGTAACATGATAATGAACCTCATTGGTTCTTGCTAAAGCTTAAACTTGCTGCGTAACACGAGAATGAACCTCATTGGTTCTTGCAGAAGCTTAAACTTGCTGCGTAACATGAGAATTAACCTCATTGATTCTTGCAGAACCTTAAACTTGCTGCGTAGCGAGAATTAACCTTGATTGATTTTTGCAGAAGCTTAAACTTGCTGCGTAACATGAGAATGAACATCAATGGTACTTGTAGAAGCTTAAACTAGCTGCGTAACATGAGAATGAAAATCATTGGTTCTTGCAGAAGCTTAAACGTGCTGTGTAACACGAGAATGAACCTCATTGGTTCTTGCTGAGCCTCAAATGTGCTGCGTAACATGAGAATAAAACTTATTGGTTCTTGCAGAAGCTCAAATGTGCTGCGTAACATGAAAATTGACCTCATTGGTTCTTGCTGAAGCTCAAACCTGCTGCGTAACATGAGAATGAACCTCATTGGTTCTTGCTGAAGGAGCTTAAACTTGCTGCCTAACACGAGAATGAACCTCATTGGTTCTTGCAGAAGCTCAAACATGCTACCTAACACGAGAATGAACCTCATTGGTTCTTGCCGAAGCTTAAACATGCTGCGTAACATGAGAATAAAACTTATTGGTTCTTGCAGAACCTCAAATGTGCTGTGTAACATGAAAATTGACCTCATTGGTTCTTGCTGAAGCTCTAACGTGCTGCGTAACATGAGAATGAACCTCATTGGTTCTTGATGAAGCTCAAACGTGCTGCGTAACACGAGAATGAACCTCATTGGTTCTTGCTGAAGGAGCTTAAACTTGCTGCCTAACACGAGAATGAACCTCAGTGGTTCTTGCAGAAGCTTAAACATGCTGCCTAACACGAGACTGACCCTCATTGGTTCTTGCTGAGGCTCAAATGTGCTGCGTAACATGAGAATGAACCTCATTGGTTCTTGCAGAATCTTAAACGTGCTGCGTAACATGAGAATGAACGTCATTGGTTCTTGCTAAAGCTTAAACTTGCTGCGTAACACGAGAATGAACATCATTGGTTCTTGCTGAAGCTTAAAATTGCTGCATAACACAAGAATGAACCTCATTGGTTCTTGCAGAAGCTCAAACGTGCTGCGTAACATGAGAATGAACCATATTCATTCTTGCAGAATCTGAAACGTGCTGCGTAACACGAGAACCTCTTTGGTTCTTGCTGAAGCTCAAACGTGCTGCGTAACACGAGAATGAACCTCATTTGTTCTTGCCGATGCTTAAACGTGCTCCGTAACATGAGAATGAACCTCTTTGGTTCTTGCTGAAGCTCGAACGTGCTGCTTAACACAAGAATAAATCTCATTGGTTCTTGCTGAAGCTTAAACTAGCTGCCTAACACGAGAATGAACCTCATTGGTTCTTTCTGAAGCTTAAAACATGGTGCGTAACACGAGAATGAACCTCATTGGTTCTTGCCGATGCTTAAACGTGCTGCGTAACATGACAATAAACCTCATTGGTTCTTGCTGAAGCTTAAACTTGCTGCGTAACACGAGAATGAACCTCATTGGTTCTTGCAAAAGCTTAAAGTTGCTGCGTAACACGAGAATGAACATCATTGGTTCTTGCAGAAGCTTAAACGTGCTGCGTAACACGAGAATGAACCTCATTGGTTCTTGCAGAAGCTTAAAGTTGCTGCGTAACACGAGAATGAACCTCATTGGTTCTTGCAGAAGCTTAAACGTGCTGCGTAACACGAGAATGAACCTCATTGGTTCTTGCCGATGCTTAAACGTGCTGCGTTTCACGAAAATGAACCTCATTGGTTCTTGCAGAAGCTTAAATGTGCTGCGTAACACGAGAATGAACCTCATTGGTTCTTGCCGATGCTTAAACGTGCTGCGTTACACGAAAATGAAACTCATTGGTTCTTGCAGAAGCTTAAATGTGCTGCGTAACATGAGAATGAACATCATTGGTTCTTGCAGAAGCTTAAACGTGCTGTGTAACACATCAATGAACCTCATTGGTTCTTGCAGAAGCTTAAACGTGCTGCGTACGTAACATGAGAATGAACCTCATTTGTTCTTGCAGAAGCTTAAAAGTGCTGCGTAACACAAGAATGAACCTCATTGGTTCTTGCAGAAGCTTAAACGTGCTGCGTAACACAAGAATAAACCTCATTGGTTCTTGCAGAAGCTTAAACGTGCTGCGTAACATGATAATGAACCTCATTGGTTCTTGCTAAAGCTTAAACTTGCTGCGTAACACGAGAATGAACCTCATTGGTTCTTGCAGAAGCTTAAACGTGCTGCGTATAATGAGAATGAACCTCATTGGTTCTTGCAGAAGTTCAAACATGCTGCCTAACACGAGACTGAACCTCATTGGTTCTTGCTGATGCTCAAACGTGCTGCGTAGCACGAGAATGAACCTCATTGGTTCTTGTAGAAGCTTAAACTTGCTGCGTAACATGAGAATTAACCTCATTGATTCTTGCAGAAGCTTAAACTTGCTGCGTAACATGAGAATGAACATCAATGGTACTTGTAGAAGCTTAAACTAGCTGCGTAACATGAGAATGAAAATCATTGGTTCTTGCAGAAGCTTAAACGTGCTGTGTAACACGAGAATGAACCTCATTGGTTCTTGCTGAGCCTCAAATGTGCTGCGTAACATGAGAATAAAACTTATTGGTTCTTGCAGAAGCTCAAATGTGCTGCGTAACATGAAAATTGACCTCATTGGTTCTTGCTGAAGCTCAAACCTGCTGCGTAACATGAGAATGAACCTCATTGGTTCTTGCTGAAGCTCAAACGTGCTGCGTAACACGAGAATGAACCTCATTTGTTCTGCCTGAAGGAGCTTAAACTTGCTGCCTAACGAGAGTATGAACCTCATTGGTTCTTGCAGAAGCTCAAACATGCTACCTAACACGAGAATGAACCTCATTGGTTCTTGCCGAAGCTTAAACATGCTGCGTAACATGAGAATAAAACTTATTGGTTCTTGCAGAACCTCAAATGTGCTGTGTAACATGAAAATTGACCTCATTGGTTCTTGCTGAAGCTCAAATGTGCTGCGTAACATGAGAATGAACCTCATTGGTTCTTGATAAAGCTCAAACGTGCTGCGTAACACGAGAATGAACCTCATTGGTTCTTGCTGAAGGAGCTTAAACTTGCTGCCTAACACGAGAATGAACCTCAGTGGTTCTTGCAGAAGCTTAAACATGCTGCCTAACACGAGACTGACCCTCATTGGTTCTTGCTGAGGCTCAAATGTGCTGCGTAACATGAGAATGAACCTCATTGGTTCTTGCAGAATCTTAAACGTGCTGCGTAACATGAGAATGAACGTCATTGGTTCTTGCTAAAGCTTAAACTTGCTGCGTAACACGAGAATGAACGTCATTGGTTCTTGCAGAAGCTTAAAATTGCTGCATAACACAAGAATGAACCTCATTGGTTCTTGCAGAAGCTCAAACGTGCTGCGTAACATCAGAATGAACCATATTCATTCTTACAGAAGCTCAAACGTGCTGCGTAACACGAGAACCTCTTTGGTTCTTGCTGAAGCTCAAACGTGCTGCGTAACACGAGAATGAACATCATTTGTTCTTGCCGATGCTTAAACGTGCTGCGTAACATGAGAATGAACCTCTTTGGTTCTTGCTGGAGCTCAAACGTGCTGCTTATCACAAGATTAAACCTCATTGGTTCTTGCTGAAGCTTAAACTAGCTGCCTAACACGAGAATGAACCTCATTGGTTCTTTCTGAAGCTTAAAACATGGTGCGTAACACGAGAATGAACCTCATTGGTTCTTGCCGATGCTTAAACGTGCTGCGTAACATGAGAATAAACCTCATTGGTTCTTTGCTGAAGCTTAAACTTGCTGCGTAACACGAGAATGAACCTCATTGGTTCTTGCAGAAGCTTAAAGTTGCTGCGTAACACGAGAATGAACCTCATTGGTTCTTGCAGAAGCTTAAACGTGCTGCGTAACACGAGAATGAACCTCATTGGTTCTTGCCAATGCTTAAACGTGCTGCGTTTACACGAAAATGAACCTCATTGGTTCTTGCAGAAGCTTAAATGTGCTGCGTAACACGAGAATGAACCTCATTGGTTCTTGCCGATGCTTAAACGTGCTGCGTTACACGAAAATGAAACTCATTGGTTCTTGCAGAAGCTTAAATGTGCTGCGTAACATGAGAATGAACATCATTGGTTCTTGCAGAAGCTTAAACGTGCTGTGTAACACGTCAATGAACCTCATTGGTTCTTGCAGAAGCTTAAACGTGCTGCGTACGTAACATGAGAATGAACCTCATTTGTTCTTGCAGAAGCTTAAAAGTGCTGCGTAACACAAGAATGAATCTCATTGGTTCTTGCAGAAGCTTAAACGTGCTGCGTAACAAAAATGAACCTCATTGGTTCTTGTAGAAGCTTAAACGTGCTGCGTAACATGATAATGAACCTCATTGGTTCTTGCTAAAGCTTAAACTTGCTGCGTAACACGAGAATGAACCTCATTGGTTCTTGCAGAAGCTTAAACGTGCTGCGTATAATGAGAATGAACCTCATTGGTTCTTGCTGAAGCTTAAACGTGCTGCGTAACACGAGAATGAACTTCATGTGTTCTTGCAGAAGCTTAAACTTGCTATGTAACATGAGAATGAACCTCATTGGTTCTTGCAGAAGCTTAAACGTGCTGCGTAACATGAGAATGAACCTCACTGGTTCTTGCTGAAGCTTAAACTTGCTGCGTAACACGAGAATGAACCTCATTGGTTCTTGCAGAAGCTTACACTTGCTGCATAACATAAGAATGAACCTCGTTGGTTTGAGGCTCAGTAAGAACGTGCTACATAACTTGAGAATTAACTTCTTTGGTTCTTGCAGTAGTTTAAACATTGCTGCGTAACACAAGAATGAACCTCATTGGTTCTTGCAGAAGCTCAAACGTGCTGCATAACACGAGAATGAACCTCATTGGTTCTTGCAGAAGCTTAAACTTGCTTCGTAACATGAGAATGAACCTCATTGGTTCTTGCAGAAGCTTAAACGTGCTGCGTAACATGAGAATTAACCTCATTGGTTCTTGCAGAAGCTCAAACGTGCTGCGTAACACGAGAATGAACTTCATTGGTTTTGCAGAAGCTTAAACTTGCTGCGTAACATGAGAATGAATCTCATTGGTTCTTGCTAAAGCTTAAACTTGCTGCGTAACACGAGAATGAACCTCATTGGTTCTTGCAGACGCTTAAACATGCTGCATAACATGAGAATGAACCTCATTGGTTCTTGCTGAGCCTCAAACGTGCTGCATAACATGAGAATCAACCTCATTGGTTTTTGCAGAAGCTCAAACGTGCTGCGTAACATGAGAATCAACCTCATTGGTTCTTGCAGAAGCTCAAACGTGCTGCGTAACATGAGAATCAACCTCATTGGTTCTTGCAGAAGCTCAAACGTGCTGTGTAACACGAGAATGAACCTCATTGGTTCTTGCTGAAGCTCAAACGTGCTGTGTAACATGAGAATGAACCTCATTGGTTCTTGCAGAAGCTCAAACGGGCTGCGTAACACGAGAATGAACCTCATTGGTTCTTGCAGAAGCTTAAACTTGCTACGTAACACAAGAATGAACCTCATTGGTTCTTGCAGAAGCTCAAATGTGCTGCGTAACATGAGAATGAACCTCATTGGTTCTTGCTAAAGCTTACACTTGCTGTGTAACACGAGAATGAACCTCATTGGTTCTTGCAGAAGCTTAAACGTGCTGCATAACACGAGAATGAACCTCATTGGTTCTTGCTGAGCCTCAAACGTGCTGCGTAACATGAGAATCAACCTCATTGGTTCTTGCAGAAGCTCGAACGTGCTGCGTAACATGAGAATCAACCTCATTGGTTCTCGCTGAAGCTCAAACGTGCTGTGTAACATGAGAATCAACCTCATTGGTTCTTGCAGTAGCTCAAACGTGCTGCGTAACACGAGAATGAACCTCATTGGTTCTTGATGAAGCTCAAACGTGCTGCGAAACATGAGAATGAACCTCATAGGTTCTTGCAGAAGCTGAAACTGGCTGCTTAACATAAATGCTCTGTACATTTTTACATACCTGATGCATGCTTTTAAAAGATTTTTGAATTTCCCATCTTCCCAAACCTTATTTGTCACTGACCCTAAAACAGAATAACTATGACACAAGTTTGCTGTGCAAATCGGCACACTAATTTGAACATATGACTGAAACGCAGCCATATGTTGCTCACTGCTGCATCCCGCTTATCTTACTGGAATCTGTATCCTTCTAAAGGATTCTCTCCGACCCTGAAAAGAGTTAGTTTTGTTAAGCCGCTTTTACACTACACAGTACCAGCTCGACACGACACGACTCGACTCGACTCGCCTTTGTTTGGTTTTCCTCTGTGTAAAAGTTGTACCTGTACCTGCTTTCGGGTACTTTTTTTCGTATCACCTCCGACGAGGTTCTGAGTGAGCTGAGGCGATACTAAAATGTGACGTGAAAACACTGCAGGCTGCTGATTGGTCAGAGAGAATCCTCACTTTTCACTGCGTCATCATTGCACGCGCCAGACGGAGCTGTTTTTTTCAGCAGTAACAGGCAGTTTGAGTCATTCCACCAGCAGGGAACAGTCCAGGTAAAGGTCTGAGAAAGAGATTTTGTGCCTGTTTGAGATGATTCACCACAAGATGACGTTCACTTGCAGAGAGCGCAAGTTACTGGATGGCACGTAAGTCTGAAGTAATGAGTTTAGGTAAAAGGGAGCAGAACCAGTGGTTGTTCTGTAGGCAAACATCAGTGACTTGAATTTGATGCAAGCGGCAACTGGCAACCAGCGCAATTTTGTGAGAGGAGTGACGTGCTGTCTTCAGCTTGTTGAAGACCACTCTAGCTGCAGCATTCCGGATCAGTTGCAGAGGTTTGACAGAGCAAGCTGGAAGACCTGCTAGGAGAGCATTACAATAGTCCAGTCTGGATAGAACAAGCGCTTGGACAAGGAGTTGTGTAGCATGCTCTGATAGGAAGGGCCTGATCCTTCTAATGTTGTATAAAGCAAATCTACAGGACCGGGCCGTTCTAGTAATGTGGTCTGTGAAGTTCAATTGATCATCAATGACAACTCCAAAGTTCCTGGCTGACCTTGATGGATGACGAGCCTAGCTGAATGGAGAAGTTGTGGTGTAGTGTTGGGTTGGCCGGGACCACAAGCAGATGATCCAAAAGCTTCCTGTTCTCTTTGCTTCAAACCATTGTTGCATCACATCCAAACAGACTCTTGGGTTCCGCTGGCTGATCATGAGTATGTCATTTATCCTTTACAGCCATTGTGGGCAAATTCAACCACTGATTTCTCTTGCTTACAAATGCCAAGCCGAAAGATCTTCATGTGGACAACTTGACCAGTACTGGATCCAGTTAGTCACTGTAGGAGTCTCTGTCTGTGACGTTCCCTGCTAACAAATGGATCTTGCTTAATTATGTTATCCACTATGTAGTGCTTTGAAAGGCTAGCACACTCAACTGTTCGCGCAATGGAGAGGAACACAAAGAACAGTGTATTTGAACCTTGCAGGTTCTTTCACACTGGCATTTGGTGCACTCACAGACTCCTTTTGCATGAAATGAACATACGAGTGATGTGAAGTTCATTTGGATGATATGAACGCTGTATTCTAAACCTAAAGTTTGCTTGAAAAGGTGTTTCTTTAGCATTCTCCTCATCTCTTATATCTCTTATGGTACATGCACGGCATACAAACACAAGTGTTCTTTCTCTCTCCCTAAGGTTCTACTGATTAATCCAATGTAACAAAAACATGAATAAAACAGCAAAGCTATAGGATGTTCTCTTCCTGAGTCATTACCCAGATACAGTGGTGAACAGCTGCCGTTGATGACGCATCCATGGTTTGGATCCAAAAGCACAATGTGAAGAGATGGGGAAGGATGAGGGGAGGAATCAGACTCGGGTGCAGACCAAGCAATGGAAGTGTGAAAGCACTGAAGTGTCCAGCGTACTGTTTGCGGGGCCACTGTACTATACTATGTGAGATGCATGAATTACGTTACATAAATGTAATTGACTGTGCTGTTTCTCTCTCTCTCTCAGATATAGATGAGTGTGTGCGTGATCACAGGTGTCAGTTTGGCTGTCAGAATGTTGCGGGTGGTTTCCGCTGCAGCTGTCCACAGGGATACACTCAACACCAGCAGTGGAACCAATGTGTGGGTTAGTGTACACACACACACACACACACAATTGTTGGGTTTCCAAGTTTTATGGGCACTTTCCATAGACATAATTTTTATACTGTACAAACTGTATATTCTATAACCCTAAACTTTGCAACCTAAGCTTAAATGGGAGTAAAACAGAGATTGTTGCATTTAGAGCAGACCTAACTGAAATCTCACTGTCTAACTCTATGTCAAGCCTCATGTGAAAAATCTGGGAGTCCTTCAGGGGTGTGTTTCCCGAAAGCAGCATAAGCCAACTATGATCATAAGTTCCATCGTTATCAGCATAGTTCAACGAGTCTGTGTTTCCCGAAAACATCGCTCAGACAAACATTTGCAAACAGCATCGCAGAGTTGCGGTTTGGAGCGACAGATCTCATCCTTCTATCAAGAATCAGTTTCTTGTTTGCATGACGTGGACTCTTGAGCCAAATAAGCAAGCTGACATTCAGTACAATCTATATATTTTATTTAGAATACATACAAATGTAATTTACGTCTTTTAGTTTGTCAAGAGATTTAAATCACAGTTTTAAGAGCGCGCATGTGTGAACGTGCTCTACTACGTAAGAACGAGCCTATGATTGAATCTGGAAATAAAGCAAAAAAAAGGAGAAAAATTTGAAATAGTCCTCAGATACCATGCCCGTAATTTATAGCAAAACATCTAGCATTAATTCAATCTCAAGTTCTTTTAATAAAACTGTTTATTACTCCATCACCTGTGTGACGTCATTAACCAACGTGGTTGAACGACCAATTTGCGACAGTACGGTTTCAGGAAACAGTCGTGACTATCTAGCACTATGTACTATCTATCTAGTACTATGGTAGCAACCTGACTGTAGCAGAGAGTTACTGCGTTGTAAGGGAAACACACCCCTGGACAGTGCTCTAAAGCTTGATAGAAACTTGATTTTACAACTTGCTATCAATTGCGAGTCTTGGTGAAAATGGTATTTTCTCTTTTTTTTTTTATAATTTTGATGATCCTTGCTTTTATTTCCTTGACACTCTAACGCTCTTGTACTTGGGTATCCGCTCCTAAACTTTGGAACAGCTTGCCAAATCAAATCAGAACTGACCCACATTTTTAAATCAAAGTTAAAACATATCTTTTTGATCTTTCCTACAATCTGTGATGCTTTACTGTTTTTCTTAACTGCAGATGACAATGAGTGCTTGAACCCGGGCAACTGTGGTTCAGCTTCCTGTTTCAACACGCTGGGCAGCTTTAAGTGTGGCTGTCCATCTGGCTTTACCTTTGACCCCGTGTCCACGAGCTGTGAAGACGTGGACGAGTGTGTGTCCTCCATGAGTCCCTGCAGATACGCCTGCTCAAACACACAGGGGGGATTCGTGTGCGGATGTCCCGCGGGATATTACAGAGCGGGACAGGGGTGAGTCTGCACCAAATACTGTTACACTAAAGTCATGTGGAATATTTACATAGCAAGACAGATTATAGTTGAATAGTGAATAGTGGACAAGTAATAGGGATTTCATTATAATGTTAGAAATGATTAAACTATGTATTATTTGTTAGCAATTTTTGGGCAAATCGAATGAAACCTGCTCAAAACATGGCTAAATTTTTGCACAAAAAAATCATTATACTCTTAATTTTGTGTTTTTTACTGATTGATTATTATACTATGTTGTGTAATACAATACAACTACTATATTACAGTAATGAGAATCATCATTGATGATTCCCTTTAATGGGACTAAAAAAAAATATTTAAACAAAAAAAAAACTAGTTCTTTTCCCTGTAATGCATCTGAACACTTTTTGTATTTATTACAGTAATGAAACTTCAGCATGGTAATTAATAAAACATTTAAATGGACCTTGATCCTTTAGTTTCTTACCATGCAAACAGTGGGAAAGCGGCCTTTCTCTTTATAGTTTTATATTATGAATATTGTTGGCTCTTTTAAAAAAAGAGGAACAATCGTCATTTGTCAGTTGCTTTGGACAAAAGTGTCTGCTAAATGCGAATGACATGGGTAGAAATACATGTAGCCAGCATTCTGTGTTATTTATAATGTGCCTTATATTTGGATCTTTCTCTTCAGTGAGATTGAATGAGTGTGTTCCTGCAGGCACTGTGTATCTGCTGCTGGTTTTGGAGGTGATGAACTTGGACCAGAAGAAGAAAACGCTCTTTCTCCTGAAACCTGCTATGGCTGCAAAACCAGTGGACAAAAGAAGAAAAGTATCAGGAGAAGAGACACTTCAAACTTCACACAGGTAAAAGACGAGAAAAAATCAAGAGCATTTTATCATAGGGCTTGATTCACCCAAAAATTAAAATAGTCTAAAATACTAACCCTCATGTTGTTCCAAACCCGTAAGACCTTTGTTCATCTTCAGAACACAAATGAAGATCTTTTTGATGAAATCTGAGAGCTTTCTGTCCCTCCATTGACAGCTATTCAACTACCACTTTCAGAAAGGTAGTAAAGTTAAAGTAATCCATGTGACTCCAATCTCCAATGCGCATTCATTTCACGCAACAATGTCTAACACACATGGTGCTCGCATCAATGCACCCAGGAGATTAATATTTTGTAAATAAAGTAGTAAGTTGTTTTTTTGTGCAAACAAAACACTCACTTTATAAAATTGAGGTTAACCCACTGGAGTCACATGGATTACCTTAAAGGGTAACTAAATCCCTGGTCAGAGCCTGACTCCACCCACTGGCAATATTTGAAAAATGCTGGAAAAGTGGGCAGAGCCCAGCGGAGGTGGGGCGTGCACCTGAGACGCGTCTTTCTTTAGGCAAGGGTGTGGTTAACTGGTGGTTGCTTACATCACAAACCACCGTAACATCCAATAGGAAAATTCAACTGCAGTAGCCACCGTTCAACCTGAAGAGGGCAGCACTCAGACGTTTTTACACCATATATTGTAGAATTAAAACGCTTTAAACCTAAATGTAAAAAAAATTACTTGAATCAATGAACAGCAATAATAAAGCCCCAGTCTTACAGATCATTAACTAAAAAAAGTTGGTTTAGGGTTTAGTTACCCTTTAATGTATTTTACCACTTTCAAGCCCCAGAAAGGTAGTATTTGCTTAGCTGTCAATAGAGGGACAGAAAGCTCTCAGATTTCATCAAAAAGATCTTCATTTTCTGATGATGAACGAAAATCTTACAGGTTTGGACAACATGAGGGCAAGTAATTTATGAGAGAAAATGTTTGTGTGAACGCTTTAAAAATGTGTTGGACTGTTAGTTTCATTCCTCTTCTAAATGAATGCTGCATGTGGATGTCCGTTCACTGAACCTCATAACTGTAATATAATATTCTGCTGTTCCTACAGGAAGCAGTTAGTCTGGCCAGTGTGGACGTGGATCAGCCGCTGAAGTTACTTCTCTTGCGTTCACAACTCAAACCCAGAGCAGCCGTCCTGGAGCTGGTGCCTGCGGTCCGATCCCTCGTCCAGCGCGAGACCTACTCTATCACAGCCGGAAACCAGGACAGTCTCTTCCAGATCAGACAGTGGGCAGGGGTCAGTTACCTGCACCGCACACACAGGACCTCCTCAAGGACACACTACACCCTGCAGATCAGAGGTTCTGATGACCCCGATGACCCCGAGCAACCCGCTCCAGCCCTGCTCATCACACTCCACATCACACTCCAGTAGAGTAGCAGTTCTGATGACCCGTTCCAGCCCTGCTCATCACACTCCACATCACACTCCTCATCACACTCCTCATCACACTCTACATCACACTCCACATCACACTCCTCATCACACTCCTCATCACACTCCTCATCACACTCTTCATCACTCCACATCACACTCCACATCACTCTTCATCACTCCACATCACACTCCTCATCACACTCCACATCACACTCCACATCACTCTTCATCACTCCACATCACACTCCTCATCACACTCCACATCACACTCCATCACTCCACATCACACTCATCACACTCCACATCACACTCTTCATCACTCCACATCACACTCCACATCACACTCTTCATCACTCCACATCACAGTCCACATCACACTCATCACTCCACATCACACTCTTCATCACTCCACATCACACTCCTCATCACTCCACATCACACTCCACATCACTCCTCATCACTCCACATCACACTCATCACACTCCAATAGAGGAGCAGGATCAAGTCTGAGCAGATCATCACTGCTCTCCAACATGCGCCACCGTGATTATTGTCTGAATACGTAAGACTCATTGAAACACACACAGCTGAATTGTTTTTATATGGAGCTAATCATATTTTCTTTCCCCAAACCCTCACAGAATTAATGTTTTTTATTAAATAAAACTTTTAAGTATGTTTGTTTTTAAGCCTTTCGAAATTTCCGATCTGAGATGCTCACATAAAATGTTTACATCGCAATGTCCATGATATTGTACACAATTTTCTTCATAAAGCATGTATACAAGCACACATACTGTCTTACGCAGCTTGAAAGGGCCTAGTTGGGGACATATTTTCCATTTTTAAAATGTAAATGGAGAAAACCCCACTATATTTATGTATGAAATTTGCATAGTGTTGGGAGGCTATTACGTGGCTAAGATGGAAAGCCTCTTTGTTTTGAACTGGAACTCTGTCCCCCAAATCTCCCCAATTACCTGCATTTCCAGCCCTGATTATCTCCCTCTCTCGGTCTGTTGCAAAACAGTTCGTTCTTCTTAGTTATGGTTGACTGGAGATCATTGTAACATGTTTTGTTTCACTATAAATAGCATAAAGCTCCTGGGTGTAAGCTACTGGGTGTAGATTGTCCACAGTAAATAAACCTGTTAAACTGTATGTCTTGCCTCATTAACTCTTATAGCGCCTGTCTGTCTGTGTCTTTAGGTACAAGCCTACTATATGGTGATGTGTATCACTGCCACCATTAAATGATGCTTATAAAAGACAGAGTTTCACACGGCGGAGTTAACTGAGTGCCATGAGATCTTTCTGAGATCTTCAGCTGAATCACTGCTTGAAAACAGACACCATATTTATACTTTTTTTATTCAGGAGCTGGTTAACAAGCCTGGTTAATTTTGTCTGAGGGCCGATAACAAGGTTGTCTCTGAGGTTGAGAATCATTGAGGACCCAGTGGTAAAAGAGGAGTATCTGTATTTAGAGGCACCAACAAAAACAGAACAACTGATTACCATTTGTTTATTTTTATATATTGCAATAAAGATGTACAAAGCATCGATACCCTTAACCGTTAAAATGTTAGAAAAAAGCATGTGACAAATAACAGTACAGTATATCAAAACATTACTGTTCCAGCACAATCAATCAGAACCACCCTCATGGTTTAGCAGGAAACTCAAACCATTGGTCAACAGAGCATTTCTTTAAAAGGCATATAAAAGATAGAAATGTGACCAAACATTGAAAAAGAAAAAGATTGTGCAGACTATACCCAAACTAAAAAAAAACATCTTAAAACTACTGTAACAAAAAACAACCTGTAATAAATAATTTCACCATATTAATTCCACTCCTTTGATTAATCTGGTTAGGCTAAAAGATATTTACAGGTTAGTAAGGAAGAATAGTGTGAACTAGAGCTGGAACTCGTTGACCTTGATGTAACTCATTTTCACACGATAAGCTACTGAGAAAATGTGAGACAGACTTTGGCAACACATTCTGCAGGACGAGAAATGCTGTGACATGCCAAGGGCAAAATAACGTCTTCATCTACAGAAAAACCAGTGGAAACGTTGAGAGGCACTTTTAAAGCACCTCGTGGTGTGGAAACCTACAGCTGCAACTAATGCATTTCTACATCGGTGAGAAACACACATTATATGGTTGACACTCTCCCACTTTCTTTTCTAGATCTACATATAATATACAAATGTCTTCACCATTCAACTCCTACCTGTTATCTTGAATGATTATTTTGTCATACGTTGGTGTGTCTGTACAGCACTCGTTCTCCCGATCAAACAACAGGTTTTCAACAGGTAAGATTGTACCATCAGCTTCACTAATTTCACCCACTTCAAATGAAAACACATGCGCACACACACACATTTAACTTTTAAATATTAGTTTATATTGAAAACTATAAATGTGATTATATTCGTCACATGGATTATTTCTCAGGTAAGTGGCAGGGCAGAGAATTGCATGAATATAACATACACAGAACTGCAACACACTGCGCCTGCAAACTATTAGTGTTGGGAACCAGATTCAAAGTGTGACCAAACCAAAGACGCTCCATATTCATATTTTCAGCTGGACTGCAGTTAAACTGACCAACGCTTCAGTTAATGACCGGTTTAAACTAAGGCATGATGGGCCATACAACAAACATCTGGTCACATCCCAGCATTCAATCACAAGAACCAACCGGACAAACAATAACATTCAGGAACAGGACAGACTGAAATCCTGGACGTCAGACGTCTCCAACATTAAAGATGAACCCGGCTCTCAATCCTGAGTTTAGATTACAATATTTCAACGAGTCGCACGCAGTCCATCTGTATAGAGGAACAAATCAGCTTCATTCAACGCAGAAAACATTGTCTATGTAAGAGGGAAGATGGTGGTTTATCAAGGTACAGACTGCTTTATAAAACTAGGAAAGTGTAAAGATGGGAGAGCTTTCCTAGACGGTCAGGATTACATTCTCGTTCAGGCATTAGTCCATCTTTCATCACAGCTAGCCAGTATGGCTAGAAGACGACAAGTAAAAACAATCCTCACTTCATCTGTTAAGGCAAAGGTCTTCTCTGTGACTCCAGGGCTTTGCTCTCTTTTGGTTCATTGTTAGTTTGAAAGGATCTGACTTCTCTTTTCCTCCCTTCAGACAGCACTCATCCATCAGCCTCTCCTCGTCAAACCAAAAACTGTTCAACTGTACACAAGGGAAAACTAATATAGTTTTGTTAAAAGTTCTGACTTTTTACATTAGACTACGTGAAAGATGATTGTAATCACCCCGTAGTTCAGGTCTATCACTGGATCAAGAACATGCGCAAAAACACCACAACTCATTCAATGCTTAAAGGAAGACGTAAAACTTTGAAGAAAAAAACAACAGAAGAATAAAAACTGACTACAAAAAAAAAGCCAAAAAGTATTTTCTAATGCTGCACAGTGGAGACCTCAGTCCACTCGTGTTGAAGCGTGATCAAATCAAGGAAGGTTTACATTTAAAACCCAATAAACAGCCTAAAATCTATATTATAAATTACCAATCAGGGAAAAATGTAAGAATTTAATATGATCGCACAGGAAGGCACATCCACAAGGCTATAAGTGTTGCAAAGAACCGTGTTTTTCTTCAAAGAGAGAAAATAAGAAATGAGGTGATTATTGCTTCATCAAGAGCAAATTAAAAAGTACGAAAGAGGAAAAATAAATCCACAACTCAAAAAGTTGTGACAGTCATAGTAATAACAATGATAACAACAATCAGTGTAACAACGTGTGCTCAGAAACTGTGAGCTGAAGACAGTATAACCAGCAAACGTGATCTCTCCTGTTGGCGTAGAAGGAAGAACCGCTCTGGTTTCAGCTTCGTTGAGGAGCGTCTATCATCATCATCATTATCAGTCAGATGTGCTGTACTCTGTGTGTGTGTGTGTGTGTGTGTGTGTGTGTGTGTGTGTGTGTGTGTGTGTGTGTGTGTGTGTGTGTGTTCTACGAATAGAAGGTGAGGACGCTCTGATGGTTCCCACGCACTAACAGGATGGGCGGCAGGTCTTTGGAGAGTGTGTCCAGCCAGGCCATATACAGAGCGCTGGAGACGGCTCCTTTCCTGGCCAGTGGCATGCTCCTGTCACACACACACACACACACACGTTAATGCTGCTGGACTATAAAGAAAGGAACTCTCAAATGACCAGTGTCATGTTCATGTTTTTTGAGACAGAGACTTGTGCCTCAGAGCTGTAAATCCAAAAGGAGAAAATTAAATGGCACTGTTTTAGAAAAATTACAGTGTGAATGGCAGTAAAAAAACAGGGTTCGTACAGATACTGTAAAAAGAAATTCCAGGACTTTTAAGGGCTTGAAGCACTACTTTTTTGGTTTTCAAGGATCACAATCAGAGATCGCACTTATCAACCAATATCTTTAGGATTTTTTTAAACTCAAATTACAGATATAAGGTATCCAGAATACAACTTACAACGTATTTAATAAAATATATTAAATACAAAGTTTATAATATAAAATATTATTTATAGAACAATAATAGCCATTATAAAGTTGGCGTACTTTGCAGCACGTCTGATAAACCCTCATCAGACCTTTTCTTGATACGGTGTTGCATGAAAAGATTTTATTTGTTTTTTTTTTAATGAATTTTCATATATTTAAATAAGTCAGCCATATTTACAAAGTGGTACTTGAAAAGTGAAGCTTTCAGTCCTGGAAAACCCTTGAAAACCACACTGCTTGAATTTGACTTTTTGAAATGTAAGTACTTGAAGTACTTTAGCACCTTGTACGAACCCTGACACACAGAGTGAAGAACTGTAACTAAACTATGATTCAACTTTAAACTGATTGGTCGAGCATGCGTGCTGATATAACAGTCTTTTCAATGCATCACTCCGCCAGTAGGTGGCGGCAAGTGAGCATGTTTATAAGTTCAGGTTTGTAACTTACATGACTATGAGGTTGGCTGTGCTGGAGTGCTCCTTCAACAGCTCGTTCAGCCGGATCTGACGGTTACTCTGAGCAAAAACAAAACAATTCACTGTAAGACTGAAGTTACTGTATCTGTTAACAGCCAAGAAAACAAACTTCAAACAAGACTTTCCAAGGAAAAAAATGCACACCATTTTACTCCACGGTCTCAAATTTAGTTTTTTCCTGCTAAAGTGAGTTAAATATAATAGTCACACAGCACCCATATCCTGATCTAAGATGGGTATAGGACCATCTCTAAAACTTGAGTCTGGTAATGTCTTGTCTATCATCATTTGCAGCATCCATCGCTTGTGGGGAACCACAGGGCTCGATTTCAGGTCCTTTTTTCTAAAACATCTCAAATCTCATCACAAAAAAGTGGGGTCTTTGGTTTCTTCATTGAGTCCCATTTATATAGGATTCAGGGGCCGGTTACACCAGTAAGTTAACCTAGTTAGACCTAAATGAGCACTAAGTTACAACTTACGCACTACTAAATATTTAGAAATTGCATCATTAGACTTAGATGAAGCGCAACTCTACGTATAAGCTAAATATTTAGGGACCTAGGTCATATAAGCACTTTGGTCAACCAAGGTTGTTGTAAATGTGCTTTGTAAAGTTTCAAGTTTAATTTATTTATAGAGAACTTACACAGGGCGCTAGGGCTGGGCTAAGGGGGCTTAAGCCCCGAGTGGTTTTAGTAAAGCCCGAATATTTTGTTACCTTTTCATTCACATTTGTTTTTTCTGATGAATTGTTTTGCTCTATGAGAAAAAGATCACAGCTGCCGCGATTACCTAATCATGAAAAGTGCATATTACAGTTTAATTTATATTTTTCTCTTTGCATTAAAAGTACTTTGGCTCAACGCTGCAAAAACACGTAACTTATCACAGACATGTCCGTTGAACGCAACGGCTAATCATAGGCAATGAGTCGGTGACCTGATCTTCAGCACAGCGAGTTCTACACTTTCGCAAACCTGTCATTATTATTGGCTATAAACTGCAGTGAATCTCTTATTTTTTAAATGCATTTGATCTTCTTGATGCTGCTCTGATGCACTTCATTACGCACCACTCTGTGTTAGGATGACGGTTAGTTCAGCGGTCAATGTCAGAATGATTAAAGAAGGCGGGGCTTACCGTTCACAGAAGGGTGTTAACAATGAACGAATGCCTGGTAAAATGCAAGTAGATGAACATTTCTATTGTAAAACAGTTGTCAAATATAAAATGTTCAACTACTGACAGTATCCGGTGACGCAAATTACTAAAAAAAAATTTTTATTATAAAATTTTGCCTTTTTGAATGGAAAATATGCCATTTCCTTGATTCATGTAGAGTAAATTAAGTATGCATACATTCAAACTATTTGCAAATAATATTTAATTTTTATTTCACTTATACAATAAGCCTTTCCTTAATTATAAAAGCGATTTAAGGGAATAAATTCCTTTAGCCTAAACTAAAATTGGGTATTTTTATTTAAAGCCCCGAATATCCACTGACCTTAGAACCGCCCCTGGAGCTTACGACTAGCTACATTCTGCTGTAAGAACAAATGAGTTACATTTGTGACCTTTGTTCAAAATCTCACTTCTCTAATGTCTTCAAATAACCTGTTCTGATAAGAGATCTGTTACGGCACAAATGATCCAAGAGCAGCATTTCCTAACAACACCAAGTGTCTCACATTCCTTGACTTTTCATGGCATGTTTTAATAAAAAAAAAACATCAACACTAACATTTAAAGGTGTCACAAGCATGACACACAGAACAATTCCCTAACAAGCATGACACACAGAACAATTCCCTAACAAACCAGGTGATGTGGGTTTTTTGCTTACAACTATGCACATGCTGTCACTACGTTTCTCCCCATCTCTGATTTGATGGCTTATCTAGTTTGCTGTGTTTAAATGTGTGTTGAAACCTTGGCTTTGTAGAGCTCCAGCTCGTTGTCTGTGATTCTCCAGGGCTCTTCACTCTTCATCTTCTCAGCAGCGTCCTGCTCCATGTCGTCTTCTCTCAGTTTATACGGCTCGATCATCTCAGCAAACTCGGTCAAACTGAATGGCAAACACACACGGTTGGCATTGTGAGAGCTGAAGTGAAACGTTCACATGTTCTCAGGAATCAGATAACTGGGATGATAGGAATCTTGAGGCACGTCATGTAATTTTTTGACAGCAATTATAAAATCAGGTTGTTTTTTTAAACTATGATCCGTGACAGACAGGATATACTCAGCATACACTGGTTCATGCATCAATTTATATGCCTTTTCTGAAGTTTATGGAAGTTTTGATACTTGCTTGAGGATTTTATTGTGTGAGATTGGCAGAACATGCCATAGTTTAATTTTAACTGTAGGTGGTGTAAACAGAGTATATTCAGATTGTTCATGGATTGATTCAGAATCATTAAAAAAAATAAAGAAATATACATTGCTGAATGGATTTTCTCTTGCTTCTCTTGCTCTTTAGCTGTTAAAATATCAACAAGACCCAAATACAAAACCAGCACACAAATGCAGTCATAATTACAAATTACATTTAACACACAATTGCTTCACTGTTACTCGTTTTCTTTTTGTGTGTGAGAAATATTCCAGTAGAGCTCATGTAATGCGATGTCTTCTGAGAAGTGTGTAGATCTTACCCCTCTGACTTGGGCTTTGTGTTGACGTCACCCAGGACAGTGATGTCAGAGAAATCGATCCTGAACTTGCTGAGCAATGTGGCCATGCTAAGGAAAGAGCAACAAAGTCTCATCACATATTTATCAGGCAATCATAAATAATGCATGCAATATTGCCACAGCTTCCTTGCAGCTCAGACAGTTCTTCAAAACTCCTGAATGTATACATGCAGAAGGAAGCGAGGACCGCTTTCATAACGCTTTCTGATTCTGCTTTTACTGGTGATGAAGACTGCAATGTGTCAGATTTCGACAGATCCATGGACATGAATCCACACATGTGCAGTTGAACATGTGAAAGACCTCGCACAGTTTCTATGAAGACCTTACCGCTGGAACACGGCTAATTATAGCTAACAAAGGCACTGGCAGCAGCTGCAGAGGACAATGGGGAACATTTCTCTCACACACACACACACACACACACACAGAGCGAGTGCCACAGAGAGAGCGCTTTATGTAAAAAGAAACCGCATACTAATGTGATTCATGGTCCAGCTCTCGCTCATCTGTGTGATGTAAGGAACTCAGCTTTTTGGAAATATTAATAATCAATAATATCTTGTTATTATTAATTATAAATATTTGGGTCAGTTAATTTGATTAACTTGATGTGGCTGAATTAATATTACAATCAATTAATCAGTTCGTCCAACGAACTCTTTTGATTATTAATTTATTCTAAGAAAAGGGTATCTTCCATGGCCACAGAAGAATAATTATTTCTTCGCATATACCGCACGTTGAGCCAGTAGCAAAAACCGTGATCATAAAGTGACAATGTATTGCAAACAAATCAGAACCAAATACATATTATGTACAAGTTTTATTAACTAAATATAGATATTTATATGAATATAAATAAACTAAACAACATACACACATGAATACATAAATAGGTTAGTGATAGGATGAAATTGGAAACCGGAAGAGGGTCTATGAGAAGAACCATCAGAATTTCATTTTCACATTTCATTGAATTGAATACTTGCATTTGTAATGGGAACAATTCTTGAAGTTGTTGAAAATTGAAGTCGTTGATGGTTCCGGCAGTGTCAAGTGGAAGTTGGTTGAGCGTTCTCTTTCTCCAGGAACGCATGATTGGTTTGGTCAAGGCCTGGGACTCTGTTGAGGCCACGCCGAGTACCCAGGAGAAGTGAGGAAGTCGGAAGGATGGGTGATTGGAGTCGTTGTTGGTTGGAGTCTTTGTTCCAAAACTCCTGAGATTGTCTTTGGTTCTTTGTGAGAGAGTCTCCTCTCTTTTCCATGAGGCCAGATCTGGTTGGGATCCAGGCCTGCTGGAAGGCCTCTTGGCCCCCATGGAGGGGGGAGGGGGGGGGGGGGGGGGTTTCCCCGTATCACCCGAGACCGTGTTTGCGGCAGGATGGAAAACCAAGAGAGGGCGGTCACTGTTGCCTGTCTCTGATATAGTCTGAAAAAGAACCACCCCTAAGGTTTGAATGGACCTATGAGTAAGGGGACATGTGAGGCATGTTCCTTCATAGATCAGAGTAATACCGCAAAGTTTATTTAATTAAAGATTGTCTCTCTCTCTTGAGCATGTGGCGCATGTGGCCACATTCCTTTGAGGTCGTAAAAGTCTGTTATCAGTCTTAAAGTGTTCGGTAACCGGACACCCGGCTGACAAAGTAACTTCATTGAGGTTAGTTTTGGGGGAGAGTTTCATAGACCTTTATATTGATTAAATATAGTGAATATGAATAATTAGTGTGTGTCTGAATGGTCCAGACCCTACATCCCCCCTTTTCGACCATTGTTGTCCCCCTCAAGGACAACCATGATCGAAGTTGAAAGTGCCGAGAGATCAGACACACCTTTGTCATAGAAGGCTGGAAGGCCATGGTGGCCTCTGGTTGCTCACGTCTTCTGGAGCGGTGGTCGTTCCACGGCGGTTGATGTGGACAGTAGCCCAGTACAGGTCTCTGCAGCAGGTGTTGGGGCAGAGGGTGCCTTGACTGGGTATCACCTGTCATTCTGGAGTTAGGGTGAAATTGTGGTTCTTGAAGAAGGATGAGGTTTCCAGCTTTGATTCAGGTTTGGCCTCAGCAGGGCAGCGTGTGTCTTGGATCAGAGGCTGCAGACCAGCTTGAGTAAAGTCATTCTGGAAGACAGTAAACAGCTGTTTCATGGAGTTCACTGTCTGGTTCAGCCAAACGCTGTGGGTGTTGAGAATTACCACAGTTCCCTTCGATGTCTTGCCGATGGACGGCAGGGAGGCACTCTGTGTTGTGAGTTGCCCTTTTAGCTGTGGGATTTCAGTTTGAATTTCAGCCACACGTTGTCTCACGGTGGCTAGGTTCAGTGCGTTGACACTGGACATGCCAATGTTAACAGAGTTCCGACGGCAGCGGCGGTTGTGTCCATCTAGCTCTGCTTTTGTGACAGTTTTTTTTTTTCAAGTTGGTTGAGCATGTGTTCGACATTGGCCTCAGTGTGGGCGAGGGTTGGAGTCGAACATACACTCTCTGGGTGTGGGTCCTGCAGTTGGTGATAAGGAGTCCCGGTTGTTCCTTCGGGACGCTGCCTGATACCGGACCTGGTGAGATGACCGACTGCGGCTGTCCTCTGGTTGGCTGAAGGCACAGGAAGACTAACCACAGCAGCATCCTGGAACAGACAAAGGCGGAGGGAGAGAGAAAGGGAGGAAAGATCTCAGCGACTGTCGTCCTTTGTTGGCTAGGACAGTCTTTCCGCTTCGAGGACGCCGGTATGCCACTTGCTTCGGTGTTCTGGTGCTGCGGTGTGCAGCACATGGTGCGTGATGGGCATACACTGGCATGACCCCCCTTTTGCACTGTGGCACCACAAGCTTTGGCGCAGCGATGTCATCAGGTGCATAACACAGAGTGTTGTCCTGTGAACGCTGATTTCAGTTGTCTTGGGCACCGGTTGTCGGTGGGTGCAGACGGCATTCGTGGGTGGTTGGAGGGGTTAGAGGTGGTTTCTCATAGTGTCCATTGGTTTGTCATAGTCTTTGGTAAGCTGAAAGGTTGGGGTCAGGTTAAGCAGAGGCTCTGTGACATTTTGGCACACTTGTGGTGAGAGACTAATACATGACCCTAAAAGTTCAGGACCACTGTTTAATGGGTTCGCTAGATATGTAGCATAAAGTTAGGTGTTTCATGTGTATCTAGCTAGTGATGTGTCTCTTGTATCTTTATCATCTTAGCTGTGGATGTTAGGAGGCTAAGACTTGTGTGGTTCCTAGAGTATTTCCTGGAAAGGGCATAGCCGAGATGAAATAAATGACTTAAGATGGTTCTTATGACTAAATTATTTCTCTGGACTTAAATGGTGGTTCACTACGGCTTGACGAAGTGAAGGATAGGAGGAAAAGGGACAGCTTTCCTATTCAAATTATGCTTATTATCAATCCTCAGGACTATAGTTATGCCCTAGTAATTGTTGAAATTACTTGTGTTGCAGGGTCACAAAAATGAGTGCACTTGTTGAAAATAAACACAATCACAAATAAAGGTGTCTCTGTTTCCTTTCTGGGCCCAATGGGAAATAGAACCACATTTGAACAAGAGAGGAAATGGAATTAAATCATATCATATAGATGACCGAATAGACAAGGGAATAGCTGACTGCTATTATTATCAAAGTGGAAATAAAAAATAAAATAAATAAAGTAAGTAATCAAAACAGCGGTAATGATCTGAATGTGAGAATAATCAGTAGCACTAGTGACTAAACTTTGGATTTGCCTGGGCCAAAACCACGTAGTGGGTTACAGCGGTTGTGTGTTCAAGACCACACTGTGTGTGTCCCTCCAAAGGTTTAGTCAACATGCTGATGGAAATTCTCATTACTATACAAATTATTCTCTAGCTACACAGTTTACATGTAGTTAAACTTAAGTTTAATTGACAGGGCATCTGCAAATTTAGCCTACAGCGCTCAGCCAGGACTATGCCTAACTAGTGAAGGTGAAATTTAGCTGAGAAGAATTGAAAGTACGGAAAGTGAAGAATTAGAAACCCTAAGGCTTATTAAGGCTTCAAGTGAATTATGCTAACTGCTAACTGTAGAAGTTATTATTTAGCTTAGCTTAAGCTGGATGGATGCTAGGTTAGCTTAGCCTAAGCTGGATTGACGCTATGTTAAGTTAGCTTAGCCACCTAGGCTTTTTTGTTTACAAAATGACTTCACGAGTTAGCACTTCCTGTGACAAGTAGTTGTCATGGGAACCAGTGCATGTCAGAACAATACAACAGTCCATGAAGAATGTCTGCACATTTTAAATGAGTTATGCATGTTTAAACGGGTTAAAAGGGGGCGCCTATACTTTAAGTCTTTCAAGAACTTGATGTTACATTCAGTAAAATGCAAATGTGGTTTGGCATTTGCAAATTTTACTCATGGAACTCTTCTCTTTACTTTACGCAACTTATTCTATTTGTTTACAGAGTAAGGAAATAGATTTGCTGTAAGTCAAAGCTTGTCTAAGCCTATATAGTTACGTCCATCTCATGCATAAATACTGACTTTTCAGCAGGTGAACAGTTTTGATCGCTAGGTAGCTCTCTGCTTGTAGATGCAGCCAAAATTTAGGTGAATTACATCAATCTAACAATAATTTGTAAGGTCTTTGTAGAAAGGGGAGCATCACCCAAGTCTACGTGTATATAACACTGTACTGAGATTCCTTCGTCAGAAACAGATTAAGCAATACTGCAATTTGGATTCCTTCAACCAAAGCAGAATAATAAATACCGGTACAGTTTACATGCCGCTGAGATGAGATTCCTTTGTCAAACAGACTTACGCTTTAATGCTGAAATTACCGATACCAGACCTTTTAGACCTTAGACCTTTTTCTTTTTTTTATTATTATTTTAAGTAGAGATGTCAATTCCAGCTATCGTTTTATCTGCATTTAGACAAGCCAGCAGCTAGTGATCAAAATGTGTATCGCATATCATGTCCTATTTGGATCGGAATGATCAAATAAGCACTTTTAGGATAACAGTGGTTACGAAGGGGCTCTAGGTCATGCTAGTTTTCCCAGCTCAGGTGGTTTGCTTACTATCTGGCATTAGGGTGACGAATGCCCTATTTGGAGTTTGTATTTCCTGTAACAAGTGATTGTCATGGAAACTAATGTGCAGCAGTGTATATTTCAACCAGCGGGTGGCACAATGTCTGTATGTTTCAAAAAGCAGTGCATAGTCTGTTGGCACGTGAGGCTTACACGTCCATTCAAGATTTTCTTTATATCAGTAAAATTCTACTTTTACTAATGCAGAGTCTTGCTGCTCTTTGAGCACACATTTTCATCTACTTTAAAAGTTTTATGTCCTATGCTGACCAGGGACTTTTTAGCAGAGTCTTGCATTGTGTTCATGCTGTGTGCCTTCTGGTTTTGCAGTTCAGAATCAATGGGGTCTTAGGAACCCTTTCTGGGGAGGCCTTCTGTGTTAGAGGCCTTCTGCATCAGGTCACGCATCGTTGAGTGGGCATTGCGTGGAGGCAGGTGAAAATATGGTGACTAACTGGTTTTGGAGGAAAAGTTTCTTGAAGCTGGTGTCCTCCTCCATCACAGGTTCGTTGTAAGTTCCACAGAAAACTCGTTCGGAGTTGGTGGTGGTAGCACAGGCCCTTCTAGGTCTGTCCTGCTTGGTGTCTCGGCGGGGCTCAGCTGGGCTGGATGTGTCCAGATCAGATGGAGTCTGTCTCGGTGTGCCACACCGGTTGGAGACTTTTCCTCCTGCAGCTGCAGGGGCTCTCAGGACACTGGCTGGTGAAGTGTTAAGCTGAGGGCTTTGGCTCCTCCCCCCTTTGTGCAGGGCTGGGGAAGCTTACGCTTCTAATGAGAAGTTCAGCAGGGTACATCTTTCTTGTGGGGTCCATTTGCAGTTGGTTGGACTGTTGCAGTTCTCTTTGGACCACATGGAGTTTGTCCATAATGTTACAGCATCGCTAAGTCAGTGTTCGGACTTCAGCTGCATGTGGATGGCTTTAGCATCTCTCTTTAAGTTCAACCTGTTTTAAGTTCTTTAAGTGAAACAGTTCTTTACCCGGTTGTTGGCAGGTGCTCAGTAGCTGTCAGCCGCCTGAAGACTGGGGATCTCTTTCAGTTGCTCCGCTCTGTCATGGTCTTTGCCTCTGTCCTGTGTCTTCTACCGCTGAGCAAGGTTCGTTCTCTGTGGAATTCTGTGGCTGGCAGTGTTAGTTCATTTACCTCCTGTTTGAGGCCTGTGGGAGCGTGGCCAAGGAGAAGATGAGGCTGGTCAGCTCTTGGTGGCTCAGGCTGGGTGTCAGATGTCCACTTTCGTTGTCGTCTAACGGTTCCTTTCTCTGCCATGGCAGGTCGTTGCCTGCTTCCGGCTAAAGGATGTCCATGACACTGCTCTGCCGGGTCTCCAGGTGGTCCTGGTGGCAGGGCTGGGTGTCTGAGGCCTACTGGCACACTTGTGGGAACACAAGAGAGAAATGGCAAAGGCAAATGCAAGTTTCTACAGAGGTGGTGAGCTATCTGTGTGGGAGAACGGCTATGTGGAGCAGCTAAAATTTAGTGTTGGGGAGCACACACAAAAAAAACAAAAAAAAAAATTGAGTATCTTTGACGTGCTTTAAGCAGCATCGACTGATGACTGGGCTCTTACATGTCATAACCTATTACTCAAAAATGCTGATGGTTCTTCTCATATGTTGTGCTACGAGAGTAACAGATAGAGCAAAACCAAAATACAACAATAGGATGAAACCAGAAAAGAAGAGGAAGAAAGGAGTGTTTTACCTATTTAGGTTTAGCTAGGAGACATAGGTAAACATGAGTCACTTATGGGTTATGCTGCTGTTAGACTAAGCTAGCAGGGACACATCAAACATCTCAAGGTCCAAAAGAAGAAGAAACAACAGGAAGTGTTTCCAGTTCTGCCTGGGGCCTACTGTGCGTTTGTGTTTAGCCGTACTTCATGTACTTAGCTTGGTGCTAAGGAGTGAGGATGGGTAAACACAGACAGGAAGTAGGATATTAAATGACCTGTGTAACTCGCTAAGGAAACAACAGTCGCTAGATATTGTAATCCTAAAGAGAGAGAGAAGATGAGGATAGTGACTAGTGATCTAAAATAAGGTAAAGGTAAAGTAAGAACGTCCTTATAGCTCTAAGAAAACTAAAAGGGAAAGGGAAGGATATCAAGTAATTTAATTACATTTCAAATTTAGTTAAGCTTTATTTAGCTGAATATAAGAATTCAGGCTGAAACAAAAGTAAATAAATAAATTGAAATAAAATCAAAAAATAAAAATTAAACATCGAGTGTTCTCATAGCTCTGGTAACTAGAGGGGAACTTGAATAAGCAAATTGATTTAATTAAATTCCCAATTTAATTAAATTCAACTTAACCGAATGGGAATATTCAGGCTCAACAGGTGTGAAGACACAGAATACGATAGGGGTAGGTTTGGGTCGAAATAAAAGAAACACAAATGAAAACCACAGTATCTGGGTTTCAATCTGAAAGCGAGAGAAAGAGAGAGAGAAGAGAGTGGTTTAACCCTCTTATGAGACGTGCTTCGTGAAGCTCTGACACCAGGGTGAATCATTCGGAGTGGGTATCACTGCTAAGGTCCGTGATTTTATTAAACTGGGCTTTGTTACGCGTCATAGCTGTTTCGAAATTGTTTTAAATTTCAACGGTTCGTGAACCAGTGTGTATCTGGTCTCTATGTGATCTTGTATCACTTTATAGATTCGTACACATTTAATGACGCATTTGGTAAAGGGTCTGATTGACTTTCAAGTCAAGCTTTCATAAAACGAGCCCTACAGTTTACTAGGATATTGTGCCTTGAAAGACACCTCATATTAAACGATATTAGGTAGCTCGCGGATTGCCATTACCTGATTACACCTTTTGATAAAACCTGGTTTGTAAAAGGTGTTCCGTTGATTTGAGTTTCCGCTACACTTCCACTGTTTTGACCAGCAGGGGTCGCCAGCGAGGGCGCTTCAAACAAAGAATCATTTGTGACGCAGTTGACTCCTTTGATTCAAAGCCTCGAAGAGCTTTGACTCTCATTACTCGTGTTAAAATCACTCAGTTCAAATCACGCAAAATCTATAGTCTTTGGTTTAAGGTTACACTTTAGGCTCTAAAGTGTCTAAGGTTTTTAGGCGGTGCTAAAACTATCACTCGAGGTAGAGGGTTTTACTTGTAAGTTATGCGTGTAAGTTAGGATTGAGGGAGCTATTGGCTACAACCGTCGCTTGTTTACACGAGGGTCTGTGAGATTGGTGCTGTTGTCAGAAAAACTAGATAGGAACGCCTGCTCGCGTTCCGGACGCAATGCCAACCAACAACACAGATCGGCCGGAGCAGCGGACGAGCTGTGCTGAAAGTTTGCACTGAGTCTCTCGCTTAGGCACATGACGTTGCATGTGAGTGACTCTTTCACAAATCAAACAGCACCGTTCTTTCCCAGACAATGGCAAATTAGCCTACTAGTTAGCTAGGCTAGAATTTATACCACTAATTTGACGCGATTGTTTCATATGAGCGCTTTGGCGGTTTAATATGAATACAATGAAGTAACGAACAACAAGGCCTTGATTGGTGACTGAGGAGCATCGCTCAGATCACCTTCAAAATGCTGAGAATGGAGTTTTCTTCGTCCATAATCAGATTAATTTGTTCTGGTAACGTTACCATTTATACGCGCGGCTAATCTGAGATTTCTCCGTCAGATAAGGTTTAATGTACGCTCGACTTCTATCTGAAATTAGGATTTCTTCGCTAATATCAGGAGTTTCTTATCGTACGATTTAAATATGCATTATAGCATTTGAGAAACTTTCTGCCATTCGTAGGAAGGCATATTCAGGCTATAGTTTTGCTGATTTCAGACACTTGTGCGTGTGTATGAGATGTTAATAACAACTTATGGGACAACATATGATTGATTACTGTCTGCTTGCATACAATGTTTAATACAATGCCTTAAAATTCTCCACCATAATGTAAGGAACTCAGCTTTTTGGAAATATTAATAATCAATAATATCTTGTTATTATTAATTATAAATATTTGGGTCAGTTAATTTGATTAACTTGATGTGGCTGAATTAATATTACAATCAATTAATCAGTTCGTCCAACGAACTCTTTTGATTATTAATTTATTCTAAGAAAAGGGTATCTTCCATGGCCACAGAAGAATAATTATTTCTTCGCATATACCGCACGTTGAGCCAGTAGCAAAAACCGTGATCATAAAGTGACAATGTATTGCAAACAAATCAGAACCAAATACATATTATGTACAAGTTTTATTAACTAAATATAGATATTTATATGAATATAAATAAACTAAACAACATACACAAATGAATACATAAATAGGTTAGTGATAGGATGAAATTGGAAACCGGAAGAGGGTCTATGAGAAGAACCATCAGAATTTCATTTTCACATTTCATTGAATTGAATACTTGCATTTGTAATGGGAACAATTCTTGAAGTTGTTGAAAATTGAAGTCGTTGATGGTTCCGGCAGTGTCAAGTGGAAGTTGGTTGAGCGTTCTCTTTCTCCAGGAACGCATGATTGGTTTGGTCAAGGCCTGGGACTCTGTTGAGGCCACGCCGAGTACCCAGGAGAAGTGAGGAAGTCGGAAGGATGGGTGATTGGAGTCGTTGTTGGTTGGAGTCTTTGTTCCAAAACTCCTGAGTTTGTTTTTGGTTCTTTGTGAGAGAGTCTCCTCTCTTTTCCATGAGGCCGGATCTGGTTGGGATCCAGGCCTGCTGGAAGGCCTCTTGGCCCCAATGTAGGGGGAGGGGGGGGGGGGGGGTTTCCCCGTATCACCCGAGACCGTGTTTGCGGCAGGATGGAAATCCAAGAGAGGGCGGTCACTGTTGCCTGTCTCTGATATAGTCTGAAAAAGAACCACCCCTAAGGTTTGAATGGACCTATGAGTAAGGGGACATGTCCAAGAGGGGAAGCGGCTCTTAGTTAATTTATGGTCTTTGTCCCCAGCGTGCTTAGACTGTTCATTCAAGCTCAAACAGACATAACAAATTCAAATTGCATTCTAAGAGAAGGTGATGTACATCAAAGTATGTGTCATTAAATGAGGATTAATTAGGTAGGAAGAATGATACAGGTGAAGTTATATTGACCGTTGGGTGGTTGTGCAACCACATACACCCCAATCAAACATACCATGTTGTTATACCTAATAGTACACGAGACAGTAAATCATCACGGTTTCTGTGAGGCATGTTCCTTCATAGAGCAGAGTAATACCGCAAAGTTTATTTAATTAAAGATTGTCTCTCTCTCTTGAGCATGTGGCGCATGTGGCCACATTCCTTTGAGGTCGTAAAAGTCTGTTATCAGTCTTAAAGTGTTCTGTAACCGGACACCCGGCTGACAAAGTAACTTCATTGAGGTTAGTTTTGGGGGAGAGTTTCATAGACCTTTATATTGATTAAATATAGTGAATATGAATAATTAGTGTGTGTCTGAATGGTCCAGACCCTACAGTGATCTCAACTCAACAGGACTAGACCTGACATCTGTGAGATGAAGTCAAATATCAAAGAAAAGCATATTCTTAGTGTCATTATCAGAATCAGAACTGAGAAGAACATGCTTTTCTTTCTCTTTTTCTATAGAAGAACACCGTCAACATGCATGACACAAAATAACTATATGTGTATATGTATTATTGATGTACACACGCTCTGCGGTCGTGGTCGATCCTGTTGATCTTTCCACCGATGAACACGCGGATCTTACAGTCCTTCCACTTCTTCTTATTGGCGATGAGGTAGGGAATCAGCAGAGTCAGACCTGACAGATGAGGACACACTTTAAACATGATCTAGCAGGAGAGGAAGTACTACAGATGCATTAGTATAAGACATCATAATGTGTAAATGTTGTTAAATCTGTTAATACACAAAGATAAACTTCACAGAAATGTAATAATGAGGGTTAGTATGAGAGAGCATCAGTCAGCCCGTGTTTCCAGCAGCTTCAAGCCCTCGAGTGAGGACACGTGCACATCTGAAGTGCTCAAGCCTCCTGACGCAGGACACACTGCTTCACACAGCTGATCATGTCTTAGTTAGTTACAGTAACTTCAGTCAGAAACAGATTTGCTGTCCTGTCTCCCGCCTGTAAACCGTTTCACAGGTGCATCTGCAAATACGGTTTATGGTTCATTGATCAAACATGAAAAACATTGTTTAAAAACATTGTTTGGTACATGCACTTTTACAAGTTGATTGTACTGAAATGTGTGTTGGCAGTGCCTGTACACAACCATCATATAATGATAAAAATCAATCCAGTGATTTTGTTTTAATCTCCTTATACGTTTTCCCCTGCCTCAAATTGAGCCGTTCGACCGTGTGACGTCACACAGTCGGACGCCCCTCCCACGATTGTTGATTGACAGCAGCGTTTCAACACAGACCCGCCCTCGCTCGCGAGCGAGCTGTCAATCATAGTCCCAACGGACCGGTGTCGTGCCGAAAAGTACGCTGGAGCACTGTCTATGAGCAGAATGGACTAAGCGAAGTGGTGTTCTATTCTTGGGTACCATAAGGAACACAGCAGTCATTTTAATGTTCCTAAATCCGAACCGCTGAAGACGCAGTGGCTGAGTTTGTTTTCGAAGGGAATATTCCCCACGATCAACGTAAATGCTTTTATGTTTGCGCTAATCATTTCACACACCAGACTGCTTTATAAACGAGGAGGGTCAGTATAAAGCTGGTTTTGCTAAGAAGCTGCTCCTGAAAAAAGGATCGGTACCAACCAACTATTCGTGTTCCTGCTGCACCTCCAGAAGAACTGAAGTGAGTGTAACATTTTATTAACCTTTATATTAATATTTATATTAATCTTTGCAAATCGCTAGCTTCACGATGAATGCGGCTAAGGTTTACACTCAGGGTACATTACGGCATGCTTTCTATCTACGACGTTCTCAATATAATTCATAATCCCACGTTTATAATGAACAACGCGTTATGGTTATTGTGTTATTGTGTTACAAACGGTGTACGCACAGAACAGAGGGGCGGGGTGAGCAAAGCTCATTATCATTTAAAAGACACATACACTTAAACGGCGTGCTGACAACAGAGCTGTTTTTGACCAGGTAAAATAAGTGTTTTCTTACAATACTAATGAGAATTTTGAATTAAAGTATATTACAAACTTTTAATTTAGACCCAAAAGAATCATATTAGCTTGTACAAAAATGGCATTATATGACCCCTTAGCTTGTACAAAAATGGCATTATATGACCCCTTTAAAAAAATTATCTTTAAAATACAGTATCTTAAAAAGGGTCCTTCGTATATAAAGGGTTTCTTTTGCTAAGTTTAGATGTGCAGATCCTGAAGGAAACACTTTTACTGCTGCCTTACACACACACATCTGACCTCCTGTCAAACCTGTCAGTTTGTGTGTGTGATGGCAGCAGTAAAGTGGCACTGCAGCATTTCAAGTATGCGTCTGTGCAATGACTGCGTGTGTTAAATCAACACCAAATGACCTTTACAGAACTAAAGTGGCTCTAAATGGTTAAATAGGATAGGCAAGATGTGATAATACAGTATGTGTCATACAGATTTGCCTTGTAAAACAGGAAGCCCTGTCTGGCCCATGTCATCTGTAGACTACACGACTGAAGCAATGCTCTTTGAGCTGATGTGCTAAAGAGCTCAAGCCATCGCTTCACTGGCCACCAGAAGCTCCTCACATCGAGAGAGAGCGACACCTCATATCAGTCAATTGTATTACTCATCTTACAGTATGAAATTATAATGAGTTAGCTAGCGTGAAAATACAGAATGTCACTACAGAATGTCACTAGTCAGCACAAAGGTTATTTATCAAGTCTTGTCAGTTTGAATGATCACATGACTTGAGTTCTTTCACTAGCAGTCTAAAGACACACCCGAAGCGCACACACAGAGAGCTGACTGTCACTGAAGTACTGAAGAGAGCTCTTTAACACGCATTTTTGTGTGTATTTTCCAGTTTACGCAATATCATTAACAGGGTTTGAAATTAACACACGCCAACCCACCAAACGCAGGTGAAAATCAACTGTGGCGGATCAAGTCAAGGCAAGTCAAGGCAAAATCACTAGCCATTTTGGCGTGTTACTCATGTTCACTCACTTTGCTGGGGAAGTTGTTGTAAGCCAAATCTGCGCAGATGTAGCACAAATACTCTACGCTGTATTTAATATATCATGATGACTCATGAGTTTTGTGCAGAATCTGCTCATATCTGGCTTACTTGTACATGTACGTCATTACACAACAAATAATGGCGCGCTTGTTCATTTGCATTGAAGCAATAGAGATATGGGATCAAATTCCCGCCAAATATATAGCGGTCACGTATCAAAAAATAATAAGCGTCAATCAAAATTTTAAAAACACATGTGAATATATAACGCAAAAAAAAAAAAAGAAAAAACAATGCAAAAGTTAACCAGAATCTCAAACAACGCGGAAATAAAAATAAGCGTGAATCAAACATTTAAACAAGTTTAAAATTATATTGCTCAAAACTGAAACATGAATTCAAAATTATCTGAATCGCATACAATCATGTTTTCTGTTCTTATTTTCATTTTTTGTATGCCTGTGCTCTTTTCTCCTTTGCTCTTGTTTCCACATTCTGCGCTTGCGTTTCCAAAAGTTGCAGTTAGAGTTTCATGTAAATCAGGGATGGGTCTTAGCATCACCACTGGTCCACTGTCTAGAGGATGAGCTGTCAATCTAGAACTAATCAATCGAAGAGGGAAGTTGATGTCACTCCAATGCGACTCATGGATGCTGTGGCTAATTCATCCAGGTGTGAAGATGGATCATCAGCATCAGCTGGCAAATGCCGGACAATCTCAGGTAATTGAACATGAATATATTGTTAGTGGGTGATAGATACACGTCTTATGTGTTTTATGAATGCTCTGCGAGTTAAAAAAAATTGAACATGAATTCATGTTTCAGTTTTGAGTGTGTTTTTAAAATGTTGATTGACGCTTATTATTTTTTGATACGTGACCGCTATATATTTGGCGGGAATTTGATCCCATACAGCGAAGATTAAAAAGCATTTGGTAAACAGAAAACAGTTATTTTCCAACATCCAACATGTTTTTGATGAAAAAAAAAAATATATATATTTTGATGTTTTTTGTACTGTATTGATCTGTTCACTTAAAACACATTTTTGATGAAAAGAATGAGGATGAAAAGAATGAGGATGAAAGAGGAAGGGAGGAGATGCTGGATGACAGGATTTAGTTTGAAGAAGAAATGAATGTATGCTGTGAAATCAAATTAGCTGTGACGTAGTGGTTTATTTCTTTCTTTTCTTCAATTTTTTTTTTTGGCTATTAGTAGTTCTGAATGGCTAGTAACAATGTAGAAGCCAAATTGGCCGGTGAGTGAAAAAGTTAATTTCAAACCCTGATCATTAACATGAAACTCGTCTCATATGAATTTTGGTCGTGTTTTTTTCGGCTTCTCTTGCCTTGTTGTGAATAGTATTGCTGTAAACTAATGTCTCTTTGCTGTAGTCATTAGCAGGGGATTTTTTTATTTCAACATAACGGCAGCTTTTAATTACAAGTCTGTAATATGCAATTGCAGTCTGTTCCTAATGCCATGGAAACAGCAGTCAAAAACAGTAACTCTTTCTTTCTTTTTTGTGGTTGAGCCAGTAAAAATCTTGGCAGGACAAGTGAAGATCTGTGATCTTATATATAATAAGTCTCTCTTGATCTCTCTTATTCCCACTGGCAGCTCTGGAGATATTCCAGACAGAAGGCTTTCCCAGGTTTACTCAGCGAGAACATTAACTTTTGCATACAAAAAGAGGACACTTTGCCTTTGCCGGCAGCAGTAGTGGTTTATGATCCAGGTAAACGACTGTCACGGTATCTCTCTGCATCTCAGACTACACACAACATAGATACTTTATCCATGCTGTATATTGCCTTCTTGTTCCATTTGTTTTCCCAACATATTTTGAAGAATTTAAATGAATAATTCCCATATAAAACCCAATCTAATTGTGACCAAATGTCAGATTTCACAATGCATCGCAATTCACCCTTCACAGGGAGTTTGATTGACAGGCGATCTGACCAATCATAATCCGCCATCCGCAGAATCCGCCATTTTGTCTGACAAAGCAGTCAGGCGAGTTAGTAGATTAACGTTGGAGGATTTTAACTTGATAAACGTTGTGTACAGATGTCTTTCCATGGTTGAAACATTCCTTCTGATGTTGATTCATGTTTATTTGGAAGAGATGATCAGTTCACGAGCAGCTTTAACTGAGGCTCTAGCGATCTGTCACGACACATTAAAGAGCCACAAAACAGTATTTATTGTTTAAATTTCTTTAAAAAAATTACCAATTTTGAAAGTTGAGACTTTGTTTCATATCACAAGTAAGCTGGTCTGTCCTGTCTGTCAGCGTGTTGTCAGTGTCCTCTCCACTCCGCGATGTATTTTTGAACATGGTGTGTGGCGTGAGTGTGGTGTGGCTTGTCGGACATAGCAACAGTAACCAAAGGGGCGGGTCTTTGTGAACGGTCAATTGTAAGTTTGCAAATCTTTTACACTCACCCCCATCATCAAAGAGCCACCACACGTCGACCGTCCCCTTGCCCTGCTTCTGCTGGAACTGCTGACTGGCGTCCAACAGCCGCTGGTCCGCTACGTTCAGAGGAAGCGTCGGGCTCCGTTTATCTGGAGTCACAAACACACACGATCACACTCCAGATCAGGACACACACAGATAATAACAATAATCCATAAGCAGACAGAAGAAAAGAAAGAGACTGAAGCAGACTCTTCAGTGGGAAAGACAAGCAACCCTGCAGGAAGACACAGAGAATTAGAATGTGACAGGAAGTGACATCATTGGAGCTAAAACACATCTAGATCAGGTCAGAGGTCACACCAGCAGAAAACACTCAAAGCGGCGATTCCTAAAATGTTGCAGAGAAAAGGTGCATGCAGGAGTGAGACAGAATGAGCAGAGAGTGAGAATGAGAGAAACATGCCTTTCCTCAACAGCGGCCGAGTGTGAGCTTTGCCATCATCATCCTCATCTGGATAAAAACATGAGAGGGTTAAAGTCTGCTAATGCTGCGATGGGAAACATGTGCGTCAGTCAAACAGAGACGTGTTCTGCTGCAGTTCAGGAGCTCCATCATTAACACACTGAGGACGCCACACACTCATCCACATGAGCTGTTTTGCGGTCTGTGGTCCCGATTAATGATGATTCTGTGAATTATGATCAAGCTGCTGCTCGCGAGCCCACGCTGGTATGAGCTTCACAGTGGACTATTACCCAGAAGTCTACCCGGCATTACACAGTGTGGACTAAGGGGAGGAGCACAAAATAAAAATATAACAGATTTCATAGGGCTATATAGAGGGTCATATGTGCTGTTCCTGCACCCAGAACACAGACAGTGCAGTGTTATCTAACAATTAATTTTTTTTAACCCCCTGGGGTTGGCTATCGCTTTTTTTCTTATCAAATAACTCCGTCGATTTTTGTCATACAGGCAAGTGTTATACATCATTAAAAACTGTTAAATGTCTTTTGTGTACACTAATAATAAAAACAAAAAGTTGTGTTTGTCATAAAATAAAGAAAAAAAACATGCGCGTACTGTCTTCTCTCTCAATGTGAAGTTCATTCTGAAACGCGACAGAAAATGATCTGTAACTCAGCGAATACTTGCCACCCACACGTGAAAGTAATGTCTTTACAAAGCTTGAAGTTTCTTTTTTTAAATGATGTAAATCATATCAAAAACAAATATTCTCGGTTTAAGAAATCCGTATGAAAGCAACGACATGTACAGTTTCTTCAGCCCGAGCTAATTAACTCTAATGTGACCACACGCGCACAAGCTGTTCACATCCAAATGATCCACGTGAAGAAACGCAGAGCTGTCAACGCCCTCATCACCAATAAACAAAGAATCAGCGACTTCAGTATTCCTTTGCTTTTCATCGAGTTTGGAAGACTGTTTGTGCTGTGCTGTTTACCTTGTATTTACCTCAGAAGAATTAGAAGAACACGATTTGATTATGAGAACGATTTTTAAGGTAAGACGCATAATAGTAAGCATGTTGTTGCATAAACTTTACATTGTAGTTACTAGTTGAACTGGTGCCAGACTAAAATGTTATGAAATGAGATTGGAGTAAAAACATGAAGCCTGATGCTAAATGAAGCATAAATCGTATATATAATTTACAAAATACCTATACACTGCCGTTCAAAAGTTTGGGGTCGGTAAGATTTTTAATGTTTTTAAAAGTCACTTATGCTCACCAATGCTGTATTTATTTCATTAAAATACAAAACAAACTCAGTAATATTGTGAAATATTATTTCAATGTAAAACACCTGTTTTCTATGTGAATATATATAGTAAAGTGTAATTTATTCCTGTGATCAAAGCTAAATTTTCAGCTTCATTTACTCCAGTCTTCAGTCACATGATCCTTCAGAAATCATTCTAATATGATGATTTGATGCTCAAGAAACATTTATGATTATTATCAATGTTGAAAACAGTTGTGAACCATTTTTTTCAGGATTCTTTGATGAACAGAAAGTTAAAAACAACAGCATTTATTTGAAATATAATCTTTTGTAACATTATAAAATGTCTTTAAAGTCACTTTTGTCAATTTAATTCCTCCTTGATGAATAAAAGTATTGATTTATTTTATTTATTTCCCCCAAAAAATAAAATACAAATTCTTACTGACCCCAAAGTTTTGAACGGTAGTGTTTAATGTTACAAAAGATTCTATTTCAGAAAAATGCTGTTTTTTTTTACTTTCTATTCATCAAAGAATCCTGAAATAAAAATGCAAATAACTGTTTTCTTGAGAAATGTTTCTTGAGCATCAAATCATCATATTAGAATGATTTCTGAAGGATCATGTGACAATGAAGACTGGAGTAATGATGCTGAAAATTCAGCTTTGATCACAGGAATTACACTTTACTATATATTCACATAGAAAACAGCTGTTTTACATTGAAATAATATTTCACAATATTACTGGGTTTGTTTTGTATTTTTAATCAAATGAATGCAGCCTTGGTGAGCAGAAGAGACTTCTTTTAAAAACATTAAAAATCTTACCATCCCCAAACTTTTGAACGGCAGTATATATATATATGTGTGTGTGTGTGTGTGTGTGTGTGTGTGTGTGTGTGTGTGTGTGTGTGTGTGTGTGTGTGTGTTTTGTAAATTTCATAATTTTAATCAGAAAAATCTAAAATGTATTCCCAACATCGTGCAGCCCTATAGTTTCTCTTGATATCAGCATGCTCACAGGTGTTTATTTTTTTATTTTTAAAAGGGACCAGATGCCACTGGATGAGTCCTGCTGACTTCAACATTCACATGAGTCTCTGTACATAAACATGGTAAAATGAAAAATCAAACACATTGGATACGACAGGTATGTAGGCCTACAATGTTTCAGGAATGGCACAAAGGTGTGTGCCTGTTCAAGTCTCTGCCTTTAGATCAGTGTGTTTACTTATGTGCTTTTTTGTCCTTTGTTGTGTATCTTTGGATTATGTTGTGTTGTAAATAAATCCAGACAATCTAAAAGCCATTCTTTTTTAAATTTCTCCTCATTCTTTGTGCAAGGCTCCTCATAATGACAGGGCCTGATAGCACCATTAGGGGAGGGTCTTTGTCTTTCTCAGGTGTGAAATGCATTAATATTCATGAGAGATTCACGCCTCCTCGCATAAAGCCGTCTCACACAAAACATCTCTTACAAATTTTAAATCAATATATTGTCTTATCTGAATGAGTATGCAGGATGATTTTCACATAGTTTGAGCAAATATTCTAGGCTACGTGATACAATTTTCAAAAGTCTTGTGAAGAAATAATCAGTATGTGTTTCATGACCTTATTTCAGTGACAATTTTCTTTTGTTTTTTCACAAACCACGCATAAACGTCACTAATTTCAAAACATCAAACTTTTACATACATGCTGCTGACATATTATTGTAGCAGAGTTTGTGCTGAATACAATGTAATAAGACTTTAGCCATGAAAATGTCACAAGTAACAGAAATAAGCACAAATGTAAGAGCATGTCAGAACACCTCCAGGACCCAGAAAACACCTCAGACCTCCTTGAACTGCCACCTTACCATGGTGGAGGTGTTTGAGTACCGAACGATCCTAGGAGCTATGTTGTCTGGGGCTATATGCCCCTGGTAGGGTCTCCCAAGGCAAAAGGGTCCTAGGTGATTGGTCAGACTAAGAGCGGTTCATAAACCCCCTTATGATAGACTTAAAAACGAGGACTGTGATGGCGCAGCCGGGGCCCTACCCTGGAGCCAGGCCCGGGGTTGGAGCTTGTATGCGAGCGCCTGGTGGCCGGGCCTCCCCAATGGGGCCCGGCCAGGCTCAGCCCGAAGGAGCGACATGGGGCCGCCCTCTCGTGGGCTCAGCACCTGCAGGAGGGACCGTAAGGGGCCAGTGCAAAGTGGATCAGGCGGCAGTCGAAGGCGGGGGCCTCGACAGTCCCTGATCCCTGGACACGGAAACTAGATTTAGGGACGTGGAACGTCACCTCGCTGGCGGTGTTCTGTTATTGGACTTCTGTGCTAGTCTAATTAAAGCAATTTTTATCAAATATAGACATGTTGGGAATTCAATAATACAGTATAGTTTTGAGCAAATTGATACATTCTGATCAAAGTCTTAAATAGCCAAAGTTTTAGACAACATTTTGTATTCTGAACATATGAGTGAAACAGGGTGCCAATTGCCAATACACTGAAGATCCCCTTTTTTTAGGTAACAGTGTGATGTTTATTGTTGGACTCTTCATTCACCTTTGGCAGTCCTTCAAGGAAATGATCAGCATCTGCACCTCATTCCTTCAGTTCAGATGAAAAAACTCTACAGCACAGCTACGCATGTCAGCAGGCCCAGTAAATTCTGGTCCTGTAGCTGAACGTAAAGTATGGATCATTTTACTTTGATCTTTTTTCATTTCTAAGTTAAAAAATAATTTTGAGGGAGCGTCCATTTGTCCCACAGTTTGAAACCGTGAATGGACTAAAGCTCCCTGTGCTTTAACTCCCAACAGGTTTACCAAAAAAAATTTTTTTTAAGCTAATAAATCCTGCAAAACAATAATTTCCGTTTCTAATGTCTTCATTGACTGGGCTATGTCTTGAGTAACATTAAGAGTGTACTTTTGACAAAAATCTTTAATAAGAACTTTTCTGCAAGCCCACCATTGCAGAAAAGCATAAAAATGTTTTTGATGCTTAAAAGTTTTCCAAAAAAACCCCTAAAATTGTCCATAATTTTATCATCATTTAACAATGAAGTATTAAAATTCCAGTATGCACTCTTATACTTAACAAACTTAGTCAAAACACTGCACAGAACTAAACTCAGAAAATCCCACTGGAATAATTTTACAAAATTTAAAAAGATTACGTTGATGCTGAACACTATAAATTCTGTCCAGCCGTGCCAAGGATACAGAATGTCAAGTACTATGAGCCCAAGTGTACTGTCTAACATCTGGATTCAAACTTCTCCATACTGTACATCACATAAATCACGAGTTTTGGTGATTTTCTCATATTTCACTTTGATCTTTAAAAAACGACCACCAATTATTTCCTCAAGACAGAGGTAAGAAATGTTTTGAAAACAAAACAGAAACACCTCCACTAATAGAGGATTTGTGACTTAGGACAATCTGTCCGTCCCATTCTCTTCTCCAGTCGGTCTCATTTTTAAAATCACTGTGCGTTTCTTGTAGAAACGGAATATCAATTTGCTTTTGTCTAATAAACTCAAATAACATCATTCTTTTATTATCATCTCTGGCACCATTTAAGTTTAAAGTTCCGATTTTAAAATTGTCATTTATTTTAGAAACCAGGAAAAAAAAAAAAGAAAAAAAAAAAGAGAAGAGAAGAGCTGTCAAAAAAACTATTTTTGGAAGAATTTTAGAAGTTGACAACCTCATCATCTTTAGTAATTTTTTTTTTTAGTTTGTTCACCAGTTTTCTAAGACGGTAAATCTCCACATCTTGAAAAGCTCCCTCTTATATTAGATACCTCACATCATTGATGAATTGTTTACAATCAGGGAAGAAATCTTCAACTTTCACTCCCTTTGTTTCTTGCAGAAATTGACTAATGTCATTAGCTCTATACAAACAAATCAAGTTTTCATTTTGAGAACTTATAGACAGAGATTCTTCTGATTCAAATGCGTCTCAGGTTTCAAATCTATCACTGTCTGATCCCATATTCTCATTACCACCCTCGTCCTTCTTTACTTGTTTAAAAGCTTTTCCACAGCTTTTTTTCCTTCTTTTAACTGGAATCTTAAAAACAGATTTTGCTTCCTTCTCAAAATCAGCATCATTGTCAGCATCAGCATCTGTTACACAAACATTTTCAGAGTGTTCAGCCTGCTCATCAGACATCGAGAGAGTATCATTTTTACTAGGCTTAGTAACAATCTCAGTTGTATCAGACTTATCCTCAGCAGCCACAACTACAACCGGCCCAAGCTCATGCTCACCGCCTTAGACACTGCTGTATGTCTGCGGTCGGTGTCATTCACAATCTCAGCCGAAGGACTCCACTGTCCTTTTTATTAGGACAATCACAAACAAGATGTCCGATCCTACCACAACTAAAACATTTAATTGTAGTGTCAGATGTTGCAAACACTGTGTAATCAAAACCATCAATTTTGAACTTAAAAATCAGATCGATCTCATCAATTCCATTTTTCAACACCATGAAAACTTGTTTTCTAAAAGAGACTAGATGCTTCACTAAGAGGGACTTGCACCCGAGAGGGATTTTCTTTATAGGGGAAACCAGTTTTCCATACCGAGATAACTCTTGCACCAGTATTTCGTCTTTGATAAATGGAGGTACGTTGGACAGTATGACCTTTTTGGACGGAGTACTCAAAATTAAAACAGTCACGAGTGAACCATTCAACATAACGCCGCGTTGGAGAATGCCATTTGCCTTTTCAACTGATTTAAAAAAAATAACAATTGCACAGTTCATTCGCGATACCGAGACAATATGATCATGTCCCACAATCTCTCCCACTGCTAAACACTGCTCCATATTAATTCTAGACTCCATGGCGGCAGGTAAAGTCTTTAAAACTCATCGTGTTTAAGTTCGTCATGCCTCCCAGCTGGTTGGAGACGAAAACACCTTTAAATTTAGTCGATTGAACAAGTTCAACAAAAAAAGAAAGAAAAGTTTAGCACACAGCCACAAAACAGTCACTTCCTCACCATGCTCCGTTCACTCCCAGCATGCACTCCGACACAGAGAAAGAGAAAGGGAGAAAGAGAGAAAGAGGAGAAAGAGAGAAAGGGAGAAAGAGAGAAACAGGAGAAAGAGAGAAAGAGGAGAACAGAAGAGAAAGAGGAGAAAGAGAGAAAGAGGAGAAAGAAGAGAAAGAGGATAAGAGGAGAGAGGAGAACAGAAGATTGCTGCCATCTAAAGGAAAACAAACACTTTTAAAATAAAATAATATGAAACTCCACCAGATGGCTGCAGAGGATTACTCAATGAATAATTTACCATTTCCACATAGGTGTACAACTTTCCGCAGGTTTTTCCATTTCGATTTGTAAAAATATTATTATCATAATATAAAATATGTATTATGAGAATAAAATGACCATTTGTCAAAGTTTACCATTCTTTTGTATTAAATATAATTTTTTTAGCCACATTACAGTCAAACCTGAACATGAGGTTATGTGTGTTATATGCGTTTCAATGTGTGTGTTTGCATTTGTTCTCCATCTACGGATATGTAATGGTGTCACTTCATTTCTGTGTGTTCTGCATTGTAGCTGAAGTGTTTATGACAAATTATGCAAGATAGAGCAACTTGTCTCACCCATTCATTTTGCTGTGTGATTTTGTGGGTAGGTTGTTTTGTGTATGTGTTTACTTCGCAAGTATCATCTGGGGTATCAACAGTGCATAAGGGCTGTTAGTCCTATTTCACCCAAATCAAATGTGCATTTAGAAAACAAATTAATGTTCAGTGTTGTCCTAGAAATTTGGCAAATACAAGCCAATGAATGCTTCAGGTGTGGGGTAGACCTGAAAACTTTTGTGAATGCATATTTAGGAAAATTGGTACACATGGTGACAGGCCACATTTCAGCAAATTCTGCTTCACTAAAATCCTCAACGCATCTGATCAATGAAGCGGTCCATCTACAGAGAGCACCTTCTCGTATGGTCATTTTCTGCAGTTTTCTCATCTGCCTGACCCCTGTTGATCGCCGCTTGCAGCTATATTTGTTTTTTTGAGTATTTTCTCACCCTGCAGAGAGCCCTGCGATGTCAGATGGTGCTGAGAGGCCCAAACTTCAGACCTCCATGCAATTTATCATAGACTGACTACAAACATGACAAGCCGTGTAAACACTCGCACTGTTCCCAGCGCAGACACATCTGAGAACACGGTTTGTTGTTTGTTGTGTTGTATTGGGCAGAACTTTTCAGAAAACACATGGAGTGTGGATGAGTTGGGATGTGAAATGCTTTTGATGAGAACCGTCCCCAAAGGATCAGAAGGTCAACATATGACTTCTGCTCTGAGCAACTACTGCCGAAGAGGAACATTTTACTAAACTCCTGGGAAATAATCTCATCTGAGATTTCGCTTTCAGCATTTTTCCCAGAACAGAAGATTATTTAAAAGGACAACTTCAAAACCAGAGCTTATCCATGAACACGCAGATGTGAAGGTGCTGCTAACCTTTCTGGACGGCTGGGCTGTTCTGGACACTGGTGGCCTTGGAGGAGGGTTTCGACGAGTCTCCATCCGAGTCTTTACTCATGTCAACCGAAACCACCACATCCTTCAAACCTGAAGAATCATCTTTAGAGACAATGCAAAGTTCAGCTTTGAGGTCAGGGCAAATTCAAATTGAGCATGGATGGCAAGTTAACAGAAAATGACCTCATTACATGGACAATTTCATCTGCACAAACACTAAATGTCTATAATCACGCATGTCCAGCTGTGAACATCATGCGGTCCATCTCAATGCTTTAAAGCAGTGGTTCTCAAACTTTTTCGGTCATTCCCCACTTTGGACAAGGGGGAATTTTCAAGCCCCACCTGCCCCCATCGCCCCAACACAATGCTAATGAAATACGCAACAAGCTTAAAATGTTCCAATTTATTGAAGTAACAAGTAGTATCAGTATTGTAACAAGTTGTATCTAAATACAAACTAACTATCTACATCAAATAACAACAAGTTCAAAAATATAGCATGAGCATGGGGGCTGTAGACTAACATAATATACTTAAAAACGTGAAATAAAAAAAATTATATATTACACATATTAAAATAGACATAACATACTGTGCTTGATATGGAATTAAAATGATGGGCAGTGTAAACTAATGATTAAATATTTTAATATTCCTTTGTTCCGATCAGAGCATGTGAGCGGAGAACGCACTGAATATTCCTCCGCTCGCTCATTCCACTCAGGGTCGCTCAACACAGAATGGCCTGCTGGTTCGAAAATATGTGGAATAGGGGCTGTCTCCGACTAAAGTTTTTATTCTAGTCGACTAGTAGTTGTTCATTTAAGCCATTAGTGGACAAATCGCCCCTTTATATTGTTTTATTTACTTAAATAGGCTATACAGGATAATGAGCGTTATATAGCCGCACTCAAGCGCAAGCATAAAGCTTGCCACAAAGAACCGGCAAAAGTAATGATTATGAATGTGTAAAAAATAGCAAGGAGACATTTAATTGTTTGTTTATTAATAAACTGGTGTTTTCTGTGTCGCTGCAAAGATGAAGTTGACGATGCGGACTCGCCATCAACGAATAAAGATATAAAGGCATAAAAAGGAATACTCCCGTTTGGCACGCCCCACCTGTCACGTCTCTATTCCCCACCAGTGGGGCGCGCCCCACACTTTGAGAACCGCTGCTTTAAAGAGTTAAAATACTTTCCTTTACATTCCCTCTCATAGGAACAGAATCAATATCATACGTGTGTAGTTCATAGCTAGTGAACTGCTGATGACACATGCTCCTGAAGCTAACAGACAATAACGCAACAGCATTAAGCAGAAGCATTTGTCAAAATATGCTTATTTTAAGAAATGACTGGTTAATGTAGTAATAAATGTACTGCACTGTACCTTGGCCTTGAATGTGAGAAATATCGAGTCCCTCTCGCAGTCTGAGAATGACGACACCGTACTGGAAATCAAACGCATCGCTACACACACAAAAACAAGAGTTAATGTCTCACAGGAGGAAGACCAAAACCATTTACATCAAAGCTGCATTTGCTCATAAACATCTATGTTCATCAGATGTACATGCAATAGAAATACATAAGTGCATCTGAAAAGGACAGGGCACATTTATGAAAAACAAATGTCAGAAAACATAAATGTTCATTGTGCTGTTATGTTTGCAGCTCATCACTGGTGTGGTTCCTGAAGGAACTACTGTGTGTAGATAACCAGTGCTTAATTTGAGCTGGATCTTGTTACGAAAAACGTCAGATTATGCATTTTTGCGTTCCGACATTTGTTTTTAAATGATCTGGCATAAACAAGTGCATTACATGGTGACAGTGAGTGCGTGTGAGAGAGCAAGCGCGGGTTAATGCAAATGTATTTATTTTAGAGGTTATGTTTTGCAGCATATATATTTTTGATCAGCTTTCTTAAGTTCAAGAGAGTGTATATACCTGATGAACTATTCTAATAAAAATAAGTTAATATCGCCAAATGTCAAAAAGACAGTCAAGCATATATTCCTTTTCCATATCCACGATTAAAGCTGATGATGTTTCTGATTAAAAGAGCTCCCGATAGCACTGCTAATACTAATCAGGATAGCAGACACGAGCAACGGGAGTTTGATCAGTCAGAATCAGAAATCCATGAAATGGAAAAGGCAACAATGTCGTCGGTGAGAGAATATCACTGATCAACTGAATGATTTTTGGCCTCAATGTAGCTATACACATGACAGGATAATACACTAGGCTGTAGTTAAAGCTGTGCAGAAACTTGTGAAGGATGCTCTGAGTTCAGTGACGTCATTGTGTGTGTTCCGGGAAAACCTGAGCTGTTTGGTCAGTGTCGGTCACGGCGCCTTTTGATAATTTGCAACTATTAATTTACAAATTAAGCACTGTAGATAATGTACAAGCATTTCTGAGCGCGAGTATCTTTGACGCCACTGCTGCCCCGGTGACAAGCTGTTTTGCAGTTTTTGCATCTATTTCTCGCTCTACTGCAGCAAAAACAAAAACTCAAGAAACTCATGTTACATGGAGGACTCTGGGACATAACCAGATTTCAGGAAAACAAACCACTTGTATCATTGTACGAGCATAGTAAAAACTGATGACACACTAATTCAAGAGTATGATTATTAATAGTGTATCGATTTGAAACAGAAGATTAAACCCACTGTATGAGGTTTATGTAGGTCTCAACATCCTTTATATCTCCAATACGCCAGTCGTTTTTGAATCCAAGCACCAGAGTGTTGGGCCTCAATCTACCCAGTCCAGCAGCCTGTAAAACACACACACTTTAGTTTATTAGGACTTTCCATAGGCAAAACATTGTTTAATACTGAGCTCATGACATTTTCTATAACTCAACTCTCATAGAAAACGTTTTGCATTTTTTACTAAAACATTTGGTATGCTTATTCAGTGTATTTGATTTACTGCCTCAGTTAGCATGTCCAATAATGTTGAGAGTCAGGTTTTGGGAGGCCAATTTTGGCCCCATAATGTAGGTCAAATCAGCAAATGCACACACAGCAGAAGTAAATATCTTAAAATAGGTTAAAGCACAGAAGTCAGCTGTGAGCCGATTACAGAGTCACGTGAACACTGCACTGAGGAGGAACCAAAAGGGCCAAGGGATTTTAGTCCAATTGGTGCAAATGAGCTTCTGACCAATGAAAACGCTAAAGTTAAAAAAGCAATAACTTTGTAAGGATTGACATGCACATTATGTGAGCCAACTTTGGTAAACATTGAACAAAACTTTTAGGAGAAGCAAAAACATTTTCTAAATTAACCAGTGAGCAAGATCCTAAAAACAAGTATTAAACAAATCTTTTGTGAATGGGACTATAAAATTTTAAAACACACACACACCTGCAGCAGGTACTGTGTTCCTTGCCGAAGGTCTTCAGCCACCACGGGTGTGTAAAATGCCTTGGAGTTGTTGTTGAGGAGCCACCTCTGGTAGCGCACCATATCACCGTTCAACTCTTTAAAGTTGGGCCGCCGAGAGCTCTGTGAACGGACACAGAAACGAAAGAGACCAGTTGAAGTGATGCCACAGGAACATTAAGTCAAGTCACCTTTATTTATATACTACAATACAGACTTTTTCAAAGCAGCTTTACAGTGATAACAGTAAAATAATGATCAATGATGCAAACAGAGTTCAGTTCTGCTGGAAAGCAACTCTAAAAAGACAATAGTGTCATTGTTCAGTTCAGTGTTGATTCAGTTCAGTTCTATAACTGCGTAAAGATCATCAATTATGAAATGAGTTAAATTCATGAATAAAACCGCTCTGGAGCTGTGATGTCATCGTCCAGCTCAGCTCAGTTCTCACACAACAGTGTCAGTTCAGTCAGATCAATAATATTGCTGAATATTAAGTGTCCTCAACTAAGCAAGCAGTGACAAGAACCCAAACTCCATCAATGACAGAATGGAGAAAAAAACTTGGAGAAACCAGGCTGGTGCGATTTTCATTCCAGGAACGGGTTTTGTAAAATGAGCTCATGGAAGCTTTTCCAGACAATGTACTCTTGATTAGCATGGTCCACACGGACCCCTAAAGGACAGCGGTTTATTTTCAACACCTATAAATCACTGTCCCCACTGAGTTCAGGGAAGTTTTATTACACCAAGAACATGCGCTAATTAGCAGAGTCAAAACCGAATTGCACAACATTCTACTCGCTTCTGAAACACACACACCACATGTTCTCCACGTATTGACAGATATCAGACGTTACAGAAGGTACTCACGATGCGCACATGACCGCACACCATCAGACCCACGTTCTTGGTGAAGGCATGGACCAGATGAAGAATAGCTGGTCGTGAGTTTGGAGCTCCAGTCATCACCAGACACTGAGGCCTAGAAGAGACACACCACACCAGCACATGTCATCTGAACATCACACACGCGAGATCCTCAGAAGAGACACACCACACCAGCACATGTCATCTGAGCATCACACACCGCGAGATCCTCAGAATATTGTACATCGGCGTTCATTAAAGTGTAAAGCGCCATAAACTGCGACATCAAGCAAAAGCAGCACATAGTGTGCAGTGCATTACGTTCTCATGACCTCTAGGGTCATCGTTCCAGTCGAGAGCAGAACACACAGCTCACATTAGAGAGCTTCAAAGCAAAAATGTTAAGAAGAAAACAGGATTATGCCGAGGGTAAAGCATTTGATTTGAAGGTACTGTTAGAAAACCGGTAATCTCTGATCCTGGAGGATCTAGCCGCTCTTCCTCTGCTCTCAACATGTGATTCAGTCTGAGCACATACACTAAACACTTTACACTGAATAGCAGTCAATCTAGAGCACTCATAATGAAACAAAACACTATTACATCTATTTTTTCCTCAATCAATTACATTATGATTTTCCATGCATGTCTTAGTCACTCAATCATTTTACATATTTTGATTGTATTTAAAGAAAAATTGTTGAACAATCAATGGCAAAGATTTTCAAGCTTGAACTAGTCAAGCGACCATTGAAGCTTTAAGCTTGACTTTGCCTGGAGTCAGATTTATGAATAACAGCCGTCTTAACTTCATGTTAGTACATGTTTGATAGTTAATGGGATAGTCAATGTTTAGGGGTAAAGTAAAACCAAAACAGCACTATTAGAATAAATTATCCATAACATATACTTCGAATTAAACATTTAAACATTTATAATTGCCTTGGTTTAAAGCTTCATCACATTGGTCATTGCATGGTGCAGGATTGCTTTGCAATTATTTCCATAGATCCTCCATATCATACCATTTCAGTATGTGGAGGGTTTGTTTCTGGCACTCCATGCTACTGTGATGCTGACAATTTTCATCTAAATATGTTAAGTTAACATTTGTAAAAATGCAATAACAAATGATTATGTACAGCAATTAACTGTTTTTTGTCATTTACCTTACGGCTTTTCTTTTGAGTCCATATAAAAAAATAAAAAATGTATGACGACTTGGTTTAGGGGATATATCATTATTAAAGTCCCCTGTGGTGAAAATCAAGCTTTTAAATGTTGTTTATATGTCTATATGTAGTGTTTTTAATCTGCTTTAAGACAAACCATGTGTAAATTCATAAGTCGACAGCATTGCTGAGTGTTTTCTCCTTAAAACTGCAGTGAACCAAAGACAGTCTCAAAAACATGGTTTGAAATCGCTGGTGTTTCTGACGTCACAAAAGTCCTTGTAACCAATCAGATCAACGTGTGATTGTCAACGAGTGGATCTCTGATCTGAGTGTGTGGAGGTGGGGCTCATTTGCATATTTACAGTATACTAAATGTGGCAAGGGTGTCTAGTTACATTCAAGCTATTTTAAGGCATGAAGAATTTTTCTTCAAGGAAAAAAAAACCCTAAATATGTAATTTTGGTGATCAAAGATGAGTTTTAAGGGATAAAATTGACTACAGGGGGACTTTAACTCTGAGTGATCACTAAAATCAACTCAATTATAAACTTACTATCAAACTAGTATTCAGCCCAGTTAAGTGATGTGTAAAACCCTTTACACATCGTCTGGATGGAACTGTAAGTGGTACACAGCAAAAGTCCTTTGGAACCGTTCTAGAAAGTTCTTCTTTTTTTTTTTCTGTCAACTTTAGTATGTTTATCATTACTACTTTGTAATGATAATGATTACAAAGTACACTAAATCAGATGATATGCTCCACGTCTTCTTGCACATCATCTCTAGAGCTTGAGCACATGGATAAAGCATCTGAAAGCTGGAATACACTACGCAACTTTTGCCCCGGTTTGCAGTCTGGAAAAGTCGACACTAGTTGCTGAAAGTCAAAGCCAGTCTGCAGATTTTGGGCAGTCAGAGTTGACGGATTCATAGTGTGAAGTCTATTGATTTTAAAATCTATCTAGTCGGAGATTAAAGGTCTGATATTTTTGGAATTTGACGATTTTTTAACAACTTGTTATTTATCATGCATCTCTAGGAAATTAAGCACAAGTTTTAGAACGAGTTTGTTGTGTTCGGAACATCTGATACTAAAATCTGTGGTTTAGTGCAGTGCTTCTTAAACCGGTCCTGTGACCCCACACCACTGCACATGTTGCATGTCTTCCTCATTGAACACACACACACACACACACACAATTCAAGGCTGCGTCTGAAAACGCAGGCAGCCGACTTGTTGCCTCATTCGTAGAGATTGCAATATGAGGGCTGCGTAAATTTTTGAAAGCAGCATAGATGTGTCCTTCGCTGCCTTTGATATCCCACAATCCTGTGCTTTCCGTTCTGTGACAGTTGAGCTAGAAAAATAAAGATGGCATCTGAACGTTGCTGTTGGTCGTCAATTTGTGTGTAAGTGTACGTTTTTGACCAATGTTTTCCACTTAAGTAATTTCTAGCGAGAAGTTACTACTGTAGTAATTAAATATTCTTTAGTTTTCACCAAAAACTGTAGGTCATCAAACCGTTACGCTACCTAGAAGTCTGTCCGAAATCAGTTTTGTGAGGAACCTTTGTGCGCAAACGCTGCCTTATCAGACAATAATAGATAATAGGTAACTTTTGCAGCTAACGATACATCTATGCTTTTCAAAAATGGATCAGATGAAGGTATCTCAGAAGACAGGAGGTGAAGCCAACACTGAACGAGTCCTCCGAAGGCAGCATGTATAAGCTTTCGGACGCAGCCCTCGTCTTGCAATCTCTACTAATGAGCTGGTGAGTTGAATCAGGTGTGTTAGATGAGGGAGTCCCAGGACAGGTTTGAGAAGCACTGGTTTAGTGCATGATGCAGCTTTTAAAAGTCATGTAGTTTATTCCAGCCTTAAAGCACCAACAGCCTCAAATACATTGTGTGATAATGAATGAATCCAGCACATACACCAGTCAAGATCATCAGAACAAGCCTTCAGTAGGAAACTAAACCAAAGGGGAAAAAATGATCTGAAACACTATAGAAATAAGTGATCAATAAAGTTTTTACAATTACAATTAATAATTACAGGTAGAACAAGCATGAAACACACTTACACATGCTCTATTACCTGTAGGTTTTGATGTGGTCAGCTACTCCGCACAGCTGTAAACTGTGTGTCAGGGCCTGATGATAGGTCAGAGCTTGAGTGGACGAGCCCCAGTTCACATCTGTAATTCAATTCAGTACACATTTATTTGTATAGCGCTTTTCGCAATACACATAGTTTGGTAACACTTTACGGTAAGGGTACATGAATTATCATGAATTCAGGTATAAATTCATGAATGAATTAGGCATTAATTCATGCATTAATATCTCATGAATCATCAGGAACTAACACGAGTTCAACGTTTTTCATTCATGACTTCATGGATGAACAATACCTTAATTAAAACATTAACTAAGATGAGTACATCATCATGAATTGTGATTTATTACGCATGATCATGATGTTTTCTTTGTTCACAAAAAAATGTGTCTTTACTATCCATTGTGGATAAAGCTACAGTTATGGTACATGAATCATCATGAACTCATGCATAAAAAAAGCAATAATTCATGCATGCAAGACTACTCTTCGAATTATTAATACAAAAATCCACATTACCTCATGCATGCATACAGGCTAGAACAGTATATCAATTAATGTGAGAGCTGTTTTTCTGAATTATGATCTGAGTTTCCAAGCATGTTCATGTCTTCTTCATAGCCTGTAAATGGACAGACCCCAAAATTGGCCAATCACAGCAAATAGCACACGAATTCTGTTAACATTCAAATACAGTCATCATTAACTAAGCATAATCTTTTAATGACTTCATCATGTGTGTGGCCCCTCAACTAAAGTGATGACTTGGTCTTTTGAAACACTGATGAACAATGTGTTTTCATTATGATCTGAGTTACCCAGCATGTTCATGTCTTCATAATAGCCTGCAGGTAAATGCAGACCCCAAAATAGACCAATCCCAGCTCATAGCACATCAGTTCTGTTGACATCAAATACAGTAGTCATTATCAACTAAGCATTATCTTTTAATGACTTCATCATGTGTGTGGCCCCTCAACTAAAGTGATGACTTGGTCTTTTGAAACAGTGATGAACAATGTGTTTTCATTATGATTCGAGTTATCTAGCATGTTCATGTCTCTTCCCAAGTATTGCTGTTGATTTAACTGCAACGTTACTGTTTCAGAATAAACAGGTCTCATTGTTAATACGTAAATTAATACGTTATTTTCAAAGATAGAAAACGTACTTTTTTGTACGTTTGGATAGATGCTGAAACGTATAATATGGACATATCTGCAACATTTAAACGTAACATTATTACGATTTTACAGCTAAAAAACGTTATTTACGTATATTCCATATCAAAGATATGGTATAATTGTATAATTTCCCTATAATTTGGTATAATTGTATAATTACCAAGATATGGTATAATTGTATAATTTCCCTTTTACCATGCATTTTATAGATAAATGTAAGATCCCTTAACCCTATTCCCAAACCTAAACATACCCATTTTATACAGAATATAAAAAGGATAAAACGTAATGGACAGAGATGTGTAGAGAAATGGCAGTTTTATTAACAATATAGCATTAAAATATATTTTGAGCCACTAATCCTACCCATAACCATTCCTTAAAACTACGTAACGTTAGACTAACGTTACAATTATGAAGAAAAACACAGACAGACAAGTATAATCACAATAATTTATTTATTTATTGCGAAAATGTCAAAACCGGTACCAAAAGTCGTTCACATGATGATGTGTTGGAGTCGCAGTCCTCTCTGGCAGTATTATAATTTTGTGTGAGGTACAGAGCAGATTTAAGTTATTTAAGTTAATAATCCATGAAAATGTTAATCCGGCTTTGGGTCGCTCTGTGAAGGCACGCGCGCTTTTCCATTTCAAATGTACTAGTACACCGTCACCGACTGAAACACGGCATGTCGCAATCTGTGACGAAGCAGGGAAGAGCCAATGAGCGTTTGATATCACTGCCGTAAAACATGACGTAACGCTTCTTGAGGGCGCAATTTTTGAATTTGAATTCATCACCGGAGCGGGATTTGACGTTTACGGTCGCTGCTGAGAATTGGAGATGAAGATCACTGGATAAAAGGCTGAATTTTGATCTGTTTCTTGCAAACAACGTATGGATTCTAAAGATTTGGATTACATCAAACTAATAAAATTGATGCCTTTTGTGAATTTATGTTGTGTTTTATAGGAGAAAACGCTTTTTGTGTCTCACAGTAAATAAAAATGGTTAAACGAGTAAAGAAGGTATTTTTAAGGTTTTAAAGTGTTGGCCTATTCTTGTTTCACACCATGCAGGCAAAACGAGCAAAATGTTCATATTTATGAGTATTATATTAATAAATGCAACTGAAAACTTAATTGATAAGACTTGAATAAGTTGAATTGATAAGTTGAATGCAATAGAGTCGTTTCTGCGTGTATAAAACGTAAATAAATGTACGTATGATAGAACTAACTTACACTTAAAAATACGTAAAAATACACACGTATTCTCATGAGATCAAAGCAGTAAAGTTAAGATCAAAGTCCATTTGTGTCCACAGTACATTGTTTGCAAAGGCTTGAACGTTCATATTCATGTCATTTCACGTTTATGCCACCATTAATAGCACAGTTCATCAGTGTTTCAAAGGACCAAGTCATCACTTTAGTTGAGGGGCCACACACATGATGAAGTCATTAAAAGATAATGCTTAGTTGATAATGACTACTGTATTTGATGTCAACAGAATTGATGTGCTATGAGCTGGGATTGGTCTATTTTGGGGTCTGCATTTACCTGCAGGCTATTATAAAGACATGAACATGCTGGGTAACTCAGATCATAATGAAAACACATTGTTCATCAGTGTTTCAAAAGACCAAGTCATCACTTTAGTTGAGGGGCCACACACATGATGAAGTCATTAAAAGATTATGCTTAGTTAATGATGACTGTATTTGAATGTTAACAGAATTTGTGTGCTATTTGCTGTGATTGGCCAATTTTGGGGTCTGTCCATTTACAGGCTATGAAGAAGACATGAACATGCTTGGAAACTCAGATCATCATTCAGAAAAACAGTTCTCACATTAATTGATATACTGTTCTAGCCTGTATGCATGCATGAGGTAATGTGGATTTTTGTATTAATAATTCGAAGGGTAGTCTTGCATGCATGAATTATTGCTTTTTTTATGCATGAGTTCATGATGATTCCTGTACCATAACTGTAGCTTTATCCACAATGGATAGTAAAGACACATTTTTTTGTGAACAAAGAAAACATCATGATCATGCGTAATAAATCATAATTCATGATGATGTACTCATCTTAGTTAATGTTTTAATTAAGGTGTTGTTCATCCATGAAGTCATGAATGAAAAACGTTGAACTCATGTTAGTTCCTGATGATTTATGAGATATTAATGCATGAATTAATGCCTAATTCATTCATGAATTTATACCTGAATTGATGATAATTCATGTAACCTTACCGTAAAGTGTTACCCATAGTTTCAAAGTAGCTATACAGAAAATGCAAGACCGCACTATTTCATAAAGAGCCTAATTCCCAAAACCAGAACGCCATCATTAGAACCACCACCCATGGAGGCATTAGTTAGGAAATGTCTGTGCTGAAGAACACATGACTGGTGCTCAAGTATGTTCACCTGGTTTCTTGTAGCTGACGTAGATGTAGAGAGATAAGACAATGACGTTGGTCAAGAGGGCCGCCCACCAGTTGATGATAAACATGACGACACAACATAGGATTGCCCCAGCAAGAGACGCCCACATGTTGTAGTACTTGAAGCTCGGCCTCCATCCTGCCCAACAAACATGGAACAAACATTTAGAGATCTCCAGTCAAAACCCAGCGTGCCTGAGGAACTATGGGTTAGGATTTGGCAACATGGTAAAAAGTTCAAATACCCTTATTACAACCATCAACTGGAGCCAACATATCGTAACGAATAGTTGGGATAAAACCAACAATAGTTCTTTGTGGTACGAATGTGCTAACTGTGCCAATCTGCTACGATACGTAACAGTATGGGACACAAACAATGGCACACGGGGTGTGTGACAGGACAACTGAGAGCTGCTAGTGAGGGGGATGTCTCTGAACAGCGTCCAGATGCAGAAGATTTCATACGAGCTTGTTAACGGTGTCAAAGCTTCCCAATGTTCTAGAGTCTTTACAACACAAATTAGTCACAGTCAATACAGTTGAAATGTCACAGTTTTATAAAAGCATGAGAACAGAATTGATTAAATGAAGTTAGCATCAGTTAGGATACATATCAGTTACCACAGCTAGGAAGGGTTCTTGAACACAGGACATGTACTAGAGTAATGGGATTTAGTGGAGTCACGATTACCTTGTAATGCTACAGAAACTACATGACATAAAGGGTACATAAGCGTTTTAAATGGTGTCTGTGAGATATCTGGAGATTGAGTCAAGTGGGAAATCTACACATACCCTTGATGTTCATGCAAGTGTGTGCAGAGACTATATACAGTGTCAGAAGTGAAGATATCTACCTGCTGGTCTTCTAGAGCTTTGGTATTGAGGGAAAAACAAACCTCTTTACACAAAGAATAAAGAAATGTGTAAAATTATAACTTCAAAAACAAGAAATACAGTCAATTACAAGATGCAATTCAGAAAAGAAAAGACTTTCATTTTCATTCAGATATTAAAGGTTTGAGTAACACTCTCTACAGTACAACAAAAACCTCTCCTTACATAGGAACTGTTACTTTGCAAAGTTTTGTGAACTCGATGAGAAGTCCACAAAGCATGATGGGAAGACCATATCACTGCATTCTAGGGGTGTGACGAGATTTCTCATGATTTCTCATGAGATTTCTCGTGGAGTGAAAAGTTGTCTCGCGATATTGCCATGACGGAGCGTGAGGGTGAAATTAGCATAGAATATGCGACCGCTACATTCACATTACATTACCCATCGTGGCCCTGCCTCCACTGTCGTTTTGCTTTTTTATAGAAATAAAAACCATTGTAAAATATAAAGTCTGCTCTGCTCATCCAGCACGAGTTGCAGTCAGTTGCAGACAGTGCAGCAGGTCACTGCTCGAGTGACGATGGCGGATGATTCGTTAAGTGTCTGATAAATCTCTTATCTTGTAGAAAGCGCGCTCAGCCCCGCTGCTCCCTATACACAGAGTTTGTGCGATCGGGAATCTGAAAGTAAAACACGAGCACCCTGATGCGCGCATACAATAGCCTGTCTCCCAATATCAATCCTGTCTCTGGACTGTGTAGTTGTGGCTCTGGTCTCTGTTTGCACTTTGAATACTGATAAAGTACTTTTATTAAGTGCAAACAATAAGTGCAAGTGCAACCATAATCAGACTAAGAAAAAACTGTTACATATATATATATATATATATATATATATATATACATTGTTTTTATTTCTATGTTCAATTTGTGGAAAGGAGTTCAATTATGAGGTCACACACACAGCCTCAATCAGAAGTTTTGGAAGCTCATAAATGTACAGTAAGAGACTCGTGTGAAATCATACAGGAGAAAAGCCAGTCAGTTGAGTTTGTGGCAAAACCTTTTACAGTGCTTGTATATTGTTGTCTTTCAATGCATTTGATAATTTATACTCAAATTAGAACTGAAATGACATTCATTACAAGATTATTAGTTAAAACATTTCAAAATGCACCTGCAGACTATTTTTCAGTCATGAATTTTGTCATTGAGGATTTCTATAGAATATTGTGCAAAAATCTCGTCTCGTTCTCGTGAACCCAATGACGTGTCTCGTCTCGTGAGATAGGGTTCTCGTCACACCCCTACTGCATTCTCTCCATTTCTACACAAATTGTGTTGGTGACTGCATTTATCCAGCTCAACCACTCTACATTTCTGTGAATTAAAGAATTACAGTTAATTACTGTTAATCTTTTGGATGTGGTCACATTATTCCTAATTAAAGCTAAACTCATTTTACCTAGGACTTCATTCAAGCGGTTATTAAATATTTATTGCTAGCAAGTAATGATAATCACATAAATCAAGGTTTTATAGACATGCCTCTTTAATTTAGTAACAGAGTTTAAAATATATGCTAACATAAATGGAAAAAAATGACTTCATGAGGTGGATCAACATCATCATATTTGAATGTTAAGGCCATTATATACTTCAATCGAAATCAAAGAACAAACTAGTGTGACATTTTAAACAAAATCAAAAATGTTTGTTTCAGGAGTTCAAAACGGCTTGCCAAACCAGAAAACTTCCCTTCAAACTACCATTGTGGTGATTATGTAATAGATCAGGGCCTTAAAGCACCTCATTTCATTTACGCTTTATTGAAATAACACAACTGTCAGTTTAAAGTCTCCCTCTTTAACCCATTCATGAAAAATGACAGATAATAAAAAAATAAATAAAAAAACTGCACCCAACATTCAAAATCTAAATTCCTCACACTTTAGAGAATGAATGCTGAGATGTACCATACTGACACTAATGATATTTGAGCACTCTGGTGTCTGTGGAGACATGACCCAGCTTGTCTACAGCATAAATTCATCACAACTCAACCAGTTCAGTTTTACAAGTCGTACAAGTAGAAGAAAGTCTTACCGGGGGAATTGGCCAGTGACGCGTGAAACACAGAGAAGTTGATGAGGGCGTATGATGCCAGGAAGAAATTGGAAATGATTGGGGCGATGACGTTCAACTCCGCTGGAGAAATTAAAAACAAATGCATGCCAGAGTGAGATGACCTCATCTGTGATGAATAAAACAATTTGATTAGTTGATTTCCACCTACCAATGAGAATGAAGGCCAAGGCAATGCCAAAGGTGAGTAAATATCCTCGCAAGGGCTCGTTGTTCTTGCCGTAGCCCTTCCCAAAAACACCGATTCCAGGATAGATATTGTCTTTGCATAAAGCCTGAGGGAAATGGAAAAATCCATCAAACCAGCAAGACAAGTTCCAACAATTCTGAGATCATACAGGCACTGGAGTGGAACCACACACTCAACGAATGCTGACACACACTACTGTTAACTCGAGATAACACCCACCTGGAAGACTTTGGGGGCGCTGACGAGAGACGCCAGGGCGGAGGAGAGGGTCGCAGAGAAGATTCCCGCTGTGATGAGGGGACTGAAGCCCGACACCACACTCATGACCTTTAGCACAAGACATTCAGTCACCAATCCTTTTAGTGTCTTTCTGTTCCAAAGCTTAATGCCTTTACGTCCTTACTGTAATGGAAGTGATTCTGAGCGCTCACACATGAACCACAAGGGCTTCCAGTAGAGTTTGACATTAGCATCTTCCCAAAATTTCATATCACGATCTTATAACAAACAAATCACGATACACGATCTGAATCGCAATCTTCCCAATTTTGAGATGTAGGCTACTATCGAGAATATCCAGATTGGAACAAGCCTATGGACTGATCTATTTTCACAATTTAAAACACTGTCTTGCATTAAACAATCAGTTGTCAAATTAGTCATTAAACTAGTGGTCGACCGATATTGGGTTTTTAAAGGCCAATGCTGATACTTAACAGCAGACTGACCGAAAAATTAAGTAAATTAATTAAAAAAATACATCTCTAAAGTAAACCGACTTACTGAAGATTGTAACTTCTTGATTCTGTAATCATATTAATTCTATAATAATATTACTGTATTTTTCACGAATAAAGAAATTGTTTGAAAAAAATATGAATAAAAAGGAAGTAAACACTAATCAACAGGGCACTCAGTAATCTGGTAAATTTGTATGGACTGGGAATCACATTTTTTCAAAAAAAGGCAAGCTAACACTAATTTTACATAGAGCACATTGAAAATGACATGAATATGACAGTGGGCAACTGAATACAACGCAGCATAGTTTAAAAAAAAAAATCAAGGGTTAAAGTTTGTCGATCGTGCGTCTCCATTGAAGCTGATCTGATAGTCACGCACAGTAACACGTTGATTGACTTCAGAATATCTGACAGCTGGATTCAACTAAGCCCCGCAAGGTTTGTGAAATTAAATGTTTTTAGATATTGAAAGATTTTTAAATTATATAAATGCGCATATGCTGACGGTAAATGAGAAAGTATTAATAGTGTTTGCCTTTTTCTAATAATATGAAAGCAAACGCTATGATACTCTTTCGTATACAGTTTACATTCTTTGTTTAAGAGTTCTATCCAGTAACATATTTCGACAAAACTGTTAAACAGAGACCGTAAACTAATGAAGATGGAGAATGTGACCGCTGTGCTCAGGCGCTGCCATTCGCAGAGCCGTCAAAATAAAAGTCCCGATATTACTAGGACAAAAGATCAAGATCTCTACGATTCGCTTGAAAAGTAGATCTGGACGTCTTCAAGATCGATCACGATATAAAACCGTCAGGTCGGCGTGTAGATAATGACAGTAACAAACAAAAATACACAGCTCACTAAAATATAAAGTAAAGTCTGCCGCAAAACTCTCAAAGCTAATCATGCCACGTTCTCTTCCTTTTATAAGTGTATTGCTGGATACCTAATTTTGGCCAAAGTCTAGCATGTGGAAGAGTCTTTTCATCAGGAGTACAACTACGAGGCCTTAGAATGCTGCGCAGGGAAATCACTAGGATTTGGAACAGAGTGATAATGTAGAAAAAGTGTATGCTGTTGATGTACCTGAAAATCATGGTGAAGGCCAAACTTGCAGGCAGGCTTTCCTCCAACCGTTTGTCTGCAGGAATTGAAGTCATAGCCGAACTTACAGGCCGCATCGGTGCAGTTTACAATACCACTGAGAGTAATGTTACTCTCAATACCTGTAGCATCCCTCACGATGCAAGCACCTTTCAACAAATCAATCAATAAATCAGAAAATAACTCATACAGTACTGCTTCATATGATATGCGATTCTAACAGCGTTTACCTGCAGAAATGGCCACACCAATGTACACGAGACCCGTTATGAGAATAGCCAAAAGTGTTCCTTTTGGGATGGCCAGTTGAGGGTCCTTAGAGAAATTACACATATACAGAGATCCTTGGCAGTGACGAACTGTGTATGTGAGGAACAATAAATATGTGGTGAGGAAATGAATGGCAACACTCACTGCTAGATCTCCTGAGATATTGGCACCAGCCAAAATGCCCGTGGCCGCAGGGAAGAAGATGGAAAAAACAGAGAAAAACGTTTCTCCTCGAAAGTCTGGGCCAAAGTTGTCCGCAAAGATGCCAGCTAAAAAGAGTTTGGATAATTATGTAGTTACATTATATAAAAAAACAAGGTGAATGATGAATAGAGAGAGAAAACAACACATGAAAAATAAAGAACATTAAAATGATCAGTAGCCTGGGACAAGAATCTTGACCAACTGTTTCTTAAATGGTTTTCATTAAAAGACCAAAGTTTTAAGTTGGATATCAAGTGGCCTTCAAGTAGTTATTAATACATTTAAAATGTGTTAATATTACACCACGGTATAATATTATAAAAAATTATAAAAAAAAATCTCAGAAGGCTTGTCATTATAGTTTCTGTGTCTCTTGAATTTTGATGGTTTCCTTCTTTCTGCAGTGAGTTAATTCACCACACAAAACCATGTTTATCAAATACCATAGAGTTTGATTTGACACACAACCTTTTACAGACATGAGAAGTGTTGTTGTCTTCTCTCTTTTAAGATTGTATTTATTTAGCTGTCATGGGGTTTTATAGCAGGTTATCATTAAACATGAAGCATTGCTTTCTCCCTGCTGTCTGTGCGCCATCAGATCAGTCATGACAAACCCGTTGAGAACTACCGGTCTAGATGATTTTAACAATCGCACTTACTATCATAGCCGAAGAAGCCAAATTTCTGCTTGGACTCAACAGGGATGAAGGACCCAATAAAGTAGTTGAAAATAGCAGTGATCAAAATGACCAAGAGGAATATCTGAGCCTATGAAACAAAATCATGTTGACAAATCATGAATTCAAAAGGTCAGAAACTGGCTAATGTTCAAAGAAAACTGAATACGCAATAAATGTCCTGCCTTGGCCTCCCACTCCATTCCAGCCACTGAAATGCCAAGGAGCAGGATGACCGTAATGGTTCCAATGATTCTCACATCATTAATTGGATCGAACATGAGCGCACCAGAACTCTAAAGACACAAACACATATGATTATTTTATCCACCATTCTATACACAATAATATTAAAGCAATAAATTATGAGCAATGTGTGAGAATATAATTGTCTCTTACCATGAGCAACTCAACAACAGTTTCTGCAAAGCCAACGACGTACATGGCAACGGCCACGGCATTGGCAAAGGCAAAAATCAGACCAATCGAGCCGCCAAACTCTGGGCCCAGACTTCGCGATATCAAGTAATACGCTCCACCTGAAGAACAGATATTAAAACAGATCAACTTTCAGAAGACACAATTCAAGGTTGATTTATTTATGCATCACCATTTGCATTGTTAAGAGACTTTTAAAAAATATTGTGAAAATCATACCACTATGAATGCATGAATGACAGAGTTGGGAGCAGGTCACATGTCCCTATCATCAAGTCTCAAGTCGCAGTGCACACAAACCAAGCAAGTCAAGTCAGTGGCTCATCTCATTCAAGTCAAGTCAAGCTAAGGGTTTTCTGTGCTTGTGCAGCGTCACGCAATCGCAGACTCTGATCACTGGTGTCAGTGATTCCATTACACTTTGTTCATCAATTGATGTTGCAATGATTTATATAAAAAAATAATTTAATTACTTTAGCTGTAATAAAGTCACTCTCGAGTCATACAGTTCAAGTGAAGTCTCGAGTCATAGGATCTCAAGTCAAAGTCAAGTCAAGACATTTTAATTTAGTCAAGCAAGTCTCAAGTCCTTAAATTTGCGACTCGATTAAAATCATTTGACTCATTAAGTTCAGTGCTAGGACCCACATGTTTTCTAAAGGAGATATTGCTTACACTTTTATTTATTTTATATTATTTTATCCAGCATCATTTGACTCTGACAAATGCAACAGATTTTCACAAAACTCAAATCATTAACAAATTCTAGTCCTCCCTTTGTGTTTCTGCGTTTCTTTGTTCTTTGTGACAGTTGCATTTTGAGAGTATTCTGAATAAACTTTTGAGTAATTTAGGCAAATTTTACTACTGGCAAGCAGGAATGAAAACGTCTCAGGTTACGACTAACCATAGTTCCCTGAGATAGGGAACTCGCGATGTGTCGATGGCGCTTTGGGAATGCTTCCAGCGTGAATGCGTCTGAAGCATCTATGTCAACTAGTCCAATGGATGGAATGAACGTCACGGGCGGGTGACGTCATGACCAGGAAGAAATAAGAGCGCATCCGGTGAAACTGGCATTAGCTTCGAAAATTGCCGAAGCAAGTCGATTACAGGGATGCAGGAAGTAATGGCAGGGTGACGCATCATCTTGTTCCCCATCTCAGGGAACTATGGTTACAGTCGTAACCCGAGACGTTCCCTTTCAAGGTAACTCGATGCGTCAATGACGCTTTGGGAACGAGAATACCCAAATCGCCAAACTTTCAAATGCCTGAGTGTCAGCTTGTTGTCATCACTACACTGAGCACTAAGCACCTGAGACCTTGGGGCAGCGTCCAGGTCCAGGCTAAAAATCTGACGAATGCGAGCGGTGAGGACCAGCCCGCCGCATCACAAACGTCTGGAGACAAACTCCAGATAATAAAGCTTAGAAGCTATACTCCTAGTAGAATGAGCCCTGACCACCAAATGGTTGGCCAGAGGACTCACAAGCAGGAAAAATAGTCTCAACTATCCTATTGCTTAAAGAGCCTGATTTTCTCCACGGAGAAGTCCGATGAACATAAGTGTCCAGTGCTTGCACTGGGCACAAGAGGTTCAGCTTTTCCTGGTCCGATAAACGGGGGAGGACAGAAACCTGCAGCACAATAGGCCCATGGAAAGACGCAATGGCCGCCACGTATACCTTAAGCGGGAAAGGACATAGACCTGATGCAAAGCGTTCTTGCAGAAACTTGAATACTTTGTTTACTGAACAGTTAACCGGATCCCACTGACGCTGGTAACACCAAGAAGTGAAAAAACTCCCCAAGTGAATATAGTTTCCTCGTAGCGGGAGCTCTGGAGCTTAGAATGGTCTCAACAACCTCGGTTGAGAGACCACTCTCTATGAGTTGGGCCCCCTCAAGGCCAAACCCCCAGATTCCAAATCCCCTGCCAGGGGTGCAATATTGCGCCCCCTTGCCTGAGACTGATGGTCTCTCCTGATCGGGATCTCCAAGGGAGGGCCGTCGAGGAGAAGAATTAGGTCCGCAAACCAAATTAGACTCAGCCAGCATGGTGCCACTAGCAGTAGGCTTATTCTATCCTGGCGGATTCACTCCAGAACTCCTGGGAGCAGAGCAACAGGGGGAAATGCATACAGACGTAGCCATGACCACGTCTGCACCATAGCATCCAGCTATGGTTGAGTCTGGGAGAACCAAAGTGGACAGTGCGTTTTGTGCTGAGATGCAAACAGATCCACTTCTATTTGGCAATAAACTCCCATATTTGCTCCACCGCCTCGGGGAGGAGTCTCCAGTCCCCTGGCCTCAGCCCCTGCCTCAACAGGGTGTCTGCTCCAATATTCTGGCCCCCTGGAATATACACTGCCCTCAGAGAGCGTATTTTCCTGAGGGACCAAAAACAAGAGGCCACCAACTTGTCTGTGGGACAAGAACCAGAGTTTCCTCCATATAACCAAGGCGCGGGGATACTGCCGTGTGATCTTGATCGTACGGAGTGTAATAAACATAAACCTGAGGGCTGAATAGTCGTGAAGAGTATGGTTTATTCCACGATCTAGACAGCTCGCTGTGCAGATCGGGAAAAAATGGAAGGCCCCGGGATGGAGGTGAAACAATAGAGGGAAGGAAGTGCTTGTTTAATTTATTTTTAAGACGAGCGCCCCTTTTCACTACAGGCCATAAAATATTTAATTTATCTACAGCTTTAGTAATCACCTCCACCAGCTCCTCATACGCTGGAGAAAGAGATGGCGAATCTTTTCCCCCCCATGATTGTGTCACTTTCAATGCTCAACACATCTACCTCCTAGGAGGTAGAGCACTGAAGCATTGGTCTCTCTCCCCGGGCCGAAGAAACCGCGGCGCGGGCTTCCGATACCGGAGAGGGAGCAATGGATCCCTCGTGAAAAAGAAATCCATTTGCAATCCCCAGGAATGCATTCTCCGCGCTGCCTCGGCAGACACGGGTCCTGCACCCTGAGAATCGCGAGCCTGGCCACTTTCCTCGAAAAGTGACAGGCGGGAACAGAGCATGTGAAGCAAAAGCTTCTCACAATGCCGGCAATCAGCCCCGCATGCTCCACTCCCAAACAAATCACACAAAGCTTGTGTGTGTCCCCACTCGTTAAATAACGTGCGCAGGGAGAAAAACAGAGTTTGTGCAATTGTTTCGCCATAGTGTATAGATATATATATCAGACAGACAACAGTAAATATAACAGACAGTTTGACACAGATCGCTTCCTGAAGCAACAGAAGCTAATGGCGGTTTCACCGGATGCGCTCTTATCTCTTCCTGGTCATAACGTCACCCGCCCGTGACGTTCATTCCATCCATTGGACTAGTTGACATAGAAGCTTCAGACAGATTCACGCTGGAAGTGTTCCCAAAGCATCATCGACGCATTGCGAGTTCCCTCGAAAGGGAAGTAGAGCTGTGCGTGTCGTCAACGTAGCAGTGGCAGACCAGTTCACTGTGTGCCTGAATGATAAGTCCCAGTGTGTAGTATGCACTGAGAAGAGGAAGGGGCTCAGCACGTACCCCTGTGGAGAAGATCATACTGGGTTCAGTTACCAATAACAGTGCAGTACTCTCAGCTATGCTTAAAAAACACTTGCCATATTAAAAATCTGAAAGTCTAAAGATTTTTCTTTTGATCTCTTAAAAAAAAAAAAAAAAAAAAAAGACCAGTGCAGCACCCGAACAGTTTAGAGAGCGCACAGGCTTGCAACAGTCATTACACACTATTTGAATGAAGCTTACTTGACAACAGCAGTTCCTATCAATATTTTAATGAATAGAAAACAGCCTTAAATAATGTATAACGATGCAAAAGAGCTCAAGCACTGAGAGGCGAATATAAAAGGCTGAGCAGCGTCTCAGTCTCCACTGGGCTTGAGTAAAATAATAATGCAGTTATGAGGTGTGCAATTTAAACAACCTTATTACATAATTTCACTAATGGTAGATTCTGTCCTACTCTGAATTCTTCCCTCTCTTCATTAAAGCTACAGTGAAGGGTTGCCATATATCATACAAATAAGCAAATCATAGCCCTCAAAAACACAATATAATAAACAGACATGGCAAAACTGTACCATGAGAACAAATAAAAACAATATAACTAGTGATACCAATATCCTAAAAAGTAAAAGGCAGGAAATGTGATTTATTATTATAAATTGAAGTACAACCATAACATGAGATGTATATAAAAAGGTGGGCCAGGGACAATAAATTAAAATTCAAAAACGAGTTTGAAAAGTAAATCAAATTTACACAATTTTTATTCAATATTGAGAATAAATTTTTAACTGAATCATGACCCAAGAATAGATTGTAATTGAATCATGAGATTTCAAAAGATTCACATCCCTATAAAAAAAAAGTGCCCAGATTGAGTTTGGCACAGACGTGTGTGTGTGTGTGTGTGTGTGTGTGTGTGTGTGTGTGTGTGTGTGTGTGTGTGTGTGTGTGTGTGTGTGTGTGTGTAATAAATTACCGTCATACCAGGGACGATTAGGCCTAATCTCAGATTAACGACTACTCACCGCAGTGACGAAGCATTAGCACATTCATACACACTATTAAAAAAAAACTGCATGCAATGCTGAAAAAGGAAATATATCAAGTAGTAAATATAATGTCCTGTGAGTGTGGGAAAATGTAAATTATCTGAAAAGAGTGGCAGCGACAGCTAAATATCCATGAGCATCTCAAACAAACCCAATCCTACAAATACACACCCTCCCATGACTAAGGTTCATAACTAATGCCTGATGAGCTCTTGGAAAAATATTGATTTCGCTTCCACACTGAAACAAAAATGTTATCTAGTGCCATCAACCCTGTCTAACAGATGGAGGCCTAAAGAGTGGGTCAACTATCCATTTCTGGCTTCCAGACTGCCAGTGAACATCACCTGAGAGAAAAACACTGAGATCTCAAAACACTATTAAATTTCCCCACAAGCTGTGAGAACTAGAAGCGTGATGCCGTGTACCTTCATCTTTCTTTAGTTTAATGCCAGAACGGTTAGATGTGTCATCACACTCATGCACTCAGACGAGATCACGCCTTAGTGGAAATAATAAGATAAGAGACAATTATCCAGAGTTAAAAAACAAAAAACATCTCAGTTCTGAAGACTTCAGGGACAATATAAAGGGCTTTTCACACTGCACTAACCCCAGGTTATCGTCCTTCTAAACACAGCTAATTTAGAAGCGGGGTTAGCACTTTTTTGGGGTTATGAAACCCTGCTCCGGAGCAATGCTAGAGCCTTTGTGGAAACATTTTGCGTGCTGCGTTCGTCCAATCAGTGACACTGACACCACAAATATGCAAATAAGGATGTTAACCCAGGGTTTGGGAATGTACAGTGTGACCCGCCATTGTCACGCTGCTCTCAATCTAAACTGAGCTGGCTGTTGCAGATCCACCAGCTTGTTTCCGCCACAGAATAAAACATTTTAAAATATAATTGCAACTTTTTCATCTCACAATTGCGACTTTATTTCTCAGAATTGGGAGACATAAAGTCACAATTTTGACTTCTCACAATTGTGAGTTATAAAGTTCAATTTTAAGGACTTTTTCCTCAGAATTGTGATATATAACCTTGTAATTCTGTTTAACACAAAATTGCGACTTTATATCAGGCAATTTTGACTTTATATCCCCAATTGCGTGTTATAAATTCAGAATTGCGAGAACACGCTGGTTGTGTTTGACCATTTGTTTGACGGGCGTAGTAACAATAACTAGGGGGCGTGGCTTTTGCGAACGGTCAATTCTGAAAAAAAAAGTCAGAATTGTCAGATGTAAACTCACAATTGACCGTTCGCAAAAGCCACGCCCCCTAGTTATTGTTACTACGCCCATCAAACAAATGGTCAAACACGACCAGCGCCACAGATTGCCATGACGGGAAGAGGTATACCTGTGCGTGTCAGTGACCTTTTTTGGAGCAATACCTCCGCGATATCCTCCAGATCGAGGCAAAAGGGGTTAAAGTATGCAGTGGAGGGATATATTAAAAATATAAAAATAACGCAATGAAGGAGACACGACTACTATCGAGGCTAATGCTTATACCGGTCTCAAGCGAAATCTGAGAAACCCCATGACCTGTACCTCAAATGCAACCAGCACAGCCTTGAAGAAGATTTTATAAGCTGGTTCAGTGGCTAATTGTTTGGAGTTAGAAATATATAACTCGCGCTGCATATTTAGTAATTTTGGCTCAGATACAGGATTATACATTCGCTTTAACAAGCAGGTTGTTCATTACCACGGCAACCGCGAGTAAGGGGAGGCTGCAGACCTGGAGCCGGCAGATATACGCCCCTGGCAGTTTTATGCCCCTGACAGTTCCCTTTCGAGGGAACTCAACACTGCGTCGAGAATCAACACTTTGGGGACGCTCCCTTAGCGTGCGCCTCTGAAGTAAGAATGAAACTAATCCAATCCTGATTGGTGTTGCGTCGTGACGTAACATGTGACGGCATAACCGGATGCATAAAAGTGACGCTGACACACACACACACACACACATCAGCTTTAGCTCTTCAGCAAGCGCTCTCTGTGAAACTGTCTGTCTTATTTGGTGTTGTTTGTCTGTGCAAAGCTCTTTATTATGGCGAGTGAACAATACATTAAGTGTGTGCACCCCTGCCCAAGATAATATATATGCCACGGGTGGGGACACCCATCAGCTGTGTGTGTGTGTGTATTGTTCAGGGGCGCAGCACGCACTGTCAGCTCTCAAGAGGGCTGCCTGTGCACACTGTGAAGCACTTCCTATTAGAGTGCTGCGCTCCCGCTTGGCTATATTATTTTCTGATGATGGCCAGGCTCGCGATCCCCGCGGTTTGGGTCCCGCGTCCATTGAGGCGGCACGACGGCTTAGATCGTGGAGATCGCAAAAGGATCTCGCGGATGAGAACAAGACTGCTGAGGCACCTTTTCTCTCATCATCCGCAGATTCTATGACACTCGTTCAAGACGCAGAAGCCCGCGATGCGGCTTCTTCTGCCCGTGACGAGTGCCCAGTGCTCGAGCTATCTGTTATAAGGAAGTAGGATGTGCTCAGCATCGGGAACGAGCAACATGAGTCACACTCGCCGGCTTATGTTTCTGCTTATGTAGAGCTCGTGGAGGTTGTGATGCGTGCTGTGGCCAGACTAAATAAATATATAAATAAACATATGTATATATATATATAAAATATATGAGCTGGCCACAAAATAAGCAGGATGATCCCCGTCAAAATGAACTAGACGAGAGATTCCTGCAGCACCGTTCACAGCCTCAGAGCCGGGGCTTACTGTTTTTCCCAGATCTTTATAAAAATATAAATATATATGTGTAGATCCTGGGAAAAACCCCACTCTTTACGTATCTCACCACATTCATTATATGTTTATTCGAATGTGGTGGGTGCGAGAGAGTCGGGTTATGGCAAGATGCCGCAGTTGGAGGAAGCTTTCGAGAAAACAGGCTATCTGTCTCCTGATCCGGCATCTTCACTTTAAGCCCCGGCGCTGCCCAACAAACCGTGCAGGAACACCTCTGCACTGGTTGGCTGGGCTTATATGGTGCAGGAAATCGATGTTGCTCTTACGCCGTTTAAAACGGAGGCTGCACTGTCCGCCCCACATTTTTGCGGCCAGGCGGCATTCGCGTTCGCCAATCGAGAATCATTTTTTCGGTCCAGCCCTGCCGGAAACCCGCTTCAGGGGGTCGAGAACGGATCCCGATTAATACCCGAAGCCAGGCTCGAGAGCCTGGTTCCTTTGGTAAAATATTTAGAAAAGGAAAGGTCAGGCTGGTGCGTGCCTGCACTCTATGACGATTTTGCAGGCGTACCAGGCCGATCTTCTTAAAGATCTAAGTGAGGAGCAAATTTTTCCCGTTGGACCGCTCCGCTATCTCCTTCTGGCCTGTTTTCCAACGCTGTCACTACAGTCGTTGACAGGTTTCAGGAAGCGAAAAAAAAAAAAAAAAAGAGAGCGTTGCCTCTAGAGCCCCTCCTGCGGGAGTTTGGCAAACAGAGGAAGCACTCTCAACCGAAGTCCTCCAGCCAGAAGGGTGACCTGAGGGCCGTCCTTCAGGCGAAGAGGTCCTAATTGTAGGACCTCTGAGGGGGTTGTTTGAACCTCTGTTTGGCTGCGTTCGCCCCAAAAGCTTGCAACAGGGCACCGACTATGGTCACAAAATCTGTATCGACTTTTTTCCTGCCGGTCCTCCGCTTCAGGAAGTCGAGAATAGTGCTCGGAAAACACCCGAGGCCAGTCTCGAGGGGCTGGTTCCCTTAGTAGATTTTGTAGAAAAATGGCAACGCCTTCCGAATATATCTATATGGGTCCTGTATATTATAAAATATTATAAAATATGGGTACAGATTGCAGTTCGGTCACCGACCTCCCTAGTTTGCTGGGGTGGTACCGACTGCAGTGATTCCAGAACAGGCTCGGGTTATGGAACAAGAGGTACAGACTCTACTGGAATTAAGGGGCCATAGAATGTGTTCCACTACCAGACAGGGAGTCCGGGTTTTACAGCCGGTACTTTATAGTTCCAAAGAAGGATGGCGGACTGAGGCCAATTTTAGATCTAGGGCTTTTGAATCGTTCTTTGAGGAGATTCAGGTTCAAAATGCTTACTATTCCCATTATCGTGAGCCATATCAGATCCGAGGACTGGTTTGTCACGATGGATCTAAAAGACGCTTATTTCATGTCTCCATCCTTCCATGTCACAGGAGGTTCCTGAGGTTGCTTTCGGGGGCGAAGCATACCAATATCGAGTTCTTCCGTTCGGCCTAGCACTCTCTCCCCGCACGTTCACAAAGTGTATGGATGCGGCTCTGGCTCCACTGAGGCTTCAGGACATCCGTATACTGAATTACATCGACGACTGGCTCATACTGGCCCAGTCTCGAGAAATGGCAGTTCGGCATCGAGATGTCGTCCTTGGCCACATTCAGAACCGGGGGTTGAGGCTCAACACTAAGAAAAATGTGTTGGACCCAGCTCAGAAGACTACTCTTCTGGGCGTGGTATAGAATTCGGTTGCGATGCGGGCACGTATGTCTCCCGCTCGTATCGAATCCATCCTGGCCATGGTGTCCGGGATAAAGCTAGGCCAGGCCATCACTGTAAAGCAATTTCAAAGACTGCTGGGCCTCATAACAGCGGCATCCAACATAATTCCTTTGGGCCTGTTTTACATGAGGCCCCTGTGGTGGCTTAAAGCCAAGGGTTTTTTCCCCAAGGGGAATCCGTTCCGTATAATAAAGGTTACGCGCAGATGCCTTCGTTCCCTATTAATATGGAAGAAACCTTGGTTCTTGTCCCAAGGGCTAGTGGTAGGGGCGTCATGTCGCCGGGAAACTGTTTCGACAGACGCTTCCCTCGCTGGCTGGGGCGCGGTCTCCGATGGCCGCTTTGCCAGGGATCTGTGGCAGGACCATCATCATTCTTGGCATATAAATTGCCTAGAGATGTTGGCTGTGTTCAGGGCTCTGAGGAGCTTCCTCACAGACATCAAAGGTTACCACGTCTCAGTGGTAGCTTATCTAAACCGACAAAGGACACTCAGATCGCACCCTCCATCCAGATTGGCAGGTCAGATCATTTTATGGCCCCAAGGGAAAATATTATCTATAAGAGCAATATATGTCCCGGGGGTTCTGAATCAGGGAGCAGACATCCTGTCGAGGCAGGGGCTGAGGCCCGGGGAATGGAGACTTCATCCAGAGGTGGCGGAGTTCATATGGCAGAGGTTTGGACCAGTGGAAGTGGATCTGTTTGCGTCTCGAGGGACGTCCATCCCACTGTCCACTTTGGTTCTCCCTCACTCATCCAGCCCCGCTGGGGTTGGATGCCATGGTACAGGCCTGGTCGAGGCTTCGCCTGTACGCTTTTTCCCTGTCCTGGAGAGGGTCCGTCAGGAGGGCATCAGTCTTCTTCTGTTAGCCCTGTTTTGGCCAGCCCGAGTATGGTTTTCAGACTTAATTTCACTCCTGATAGCTCCGCCATGGCAGATTCCTCTGAGGTGGGTCTGTTGTCTCAGGCGGAGGGCACTATATTCCATCCTCATCCAGAGCTGTGGAAATTGTGGGTCTGGCCTCTGAGGGGGCTCAGTACCTAGATGCTGGTCTATCATCTGGGGTGGTCGAAACCATACTTATCTCTAGGGCTCAGTCTACTAGGAGATTGTATGGCCTCAAGTGGAATATTTTTCTACTTGGTGTAGAGAACTTGAGTTAGACCCAGTTAACTGCCCAATGGCTTCAGTTCTGGAGTTTCTTCAAGATCGTTTCTCTGCGAATCTCTCCCCATCCACACGTAGGGTGTACGTGGCTGCCATTGCGGCGTTCCATGCACCACTAAATGTTGGGCCTTTAGGGAGGCACCAACTGGTCATACTATTTCTCCATGGTATTGGAGGATGAGACCGACAGTCAGGTCCAGGGTTCCTTCCTGGGACCTGGCGGTGGTTCTCGAAGGGCTATCCCTGGCTCCCTTCGAATACCTCCAGTCGGCTTCTCCTAGGACCTCACGTTCAAGATAGCCTTTCTCTTAGCTATTTCTTTAAAGAGACTGGGAGATCTCCAAGCCCTGGCATTATCGCCAGCTTGCTTGGGGTGTGCCCCCGGCGGAGTTAAGGCCATCCTGCATCCGAGACCCAGCTATGTGCCTTAAGTGCAATTTATCATGGCTAGGTCCATGGTCCTGCAAGTATTTCATCCTCCACCTCATGTGTCGGCAGAAAAGGAGAGGTTCCTTGCTCTGCCAGTCAGAGTTCCGAGTATTACCTTGAGAGGTCCTCTTCTTGGAGGAGGTCAGACCTACTGTAGTGTGTTTTGGATCACCTATTAGGGGCTCCCGGCTATACAAACCATAAGTAGGCCCACAAGGTGCGGAATTTCCCTTCACCTTTGGCCGTTAGGGCTCTTTCTACTAGAGGCATGGCGTCCTCTAGGGCCCTCCTTTCGGGAGTTCCCATCAAGGAGATTTGTGAGGCAGCCGGTTGGGCTACCCCACACACTTTTGTACGGTTCTATAGTCTGCACCTCCCCAGTACGCCTGGCGCACGTGTGCTCTCGTCCTGCTGAGTGCCTAAATCAGTTTCACTCCTGGGCAGGCCTGTTCGGTGCATGGCCTAGTGGGCATTCGTTCCCCAAAGTGTCGATTCTCGACGCAGTGTTGAGTTCCCTCGAAAGGGAACGTCTCGGGTTATGACTATAACCCTTGTTCCCTGAGAAGGGAACGAGACACTGCGTCGTCCTGCCAAGCCCCTCGAGGCCTTAGAGCGTCTTGCTTCATCGCGGAGCTGATGTGTGTGTGTGTCAGCGTCACTTTTATGCATCCGGTTATGCATCCGGTTATGCATAAAATGCATATGCATTTTATGCATCCGGTCACGACGCAACACCAATCAGGATTGGATTAGTTTCATTCTTACTTCAGACGCTAAGGGAGCGTCCCCAAAGTGTCGATTCTCGACACAGTGTCTCGTTCCCTTCTCAGGGAACAAGGGTTATAGTCATAACCCGAGACGTTTTACGCCCCTGTTGTTCCTGATGCGTCCAGTAGGGGGAGGCTGTACAGCGACACGAATTGAGTTATGGTAGTAAATCTTTTTTTTTTTATTAATAAATGTATTTATTTTGTATTGCAAATGAAAGGATACAAGACATTAACAGTGAGAAAGAGAAAAAAAATAACAAGGGGGACATCAAAAGAGATTGAGGCTACACAAATCAATAAAATTTTACATTTTGTCAATATAAAAAATTAAAGGTTCTTTACAACAGACTCAATGATATTATTATTAAACCTTTGAGTTTAAAGGTTTTAACATTTTCTTAAAAGAAGAAAAAAGGGACTTTATATCAGAGAAGAATATTCTTAAATCAGGATCACTGAATGGTTCTGTCTTTATGAAGATGAATCTTGCCCAGAAGACAAAGTAATAATACCGTATAATCAAGATTTTTATCGTTAGAATGAAAATCTGACAAAAAATTATAGATTGTCATTTAAATAATCTGCTAAAGTTATTGTTGTTTAGCAATGATGCAACATTTATAAACGATTAGTTTGGTAGGTAGATAAAAATTCATTTCTATATCAATGGATGGGGTCTATAATTTATTTCGAGAGACAAAAAGTTCTTGACGGTCAGGTTTATGTTCTATCTGGCTTAAACTTAGCTAACCACATGTAGGTTTAGCTGCCCCTAGTCTTCTCTACTCACTTTAAAATTAATTTTCTTTTGTTGCCTGTCTTTAGCTTGCGTGAGATGGCCTCTTCTGGTAAGACCCTGTTTACTCCTTATATTAAAACATACTCCACATGGTTTCTGGGGCAACATTACAGTAGATATTGGATATATATTAACTTGTTTTTTTACAGTCTATGGTGTGAACACACAAAAGACACATTTATAATAGGCATTTATAAAATGTATACATGTATGTAAATCTCTCTGTAAGTAAAGAGGTGAACTGCACACTCACTGAAATATTTTGATTATTTCCAACATCATTTCTTAAAATAGCTTACTGGTCTGGACTAAAATGTAGGGTATGTGCACTTAATGTGGGTTTTATCATACTCTGTCTTTACCAAATTCTTTTTAACTTGCATCTCATAAAGGTGTGTGTGTCTTTACCAAATGTTTTTAACTTGCATCTCATAAAGGTGTGTGTTTGCTTTAGCTATAAGACATTGAAAATCTCTCTCTAAACACCTATCTTTTTTTTTACGACTTACAAAATAAACAACTTACAGAGACATACATGGACATGGTTTTAATATCATTTTTAATTTTCTCTGCACAGTCCATCATTGGTGGGTAAAAGAAATCAAAGTGGCTTCACACTTTTTTCACGGTTGTTCCACCAACAAGTGCTTGTGCCATTGTACTTTGAAGATCAGGAGCAAATTGATGCAATCTCCACACACACACACACACACACACACACACACACACACACACTAAGATTACCATGATGTCCTTTTTAAAAATAGTTAAAGAAGAGGGGCAAACCATAGGGGAGTCATCATAATTCATAAATGCTCTTAATAAAAAAAAATTGTGAACAACAATATTGTGTCTTTTTAAATGGCCCTTGGAAATTTAGAAAAGGGATAAATTGTGTTTGTCTTCATAAAATGCTGTGTAGGACACTGTTTTGTTGCTGTATGACGACCAATAGAGAATAGTACTACAGCTAATTAAGGATCCATGAGATTACACGGTACTGTATGTCTAAATTTGGTTAATATCTAAATGTAACTATAAATTCACAACAACATATTTCACTCAGTCTTCCATATAAAAACCTATGGTGAATAGGCCTATAACTGCAGTAGGTCATATACTTGTCATAACATAGTTGATCCAACTGTGTATTTTTAATTTTTCAATTCACAAAAACACAGTCTTCTGTAGGCTGAGTGAAGAGAGTGAAGCCAAACTGAATAGCTACAGACACTTTAATCCGTGCAGATCTACACTGTAACGTTTATATTTAAATGAACAAAAAACAAAAAAATAGTCTATGGACGGGTTATTAATGTGTAAGAGTCGATTTAATTATGTTATTTTGCAGTATATCCCCCTACTGGACGCATCAGGAACAACAGGGGCGTAAAACTGTCAGGGGCGTAAAACTGGCATAGGCGTAACTTATATCAACAGGTGTTCTGACGATTCATGCTACCCATCGAGATGTGCTACTTACTGGTTATGCGCATGTGCAGACTCATTTTTCTTCTGATTATCACGCCCATAAATCTATGCATCTATGCATCCTTGCTGTGGAGACTTGTAGGAAACTTTGACAGGTCAAAGATGAATATTTGATGATAATTTTTACTTTTCACACCGTTTTAAAAATAAAAACAGTACAGTATACTGTACTCTTAACTTCGAATTTTATTATAATTGTATTTCATATAATAATGTCATTTTTACTTGTTATATCAAATGTGATAATTGCTAGTTCATTTAAAATATAAAAATATGCTCCCCATACACTTACCCTGATTTAAATGAAATAACGATGTCATAATATTGTGAGATTTACACCATTATGGAAACAATAGAGAATGAATCAACATTCTCTGTGATCGATTCGCGCTTGGGTAGCATTTTTCGACAAGGCAGCACAAATCGTCAGAACACCGGCTCCAGGTCTGCAGCAAAAAAAAAAAGTTGCAGGTTTTGAATTAACCCCTTTACAATCCAGTGTTTCCCCTACCATTAGGAATGGGCGTATCGATACTGACAGCGAGTATCGAAAGTATCGATACTCAAATAAAAATGTCGATACTACAGTTTTTTTTTTTACCAGTGATTTTGTTTATTTGACAAGAAGTTTAATGCGTACAATATTCATTGAATTGGATGAATAACCTGTTTAGTAAATAATTGTGTAGTATAACTATTTTCCTGCTTATCTGATCACACGCAAATGCTGCAAGTCAGAAGCAATCAATCACAGAGAGAGTTCACACACTGCCGACAATGCATTCAAACAGGGCTGCGTTTCCCAAAAGTATCACAAGAAACCATTGATGCTTTGGGAAACGCAGCCCAGAACAATGCTTCACAGAAGACAGAAAAACATCATATGTTTGAGCTATTTCACAATAAACTAATTTAAATTGTAGCCTACATAGTTTGTGCAAATAAATTATTTTTTGAATGTTAAAAGTTCATAGTTCTATTCTGTAACTAATTTTCATATAAATCATACACTGTCAGAATAAAAAGGTTGCATTTTATGGGTGCAACAGCCAGTCACTGGTAGTAATTAAACATTAAAATTATCATAGTTCAACTAGGCCTATAATATTTTGTAGATTTCCATGGTTACCACTACAAGTAAACATTGTAACCACGTGTAAATAAAAATATAATCTAATAAATTCCAATTAAGGCGTATTGATTGTTAAAATGCCTTTAAAATAGAATGTTAAGTCGGTATCATTACCCATTTTAATCTTAGTAATTCAATAATTTAAGAAATTTTCAAATTTAATAGTTCAGTTTAGAAGTATCGGTATCGATATCGGCGATACTGGCCTTGAAAGTATCGGTATCGTACCGAAAACAAAATAAGTGGTATCGCCCATCCCTACCTACCATTACATAAGGGGGGCGCCCCGCCCTCCTAACGGCTCGCCCGATTTTCTTTATAGCGCCAGATTACAATTTGTTATTTTATTAAACAAACTAAATAGCCCTTAAGTAATATGTTATTTATCTTATTTCCACGATGGCATGTCTTTTCTGTCTGCGTTTACGCGTTTACAATTATCCCAATGAGTGCGCACACTCACACACAAACACTTGAGTCACATACAGATGAGCACTTGCGGCCAGAGAGCGCGCGGCGGGAAATATGTCGCGTCAACGAGATGAAAATCAGACAAAAATTGGCGTTTTTTAAACGCTCACAAAGAACTGAAGATGGCAACAATCGCTCTACTGCGAGTAGCAGTCGGAGTAGCTCTCCTGCTCCAAGTCTAAGTGCTGCGCATCCTGCCCCTGACGAGCATCAAAAGTCCAGTAATCACCGGATGACAGGTTTTGACCCAGCTTGGCTGTCAGAGGGGAAATACTCTCCTTGGCTGTACAAGACTGATCTTCGTAAGTAACTTAGAGCTTAGATTCTCTGCCCGAGCCCGAACTTGACCCCTCGGATGACCCCCTTGACCCCCTCGGGCCGGGGCGGGACGATATTTCCCGTCACTATTCTCGGGCCGATATTTCCCGTCACTATCCTCGGGCCGGGTCGGGACGATATTTCCCGTCACTATTCTCGGGCCGATATTTCCCGTCACTATCCTCGGGCCGGGTCGGGACGATATTTCCCGTCACTATCCTCGGGCCGGGCCCTTGATCGAGAGACGTGCACTGCCAACGCAATAGAGTGCGGCGCAGGACTAGATTTGATGGCCGAGTGCGAACGCGGGCGCGGGCGGTAATGCACACACACACACTCAATAAAACGATTCGCGGGACTCCCCAAAACTAGAAATATCTATGAATGAAACATACAAAAACTAATACATTTTTATTCATCTGTTGCAGAAAACAGAGATGTGTGAGATCGTGATGAACTGATGTCAGCTTTTTAGGAATTATTAAGGGAGCGCACTTTGCGCGCATTCATGCCAAACCATGCACGCAGTATCTGCTTGCTTTTATGTTATAACACAAACAGTGGTTTGTGTGTTAATGCTTTAATAACAAATCATTTATCAGGAGCATTATGCTGATGTGTATGGTGGCGACACGTAGGCTAACTTGAAAAGTATTTTTGGAGGTACAGAAAAAAAGTCTATTTTAAGTCTATATATTCACTGCTGCCATTAAAAGAAACAAATGAACACCATGACTCCTTTAAGTATTTGTGTCTGTCAATTGTGATTCTCAATTTTACCAGTCGTGCAGGTTTACTGGATGTTTACAAGAAATATATTAATTAAATTCACATTGTCATGATAGATTAGACGTGCTCCTGCTTGAAGTGGGTACTTGATCATATATACAGACACCAAATGACCACACACAAAAAAATGACCATTTTGCACATGGTGAATAACTATCCAAACAAAGACCATTCAAAGGGTCCCTGTGTATCAGTGATTTACATTGATGCAGTGTCAATGCACATTTCATCTTTTATAGATTACCTCCTCGTACAAAGCCATTGGTTGCGATGGCAGACGTTGAGCAGCCTGTGATGGTAGTCACAACCGTTGCCATTATAACAATGACGCAGGAGTACGCTGTGGAAATAAAAATGTGAAATGACAGTGAACATCTCTGGCGACTCATGGATCCTCAAAGACAGCACTAAACGAGCCGTTTGCATCCGGCTTCATGAGTGTTCTCCGGTGCCGTGCCGGTCAACTCACAGCGCCTCACAGCGACATTCAGCATGTGCATGACAAATGACTGCAGCTCGATGGAAAACACAAGAGTTTGCTTGTGAATTGAAGTGCTAATTCACACGGTCGACCAAAGTCAAACCTACCAATTCCAGCCTGGCCCACGATCCATGTCATTCGAATGAAGAGCATCACACCCCATATGTTTAACATGCAGCGCACCTGCACAGAGGAAGGATGCAGTTTAGACTCATGCTGACAAGAACATCAACGACCAAAGCCGTTTCTCAAACCTGGCCACGGACCGGCCGTGGCATTCAGCGGGACCAGTGACCTCTGGACAGGAACCCATCCGTGTTTGAAGGAAAGCTGTGGGTTAAAGTCTATAGACAGCATGTCCATTAAACCAGAAAAGAGTTATCGCTGTTAGAGTGACAGAAGAAAAACTTCCCAGACCTCCAGAGGCTTTAACAACACAGAGATGTTATGCTGGGGAACCTTAAAGGGTTAGTTCACCCAAACATTAAATTTGTGTCAGTAATTCTGTCCTCTTCTCTGTTCTCACGCATGCTCTCGTGAACTCACTCACAGGCCCACACGGAAGAAAATTAACAGTTGAAAAAAGTTGTATTTTTGTGCACAAAAAGTATTCGTCGCTTGATAAACTTAAGGTTGACCCACTAGTCACTTGGACTACTTTAACAATGTTTTTACTAACTTTTCTGGGTCGGCAGATGCAATTACCTCGCAGCCTATGAAGGAGTGATCCAGCTCTCAGATTTCATCAAAAATATCTTAATTTGTGTTCTGAAGATGAACAAAAGTCTTACGGGCTTGGAACAACATGAGGGTGAGTAATTACTGACAGAATTTTATTTTTGGGTGAATTAACCCTTTAATATTCAGCCGTATTACTGATCTGACGCTGTTGTGCGAGAACTGAACTGGACGAGGACCATTTTTGCAGAACTGCTTTATAGACGAAATGAACTAATTTAATAATTGATGATCTTTACAACAGAACTGAATCAACACTGAACTGACTTCAGCTGAAATGCATTATTTTCCTGTTATCTCTGTAAAGCTGCTTTGAAACAATCTGTATTGTATTAAGCACTATATAAATAAAGGTGACTTGACTTGTTTAAGTGGTTTATTTGATCTGTAAAGCATCTAACTATCTTTTAGTGGCATGCCTAACTGTTCTAGGTGGATAAACTTCTGGTTACGTGTTACTTTTATTCAGTGTATTCATTTAAAGATTATTACTGAGTTTCCTCCAAGTACATCATGTCCCTTTCTAGTGTTCATGCCAAAGTCTCTGGATTTACATGATCTTGACAGCAAAGTTTAGAGATTATATATAACTTTACACAGATCAGTGTGTGATTCTTTCACACTACTCTCATGTGATTAATGTTTAGGCGATACTAAACAGCATGTACTGTAATGTTCATTAACTGTTCTTGCACTTTCACTATAAGTGCCTACTCTAACTACAATTTTTTTGCTTTCTTTTTATTTATTTTTTTAATTGAGGGAGGAGTTGATGTTTTTCTGAGGTAATGGACATTACACAGCAAAAGCTGTGGGAGAACCCGGAGCAGTTCTCTAAACACAACGCTTTCAAACACTGAATGAATTCCTGTCGTGGTTTGAAAGACACTTTGGATGAAAATGAATTTTCACTTGTCGACACTATGAGAAGCTGTTTGGTGTCAAATGTTAAGACTGGGAAGGTGAAAATGAGGACAACTTCAAGGACGAGGAACACCTGTCAAAATATTGACCAAGAGACAAAAAGCAGAGCAGATCTGTGAACCATAAAGCTTTTACTGGATTCAAATACCTCCCCACCCCACCCCTCCCCTCCCCTCCCTCTCCCGTGTCATAATCTGTTTTAAGCAAAGCCACAGTTTGTAGAGAGCATTAGCATAGTAAACATTACAACAGCATGACAGTTTAACATTCAGCCTCTAATGTGAGTCTCTACAGGCAGCAGATATAGCAAACTCATAAAAGATCAATTATCACCCACAGCAGGAAAATCTCACTCATCAACATTCCGGTCTTTCATTTTGAGTGGCTGACACAGTTCACAAGTCAAATGACCCTCTCATTCAAAGTGCCCTCATCATCATCATCTGGCCTGACCTCTGACTGGAACACTCGTCTCAAGGTGAGTCCTTACCAGCACTCCTTTGATCCAGCCGAACTTCACCACGCCTTTGGCCTCGGACGCTTCTTTAGCGGCGGCCTCCTCGGCAGGGGTCAGCTCTTCCCCGTTAGCAAACCCGTCCTCGAACGGCTCCTGTGATCACACACACACACAGGCATTAATACATCTGATGGAAGACTTTATGGAATAACATGGCGATTAACCGCACTTACACCCTGCTCCTGAGAGCTACATTTCTTGAAATCAATTTATTAATTTAATTTAAAGGTTATTACCATAATGTCAATGTGTGAGTGTTGTTAACCACCACACACGTGATATAGCAAACTAATGACAAGACCAATTATCACCCACTCATCAGCCAAATGTCTCGAACCAGTCCCGCAGACACAGCCTCAGTCTGTGGCTCTCAGGTAACCCTGAACACCTTCATTCTCTGCTTCAGGTGTGTGTGACTGAGGCTGGAGCTGAAACTTGAAGACCCCTTCTCTAGACCAATATATTATTTTCATTATAACATGGAGATCACAATATTTGGAAGTACAGGGGTTCATAATGCTGTCTTCTGAAGGAAGATTTAACTATGTAAAAGTTGCACTAATGCAAGTGAAAATGAACTGCAAACATAAACATACTCATGACTTCGAAACTAGACGACCCCTAACACACACATTCACAGCAGCAGTTATGGTTGTGTTTGTGAAAGGTCAAACACCGGAAGAGTCCCTCCTCCACAGAAACAATGGCGTGACGAAAGCAGAGGCTCCTGGGATATATACACGACCCTGCACATCCACACAGAGGACACACTTTACAATGACAATGTGGGAACTTTACAACATCCTGTCCCGGCACACAAAGCTGGAGTCCTGACTGTGGAAACAGCGGTTCGATGCGAGCGCAGGAGCGGGGCCGTATCGACATCTGCTAGATCAGGGTCAACCAGAGCGAGCGGAGGACAAGAGCACAGACTCATCTCAAATCTTCAGTGGTGATTAGATGTTCAGGCTCTCCTCACTCCACACCAGCACATTTCTCCAGGATATTCATTCCCGCAGGAAGGGCACGCGAAGCTTACGTTCTCTTACTTGACCTTGACCAAATGAGTGAGTGTTGACGGGATTCGTACGGGTGACATTGAGTTGTGATTATTGATAGCTGATGGCTTCAGGACATACTGTATTGAACATGTAATGTTTTTGGCAGTACTGTCCACAGAAAATCACCACTAACCCTCGATGAATAACACTGAGAGACAGTGGGGGGGGGGGCAAATAACACTCAGAAATTATTTATTACCAAACATACACAAATTGTGATTAGTGGTTAAAAAAAAAGCTTATTCAAATCAAACACCATTCAACAATTTATTTCTAGCATGTGAAACAAACAACCGTACATCAGGTTTTAATATTTTCCGGTCCTGTTCTCCTTCAACACTTCACAGTCTCTTCCAGACGGATCATCCTGAGTTAGAGAAGTTAAGAGGCAACTATGCATGCTCCTACAGCTGCCAACTGTAAAAACTGAGAACACATTTTAATAAAGGCAAAAAGATTAACATAAAATTGCTGACAGACAGCTAGAAGCTCAGAAGTGTCCAAACATTCAGAAGCAAGGCTGGAACTATTTCTTGGACATTGTGGGGAGACAAACCATTATGATGGCAAGCTAATAACTTTTAGGATAAAGCCTCTATTTGTAATAACATTTTCCCTAAATGTGATTGTGGCGAACAGGACGAGGCCGAGGGACGTGAGAGAATGGCGCAAGGCCGGTGGTGCGAGTGTTAATGAGCGACACCTGTGAGGCACACCGGTCTCACATCTCTCAAGGAGGAGCGACGACGTGGATGATCGAGAGAGGAACAGGCCTGTGTTTTGTTTGTGTTTGATTTTTTATTTTCGGTAGCCAGCAGTCGTCCGCGAGGGGCTGCTGGCGGTTCTTTTTGGTTTGTTTGTTTTATTTTAAATAAAGTCTTTTGATTGTTCACCAGTTCCCGCCTCCTTCCCTAAATCATGATCTCATTACACTGGTTCCGAAACCCGAAAAGAGGGAGGAACGCGCTGTCAAAGAGTCCTCAGCGCTGTGGTGAATCCGCGGTGCAATCGAGCATGGTGCGCGAGTCGCCGCCGCTCGCCATGGGCCGGAGCCTGCTACCGTCCACCAGTGAAGGGGAGGAGCAGGGAGTGGGGGAGGAGCGGCCATGGACGCTCGAGGCAGTGCGCTGGAGTGAGTTGCCGGGGGGGACGGTCGAGCTCGCTGCCGGCCGCCTGGATGTTGGAGGGGCGGCTGCCGTCCAGAAGGGAGCGGAGGAGTCGCCGCCGCTCGCTGTAGGCACAGTCTCGGGAGTACCCCACGGGCTGTGAGGGGCGATGGGGGTATGTGGCAAACAGGACGAGGCCAAGGGACGTGAGAGAACGGCGCGAGGCCGGTGGTGCGAGTGTACGGGGGAGCTCTCACGGAGGAGCAGAAGCATAAAGGAGCGACGACGTGGCTGATCGAGAGAGGAACAGGCCTGTGTTTTGTTTGAATTTGATTTTTGGTAGCCCGCAGTGGTCCGCGAGGGGCTGCTGGGGGTACTTTTTGGTTTGTTTGTTTTATTTTAAATAAAGTACTTTTGATTGTTCACCGGTTCCTGCCTCCTTCCCTGAACCTTAAACTTCGTTAAAGTGATCAAATTCCTTTTTGTGTTTTCCACTTTTGATATTGAAATGTTCTTTTTCCTGACGAAGCAGCGCAGTGTTTGAAAGCAGTCACCTGACCCATCCGTCAGCAGGAGTCCAGCGGCACCGGCACAGGGTTCAGACGGGATACGGCCAGGACATGAACACGCTGCTTTGTTTGAGCTCTAGAGCTTTTCAACAGCTCCTCATGAATCAGCGAGGCTCAGGGGGGCACGTGTAAGACTAGACAGACATACACACGCGGCCTGTCCTTCAAAACAACAGTCCCACTCAACGGTCTTTCATAACTTATCCAGAATCTTGCAGCTCTAGTATGAATCACTATTTTTTTTTTGTTTCAAATAGAGATCCTGATTCTTCACCAATTCTGAATACACTAATTACAATAACACGTAATTTACTAGAGGTTCTGACAAAATGTTAATTGCTACAGTCCATTTTTTAAATTTAATTAATAGTTTAATAGACATAACTATTCATAACGAATCATTGTCATTGAGAAATAAGTGGGGGTTTGATTTGAGATCGTGATCTTTTAGTCACACACTTTCATAATGTGCAGGAAGTCAGGATATCCAATGAAAAACACAAAAGTATGGCATAAATTGAACATCTTTTAAGAGAAGTAGGTTTAATTAGGGTCCTATGCAATCTGTTGCAATCTGCAATTTTTCAGAAATTCCTTTTTTTTCCTTAATTTTTTGGACACCATTTTAATGGTTAAATAAAATTTTAGTAATCAAAAAGCATGTCTAATTAATTGAAATAATGAAACTTACACAATTTAACAAAAATAACATGTTTAGGGCCCTATGAAATAAGTTTTTCCCCCCTCAAATTCCATTTTATTTTTACCAAGTTCCGTGTTTTCTGTTTCAAGTTTTCAGGATTCTATTTTAATGGTTTAATTAAATTTTAATAAGCAAAAAACACGTCTAATTATTTACATCTGAAATGCTCAAAGTGGCTCTGGAGATTAAGTTCATGCATTCATGTCCTCATAGTGAGGCAGCATAGGCTGAAAACACAGCGAGCATCACGCGTGCTTTAGAGAGTGAGAGAGTGTGAGTGTGTGTAACGAAACCGCACGTCTGCTCCATTCATTCACCCAGAGACAAGCAGAACATGCAGGATTCATATTTAAATAGTCGTTTTGTGGCTATACAGTAAATTCTGTTTTTATGACTGGATTCCGCGAACCACATCACTGAAATCATAGGGCCCCATTTAATGTCAGGCAAAAAAACTAATGGTGCGTTCACACCGGACGCGAATAGCGCGTAAGGCGCGAGTGATTTCAATGTTAAGTCAATGCAAAAACGCGTTACGCGCGTAAAAAATTCCTGCGGTGCGAATGAGGCGTAGAGCGCAGCGCGGTAGACGCGAATACGCCTCATTCGCACGTCAAGTTCGCGCGAATGGCGCGAATTGAGCGTATGGCGCGTTAAGCGCGAATGATTTAGTTAATGCTATTTGTGCATTCACGCGTTTGACACGAATTCGCATCTGCCGCCCGAGTTGAAAAATCTGAACTTCTGCGTCAATTCGCACCGCGTTAACCAATCAGGAGCCTAGCTGCTTGCTGCTGTCACGTGGTGAAGTATCTGGATGCTTCAATAAATTATTTTGTAATATGACTGTGGTTCTAATGCACAACAAAGCAGATATTTGATCACATAAAACTTGATTTCAATATATGAGACATATTCATTTTGTATTGAACGCTATTTATTCCATATCTAGATTATATGAAATATTATTAGCCTATAATGTAAAGACAACCAACATACTGCATAAATTCGTGTCTGGACAGTGTTGTGTGAGAGAGAGAGAGAAAAATCACAGGACAGATTAATCACTTTTGGAGGCTGGCTCCATTTATCATCAAAACAAAAATAAATGACAGATTAGGTGGATGATGGCGAGGGTGATCCTCGCTCCGATGCGGGACAACAGGTCATCAAGCTGGGCGCGGGACAGGCGGAAGTACCGCTGAAAGCCGCCGTCATCCAGGCGCAGCTCCTGGAGCGAGCCAATGGTGAAACTCGCCACACTGGGTTCGCCTTCGAAGGGTCTGGTGGACACAAATACGGCGACGATTACCCCTACGCCACCGTTCTGCTCTCCAGAGCAAATACAGAGCGGTGACTCTCTCGATGAATGCTCGATCAACATAAAAAAGATGGCCGCCAACGGGTTTCGATTCTGACGCGCGTAAATTTCGCTTCAAACTTTTGTTTTTACGAGCGTCAGTTTCACTCTTGACACGCGAATTAACACAAAGTGGTCAAGCGTCAAACTAGACGCGAATTTGACGCGCTATTCGCGTCCGGTGTGAACGTACAGTAAGTTGTAACTTACGAAGTCTGATATAGCATGAACTGATGAATCATTCACAATAAGACCAGGAACATGAATTTAAAAAGTAAATAGAGTAATTTTAACATCATTGTGACCTCCATGTCTTCTAATAACTTTAAACATCTTATGAGATGTAATTTGTAGATTGCAGCCCTAACTAATCTGGAGGAAATGAAAATCAAGAGATTACAGCCAAGCTTAAGCCTTGTTTTACAACTGTTTGCCATCTTAAATCCTACAATACAGATTGTAAAACAGGACTCATGAACAACGAAAACAGTGTGTATTGGACACCAGACCTCCACACGTCACACACAGACTCTAGTCAACAGACTTCATTGGATCATGTCTCCTAGGAGGCTGGATTTGGGCAGATACTAACAGGCTGAACAAACTCAACATTCAGACCACAGACTGTAAAACAATAGGGACGTAGTGTCCGTGACGTCACCCGTTGGTTTCTGAAGAGCATTTTTGAAGCCCAAAGTGGGCGGAGCCGGCCGTCGCCATCTTGGCAGCGAGTCACTCACGGATAAACGAAAATGTGTAGCGAGGCGAATTAGCTGAGGTGACGTGACGCTAACAGACAGCAGACAAACGGCTAATAGTGACAGTGGCAATCCACCTCTCACTCAAGTGGCCACGCCCTTAATTATACACAACTTTGAGGGGTTGATTTTTTTTTACATTTTTTTTATCATTTATCCGTTTAAATTATATTAAGCCTTACAGTTGTCATGAAGGGTAAATTAGCTATATAGACCAAAAACACTTTTTGCACCAGGCTGTAAAAACTTTTTCTGCTGTAAAGCTGGCATTTTATCATGGGAGTTTATGGGATTTACTCTCTTTTGGAGCCTGTCTCTAGTGGCCAGTCGGTGAACTGCAGTTTAAGTCACATAGAGAGACTGGAAGGTAGCAGCTTGATTCATAGACAAGAAAAAAAAGGGAGCATTTACTACTACATATGCAAACCCTGAGTGAAAACTTCCATGAATTAGGCATTACTCCATGAAAAACAACATTAAGTCATTTTTCGTCTTTCTTCACCTTTCTCGCCATTGGCTTTTGGTTTGCTTAGTTGGGGACATTTAATTTTCTATTTAACAATATTATTACAGCATTATTTTCCTGTTATCTCTGCAAAGCTGCTTTAAAACAATCTGTATTGTAAAAAGCGCTATATAAATAAAGGTGACTTGACTTGTCATTTTGGACATGCTTGTGTTTAGTTACAACATTCAATCTAAATTACTTTGACTCTACTTGCAAAGGCAATAATCAAATACAACCACATCTAAATGAAACCTTTATGAAGAAAGCGTAGTGAATGGTTAAGTTAATCCAGATGACGTCTGAGGTGTGTGTGTGCGTGTCCTCCAGGTGCTGTTCTCACACACACACTCACGTCACGCTCCACAGAGAGGACACAGGCCTCAAGAAAATAAAACGGCTCTCCTGTCAACTGCAGTTTACCAAGAGACGTGTGCTCAGAAATACACAACATAGGTTCAACATGTTTTTTTTGTTTATAGACGTTTGTTTGTTTAGATACGTTTATAGACGTATCAGAGTCAATGACACAAGGTAGTAGCATGTGTGTGTGTGACTCATTTGGCTATCAATGCCCACATTTAAAAGACCAAGCTCATCACTCAAAATGTAGCAGTGTACACATCCAGCAAAACAAGTGCAGGTTCTGGATCAGGTTTTCAGTGCTCATGTATTTGGTTGACGCAGTGAGTTTGCTGACATCACTATGTATTGGCTCCACTGTGGCTGTGGCGTCTGCACACCGGCACAACATTAAAACAACAGGAACACATCCACGGCTCACACACACACACACACTGCTGTGCCCCACCACACACACACACACACACACACTCCATAGCCATATCCTTCTATCCTCAGCCTGTGAGATCATCACAGATACACCATATTATCGATGTGAAATGCACCAAACGCAGACCCGCTTCATTTTGGAAGCTCATATAAGACATTGCCAGCGAGCCCAGAGAGAGGCGATGCTTCACTCAGAGACAGTTATGCTGGAGAAGGACACGCATCCACATTGACCGATTTCTCTCTTTCAGCTGATAAAAGACCTCTGCAGTTCACAGTACTGAAATCTCGCTGAACAGTAAGTACGAGCTGCTGTCTCCAAACTTTGTTTATTTGTACATTTCTAATAATGATTAGACTATCCAAATGAAGTCATTTCCCACTAAAACCATTTAAGTCAAGTCATCTTTATTTATACAATACAGATTGTTTCAAAGCAGTTTTACAGTGATAACAGGAAAATAATGCAACAAAGTTTGTTTGTAGAAGAAAATAGAGTCATAGTCCAGCTTAATTAAGCTCAGTGATACACTGACTATGAAAGAGGCAAAGCAAGTCACTTGTCTTCCATTAACCAGACCAAAGTCTAAATGTCTTAATTTGAGAATATGAAAACTGGAAAAGCATACTTAACTAAAGGCTGAAACCACCGTTTATGATATCACTATAAGAAATATCTTGATGAACTTAAAGCATTAATTTCGCCAGCTAACGGCATGGTACCTGGGAAAAAAGAAAAATCCAAATAAAGCCATCCTTTCAACAAATAAAACTGAACTTTGAACTTCAGTTGACATACGACATATGTAGCATCATAAAACTGACACGTATAAATACCATGCTATAAACGTTATGTTGCAAAATGTCCAACAGTACACTATGAATAAAATAATCGAAATAGCAAAAAAAAAAACATGTTAAAAAAAACTAGCTTGAAAAAATATTTTTATTAGGAGTCAGTTTATTATTTTGTGTGAACTAAAGATACACTAAACATGTTTCTAACAAGAGTGGTTTTGTTGACCTTACTTGGATTCAAAACTTGTCCAAATGTTGTCCTAATTTTATAAATTACGCAATCTGAACAAACAATTTTGTTGCACAATATTGTGCAAGTTCCCTGCATGCATTGCAGCTTATAAAAATTATGTGGTAACTTTTGCTCTGTCCAAATACTCACACTTGCGGTCTTGCACTTGACCACTTGTCTACTTACATGAACACTTGGGCCAAATACAGGAAATACGTCAAGTAGGCGTGAAGACTGCAAGTGTGTGTAGATCTTTAGATTACCTGGTGCGACACTTATTGTCTTGCAAAATATGCAAGCGTTTACAGAGCTTTTATTTTTTTATTTTCAATACTTTGCGTTTTAAAATAAACTTCTAAATGTCTGTTCAGTAGGCGCTATGTAACAGAAGACACATTTTTAAAATTGTGGTGCTTCTAATTAAGTGATAAAAAGCAGTTGCAAATGTTGTACAAAACAACATACTCTACTTATCTATCACTTTATGTTTTAATACCAAATTCTATATGTGTTGACAACAATCCATGCCAAACTATTAGTCTGTTCAGTACAAGATCTACTAGGCAAACTAAAACAAATTCAGCTAGTTCTCTATCACAACAAGCACTCTGTGACACGTATACCGAACACACACAGCTCATGATAAGTCCCACCAGTTTCTCTAGTCACACACGGTCCTTCCAAACACTCACGCCATGGAAATGAAGGGGATATTGTGCTTTGCCAATATCTCAGGAGCATTCGAGAACATCAGTTGTTTTCTCAGGGAGGGATGCTGATGGACTAATCTTAAAGTAAATAACATCATTAACCATTAGGGTAAACAGAAGCCCCATTTTACCCATGCGACTTCACATGCATCATGGAAAACAATCCCACCAAAGTTTCAATTAGTATGTGGTGAATGGGTCGCTGTTCTGCCCATTTCATTACGGTTTTAACATCATATCATTGGAATGAGCCAGAAGCGGCTCTAAACAGGAAGGGAGCACTTCGTCCCATCCCGAATCTGAGCCGCTCAGTCAGGTCAGGCTCTACAGAGGCGCAGAGGGAGTCGTGTGCTCAGGAAACATCAGCAGTGCACCGTAACATCATGCCTGACGTCACACGAACGCACAACAGGAGCAGCACATCTCTCAGATCTGCCACATGTGTGCACTCTGGGAAATGTGCTGACTTCCTGTGCATGTTTATTTATCGAGCTACTACCACATACTTTCGGTGGGGGGACAGAGGAGGGCTTTTAAACGAAAGCAGAGGTCAGAGGGATCGACGCCAGTGTAATATTACTGTACTTCACCACAGAGTTTCCACATCTGGCTGTTTAGATGTTACGTCTCTCTGTCTGAACCAGATGACACTTTCATGGATTGTAAAGCACTGAGAAGGACTTTAATTTACCATCAATTCCAAAATGAAAGCCATACCACACAAAAAAATTTTACAGAACACACACTACAATATATCACACACACTAACATATTTGAGGTGGTTTTGTTAGTGATATAATTAATTTATTTTAGCGTTAAGTATGGCTGCCCTCGACTAAAGATTTTTCTAGTCGACTAACAGTTGTTCTAATCATGTGTATATTAATAAGCCATATAAATCATAACAATGAGCCTTTAACTGCCTATTTATTTATTTATATATATATATATATATATATATTTATTATTTTTTTATTTATATATATATATATATATATATATATATATATATATATATATATATATATATATATATATATATATATATATATATATATATATATATGACCCTGCGTTCCGCTTGCTCGCCTGTTGGTGGCGAATTTGCTCAGAGAGAGCTTGGGAGATCGCACACCCCTGCTTCCTCATTATCCTTAATTATGAAGAGGATAAAACCTTGGATTGAACATCTCTTCACTTTCGTCCAGAGGATTGACAGCCTCTGGCGAAGTCATTCGAACCTTTGATTTACAGCCCATACTAGCCTTCTTTTACTCCCCAACTGGATTATGATTTTTCCCCTTTTGATTTGAAACCCTTGACTTTGTTATATTCAGTTAATTGTGATTTGAGGACAAATAAAATCTTGCAAGTCATTTTGGTGTACTTGTTTACTTTATGTACGGCCGAAACGAGCTGGCCGTAACTATATCTATCTATCTATCTATCTATCTATCTATCTATATATATATATATATATATATATATATATATAAAAACAAGGCCTAATCAGCGCTCCAGCGCACACAAAGCTTGCCACAGCGCACCAGTTGACAATCGCCTTCTATAGATGTATTTCTCATGTCTGTGAGGAAAGTAATTTTTTTTTTTTTTTTTTAAGCGCTTACGTTAACAGAAACCGAGACGACAAATCGTGCAACATGTTTGTTTTATTTATTTTACAAAGCCACCGCGTTTTGTTATTGTGAGTTTCAAATTATGTATTACTCTTATCTGTATGGTCAAAAAAAAAAAAAAAGTGACGTTGAAAAAAATGCAAGTGTTCCTCATTTGTAAGTTGTATTGGATAAAAGCATCTGCTTAATGAACGAATGGAAATGTTTGAGCAGCCCAGCATTTCAACTTTCTGTCTCAACTCTGGCTGTTTCATTTGACTAGTTTCATTATTCGACTATATGAGAGTAATCAAACTCTGATCTAACCTTCAGCAGCAAAAACAGTTATTAATATGTGCATACCACAACTGCAACTGCTGCTGATAACTGATAGATCGACAACACTGGCTCTGAAACGACTTTCCTTTTTGTCTAGAGCAGGTCATTACATTTTCACCCGAATGTATAAAGGTCAGTTATAAGGTCAGTTCTTGATTCCTCTATTTGAATCTAAGAAAGTAAAAAAGCATTGAAGTTCACAGATGGTTTAGAGGTTTTCTCCACTCCTCCTGTATAAATGTGAATGGAAGAGTTCAGTGGCGTGCAAGGTAAGCTCATCTCATTCAACAAAGCAGCTCATTGTTGCTGGATCTTCTCGGGCCCGATCACAACTGTAACTGAAACGTTTGAAAAGCCCCCAGCGAACCCACAGCGCCCAGTTCAGCTCATTCAGCACGCCACATTAAGCACCAGGGCTCATCTCCCAGAATTCATTTATAAGAGATGAAAAAAAAAATAGTGTATTTCATTTCAGAGATCTCTTAAAAGCTTGATGGAAACATTGGTTGGAAGAGAGTGTGGCATTTTCATGATGGCTGGGAAGTAGCTTTAAAAAATTTAAATAAAAAGATTACTGAAACAATCAATTACTGAAAATCAACTCTAACAGCACACTTCATTTGTCAAATTGTGCAACACTCACTGGTTTAGACCTTTGTGCTAAATTTAGTTTTAAAGGGGTGGTTGATTGTGATTTCACTTTTTTCATTTTAAATAGTGTGTAATGTTGCTGTTAGTGCATGAACAGTATCTGCAAAGTTGCTGCGCTGAAAGTTCAACGTAAGCAGAGATATCGTCTTTTAAAAATCAGGAAGTTTAATGCCTACAAAAACGACTCGAATGGGACTACAACGAAATACTTCCCGGGTTTTATACGTAACTAACCCATAAATTTACATCAACCCTCCCTCTGGAATATGCAAAAAAGGGGGCATGGCCATATTTATGCGGCTTTGTCGAAGAGGAAGAGTTATAGTGGAGAGCAGTAGCCATGCCGTCGAAAGTGTGTTATTTTCACCCAGCTGTCAGGTCTTCTGTGTTCGGGCTTCCTACGGACGCTGCAGTTCGTCAACAATGGTACAATTTATGTTTGATTATGTTCCAGAAAATTACAATCGTAATTTAGCTCTCTGTGCTGCGCATTTTACGGAAGACAGCTTCCAGAATCTCCACAAATTCAATGCCGGATTCAACAACAAACTGTTACTAAAGCATGAAGCAGTTCCAACTTTAAAACCAGAGGCAGCAGTTGTTGGGCCACAACCTGTAAGTAAGACTTAATCATTTTAAATGTATTTGCATGTATAATTTTAGAAGTAATGTTTTAGTTTTATCAAGGACGTAAACAAATGCCAGCGCTGGCTTTAGTAACCACTTAGTTATGCTATTTCGTGTGTCTATGACAAACACGTACAAACATTTTGGACCTGAATTTGTAATTATGTACTAATTTTGTAAATGTATTTTCCATGTATACTTTGACGCAATTTTTTGATTTGATCAAGAACGTAAACCAATGCCAACGCTGTTTGTTTATAGTAACCAGTTAGTTCGATGCTATTTTGTGTGTATAAGACAAACAAGTATAAAGTTTAAAAAATTATATGTAATCGCAACAGCAAACTTCAGCTGCTGTTATCAGTGTACAGTATGGTTTGTTTACAGGTTTTATTGTTTATCTCCATACTTATTACTGTTATAGATGTTTACACGTTCTGTTGGCATTTTAACACAGTTGCCACATGTACACCTAAAGAAAACGATACACCGAGTAAACTAAGTTTTGTGAATAGATAAACGGTTGTTCATCATATCGATAAAACAATAACTTTAAAAAACTGTATTACTCAGTCATTTATTCAGTTATATTAAATATTTAATCAGGAGAAAACCGTATCTCAAAAGCAAACAAGCAGCAGTAGCATTTTCAAGTAACAGCGTATCGAAATTCTTACATAATAATAGTAGAATAGAATAATAATAATAATAATACAAAAATTTATCATTCAGAAACGTTTTGTAAGAGCCGTGTTTGGGGAGGTTCTGCTTGACTCTCTTCATTGCCACTTTCTGGGTCTGATTCTGGCTCAAACTGATACGGCACTATTGACACCATTATTTACATTTGACCGGAGCACATGCAACTTTCGCCCGTAAAGGTAATGGGCGTGAAGATTCCGGACAACGTGCGCCACGCAGTTTAGCAAATTGCAACACACCGGCCCAACTAACCAATCTGAGCCCATTGCCTGTTTCTGAGGGGGTGGTTTCATAGAATCAGGAAGTCAACCGGTCGTTCAAATGACAGTGAAGAAAGCGGCTTACAATAAAGGTGAAATTTATGAAAATAAGGCTTTATTATAAAAAAAAATAAAAAATAAAAAAAAACACGAAGACATGTTATATTACACCCCATAAACACAATCATGCAAAGAAAAAGAAAAAAAAACAGTAAACCACCCCTTTAATCATTGCATTGCCGAATAAGCATAACAATATTAATCAGAAAAATAATATTTTCTTAAAGGAGAACTCCGGTTAATTTTAACATTGAGCTAATTTTTTTGTAAATTTGGAGTGCTGTCAGTACAGAGAACAACAAGGATATGAATAAAAGTGATGTTAATTCAGCCAGCTCACATACCTGTATTTACTTCCTGATTTCGGTCGAAGTCCACAGTAGTCGATTGTCGAGTGCGTGCTCGCGATCATTGGTAAATTACCATTGCTTAGTTACCAATGATCGCGATTGAGTTACTCGACAATCGACTACTGTGGACTTCGACCGAAATCAGGAAGTAAATACAGGTATGTGAGCTGGCTGAATTAACATCACTTTTATTCATATCTTTCACATCTACTGCAGTCAGATTCACCGTGTTCACTCTGAATAAAATCACTCACATGGCTGTGCACTTGTAATGACACATCAAGGATGTTAAGAGGCTAAAAGCAGGTTTAAAACTTGCCCCATTTAAGTCAACAGGGTGCAAATTTTAAAAGAGGATAACACTGTGCAGGCAACACGGATTTTTGTCGTTCTCTGTACTGACTGCACTCCAAATTTACAAAAAAATGAGCTCAATGTTAAAATTGACCGGAGTTCTCCTTTAACCAAGTGATAAAATCTTGAGTACACCCTTCAAACAGTTACAAAATATAATTGGTGCCAGTTAAAGGCAGTTTTGATCAACAGCCAAGTATAGGCACGTTTACACGACAATGGTGTTCTAAAAATGGAAAAGTTTTTCTTTTGCCTTTTATTGCATACAAATGACAACATTGTCAAAACGATCCCCGTTCACTTGACACAGATCCGTGAAAACAACTAAACGCTGTATTATTCATGCCAGGCCAGTAGTTGGCGATGTCACTTGGTAAACAAAACACTACGCACCTATAGACTGAACACGTAATACGCATACGCATGAAGTCACCGTTTTCACAAATTGTTTCATAGACCAGTGAATCATTCTCAGACTTGGTCAAAGGTCATATGATGCTTTTTAAGACTTTCCTTTTCCATTAGTATGTAAAAGTACCCGTTTATGCACAAGAATCTATTCTAACAGAACACCGATCCAGACCTGCAAAACACCTCGACCAAAGGTGCCAATATCAATTCTGCAAATGTATAGGCCTATGTCACAATGATAATGCCTACCCAAAGGCATATGCAAAGAAATAAGGTGATGCTTCAGTGAACTGTTGTCACCCTGTGGTGGAGTCAAATTTAAAAATCATACAGGTCACTTTATTTGACAAATTAAAATTCTGGGGTAACAAGAGATTCAAACAATAAGACTAACAGTGTAGAGCTAAATAAACAATGATTCGTTCTCTGTCGATAAATGTATCCAAACAGTTCCTCACCTGTCGAATAAAACAATATATTAAAGGGTTAGTTCACCCAAAAATGAAAATTATGTCATTAATGACTCACCCTCATGTCGTCCCAAGCCCGTAAGACCTCCGTTCATCTTTGGAACACAGTTTAAGATATTTTAGATTTAGTCCGAGAGCTTTTTGTCCCTCCATTGAAAATGTACATACGGCACACACTCTTTGTCCAGAATGGAAATAAAGACATCATCAAAGTAGTCCACGTGACCTCAGTGGGTTAGTTAGAATTTTTTGAAGCATCGAAAATACATTTTGTTCCAAAAATAACAAAAACGATGACTTTATTCAGCATTGTATTCTCTTCCGGTTCTGTTGTCAATCCGCGTTCACGAGGCCAGTGACGCTGCTGACGTAAGATGCTGCTGACGTGTCCGTGTATTCGGGTTCAAATAAATATGTCTGGTTAAAAAAAAATGCAAGTCTTCCCCTGTGTCGAAATCCTTAGATATGTTTGCGAAGATTGTTTTGTTTACAGCGTGCGTCTCCCTCAGACTGTAACCGAAGCTCGGGCGCACCAGATAACACGTCAGCTCGTCTTACGTCAGCGGACTCATGAACGCGGATTGACAACAGAACCGGAAGACAATACAATGCTGAATAAAGTCGTAGTTTTTGTTATGTTTGGACCAAAATGTATTTTCGATGCTTCCAAACATTCTAACTAACCCACTGATGTCACATGGACTACTTTGATGATGTCTTTATTTCCATTCTGGACAAAGAGTGTGTGCCGTACGTACATTTTCAATGGAGGGACAAAAAGCTCTCGGACTAAATCTAAAATATCTTAAACTGTGTTCCAAAGATGAACGGAGGTCTTACGGGCTTGGGACGACATGAGGGTGAGTCATTAATGACATAATTTTCATTTTTGGGTGAACTAACCCTTTAAAGCATCTTTGGTGATTCCATGGTTTCTACGGAAGTAAAACAGGAAATCAAGGGTAGCGCGATATAATGTCACTCATAGGTGACGCAATGACACGGGCCGTTACACTAGTTAAAATGGCTGATTTCTCTGGATTTAAACATTGATGGAAAAATTTGGGATAATGCAAGTACACATTGATGGAAACATTTGGGATAATGTAAGTACACAAGTCAACAAAATATAAAACATTGTTCTGGTGGTTTTTGGATATTTTATCTGAAAATCTTACACATTCTGCCTTTAATCAAAGATGTAGCCTACTTGTTTTTTCAACCCCTCATTTAAACAAAACATTTACTTATTTTACAGCTATTGATTACATATTTTTCTCTGTTTTTATCAAGTATTTTAATAAATTGTAAGCGATCACTTAGAAATTTACCTTTATGTTCAGAGGGGGTGTACTCATTCATGCTGTACTGTACGTATACTGTTATCGACTGTTAAGTAACATGACTCCACTGTGCACATGAACAAGCATGCGTTCGGAATAATGAAGGAGCTGTAATGCGCAGGTCACATGGATGCTGTAGCAGAGTGCTGGAGCATCAGATGAAGACACTGATGTGACAGACGTGTCAGAAACACAGTGACAGTGGGCAGACTGAGCACTCGGAGAGAGATCGGGGACCCTGCGCTTACAGACACACTTCTCCAGCGGAGTCATGCTAGCCCCCGCTCACAGCAACAACACAACACAACACCATCCTTAAAGGGGTAGTTCACCCAAAAATGAAAATTAGCACATGATTTACTCACCCTGAAGCCATCTAGTGGTTATATGACAGTTATATAAAAAAGTGTCCTGGCTCTTCTAAGCTTTATAATGGCAGTGAATGGCGGTTTCTGTTTTTGAAGTCCATAAAAGTGCATCTGTCTATGATTAAAGGCTCTGCGGGGGTTAATAAAGGCCTTCTGAAGTGAAGCGATGCGTTTGTGTAAGAAAAATATTCATATTTATAACTTTATCGACTAAAATAACTAGATTCCGGCAGACGGCCGTACGCAAGTCGACTTACGCCACAAGTGTGCCTTGTGACGCATGTATGACGTAGATGTAGGAGTAGCGTAAGCTTCGATGCCTCTCGCGGTTCAAACAAACAGGGCAATGGTGTGAGCCATGATGTTACCATCAGGTGTGATGGAGTTAACGTATGTGTGTGTCCACTGGGCCTGACCTCAGGTGTGATGGAGGTAACGTGTGTGTGTGTCCACTGGGCCTGACCTCAGGTGTGATGGAGTGTCAGGTGCGAGCAACACGCAACAGCACCCGTCGTAAATGTAGAGAATTTTCTGACATGATTTTACGCACAGCACTCCTTGTTATGTGTCTGATAACATCCATCAAAGTAGCCTTTAACCTGTTAACCGTTGCCAGAGCACCGGCGCACTGAAGCGTTTTTTTGTTTAAATAGTAACTTTTAACTATTTAAACAAAATAGTAACTATCAGATTTAAAGTTATTACCTTGACAAACTATACATCATTAAAAAGATATAAGACTCAAGTTTCAGTATTTGACCACTATTGTATTCTGAGAAACGTATAGTGACAGTTAAGCTATGTCTTAATTTGTGTCAGGAGTTATGTAATCAAAAAATGAGTCGATAACTTTAATATGAATTATGAGCGTCAGCCGGTCTCATTCAGAAAAAAACTCCTGTGAGGTCGTCATGACAGCGCTTGACAAAACAACGTCCCTCAGGGCTTTTAGCTCAAAAATGTGCAGATTTGGAGAAATATTGATAGATTCTCATAGGTTTACATCAGATTTATATAGACAGGAATAATATTTATTGAATTTATACCCAAATGGGCCGATGTAATCATTATGAGCGTTGGATACTCTGATGTACTGTGTTTTCAATCCATACTGGCAGCCTGAGGGCACCGTGTGCACATGCAGTCCATATATGGAACACATGAAGAAGTGCCATAACCATGTGACATCCCAGGAACTCCCTGACACAAAGCAAGCTTCCAGAGATTGCTGTAACATGCAGATAAAGACGTTTTGAAGACAATAAACATGATTGCAATGATATTTGATTTACCTGTGTTCTTCGAGCCATGTCAGGTATTTTCATAATTATAGATTATATTTATAATGTAATGCTAATCGATATAGACTTTATCATTGTGCAGAATACTATAAAATAATATATTTTCTGTCAGATTTTTTTATCTGAAGCCAAATCAGATCACAGAAAGTTATTTAAAACACTCGACTTGCCCTATAAAGTAAGTTTGGAGAACAAACATGGTTTTAATCTCATAAATTATCGTGTATTGATGGTGTGCTAAGCTAACATGCTAGCTAGCCCTCAGATGCACCTGCCACCTAGCTGTTATTTTTATGATTTTTTCTAAATAGGAATGCTTACTGAAATGTTTCTTTTTTCAAGAAGGTCATTTGATACAGTTTCAAATGTGAACTGAGAACTATGAAAAAAGAAATTAGGGATTGAAACAGTGTGAATAGCCAGTCGTTAGAAATTATAATGAAGACAAAAGAAAAACATTTATTTATTATTTATTTATTTCAGGTTTATTTAACAGGGATAATGCACACTAATGATACACAATTAAATGTACAGTGTGCCAGAATTAGCCAAAAGGCTATTTTACATCCACTGTCCCTGGACAGATCTTGATATGTCACACCTAAAAACAAAAAACAAACAAAAAAACAATATAGCTGGGACAATGACTCACAGAGGTTTCACCTATCTAAACACAAAAGAACACAATGAGCCAGCCAACCACATTGGCATAGCACAAGAGGCATAAACAAGCAAACAAAAAAACAAAAAAAAGGCAGGACAAGGAAGACAGTGCAGGAGCAAGATTTCATGTCAAGTGTAATGTAAACAGTCCTGACTATCTATTAACCAATTCTTTAAGTTATATTTAAAAGAAGCGTACGATTTAAAATTCCTAATGTGAATTGGAATGAGATTCCATTCACGAGCAGCCCTTACTGAAAAAGCTGTTTGACCAAGCGCACTTTTCCTAAATGGGACAATACAGTCACCTCTTGCTGCACTCCTTGTAGATCTGAGAGCATTTGGTGCTGTGCTCACAAATTGACGCAATACAGGAGGAGCCAGTCCATGCTGAATTTTGTACACAAGACAGAGATCTGCATACATAATCAAGTTTTCGAAATTCAATAGATTATATTTTTTTAAAACATGACAATGATGATAATATATGGATTTCGTATCGAGTACTTTAAGAGTTTTCTTATATAGGGATAGTAGTGGTTTAAGCGAAGTGTTGCTAGCTTGTGACCAGGTTGTCAAACAATAGGTGATATGAGATAAAATCATGGAGTGCATGAACATCATAGCGGCCCTTTTTGACATGCAGCTACGGACATATCTAAAATTTGCCAGGTTGTACTTAATGTGATTACAAACCTTCTTAATGTGTATTTTAAAAGTAAGATTGTTATCTATGTAAACTCCAAGATATTTAAACTCTGAGACGACTTGTAGTCTCTCCCCTGCTACGACTATATCAGGTTCTACACAGCGGCTTTTAGATTTACTTAAAAACATACATGCAGTTTTGGATACATTCAGTTGAAGACAATTGTGATTTAACCATTCTGTGATCTTTTGCATTGATATTGATAGCAGATCAGCAGCTTGAGCTGCACTGTTAGCATGTACAAAGATTACCGTGTCATCTGCATACATTTGGGTATTGACATTAGGACAAACATTTGGCAAGTCATTTACATACAATGAAAATAATAGTGGACCCAAAATAGAGCCCTGTGGGACACCTGCAGATAAGGAAATTACACTTGATTTATGATTCCTAACTCTAACGAACTGAGTCCGATGTGTTAAATAAGATTCAACCCATTTAATAGTGCCTGTATCAAAATTAAAAGTTTTTAACTTAGATAAAAGAACTCCATGATTAATGGTGTCAAATGCTTTTTTTAAATCTAAGAAAACAGCACCAACAACCCCTCCTCGATCCAACTGTGACTTGATTTTGTCAACGAAATAGCAATTGGCTGTTTCTGTTGAATGATTAATACGGAAGCCAAATTGATATGGATGTAGAGAGTAGGAACTGGTGTTTAAATGATTTATCATTTGTTCTGAGAGAAGTTTTTCGGCTACCTTGGAAACCACCGGCAGGATGCTAATAGGTCTATAGTTACAGATGGACAAACGATCACCTCCTTTGAACACAGGAAAAACTGCAGCCAACTTCCACACATTTGGGAACAATCCCTGAGCAATTGAAAGGTTAACAATTTTCGTAATTGGGTATACTAGTAATTCAGAGAGCTCTTTCAACATAACAGTGTTCATTCTAATGACATCTTTCGCTCGAGATGGCCTAAGAGATTTAATCACTCTCACTACATCTGCCTCAGTAATATATTCTATGTTGAAAGCTTGCTCTGTTTGTTCGACTTGACAAGGAGTGTTCTTATATTCCGAAGAGAAACACTTAATGATATTTTCTACTGAATCAATGAAATATTGAGAGCATCAGCTACTTCAGCTGGCTTATCTCTTAATTTTCCACCAACTACAAGTTCAACTGTTTTGGCATTGTTACCATCATGTCCCATTAATTTTCTTAACTGGCTCCAAATAGTTTTAGTATTACCTCCTGCTTTTTCAATTATGGTCAAAAAGAAATTTGCTTTAGCTATCCTTATCTCTTTGACTACTCTATTCCGTAACATAGTAAAAATATGTCGATCACTGCTTGCTCTAGATTTAATTGCAGATTTTAAAGCCATATCCCGATTTTTCATTAAATTTAAAATATTTGTGGTTATCCAAGGAATGGTGTTCTTTTTTTTTCTTATGCCGTTGTCTGTATGTAAATGCATCAATTGATCTCTGCAGTTGTTGTGTAAATCTTTGAGTGTCTTCTTCCAACGATCTTCCTAAAAGTATGTTATCCCAGCTAATGCTCTGGACGGCACTTATAAACTGGCCCTGCATATTTTTGGGGATATTTAAAGATTCTTGTTCTTGGACAAATGGAGTGAAACGCTTGTTAGTTAGCTTCCTGGCTATTAAGATCATATTGTGGTCTGATAGTCCAGTCAACATATTAAAAGATTTAACAATTCGCTTTGGCCTATTGCTAAATATTAGGTCTATTGGTGTTCTTGTAGAAGATGTTACTCTGGTTGGCCCATTTATCAACTGTGTAAGATCACAGTCATCAGTGATCTGTTTTAATGTTTTCCTTGACGATTTGTCTTCCCAGTTGATGTTAAAGTCTCCCATTATAATCACCTCCTTATTAAAATTACATTCCTTTAACATACTTTCGAAATGTTCATAAAATATATTCTTAGAAGATGGAGGGCGATATAGTGTAATAAGTGAGAAAGACATAGATGGAGATAAAGTTATGTTAAGTCCAATACACTCCAATTCATTACATGACCACTGTATCTCATGGCATTGAAAGCGATCTTTTACATAGATTAAAACTCCCCCTCCTTTTGAGCCCACTCTATCTTTTCTATGCACCTTATAACCAGGAACATATAAAGCTGATGAGGGTGCATTTTCATTAACCCAGGTCTCTGTTAAACACAAGAAATCCAGGTTCGAGTCTAATAAAAGCTGATGGATTTGATCACCTTTAGATTTAAAACTTCTTATATTTAAGTGCCCTCCTAAAATACCCCTCGGTTTTAATTTGGGGTCCCAGATTATTCTTGAGTGATTGACAGTCTGGAATATATTCAGTTTCCTATTTTTAGCTATTGCAACATTTAAAATTGAGCGTATACTGCATGTTGTTTGATTGGGTGTAATTATTGCATGTCCTACGGCCTTCTTATTTACAGTAGGCCTACACGTCGTCTGATCGAGTGACGACCTAAATGGATGGGTTAGTAGTTCCGCTGTAGGTGCGGATGGATTTGTTGATAGTACCGCTTTATCCGCTGAAATTGGCGAACAGTTCGATGTGTCACCTGGTGATCCAGCGATGCAACCGCTGAAAACGGTCTCCGCTGGAATCCCCTCCGCGGCTACACACCGCTGGTCTCGCTGCCGGTCCGCCGCTACGAAAGCCTCTGCCATCATGCAGGCGGCTGGCGAAACATCCGGCGCTCCCATGAGACAGGCCGCAGGAACCCGAACAGGCAACCCGCATCCAGCGTCACCCACGGAGCAGAGACCGCGATCAAGGTTAGTTTGTTGAATCTGTTCAATCGATGAGTTGTTACAAAAAAGAGTGCGTACCTGTGAAACAGATGTGTTGCGTTTGATATCGGCAGTGCTTGCCTCCCCTCGCGGGCCAGGACACAGATGAATATCTCCAGATAGTAGTAAGCAGATTGTGATTAGCAAAGCATTGCTTTGTTGAATTTTGGTTGAAGGCGTGTTTCTTTGTTGAATGGTACAGTTGTTGTGAATACATGAACGTTACTGCCAGCGCATGTTTTCCATAGCCAAAGTTTGTTGTGGCTTGGGTTGTTTGTTTAATATCTGTTGATATATTAATATCAGGGGGCTTTAATACATTTAAAATCAATCCAAAAAATAAAAGCGCTACTGCTGCACCTGTCCCGCCTGGCACACATGCCGCCATCTTGCCTGATTTCTCCTCTCCTCTATTTAGAGCCATAACCAGGCCGGAGAGGTGTGAATGTGTGCAGGGGAGACTGAGACTGAATGGGGCTCGTTTGCACCACAAAACAATAGAGACTATAGACTGAATAGATGCTTAGAAGATGACAAACATCAGTTTGCCTTTTAGAGTCTAATCAAAATAAAGTCATATGACATGATCTTGAAAAACATTTTAACTAAATACAGAGTTTTAGACTTGTCATCTTCAGATGTCTAAATATAACATGGTCAGACATGTGGCTTTAGCTGCAGTGCATTCATAGATTGATACAATGCCGACTTCAATATTATTTTTATGAAGATATTTCATAAAAAATAATTTCTAATAACTTTACAAAACTGTGAAGCTATTTATAACTATTTTTTCATTATGACAATAATTAATTCTACATTTACAATAAACTACCAGGTGTCAGCTTTCAAATGATATCATAATTGTGCTTTTAGTACAAAGGGTTCATGAACTGTATCCGTTTTAGTTTGGGTATGCCATTTCTGGGGATTTTTCAAAAGTGGGGTTGCAGCTTAACAGGTTAAGCAGGCGATACAAAGCGGTAAAATTTACAAGCACCGCCGCCAAGTCCTGGACTCTACCCCAGAACATCTACCGTCGGCCTGTAATATTCTATCTACAGAGTTCACGGATTATGAACGATTGCTGACAGAAAAATGAATGGATACATTTCCAGTGACACGAAAGACAATTTAGGAAAGGCCTGGATACCAAGCAATTAGAAGAAAAACAAAACTTTGTACTCACCGGATATTTCAGGAAGTGGTCAAAGTTGTTTACAGTTCTTAACGGGGCCTTCTTCAAAACAGGAATATTTTCCACAAACCGCACAGATGGAGGACAACTTGGACTACCGTTATTCAAATATGTAGTGCGGATTTTAAAGGGGTCATATAATGGTACATGCACTTTTACAAGTTGATTGTACTGAAATGTGTGTTGACAGTGCCTGTACACAACCATCATATAATGATAAAAATCCATCCAGTGTTTTTGTTTTAATCTCCTTATATGTTTTCCCCTGCCTCAAATTGAGCCGTTCGTTTTTGTGACGTAGATTAAACGGACGCCCCTCCCACGATTGTTGATTGACAGCAGCGTTTCAACACAGCCCCGCCCTGAGCGAACTGTCCTCATAGTCCGTCATTGTTTACACTGGAGCAGAATGGCGTCTTGCGATTGTGGTGTTCTGTTCTTGGATGTAATAACGAACACAACAGTCATTTTGATGTTCCTAAATCCGAACCGCTGAAGACGCAGTGGCTGAGTTTGTTTACGATGGGAATATTCCCCACGATCAACGTCAATGCGTTCATGTTTGCGCGAATCATTTCACACCAGACTGCTTTATAAACGAGGAGGGTCAGTATGGTTTTGCTAAGAAGCTGCTCCTGAAAAAGGAATCGGTACCAACTATACGTGTTCCTGCTGCACCTCCAGAAGAAGTGAGTGTAACGTTTCATTAACCTTTAAATATTAATCTTTGCAAACCGCTTGCACGCTTCACGATGAATGTGGCTAATGTTTACACTCAGGGTGCATTACGGCATGTATTCTATGTAATGTTACGATGTTCTCAATATAATTAATAATCCCACGTTTATAATGAACAACGCGTTATGGTTATTGTGTTATTAAAAACTGTACGCACAGAACAGAGGGGGCGGAGTGAGCAAAGCCCATTATCATTTAAAGGCATATGCACTGAAACGGCGTGCTGAAAACAGAGCTGTTTTTGAGCAGGTAAAATTTGTGTTTTCTTAAAATACTAATGAGAATTTTTAATAAAAGTATATTACAAAGTTTTTATTTTGACCCTAAAGATTCATATTAACTTGTACAAAAATGGCATTATATGACCCCTTTAAGGACTTTGCCACTGGATAATGCGCGATTTAGATCAAACCCTGTTGCAAATCCGGCCGATTGGATTGAAAAACAACTGCGGTACCTGCGGGTGGTGATACAACCAGCGATTGCGTCTGAGAAATCCTCAAAAGGTAGGAAAAAACAAACTAACCTATGGCAGCATCGTAGATCAAAGGTGATTTACATTATCCTAAATGACTGCATGTTTCCCACGCCATCGTCAGATCCTGGTAACACTGAGCAAGTGTACAAATATTATCTGAAAAAATGCCAGTCTGATCCAACAACTATCACGCTTGAATTACCGCTTTGGAATGATGACTTAAAAAAATATAATGACTGAGTTGTCGCCACCTACATCGGCGTTTACAATAGAAGAGATTGAGAAAGTAAATTGTAAATCTGCCCAATAACAAAGCCAGTGTAAAACGCATATTTAACACCTGTATGATTAATGGTAAAGTCCCTAGTTCATGGAAGGGAGTACTCATTCACAGAATACCGAAGAAAGAATGTACCAAAAGATCCCTCAACATGGAGGGACATATCTGTATTTGCCATCTGTATACAAAGTCTTTATGAAGTGCCTGCTTTCAAAAATATTACCTTGGCTGGTTGATACTGGAATTCTGTCTAACAAACAAAAAGCTTACATTGAGGGACAAGGCATGAATGAGCATGTTTTTTGCTTAAAAACTGCCATTGACGATTTTAAGCGCAAATCTGCTAAGCTATACATTGTCTTTCTTGACTTCAGAGATGCCTTCTGCACATTGCCTCAGAGTCATGATTGAAGCATTGGAAGAGATACAGCTCCCTAAGATCTATGTGGACATAATAAAAGATATATATCGTGAACCCTACCTACAAGTGATCTGTGGAAAAGACCTCACCAGACTAATACCACTGGAGGTAGGAATCAAAACTGGTTGTCCATGGAGTGCTGTAAACTTTTTATAATTGCAATAAATCAATGGCTAAAATGGCTCTGTGCACATGCCCCGCCCCACGTCCTGTCACCGAACCCAGTCCTGATGATGTGGCCGTCGCATCCCGAGATGAAGGCGTGATTAAAAACATGCTGTCATGCACTGACAGACTTCCTGACATGGTCTGGCCTACAAGTAAAGCACAGTAAATGTGCAGTTTTCTATGAGAGGAGGAGCGGTGGCATAGATCCAAGGCCGACCAACCCCCCGATTTTACCATCTTAGACCAGCCACTCAGAGTGTACACTAGACATGAGACCAACAACTATCTGGGTCACAAGTTTAACCCTCTGGGGTCGAGAAACGCGCCGGCGCGTTTTGCTAGATTTTTTTCACATAGCAGGAAAATAGACTTAAAATACTCCGTCATTTTTGGTCATACACACTTAAGAAATAGACAAAAATAAACTGTTGAATGTCTATTTTTTTATGTGCCCACTTACAATCAAAATAAAACATTGTGCTTTTGTAAAATAAAGAAAATAAACAGGGTGTGCTTTCTGTCTCTCCATCTTCGTTAACCTTTTTTCTGGAGCATGTCTCTAAACTTAAAACTCAGCGAATACTATTCACCCAAGCATGAGCAATATATCTTTATGATCATTTAAGTTTGTACTATTAAAATATCTAATTCAAAACTAAAATAAATATTCTCTGTTTATGTAATCTATAAAAAAAAGAGAGAGAGAGGTGTCAGCCAATCTCATTATCGTTCTCTCAGCTCATTATTCTGCTAATGTGACACGCCCACGGAGAGCGCGCGGTATTCAAACGCAAATGATCTGAAGCGACACATGCAAACGTGTCAACGCCCCTCATAAACGCGATAACACAACAAATGTAATCATCAGATTAATTTACCTTTTCGTCTTGCGAGGCTGTGACTGTGAGCAGTAATCCTGGGACATTTACCTCAGAACATGTGCTGGTTTATTTTCATTTTGAGGAGCGACCGATCTAGCCGAGAATTGTGAGTAGCCTAAGTTTTTTATTCTTGTGCTTTGTTCTAATGTCTGTAAATGCAAAAAGACTGTTTAAATTTGAATCATGTTTCTGTGAGTGAATGAAATAACGGCACAGATGGGCGCTGTTGTTTATGTTTAGCCTACTATGTTACAGATGAAATATGAAAGACAACATTTCATAGTTTTGGATAGATTATAAAGTTTTTATTCTAAAATATCAAATAAGCTTTTGTCATCCAGTTTCTGCTCATATTTTAAATATATAGTAGGCTATGTTCTGTCAAAAATAAACTCATCAACTAAGATGTTATTATGGTGTTTGTTCCAATGTAAGCTATATAAAAACTAATGAATCCTTAACTTTAAAATATGTATGATAATACTGTAGGATAATACTGAGGAATACTGTAGTAAGTTTTTTTCATTCTCAAGTGAATCGCATTTCTGTGTGTGAATGAATGATCCGCTTTTAGCAAACTATATTGCTATACTGAGATGAGTAAAAATCGACTGAAATATGTTGAAATAAAATGTATTTGTATAAGCAACGTATTAAACTGCAAATTAACATTTATATTTCTTATATAAACGAAAGACCTATGTTACAGACATATGAAAGACAACATTTCGTTGACTAGTTTTGGATAGATTATACATTTTTCCTCTGTTTGCCAATTTTTGCTCATATGTTAAATAGCCTATAGTATGTTTAGTCAAAAATAAAGTAATCAAATAATATGTTATTATGTGTTTGTTCCAATGTAGCCTAGGCTATATCCAAAGTAATGAATCCTTAACTTTGAAATATGTATGATAAATTGTATACTTTAGTTTTTACAAAGAAAGATTGCACTTGAATTGTTGTTGTATTTGTAACATTTTTAATAAAAAAAAATATTTACAAGGTAGATGTAAACAAACTATTAAAAGGTAAATATAAGCCTTTTCTTTAAATAATTTTTATTGAGTTTTATTAGTGACAAATTTGGGGAGAGGATACATATTCCAAAACTGAAAATACAGTATGAGAATTAACTGCACAATTACTAGACATGGAAAAATATAAAAATAAATGAAATGCTTCCAACTGTGAACCAATTTGGTAGATATATATATAGATATATGTATATGTATATGTATATGTATATGTATATGTATATGTATATGTATATGTATATATATATATATATATATATATATATATATATATATATATATATATATATATAGTCGCTGTCCGATGAAAACCGCGTATGTCCATTTTGCCGATTTTGAGATTTTTCAACGGATAGAATGTCCAGGTTCATTTCCGTATACAGTATGCTTCACATGTCTAAATGACCAATGAAAAGTTGTGAAATCATGTCATCTGATTTTCACGTATATCCATTTGGTGTCAAAGCTGTCAATCACGCCGCGTATATCCCGCCCTGAGGCATCTCGCAGGTCTAAGCGTCTCTGGAAGCTCAGCATTGTATAGCCGAATAACTTTGTGCGGTAAAGTATCAGCAAATGTTTGTTTTTGACAACTGTTCAAGTTTATTATATATTCGCAATATATTCACAACTGTTATTTACCGGTAAATGGTCTAGATGAAGTAATTGTCACTGTTTATTGTGGAGATGTTAACGCACGGGTCTGTTAACTTAATAGTCTACTTTTAAGGTAGTCTAATATTTTTCTGACTAATAAATTACTGACACAGTAAAGGGTAGATTTAAATATAGAATAACGAATTTTAAATAAAGAAAAAACGAAAATTAAATAAAGAAAAAAACCCTGAAATTTAAATAAAGAAAAACGGGATTAATTTAGATTGATAACGTTACGGGTAAAAAGGCTAATACATGTTGGGTCGGTGTACTTTTTCGTTCATTTCAGAATGAAAAATTAAATGTAAAAAAAAGGGTGCAGCTTGATTTTTTGTTTAAAAGAAAAAAACAGAAATGGCTGTATTTTTTTGTAGGCTACATACCACGCGCCGGCCCTGGGTTCAGCAATGAGTGTATTGATTCATTGTCCCTTCACAGTTTGCAAGAGACATTTAATAAACTGAGCGTATTTAATAAACTGAGACGTAGGCTATTTAATCAACTGAGCGTAGCCTATTCATCTGTTAATATGAAACGCGACTTGGCCATTCTAATTAATGATCGGAAGAACGCGTATCGACCACCGTTACTGTAAAATATGCACGTACGTCCATTTAAACTCGATTTTGGTCAAATGTGGATTATATCATTACACTGGCAAGACTATGGTTAAATTTAAAGATGCCGTACCAAGTATGACACTGCTACGTTCAACTGCTTTTGAATTACGGTGTTTTTTTCACTTCCTGAAAAGTAACCGTTTTGGACATACGTGAGTTTCATCGGGCAGCGACGATATATATATATATATATATATATATATATATATATATATATATATATATATATATATATATATATATACACACATATATACACATATATATATTGCTCTTGCATTCTTTCTTGTGGCTCAGTGACACACCTGAATGAATGGCTCATTAAGTATGCGGGCCCCATTGTCTCCTCAGGTGTGAACCATTAAATATGCATGATGGTGTTGAAATCGTTGACCCCCCTTGCGCATATTGCCTTTCCAAACAAAAAGCGTCTTACAAAATTTAAATCAATGTATTGTTTTATGTGAATGATTAGGCAGGATGATTTTCACATCATTTTGAAGAAAAAAACTCTAGGCAACGACATCCATTAGTCAAAAGTCTTGTGGACACATATTTAGTATGTGTTTTGTGGCCTTATTTCAGAAACTTTATTTTTTTCAATAACCATGCATAAACAATATTCCCTCAAAAATACAAACATGTACATACATCTTGCTCACATATTATGGTAGCCCTGTTTGTGCTAAATAGAGTGTAATTACACCTTTGCCATTAATATGTTTATAAGCAACTGAAAAAAGCACAAATGTCAGGGCATGTCAGAACATCTCAAGGACCCCAAAAATCCCTTAGACCCCAGAGGGTTCACATCGCCGGAGAATGGAGTCTGCAAGTGACTGACATGGCACATCAGTTCATGACCAGACTGGATCTCATTGATGCATCACCACTTCCTGTTACTCTAAAAGTGCAAGCAATAAAAGACATTGCAAAAAGATGTTACATTTTAGAAAACGCTAATGTCCATATTCCACAAAAAGTATTGCGTGAAATGGACAACAAAACTGTAAGCGTGGTTAGGAAATGGCTTTGTCTAAACACACATTCCACAAGATGTTTTATCTTTATATATATCTATAGACAGGACGGGGGTCTTGGAGTTCCACACTGCATGTGGGAGTACACAGCTACAAGACAGTCTCACCTTACCAACATGCTGAACCGTGATGACGTCAATGTGAGGCAAATGGCCAGAGCATCCTTATTGCTGGATTTTAAAAGACGGGAGGTGCTACACGCATGCGGTAGGGAAGATAGCTTCCTGGCTTTTAAAAAAAAGACCAATGGAAAGCTAGATGGACGGACACAGGGATTTGGTGCGTCATCAGACTGGCCAGACTTAAATGACCTATGCTGGAAGACAGGTACTGAACTGGACTGGACCTCTCACTATCAACCTGTAGAGGTCTCTGATGCAGTCGTAGAGGACCCATCTGTCATCGTGGAAGCCAGGCTGCACCATAACAACACTGTTCACCTGCTCCAGCCTAGAACATCAAGGCAGACTCTCTGGTTTATTCACAGAGCCACATATGGAGTTCTGGTCCAGTCTGAAACTCCAGGGAAAGTTGGCAAAACTGCCCTGTGCGGACCACTCCGTATCACACACACACACACACTATCTACAGCAATGCCACCATCAGTAAGGAGATCCTCACTTTCTGTGTGAAAGCACGTCTGCAGGTTCTTCCTACAAAATACAACCTATCACTGTGGTTTCCCTCCACCCATTCGCCCCTCTGCATGCTGCACACCCCCCCTCAACACCTGGAGTCAGTAACCCACATTATGAACACCTGCTCATCACAAGGACTATATATTGCCAGACATGACAGACTCGTGGACCTCATTGCTGCTCAGATTCCCTGCGTGGCTGAGGAGCAGATCTTTAAACTCACTACTGTACAGTCCGAATGGTTTAACTCACCTGCAAACACTTTTTTAGGAATTGCTAATACACCCGATATTGTTAACATCTCTCAGAATGGCAAAAAAGTTACACTATTTGAGATGTCATGTGCATTTGACTTGTTTATGGAGGACTCTTATTGCTCTAAGATTCTAAAATATCAGTCATTGATATCGACCATTGAGAACCTTGGGTACAGATGCCAACTTATTGTGCTAGTGTTTGGTAGTCTAGGTCATGTACACAGGCTGGCGGTCCGTGGACTTTGCATTGGGGGGGGGGATTTCTAAAACAAGGGCCAAACAGTTGGCAAAGTACTGTTCAATCTCAGCAACTATAGGAAGCATGTTTATTTGGAAAATACAATGTTTCCTGTACCCTTAGAACTCTAAAACAAATCAGCACATTGTTATGGATTACTAATCTGTTAGATTATTCAAAAAATTTTATTGCAAATGAAATTGACTTGTAATGTGGAATCAAATAAAGTATATAAAGTGTGTGTGTGTGTGTGTGTGTGTGTGTGTGTCCGTCCACTGGGCCTGACCTCAGGTGTGATGGAGGTAATGTGTGTGTGCGCGTGTGTGTGACCGCTGGGTCGCTGCCTTCATTACACATGATTAGCAGCGCTCAGGAGACACACGTCACTATGGAGACGCTGTGGGAGGTAATCGTGAAGATTATGATGAAGATTAACTCTCATCACACCCTTTCATCTGAGGTTTCTGACCTACCCCAACATCCTCATCTCAACCAGAACCACTGTTACATGAGATCAGTCACACACAGACCCAGCTGACAGTCCTCGAGCACCGGGGAGCGAGTAGCACACGCAACATCTGTGGCCATCAGGTCTAATTTCCAAAATACAACATGTGGACATGTTTAGTAGGGATGTGCCGAGTACTCAGCGTGACAGCGATGATCGATCATGAAAACGATCACCATGACTTTAAAAATATTTTAAAAAAAAATTTCTGATTGGTGTTTCCTGAGGACTGATTGGTTAACATTAGGACAGCATGCCTTCCAGACCGGCCTAATAAAGTGAGCTTTAGTTGCCCGTGTTTCAGAGCGCTGTTACGGGACAAGCGCATCCGCAGCCGTTACACTTTCTGGCTAGCACAGAACTTAGATCAAGTTCACTTGTATTTGCGTCCTTTGTGCAGATACGTAATGTTAAGTTTATATTGTGTATCAAGGATGTTTGATTGATCTATAGGATGTGTCATATAGAACGGGCTTCAATTTACTGGTGTTCGTTCACTCTTCAGCTTCACCTCGTGCTGTGGTTCTTTTTAGATGTTTAGTTTTCAAAAACAGTGATGCTTTAGTCAAGTCACCTTCATTTATATAGCAGTTTTAACAATATGGACTGTTTCAAAGCAGCTTTACAGTGATAATAGGAAATTACAGTAACATAGATTGTTTTGGCTTTACAGAAGTTCTAGAATAAAGTTATTGTCCAGCTAAAGTTAGTTTTGATTGATTCACTTCTGTTGTAAAGATCATTAGTTATTAACTTAGGGGCCGCTAACACGACACCATTCTAACAGAAAACCCTTAATGCGCTCCGGCCGCTCATTTGCACAACAACAGTGCCTGGGGCTTGAGAACGCAAAACATGAAACATGTTCCAATGTACAAGCCTTGAAGAAAAAAAAAAAAAATGCATGCATGCTTATTTTTATTTTTTTTTATCATCTCTGTGCAAGCTTTAAAAAAGCAAACCTGTGAGAACGCTGACGGCGTGCACATGTGTATTACGTGTTTAGTCTATAGGTATGCACGTTTGAATATATATGTGTGCAGGCGTGTAGTCTTTCTTTACAAACCAACCCTCAACAAACTACTCTTCTGGCCTTAAAAATGTATAATACAGAATTACTTATCGCTTCCGTGTATCCATGTGAATTGGAACCATTTTGACAATGTTGTATCTGTACAGAGGTAAAGGGAAATATATATTGATAATCTAGCAATTTTCTATTCATATTTTGATAGACATATTTGCATGACATGTTTTTACTTGTCACAATGTCAAGTTGTCAAGTTGTCAAAAAAATTGGGCCAGACACACCCCACCCAGAGTACTTGTTTTTGAGATCTATCGGTACTAGAAATGAAAAACTGACAAAATGCCTATCAATAATGTTTAGGTTTATTTTTTTGTATATTTATTTACATTTAATCTAAACCCAGATCTGGCAGCCCCTTCAGACCCTACGCCAGGAGAAACAGACCGGTGTCAAACATGGTAATGAGTCAAGATTCACTCCTTCATTTACTTGCAGAAACAGAAGAGAGACAACCCTGACGTGCGCAAGTGTGTCTTTAAAAACTAGTTTAGTTTCGTTCTGCACATACTGCGTGGAATAAATTCAGTTGCACAGTAAATTCCTGAAGTGTGTGTTCAGAACAGGACTGAGCTGTAAAAGGTGAAGTGATGACTTCAGCTGCAGTGTGTGTGTGTGTGTATAAGAGCTGCAGTGTGTGTGTACGCCGCCATATTTACGACCGATCTTGCCCATACCTGGAGAAAATTTGAATTTTAGGCTCCGATCCTTATTTGTTACCCCTAGTTACTTTTGTCCATTATTATCTGCCCCAGACTTGCCCCAATATATATATATATATATATATATATATACACACACACACACACAGGTCCTTCTAAAAAAAATAGCATATTGTGATAAAGTTCATTATTTTCCATAATGTAATGATAAAAATTAAACTTTCATATATTTTATTCTTTCAAGTTAATCAAATTCAAACAGCCGTGCAATATTTTTTCTAAATGACAATTCACCGTGTCTCCTAAACCTTGCCAAAATCCCACCTGAACACTCAGATGTGTGTTTGCACTGCTTATGATCCAGAGAGCAGTTAAGCCCCACAAAAGGCACAAATACATAATAAAAGCACAATAAAGTTTTCAAAAACAGTGATGCTTTAGTCAAGTCACCTTCATTTATATAGCAGTTTTAACAATATGGACTGTTTCAAAGCAGCTTTACAGTGATAATAGGAAATTACAGTAACATAGATTGTTTTGGCTTTACAGAAGTTCTAGAATAAAGTTATTGTCCAGCTAAAGTTAGTTTTGATTGATTCACTTCTGTTGTAAAGATCATTAGTTATTAACTTAGGGGCCGCTAACACGACACCATTCTAACAGAAAACCCTTAATGCGCTCCGGCCGCTCATTTGCACAACAACAGTGCCTGGGGCTTGAGAACGCAAAACATGAAACATGTTCCAATGTACAAGCCTTGAAGAAAAAAAAAAAAATGCATGCATGCTTATTTTTTATTTTTTTTTATTTTTTTTTATCATCTCTGTGCAAGCTTTAAAAAAGCAAACCTGTGAGAACGCTGACGTTCTCACAATAAAGTTTTCGTGCACTACATTATTAGTGTTCAGAAGCCATTCTATATAGTCTAATGTGAGGTAGAAATTAATATTTAAGTCATTACATTCAAGTCTTCCCTCGCTGCGGCTGTCAGTCATTCTCCATTTCCCGCTGAAATCCACCAGTACCACTGGAGTTAACAACATTATTACAAGCTTACCGGTTTGAATTTACTTGCTCAATTTATTTTGGATCATTTTTAACCCAAAAAAAGTTTCGGTCTGCAGCTTCATGTTAAGTTTTTTAAATTAAATCATTCAAACCTCTTTTTTTATTAATTAATTCTAATTAAACGCATTTAAACAGACTGCAGTAGTTAATATTTTTGTCAGGTCCTCTAGTAAATAGGATTTTATTTAGCTGTCTGTGTTCAGAATCATGGGAAAATCATGATCTCTATTTGAAACCATAAAATAGTGGTTCTCAATTTCTCTCACTGAACCCCCAGGTTACGCCACAGGTTTACGCGTCGCTGAGCATCTCGCGGTCAGCGTTAGCACCACATCACCGGAGTCACAGAGACGCTCACAGCGGGACGTGCACATCTGGCCACAGTCACTCAAGCAAAGTCTTCCAACCCCGAGCCGGATCTGTGTCAGTTTGACAGATATCACAACACATTCAATCGCTGCAGTTTCCAGCTGAAATGAACACTATAGGCAGTAAAACAGCAAAGCAATTTATGATTACAGGGGCAAATTATGGATTAATAAAGACTTATTTCTGCGTGGTTCCTTGCACAATTTTATGTTATGATCTGTTTACCATAGTGATTTGTAAACCAATGTATTTTGATGTTTGCATCACCTAACCCGCTCGATATGTGTGGCGTTTCTTGTGTAGCAGACTTGCTCACCAGCTCACCCGGTACACAGCGCATGCGTACGAGTCCCGATAAAACAGCACAAAGACTTGAAGCAAGCTTACATGGCATGGATGCTTCAGCAAATGCATTTATATGTCATGTTGCGTTTGTTAACACTATTGGGTATGTTTAGGGCTTAGTGTAGGATGTGCATCATTTTCAAATGCGATTGACCTTCAAGTGTCACTCACTGGACATTTCACTTCAGAACTGCTGCAATATATTACAACAACCTACGTAAATAACATTCAAAAATACATTCATTGGTTTCAAATTGAACATGCTTTTAGAGCCACTCACTGGACCTTTCACTCGAAACGTGCAAGAGACAAAACGCAATACCATTTTGCAGAAATGTATTTCCAATGAGCCGGTCACAATAAATTACTCTTTCGGTTTGTTGGTCTCTCACAGTATCAGCATTTCAACATCTATTTCTGCTCAGTCACACTTCTAAATAAATCCGCCCTGACAGGACTTTATCACTCGTCAATATCATGCTTCCGTGATCAGTGTCCATCCAACGCCAGTCACGCTACCAAAACCTGCAACGCTTTCAGTGTTCTTCAACAGAGCCAAAATAAATGAATGATTTGGTGTTTCTCTAATGAAGTACTGAAACTGTACAAGAAACGGCTGGAAAACTGTACTGGTGTGTCGAGTGTCAACAGCGTTCGTTTGACAGCCATAAAATACTCAGACGCACACATCAATATCTGCTTAAATTCACTGCCAGCAGCCAGTAAAACACTTTCCATTCAGTCATGGATTTGTTGTACAGTGCCATCCTGTGTGTAACTTCAACAGGAAAAAGCTTCGATCTGAAAGCATGAGGACTTTAACATGACTTTACTAGTGTTAGCTTTACATAACATGTCAAATCAGACCACTTATCGAAATATCCATCTAGACAAATAGAGGAATAACATCAGCCACTTCACATGACAAACTTGATTTCTGAAATGGTGCACAAGCACGTGCTTCACATTATCTGGACCAGATTACAGATGATTAATTGACAACCATGGACAAGAAGAAAATAGCTTTGTAAAATTCCCCACAGATTAACTTCATTCCAAACTATACAACACAGCTGAACAGATGTATTAATAGAGCAGTGTTGACTTACTGACAGCTGCTACACAAACCAACACACAACACGCATTCATTGCAATTACAAGAGTCTCGAGGCTTCTGCACCGGGTAGCTCCAGGAACGCAGTTACAGGAACCAGCCACTAGGACAGTTCTGCCGACAGCGACGTCTTTAAGAGCGGCATTTACAAAAAAGTGGGGCTAGACTAAATCTATGACAACTTGCAGTGTTACATGCGTTGGCTAATCAGTCTAGACTAACGTAACTGGTAGCTCCTATAGTGCTGGTTTAGACCGACTCTGAAGTAGGAGCTAATTTAGTTCCCCAAAATAAGTTCCTAGAACTAAAATCATTCCTAGTTCCTGTGATGCAAACACGCAAAAGAAAACATTTTTAATCTGCTTGCAGGGCCATGACAATTACAACACGTTTGGCTCTTTTCTCTGATTGGATATCCATCCGTTCACAAAAAAGAACAGGACCCAGTTGTTCAAAGTTTAATCTGGGTCAGAATCTTCTAGACTTGGATCGCCCATGTTTTGCTATCCAGTATCAGGTAATCCATTTTAGTTTTGTGCCGGTTTTTTAAAGCAAAATAGGACTGATCACCCTGATCCAGATACTCACTTTTTCAGATTACCAAATCTGAATCACCAGCTCTAAATGGGGTTTCATGCACAATGTAGGCTACTACCTATATATAGAGAACAACAGGTGGAAGAGTCAACTTTAAGTCCTTTATTTGAAGAGAAAGAAAACAAACAAACATCTCCTTACTTTTTCAATTTACTTTCAACAATCAGACCCCTATGGAGGCACTAAAGGGACATGGTTATGGGGGGAAAATATGAAATGAGAGAAAAATGATATACTATATGCTTCCGCGTTCCCTCACAAAAGTTGTGTGTTTTCACCCCAAGAAACTTTGCATTCATTTGCAAATAACTCAAGTTTTGATAGTGAATGCAAAGTCTCTTGGGGAATGCAGAAGCATTAAAATTAATTTGTCCTCCCATCATCACCATGTTCCTTTAGAGCTTCCGTAGCCCCCGATGTGACCCACAACAAAAACAAACATTCAAAAAGGGATGCAGTTGTTAGAATCTACTCAACTGGTTAATCTCTGATGATTGTGCCAATGTAGTTTATATTCAGTGATTTAAAAAAAAAATTTAAATTAAGTATATTTTTGTTTGATGTTGATGGCTGTTCATGGGGATTATTTTATGGCATCAAAATCTCTCCTTACTGTACTAAAAGGCAGGGTTGTGGACTCGAGTCGCATGACTTGGACTTGACTTGGACTCGAGTCCCAAATTTGATGACTTGCGACTCGACTTGACATAATCAAAGATGACTTGCGACTCGACTTAGACTAAGACAACAATGACTCGCGACTTGACTCGGACTTGAGCCCTGTGACTTGGAAAGACTTGACCTACCTTCTAAAACCACAGATCAGAGTTGTAATAATCACTGTAGTATAGCACTGTATCATTTCACACGTTTGGCACTGAGCCAGAGAGCGCGTGATAGAGTGCGTTCAGCTGCGCTTGTCAGTTGTCATTTATCACACGTTCAGACAGTTTTCAACCAAATAATGTTTTTTTTCTTTTCTTTTTCAGGCATTTAAATACACAAGTACAAGCGAATCATTTATAATTTGAGAAAAAGCAAACAAACTGATGTCTAAGTTAGCGGAAATAAATAGGCTACCAATCCTTTCAAATATAATTTTGAGACATGGTTTTTTTTTTCCACAACAAACGCACATTTTAGCCTATAGGTAACTATAAAGTCTTCTCCTTGTTCACCAGCCACTCACTTTCATGTCTTTCAGGAGAAATGGATGGATTTATGTTTTGTAGGCTAAATGACAGGCACGTAGCCCCAAAAAGTGTCACGTGACGCTTGATACGTCGCCGTGGAAATACGAATGTTCTACTGTCGCGTTAACAAAATAATTTAACCAGGGACTCAATATTTTAAACTTAATGTGTAGCAAATCACGATTCATTTTCCCAATGAACAGTTACTTTTATTTTTAAATCTGCATTGCCACATTCTCTCACACACACATACAAAATGTGTAGCAGTTATTTCTATTAAATGATTTCGCCTTTGTTACTGGGTTACCAATAAAATATTTTTTTTCACTGCCTTTTCCTTTTTTTGTCACACGCAAGAAAAATCCCTAAATTGAACTGAGATAGATGGGTGCCCTTAGTGAAAATTTTATCGCAATAAATATGAAATTAAACAAGTCATGAACATATTTTAAAAGCCTTCCTGATATAAATTATATCCATTTAATTTGTCTATAGTAATTAACACTGAGACACTAATTTGTGCAAAAATCACTAATGACTTGTTTAAGACTTGAAGCTTAAACTCGAGGACTTGCAACTTGACTTGGACTTGCCTGTCTTGACTTGGGACTTGAATGCAAAGACTCGAGACTTACTTGTGACTTGCAAAACAATGACTTGGTCCCACCTCTGCTAAAAGGATACACACACACAATGATAAAAATTCCTTTTTTTTTTTCCTTTTCTTTTTTTAACAACCCATTTTCAAGATTTGATTTGATTTGGGCGGCAGTGGCTCAGTGGTTCATGTAGGTTGTCTACAAACCAAAAGGTTGGTGGTTCAATCCCCGGTTCCACCTGACCAAGTGTCGAGGTGTCCATGAGCAAGACACCTAACCCCAGCTGCTCCCGACGAGCTGGATGGCGCCTTGCATGGCTGACACCGCCGTCGGTGTATGAATGGGTGAATGAGAGGCAATATGTAAAGCGCTTTGGTGGCCATTGGGTCTATGAAAGCGCTATATAAATGCAGTCCATTTTACCATTCAATCCGACAGCCGAAATCCGATCAGATAAGCCTACTTCTAAACTAAATTTTATCAAAGATCTTCAAGAAGTGGTTTAAGATGCAGTCCAGTCATGAATTGGCCAAGTGTAAACAAAGATCTGGTTGTTTAAGCCACATATGTAAATGTGACTCCTCCCAAAAAAAGATTAAAAAGAAAAGTGTGAGGAAGTGTGATACGTCACTTATGCTCTCGTTGTTGTTGTTGTTTTTTTGTGATGTCAGCAATTATTTGTTAATTGTATGATACGTTGATAATTTAACATGTTATGTGTGTTTGTGTTATGTACGCATCTACGGTGGAAACAAATTTCATCTCGAGGACAAATAAAAATCTATCTTATAACGGCTCCAGCCAGACACCACACACTGCTATTGCAACACACATCTTTTTTCACAGATATGGCCCGCTGGCAGGAAGCGCCTCTCTTCACAAAGCACATATCACCCAGTGCCCTTCATTAAAGCACTGCATTCTCCCAGCAGTGCTGACTAGACTGAGTGCGATCCGCTCGCTCGAGACCGTGTGCGTGACCGTGTGTAAATACACCGTTAGTGAAGTAACGGCACACCTCAACAAGACACACGAGGAATCATTCATGACTCATGCAGGACTACACAGCATTCGAGGTTTCATCACATCACAAGGAGAACTGGTACTAGTGATGCCAGGGTTCACAAACACTAACCCAATTACCATTTCAGTCAGCTCTCAAAAACATCTATGATCCTCTTCAGAAGGCTTTACTTTGTTCTGTCTCATGATTACAATTACTACTGCAAAAGAAAACTAGTGCAGTCAGAGTAGCCATGTCTCAGCACACACATCTAACCCTGCAGAAAACATGTCTTCTTCCACTGCTGCATTTGATATTATAATGTATTTTTATATACACATTCTCTCTCGCATCGGTTTATTTGCCTAAGAGAATCGTTCAATGGCTCTACTTGAGTCATTAACTCAGAAGAGCTTTCTTACTCAGTTCAGGCTCAAATGAGTGGAAACTACTGCTAAAACACTTATGCGTCATGTACTTCGTATCAAAGAGGCTTTTCTAAAACTTGGCATCAAAGTTTGTTACAAATGCACTAAACTAGATAAACTGCCAAGTCATAATAGCCAGTGTCGTCAGAGCTAAATCGTCATGCCTCTGGATAAAACTGCTCCCTAAGTCCATCAGCGCCAGGTCGTTCAGCAAGTGTGTTTCAGCGCTGTGAGGCCAGCATGGACACAACATCTGCTGTTCATGTCAAAAGAACAGGCTTTTAAACAGACTTACACATAGCAAACAAATCACTTCATGAACAACGCAGTTTATCAGTCTCAACAGGCTCTCAATGCCTGAGAGAGAGACACACACACACACACACACACACACACACACACACACACACACACACACACGGTGTAAGAATGTAAACACAGCCTGGCCTTGCGTTTTCATAACAGAGAACTACATGTACAATGATACAGTGAAGAGTCTGATCTTCAGATAACATTTCCCATCATCATGGTCCTCATATGCACTGCAAAGGTCCATGTGGACTCTGTAAAGTGTTATGAAGTATCACACGATATGAATCCTGCAATCTCATCAAATATCAGAAGAAATGAGACAGTGTCTTACTGACCATCATTCAATAAATATATGTAATTTTACAAAACTGGGCCATGTGACATGTGCATTCAGTACTAACCCACTAAAACTAGTGTATGTGCATTCAGCACTAACCCACTAAAACTAGTGTCTGATATGTGCATTCAGTACTATCCCACTAAAACTAGTGTCTGATATGTGCATTCAGTACTAAACCGCTAAAACTAGTGTCTGATATGTGCATTCAGTACTAACCCACTAAAACTAGTGTCTGATATGTGCATTCAGTACTAACCCACTAAACTAGTGTCCGATATGTGCATTCAGTACTAACCCACTAAACTAGTGTCTGATATGTGCATTCAGTAGCCTACTAACCCACTAAAACTAGTGTCTGATATGTGCATTCAGTACTAACCCACTAAACTAGTGTCCGATATGTGCATTCAGTACTAAACTAGTGTCTGATATGTGCATTCAGTAACAACCCACTAAAATAGTGTCCGATATGTGCATTCAGTACTGACCCACTAAACTAGTGTCTGATATGTGCATTCAGTACTAACCCACTAAAATAGTGTCCGATATGTGCATTCAGTACTAACCCACTAAACTAGTGTCTGATATGTGCATTCAGTACTACCCCCACCAGTGCCCGGAGTGTGTGTTCAGTACTACCCCAGTAGTGCCCGGAGTGTGTGTTCAGTAGGCTACTACCCCAGTAGTACCCCAGTAGTGCCCGGAGTGTGCGGTGCGGCTGTACCTTGTCGAGCTCGTCGTGCAGCTCGGAGAGGGTGGGTCTGATGAGCTTCTCGCCCAGCGGAGCCGCGGTCTGCCGGTAGAAGTCTATGTTGGGCACGGCGTCGATGGTGTTGTGTCCGAAGGTGCGGAGGTAGTATGTGTTCGTGTGTGTGTCGTAGTGATGGTGCTGCTGGCCGCCGGTGGAGGAGTGCAGGCTGCCCTCGCTCATCACCGTGTCCCCGTTCTGCGCGCTGTCCGTCGGCGCGGCGTCCGGGCTCGAGGCCGCGAAGTTCACAACCCGAAACCGGCCCTTGGCTTCCTCGCCGCCCGCCGCAGAGTCCCGACGCGCGCCGGATGGCGGCTCGGCGTCGTACGCGGGCGGGGACGAGTCGGAGACGGCGTGTGTATGCCCGAACTCGGACACCAGGTCCACCTGAAAGCGGCTCTGGCTCGGTGTAGGACCGGCGGGTTTGAGCGCGTCAGGCTCGGGCGCGGAGAGAGAGTAGCCCGGGCCGGCGAGAGGCGGAGGTGATGCCGACATGACGAGTAAGAAAAGCTCTCTAAAAGCTGATACTGTCCGTTAAAAGTGCCGAAGAGCCGATGGATGTGACTGAACGCAGACACTGATGCTGCAGGAAGACTAAAATAACGCGCCGCGCTTTCCTCCGAACCCTCAGCGCGACGCGCACATGCGGATGCAAATGGAGATCAGCAGCACTTCCAATCAAAAACTCATAACAAGTTTAACGCGCTCAGTGAAATATCCTCCGAGTGTGCGCTCACAGGGACCTTAAAAACCCAGAAGATGTCCGTGAATCGCGCTTTCCGTGGCTAATGTGCGCCGTGATGCTGCGCGACCTTGCCGCAACTCCTCCTCTCGTGCCCGCGAGGCTCGCTGCGCTTTATACGCGCACTGCAGCAGGGCAGCGATGCTGGGAGACATCGCGAGAGGACGAGCGCTCGCGAGATCTACCCGCTCCATCTCTACAGCTCGGGGGTGGAGTTTACAGCAGGATGACATACAACTCACACACACACAGGCGATTGAGAAGTTTTTTTAATTTATTATTTATTTATTTTTTCAACTTTCATAAAAGCTTACAATGACATTTTACATTAAACATAAGACAAACAGATATTGGGAGAAACAGAGTAAAACATTACATTTTTACAAATTATTTTTTTCAATATAAGATTTGTTTTTATACACGTCTTATTTCTAGTGATTGAATTCAATGAGTCATGGAATATTTTAAGATCTTTACAAAAAAAATTAAAGGAGGGTGTTATAGACATTACTTTAGCTCTATGTATATGAAACTTCCCAGAAAGAATTATCAAATCTAAGCCAGTATTACAGTCCAAGAAGAAGATCATAGCTTCATCTATTCTGATTATTTTGTAGAATGTATCAAAAACCAACATAGATACCTACTTCCAAAAGTCTTTAGAGTATTCACAATTACAAAATAAATGTATAAGAGTTTCAGATTCAAGATTACAAATACAGCATTGTGGTGAGATGTCTTTTTTGAACTTATTAAGAAATGCATTACACGGATAATACCTGTGTAATATTTTAAAATGAGTTTCCTTGACCTTATTTGGCAGTAAAAATGTATTGCTGACCAGTTTATCACAATGGAAGGTATAGGAGAAGTAATTGTTTCCATTTCAGAGTTGCTTTAGGGTAACAACTGATTTCTGGATTAAGACACTTTCTGATGTAAGAATTATTGCACTTCATATCCAAAATATTAACAACTCCAATAACAAGTTTAGGAGTCTGCCGCAACACTGAGTTGGAACTGAGATGTGCTTTCACAAGCTAAAGCGATTTAATGGAGATGTTTTTATATGATCATCTCTACGTGTAGATTCAATCCCTGAGAGAGCAAGAAACTGTTGATAAGTATAAATCTCATCATTACAGTTTAGTAAGTCGGAAATAATAATTTCCTTATCAAACCATTCTTTTTAATATATACTTTTTCTTTTAGATAATACATGTTGGTTATTGCATAGTATACATGTGTGTGAGGAGAAATTATGTCTAAAGGCTATTTTCCATGCAGTGATTGCTTGTGAAAATTAGATAATTTGATGGGAAAGTTTACTGTTGTAAACTTTGAAGTCACACGCTAATAAAAAGTTGAACCCACCACACTTTTCAAAAAACAAATTGGGGATATAAAACCATATATAATTATTATGGGCCAAGCAATGTTTTATCCAGTTGATTTTAAAAAAGGTATTAAGAGTACTGAAATCAAGAACCCTCTGAAAGAGTTAAATCGATTTTCGCTTTATAATGTATATTCAGTCCTGTTTTTCCAATTGAACTTAAATATGGCCCTGTCAATATCTGAGCACATTTTAGAGTTAACATTCAAGGAGAGAGCCGGATATACCAGCCTCGAAATTCCCTCAGCCTTGGAAAGCAGAACACGTCCATGGATAGCTAGGTTTCTCTGAGACCAGCCATTGAAAAACATTTTTGCTTTATGTAAACACATAGAAAACTGTTTCAACTCTTTCATGTGGACATTTATTGATTATAATGACAAGTTACCTAACCTTTTCTTTTACCTTAATTCCACATATAGCTGGGATAGCAGAATGATGAATTATCATAATCTCTGATTTACTCTGATTAACAGAAGTCAGTCAAGTCACCTTTATTTATGTAGCGCTTTTTACAATACAGATTGTTTCAAAGCAGCTTTACAGAGATAACAGGAAAATAATGTTGTAATAATATTGTCCCCAACTAAGCAAGCCAAAAGCAAATGGCGACAAAGGCGAAGAAAGGCGAAAAAGGCAACAGTGGCAAGGAACCAAAACTCCATCAGTGACAGAATGGAGAAAAAAACCTTGGGAGAACCCAGGCTCAGTCAGGGGGCCAGTCCTCCTTTGGCCAACGAACGAACAGTGTATGATTATGATTCAGGCAGCATTATAGGTCAGAAGTAAGATGAGATCAGAACTTATTTATCCAGTTCCATCTGGCTGGGGGTCGGAGTCATCATGCCGGTATGGAGATGAGTTTGTTGAGGTGTCCATGAGGCATTCACAGGGTTGATGAGGCTGGCACTTCAGGGATGCGTTGTTGTCGTGTCCATGCGATGGTCCTTCATCAGATCTGGATATGGCCTGGATCCGGCGGAAGCATGGCATTAGTTTTCACTGTTATGCTGATGATACTCAGCTCTATATTTCTTCACGCCCTGACGAAACTTACCAATCCACAAAATTAACGGAATGTATAGCTGATATAAAAAACTGGATGACTAGTGATTTTCTACTACTTAATTCTGAAAAAACAGAGATTCTAATTATTGGGGAAAAAACTTCCTCACGTAGTAACCTAGAATACTGTCTAACACTTGATGGCTGCTCTGTCAAGTCCTCGTCGTCGGTTAGGAACCTGTGTGTGTGTGTGTGTGTGTGTGTGTGTGTGTGTGTGTGTGTGCTCTTTGATATCAATCTTTCATTTGAAAGTCAGGTGTCTAGTATATTTAAAACCGCATTTTTTCATCTTAAAAATATATCTAAATTACGTCATATGCTCTCAATGAAAAATGCAGAAAAATTGGTTCATGCATTCATGACATCAAGGCTAGATTATTGTAATGCTCTACTGGGTGGTTGCCCTGCACGTTTAATAAATAAACTACAGCTGGTCCAAAATGCAGCCGCTAGAGTTCTTACCAGAACCAGGAAGTATGACCATATTAGCCCGGTTCTGTCAACACTGCAATGGCTCCCTATTAAACATCGTATAAATTTTGAAATATTGCTGATAACTTACAAAGCACTAAATGGTTTAGCTCCCCTGTACTTGAGCGAGCTCTTAACGCATTATAGTCCTTCACGTCTATTGCGATCTCAAAATTCTGGCCAGTTGATAATACCTAGAATATCAAAATCGACTGCTGGCGGTAGATCCTTTTCCTATTTAGCACCAAAACTTTGGAACAATCTTCCTAACATTGTCCGGGAAGCAGACACAGTCTGTCAGTTCAAATCTAGACTAAAAACGCATCTCTTTGGCTTACCATACACATAACACATTATAGACTTCTATCAATGTTAGGCTGCATAGTTTAGATCAGCCGGAACCGGGAACACTTCCCATAAATCCTGATGTACTTTGTACATCATAAGAAAGATGGCGTCTACGCTAATATTAATCTCTCTGTTTATTCCCGAGGTTTATCGCAGTCCGCCGGATCCAGGCCGTATCCGGATCTGATGAAGGACCATGGCCTGGACACGACGACAACGCAGTCCTGAAGTGTCAACTAGTATCTCCCCTGTGAAGGCCTCCTTCCCTTTACCTCTGTACAGATAAAACTTTGTCGGGATAATTCCGGTTCATGGAAAATTCTCGAGCCACCAAGCACTGTTTTATGCAAATGAGCGGCCGGATCGCATTAAAGGCTTTCTGTTAGAATGGTGTTGTGTTAGCGGCCCCTAAGTTAATAACTAATGATCGTTGCGACGGAAGTGAATCAATCAAAACTAACTTTAGCTCGACAATAACTTTATCCTAGAGCTGCTGTAAATCCAAAACAATCTCTGTTACTTTAATTTCCTTTTATCACTGTAAAGCTGCTTTGAAACAACCCATATTGTTAAAAGCACTATATAAATGAAGGTTACTTGACTGTTCGTTCGTTGGCCAAAGGAGGACTGGCCCCCTGACTGAGCCTGGGTTCTCCCAAGGTTTTTTTCTCCATTCTGTCACTGATGGAGCTTTGGTTCCTTGCCACTGTTGCCTTTTTCGCCTTTCTTCACCTTTGAATCATTGGCTTTTGGCTTGCTTAGTTGGGGACATTTAATTTTATATTTAACAATATTATTACATCATTATTTTCCTGTTATCTCTGTAAAGATACTTTGAAACAATCTGTATTGTAAAAAGCGCTATATAAATAACCGCTATATAAAATAAGCAAAATGACCTTTGACCTTTTCTGCATAAAGAACATCAAGGTCTTCCTTCAATCAATACAACTTCTCATTGTCCTGTTCACTGGGAGATGACAGACATAACATATTATTAATTTCCTTTATGATAGCAGAGCTTCCTTTGCCTTAGAAAGATGTTTACCAAAATGTACAGAGAATTTTCAGCACTCATATTTAAAAAGTTCCCACTTTGCAATAGCAGAGTCTGAATTAACTTCACATTTTTCAATAACGTTCTTAATGCCTGAACAATATGAAGGAAGTTGCAAAAAACGAATCCTGGTCGTCTCTGAAAACTGTTACGAACTTCAGATATTTCAAGATCGATCCAGGCATGATCCGTTAGAGGGCCAGGAGAAATACTACAGGAGATATTAAAAGAAACTCAGTCAGATATAAGCCAAAGGTCTATTCTAGATTTGTGTGACATGTCTGCTTTAAACCAATGATTTAGTCATAAGAAGATTGTATTGTGACATTAAGTGAAATATAAATGTATCTGTTTAATTTTGTATCTGCCGTAAGCAATAATTGGTATGGAGAGATAGAGGCAGAGGCTAGTTGTCACACAGGTCATAACTGTAATGTTTTGAGTCAAAAGTTAATTTACATAAATGTTTGTTTTATCATCATATTTTTTTAAGAAAATATGTAGCCAGAAAAACAAGAAAACACGCACTGGTTACTATATAATGATGTGAACTTTGCTGGCAGATTGCCATTTGCCTCCCAGATAAATATGGTGATTTTACAAAAATTACAATTCAATAACTGTCATAAACAGCAAATATTCTTCCTGCCTACCATTATTATTATGTAACTGTAATGGCAACAAAACAAAAAAAGTTTTCTTTTTTATCCTGCCAGCTCTCGTTACCATGTTGCTCTCAGAGTTCAGTCTGTGTTGAAGGAGATACAAAGAGATACTGATCTTAAAGGAACTGTCCACACAGAGATGCAAGTCTTCATGGAAGTCTTTTTATACCCTGACAAATCATAGCAAAAACCACCCTGAATACAACTTTTGAACTACATCTACATTTACTGAAGTCATTCAATAGCTTTGTGAGATCCCAGCTTAAAGGGATAGTTCACACAAAAATGAAAATTACCCCATGATTTACTCGCCCTCAAGTCATCCTAGGTGTATATGACTTTCTTCTTTCAGACGAATACAATTGGAGTTATATCAAAAATATCCTGGCTCTTCCAAGCTTTATAATGGCAGTGAATAGAGATTTTGAAGCACAAAAAAGCGCATCCATCCATCAAAAAAGTAATCCATATAACTTCAGAGGGTTAATAAAGGCCTTCTGAAGCGAAGCAATGGGTTTGTGTAAGAAAAATATCCATATTTATAACTTTAAACACTATCATTGTTTCACTTCCAGGAAACGGCCGTACGTGAGTCTTGTTAGGCGTTGGGGATTTTTGAGTTAGAATAGTTTGCAAGAGCACGATATGAACACAATGAGGCAGTGAAAGTGGACTAGAGAGTAGATGAGTTTACTTGTTCGCCGGGATGATGTTTAATGTCCCTCTATCATCCCATTTAGACAACCTCCTTTTTCAAGACAAGTAAAAGCTTTAAAAAATCAAAAGAGGGGGATTGTAGCAATGTTCAGGGAAGAAGGAGGCGGGAACCGGCGAACATTCAAACAAACTTTATTAAAAATAAAATAAACAAACTAAAATACCGCCAGCAGCCCCTCGCGGACGACTGCTGGCTTACCCAAAATAAACATAACGGCCAGCAGCCCCTCGCGGACGACTGCTGGCTAAAATAAAACACAAATACAAAAACCAAACAACTAAAATCAGGCCTGTTCCCCTCTCTCCATCATCAACGTCGTCGCTCCTCATTTATCCCTCCGCTCCTCCGTGAGAGATGCGAGACCGGTGTGCTTCACAGGTGTTGCTCATTAGCAAATCCCACCACCGGCCTCGCGCCGTTCTCTCACGTCCCTCGGCCGTCCTGTTCGCCACAGGGATAACTGATACTAATTTTGTCGTACAATGCAACTAGAAAATATCTTGAGCTTGTCCTAACCCATTTCACCAACAAAAAATAATGGACATTGGTATAAAGGAACCGGAAGTGCTTGTTTTTTCTGGGGTTTGTCCTACAGAAATACATCAACCCTCTTGCTAGAACTGTATAATAAAATATTCATGTGTGCTCAAATAACAAAGAAAGTATCTGTAATGCATTATCATGAATGCGCTGTTTTATTACTGCTGCAGTCTGAGTTTGTTCAGTAGTGCTTCTGTCCGAGATCATTCATTTTCATCACGTGTGTCTCGTTCTAATGGATAATGTGTACATGCTCGGCACTGTGTTTGTCTCGCTGCCTGATCTTCAGCTGCGAGCTGCTGTTTTACTCTTGGGATTTTGTTTGTTGATCTCCAGGATCTGCGTTTGACGAAGCAGTCGACGTGCCCTCAGGCCTTCAGCACTTCCCCTTTGACTTCTCCTTTCTTCAGTCTGAAGTCTTCGCTGTTCTCCATTGTGATGTGCTGTTAAACCCTGGCTCATGTTGCAGCATGTATCTGATCGTATGGGTTATCCATGCACTTCGTGTAGCTCAATCCAAACAGGTCCACTGGTTGTGCCGTATTTGAGTGCAGCAATGGCTTTCACACCTGGTCCTGGGACCCACTGCATGTTTGGTTTCTCTTAACGCCCCTGATAGAGATCAGCTTGGTGGTGATGGCGCAGTGGATAAGACACATGCCTTTGGTGTGAGAGACCCAGGTTCGAATCCACTGTGAGACACCAATGTGTCCCTGAGCAAGACACTTAACCCCTAATTGCTCCAGAGGCGTGCGACCTCTGACATACGTAGCAATTGTAAGTTATTTGGATAAAAGCGTCAGCATGTAAATGTAAATGTTATGATTGAGCTCCATCATCTGGCGAGGGCTGAAAACCACTGACAGAAAACCAGGTGCTTTTACAGTTCACATCAATGCTGCAGACCAGTGCTTCTCATTTATTACCAAGGCAGATGTCTTAAAATACACATTTTATAAACTATAGGTTTAAACACCAAGGAGAAGCACACAGTAATAAACAAACAAACAAGTAAATACCGTGTAGAAGTGCAGTTCAAGCTTGTTACATGGTCACTCAAACTTCTCCTGTACTCACTAAAAGGAGGACACTTTGTTTCTTAAAAAGACTTGATTCAAGTCACAATTCATAAGTTTTCAATTAAATTCAAAAGCAATTTTTTTAAATTTAGAACAATTTATTTTGAAGTTTTATGGGCGTTAAAACCCTTATAAAAATGACCAAATCAATAATTTAAAGTCCCCCTGTAGTCAATAATTGTGTCCCTTAAAACTCATCTTTGATCACCAAAATGACATATTTAAACGTTTTTTTCCTTGAAAAAAAAAAAAGTCTTCAAGCCTTAAAATATCTTGAATGTAACTCGACACCCTTGCCTAATTTAGAATACCACTCATTGATGATCACACGTTGATCTGATTGGTTACAAGGTAGTTTGTGGCGTCAGAAACACCAGCGATTTCCGTGTTTTTGAGACAGTTTTTGGTTCACTGCAGTTTTAAGGAGAAAATACTGAAAATGCTGTCAACTTATGAATTTACACATGGTTTGTCTTAAAGCATATTAAAAACACCACATAGACATATAAATGATGTTTTATTAACGTAGTTCGGGAGGAACACGTCAAAATAAGCCACTCAAGCGCCACCTGCTGTCTACAATCAGTAACCAACAAATACTCTAGTATCATCAGCTGTCTACAATCAGTAATCAACAAATACTCTAGTATCACTAGCTGTCTACAATCAGTAATCAACATATCTACCCAATCAACACGAAGGCAAACCATATATTAATCACAGTCAAACTCACCTAAGGATTCTCTACAGTCTTCAGAATCTCTACAGACTTCAGAAGCTCTACAATCTTCAGAACAGGTTTCGCCTAACAGCCGCCATGGCGGAGCTTGAACTCTTCCTGTCTGATGACGAATCTCTCTACTCTCAGGACTCTGCATCAATTCTAGCCACCCCAAAGAGCGCTATTACACCACCAGGCGCCGGCGCCGATTCTCCAGCTCCAGTGCGTGGTCGCCAGCCAATCTGCGCCGCCATCCATACCCCAGAACGACAAAGACAGTGGTCACCTCCACCGACGAGACGCACGCCTTCTTCCTCATCCTCATCCTCATCATCCTCCTACTCACTGGCCCAGCCAACCATTCCTGCAATCGGGAAATGGACAGTGTTAGGTCTAAGGCAAGCCTTGACCAACGCAGACGTCCATTACCCTAGACGGATGAATAAAGCCGAATTATACGAATTATTCTCTAACCTACCGTCAACGTGCGCCCCCTTTAGGATAAGGATTCATCTTCCTCTAAGGTGTCCAACAAAGCGACAGACAAAATCAACAAAGGTAAAACATTATGTACCTCCCAAATCCAGATTTCCTCCACAGCGAGACCGGACCATCGTCGATCATCAGGCAGGGGCAGTGCGCCTTCAGCGAGCCTGGGACGGGCCCCAGATTCCGCTGCCGCTAGACCCCTACCCTCCCCGCCTTCTGCTCAGCAACAATCAGTAGGTTTTTCCAGTACTGTTCCCCATTTGGAATTACTGGTTACTAACAGCGACAGTCTTCCCTCTAGCGTGAGGTTGCCTCCACTAGCGGAGCAGGTGCAACCTGTTATCACCATCCCAAATCTCCATCGTTCATGGCCTGCAGCTCCTGACGTGAGGTTGCCTCCGCTAGACTCGCGGGCCCGGACAACTCTCCCTTGTCCTTCCCTTCCGGCTTTCTCTAACCCCCTTTTCCAGCCGCGGCCTACAGCAGACCCTAGCGTGAGGATGCCTCCGCTAGCGGCGCAGGCCAAGTCGCGTGATTTTCCACCTCAGCTTTCTCTCTCCTTCCCGGTCGCTTCCCAAGCTCCAGGGGCCGTCGCAAACGCAAGACCACCTCTGTTTTCCACGTTGGCCCCGGATTGTCTCCCCCAGAACACGCTCCCTCAGGCAAAATCACCATTTTCTCTGTTTACAGCAACTCAGATGCCCATACCTCCAAACGCCATCGCTTAGGAACCGCCCCTTGTCTCCAGCAACATCCAAGCGCAGATTCTATCAGGTGCGGATATCGACCTATCATCTCTCCTTTCTCTGCTTCCCCCATCCGATTCAAATCGCCAGATCGATTGTGCCGACTTCTCAGTCGAGAGAAGTCAAGATCATCCCGAATCTTGTCATTTTCAGAATTTTGCATGACATTCGCCAGATATACAGAGGTCATCTGTGCCGTTTTTCCCCATAGGAGGCGCGAGCTCAATGACTATCTTGCGATTGTGGCAGAGCTCGCGTTATCCTACGGAGGATCACATTTTTACACGTACCACAAGCTGTTTGCAGCTAAATGCGCCGTCCGAATCACCCAATGGAACCAGTGCCCATATTGGGGCGCGCTGGACACGGATCTCCACAACAAAATCTTCTTGGGCGTTCAAAATATTTCCTGCGCAGTCTTTAGGTCACTCGTCCATTCCACCACGTCTTGCCCTCAAGTAAATTCATCAATTCCTCCAATTCCAGTCCCTAACCAAGAAAGATCAACTAGTTACGTTCCACGGCCAGCAAACTTCGACTCCCCCGGAAGAGCCTCCGCCTTTTCCACAAGACGTCAGGTCTGCAACCACTTTAATACAGGCGGCTGCTCAAGACAACGCTGTCGGTTTCTGCACATTTGCAATTATTGTGGCGGCGCTCATGCCCGCACCGTATGCCCTGTAAAGAAACACACCAATAATTAAAAAAATTCAACTTTTTGAAAAAAAAAAAAAACACCACAGCCGCCCAAAAATGACTCTCACAGCAACAGATTCAAGCTCTTGGTCGTTGGTCATCCGAAGCTTTCAAAAGCTACATTAGATCTAATTGCTTCCACATCAAAAAAGTGCACCAAACATTTATCAGCTAAACCAACTATTACTTCTTAGAATGCCGGCGGGGCTTACCCATTCGATCGCAGTCAATATTGAACTCCCGTCGGATGGTGCAAGAGCCCTCCCAAACGGTGAAAGCTAAACGTCTTCATGTCTACATCAGTGGGGGCTTACCCGTCCGAATCGCAGCGAGTATTGAACTCCCGTCGGACGGCGCAAAAAAACCTCCCAATATAAATCATCCACCTCTTCGCCAGCGGAGGCTTACCCGTCTGATCACAGTGGCCCTCATTTATCAAAAGTGCGTACACCAAATTTCCAGCGTACACCTGGCATACACCCAAAACCACGGTGACTTTGAGAATTATCAATGTGGACGTTGGCGTACAGCACGCTCAAATCCTACGCCAGCTCAGGAGGTGGTGTACATGTAGGCCTACGCACGTTTTGAATTAGTGCGGAAATGCGCAGAAAAACAATTCCTAACACCACAAAACGCACTGACAAAGATATATATTATGACCCACTGTAAAAAAACAACAACATAGTAATTATAAACTTCAGTGTTTATTTTTGTGCAACATGGACTTCAATAATTAATTTGTGTGACTTTACCAAAGCATTTGATTTGTAGGCATATGTATTCCTTCAGTTGCGAGCCTGTGCGCTTTACCTGACGTTTCAAAATGACATTCTTCTTCTTTTAAATAATAATAGTAATAATAATAATAATAATACAAATAATAATAATAACAACATTCTTCTTCTAAATAACAATAAGCGTCATTAATAATAAAAATCATAATAATATTCTCCTCGTTCGGTGTCAGCTGGAGGCTTGGATCCAGTGGGCCTCCCCCAGTCTGACTCTGGCTCCTCTTCAGTGCCGAGACGCGCCTCTTTGTGGCAATCTTTATATCTGACCACTTTTTTTTTCACCTACAATAAACAAGAAAACTCATGCTTAACTTGATCACTATTAGTCTATATTAAACAATAAAACATTCTTACTTCTGCTGGAGTGCGCTTCTCAACCCACACACTATTAACAGAACTCGTAATTTGGGTCCATATTTTGTTTTTGTGGGCGCCTTTAATCCCACTCTTTAAACTCCCAAATAAAACAATTTTGTTTCTTTCCACTTCCCTGGTGATGGTCTCGATCTCCACGTCTGAGAAGTTTCTCTTCTTTGCCGTCTTCTGTGTGTCCATGGCATAAAATAAGGGCGTGGGGGAAGCGGAGACTTGAATATATAGGGGCGTGTTATTCTAATGACGATCGTTTTCAGCCACGGCATTTATCAAGGGCAGGTATTGCGTACACCTGGATTTAAAAGGTACGCACAGCTTCATAAATCAGGCGGTGAGAGGAGTGTAAGCATAATCTTACGCCAACATATACGCCCGTTTCTACTCAAGAATGATAAATGAGGGCCAGTGAGTATTGAACTCCCGTCGGACGCCGCAAAAGCCCCCCAATATAAACCGTCCACCTCATCGCCAGCGGAGGCTTACCTGTCCGATCGCAGTGAGTATTGAACTCCCGTCGGACGCCGCAAAAGCCCCCCAATATAAACCATCCACCTCATCGCCAGCAAGGGCTTACCCGTCCGATCGCTGTGAGTATTGAACTCCTGTCGGACACCGCAAAAGCTCCCCAATATAAACCGTCCACCTCATCGCTAGCGAGGGCTTACCCGTCCGATCGCAGTGAGTATTGAACTCCCGTCGGACGCCACCAAAAGCCCTCCCAATCTAATACAATTAATAAAAGTCCACCTAAATGTCAGCGAAGGCTTACCTGTCTGATCGCAGCGTGTATTGAACTCCCGCCGGACGCCACCAAAAGCCCTCCCAATCTAATACAATTAATAAAAGTCCACCTAAACGTCAGCGAAGGCTTACCTGTCTGATCGCAGCGAGTATTGAACTCCCGTCGGATGCCACCAAAAGCCCTGCCAATCTAATATAATTAATAAAAGTCCAGCGAAGGCTTACCTGTCTGATCGCAGTGAGTATTGAACTCCCGTCGGACACCGCAAACATAATTTTTTGGGGGGTACAGTTCCTGGCTGCTGTCCGAATAAACTAATTTTGCATTTTTTGGGGGATACTCTGCATTCGGGCCAATGACCAAGATCAGAGCCCTCTCCCCGGACAGCACGCCAAATACGTTTACCAATTTAATCTATCCGACTTATTTGTAAGTGTGAACTCGTGAAATAACATTAAAACCTTGATTTTCACCACAGGGGGACTTTGTAGTATAAAAATATCCTGTAAGTTTCAGAACTCAAAACTTCCTCTTTAGTCCCAAAAAAAAGCTTTTATTGAAACCGAGCTCCCAAAACATCCTGTTTCAGCTGAATTTCACCGGTTGGCATTTTTCAACATCTTCCACAAGTATAATGGCGGGACTTAAAAACTGTTACCCAATCATAGCAGTGGGCATTTCCAAGTCTTGAATGTGAAGCACCCATCAAAACAGTCTGTTCGAAACAGAAGGTCAAAAACAGGACAGAAAATATCTTATTATTTCTACAAATGTAGTTCATGAAACCTTTAAATGAAAATGACATCATTAACATTATCTTGGAGCAATCAGAGCAAATGTAGGTGTTCGTAGTACTGTTCATGTTTATGTGCACTTCTCAAGATTTTTTTAAAAGATTTGTTTAGTTATTTTAAGACAGATAACACACCTGTTTTATACGCTTTCGTGCTGTATATCTTTATGTGACAGCAATATTACAAGTATACTGTTTTGAATTCAGCCTTTGTTTCTGTGAGGTTGGCCAAGAACATTTCTTACTTCCTGTGAATACATCTCCTCTCTAGAACGATATTCCTGTCTGCTCATCAAAACAACTGGTGATTTGTCTTGAAATGATCATGTTTGGGACAAGGTGAGAATGCTGAGAAAACAGTGAAGCAAACATCTGATTACGAAAATGATTACAAACATATACAGAGGCCAAGCCAACAGTCATGTGTCAACATTAATGAATTAATGTTACAAGGTGATATTGCTTCAACATATTGCTTTTGCACCCTCAGTTAATGTTGAAACAATGTTGAAAATAATACTATGCTAATGTTATTGAAACAATGTTACATTGTGATTTTAATTTTAACAACATCACTGTTGTTCAACAGCGAAACTAACAAAAATTCAACTTTAATTTTACAATGTCATGTTATCTAAACACATGAAAATATTTTCATTAAAGAAATCTATAATAATGTCATTGACATTACAATGCTAAACTACGATCATCATGTTAAAATAAATAAAATAAACTGAAATAAAATATAAGAAACCTAAATTCATTTTCTTTTTCAGGTAGTCGCCAAGGCAGCATTTTTAATTTTAAGTTAGTTTAACTTGATGTACTAAAATAACTAAAAGTAAAATAAATTAATAAAAACTATCAGATATAGGCTACTTTTTTAACTAATAAAATGACAAAAACACAACAAAATTACTAATAATTTAGCCAAAATTTAAATTAAAACAGAAATACAAAAATAAAAAGAGAATTAAAATATGAATAAAAACTAAGTTATAGTATCTCAATGATACTAAAATACTTTCCAGAAGCTAATTTGTAACAGTGTAGTCCAACCAATGATAAAAAGATAATTCTTACAAAAGTAAATCTGGGACAAAAAGGACAAATGCACTACAACCTTAATTAAAGCTGCAAGCAGCGATGAAGAGGGCCCTCGCACCCGTGCCGCCGCCACCTGGCGGTTTTAGGAAGACAGAGCACGGTGGGCAGTATGTAATGATAATAAATATAGGAGGACTATGTCAAAATATTTGTATTTGCCACACTTCCTGCTACCAGCAGGTGGCGCTATTGCTATAAACAAATATGAGCATGGTCATGTGTTCAGGACAGGACTCTTATCAAACATGTGAAGTTTGGATGAACCCTGCCAAGTTCATTGCTTCCAGTTGTGTTTAGGGCTATGCTCCAAGATACTTTTTAGTAGGTATTGGGTTATTACATGTATGTACCGAATTTAGTCCACGTACGTGAAATGTAGCGCCAGGGGCAATTATTCGAAATATTTGTTTGCCCAACTTTTTGCCCATTTGCCCCACCCAATTCTGAAACCCATATCAGATGTAAATTTCGCACCCGTGCCACCACCACCCGGCGGTTTCAGGAAAACAGAGCACGGTGGGCAGTATGTAATGATAATAAATATAGGAGGACTATGTCAAAGGATTTGTATTTGTATTTGAAATTGGGTGTACATTTGTCAGGCCGCCAAGGGCACACCCTTTCAAACGAAAACTCAAGATCTTTGCAATTTAACGTCGCAAAGGCCTTAAGATTACACTCACCAAATTTGAAGAGGATCAGATCAAAACTGTAGGAGGAGTTCGTTAAAGTACAACGTCTGGAAATGGCAAAAACTACACAAAATCTGAGAGGAAATTCAAAATAGCTGACTTCCAGTTGTGTTTAGGGCTACACTCCAAGAGACTTTTTTGTAGGTATTGGATCATTACATGTATGTACCGAATTTCATACCTGTACGTGAAACCTAGAGCCGGGGCAATAATTTAGGGGGGGCAATTAAGCCATTTTGCCCCACCCAATTCTGAAACCCATATCACACGTAAATTTTCACCTCTTCTGAAGCGTGTGCAAAGTTTCATGAGTTTTCGAGCATGTTTAGGCCCTCTAAAAAGCGATTCATTTAGGAGAAGAAGAAGCGGAATAATAATAAACGGAGCAAAAACAATAGGGTCCTCTCACCATCGGTGCTCGGGCCCTAATAATAAACAGAGCAAAAACAATAGGGTCCTCTCACCATCGATGCTCGGGCCCTAATAAACAGAGTCTTACTAATAATAAAATAAACTTATGTCAGACTATTGCTCTTTTCCTTGGAGTTCTGAAATCTGAAAAAGGAAGGATAAAAGTCGCATAAGAGCATTTCTGTGTCTGAAATCACCCCCTATTCCCTCATTCACTATTTCCACATTACTCCACTAATATACTGTGTCTGTGTCTATACTGTGTCTGAATAGACTGTGTCTGTTCCCCGAATTAGGAAATACAAAAAACTTCAAAACCCATCTAAGTTCACTTGAAGGAGTGAATGAAAATGAGTGAGTGAATTCAGACACACATAGTTTGTGCTTGATGTTTAATAATCATATGAAACTCAGCAAACTGGCAGCTAGTAATGAAAATATTTATCTTGAACTCTGCTATGGAAACTAGCATGTATAAATCATAATTAAACAATTTAACAATCAATTAAAAATAATTTTATACCTGTATGAAATTACTCTGTACCCTAGCCGTTGAGTGCACATCAGTTGTACACCTGTTATTGTGGTGCATTGTGGGACTGAATGAGCACACTCGATAACGTCCACTGTGGGTTTGGACACCACTACACATGTCTGTCCCCTCAGTCAGTGCCCCGTTTAAGGGTGTAGGGCCCATGTTCTCAGATGGGTCAGGATCTGTCTTGGCCACCTTATTGTTCTAAGGAGTGATGAGATAGTTAGTAGACTGTCCTCACTCAATGGCTGGCCGTCTAAGTGGTGTCAGCAAAATAATATAGGGTTCACAATTGGAAAAGTTTTTGGGGCAGACCTGACCTGTTGAAAAGAGATGGTATTCATCCCTCCTCACGTCACTGAGGTCATATAAATCCCATCACTTTTGGCGCTTTTCCACTACACAGTACCAGCTCGCCTCGACTCGACTCGCCTTTGTTTGGTTTTCCACTGCGTAAAAGTTGTACCTGTACCTGCTTTCGTGTACTTTTTTCCGTATCACCTCCAGCGAGGTTCTGAGCGAGCTGAGGCGATACTAAAATGTGACGTTTAAACACATGTAAAGCAGACTGCTGATTGGTCAAAGAGAATCGTCACTATTCACTGCGTCATCATTGCACGCGCCAGACGGAGTATCCGCATGAGTATCCTGAATAACCCCGCCATTTTTAAATAGTTTGGCTAGAGATTGCGTGATTTTTAAATAGATATAACTTTACCCATGGCAACTCGGAAGAATACGCCGTGTGAGAAACGGCCACATCCCGAGGATCAAAAACAGACACTCGATTTCCTCCATTGTCCTGTGTGTGGATAGCGGGTGTGTGTCGCGTTGAAGATTACATCACGGCAGTTTCCTGCGGCGTTGCTATGACGACCAGGTACTATTGGGGAGGTACTATCTGCAAAGGAAAACGGAGCGAAAAGCGAGCCGAGCTGAGACGAGGCGAGTCGAGTCGAGTTGAGCTGGTACTGGTAATGGAAAAGCGCCAATAAAGACTCTTTCACCTAGTGTCTGTTCCCCGAATTAGGAAATACAAAAAACTTCCAAACCCATCTAAGGGTAAAAATTTAATTGATGTTCAACAGAAATAAAAAAAAAACAGAAATAATACAAATGAACAAATGATAAAGCTTGGGTTGCAGAATATTCGATCCCTTACTTCAAAAGCACTTATTGTTAATGATATGATTACAGACTATAACCTAGATGGGCTGTGTTTGACAGAAACCTGGCTAAAAACAAACAATTACATTACTTTAAATGAGTGCACCCCGCAAGATTACGGTTATAAACATGAACCTCGTATGAAAGGTAAAGGGGGAGGTGTTGCTGTAATTTATAGTAATATTTTCGGAATTACTAAGAAGTCTAGTTTCAAATATAATTCTTTTGAAGTGTTGGTGCTTAATGTAACAATATCTAGTGTAAATGATAAATCACGTTTGAGATTTGTGCTGGCTACTGTATACAGGCCACCAGGGCACCATACAGACTTTATCAAAGAATTTGCTGATTTTCTATGACAGTTAGTACTGGCTGCAGATAAAGTCCTAATTGTTGGTGATTTTAATATACATGTAGATAAGGAAAAAGATGCATTGGGATTGGCTTTTAAAGACATTCTTATCTGGTCAGGACCTACTCATTGTCGTAATCATACTCTAGATCTAATATTATCACATGGAATCAATGTTGATGCCGCTGAAATTCTGCAGCAGAGCGATGACATCTCAGATCATTATCTAGTCTCGTGTATACTTCATTTAGCCAAGGCTGCAAAGCCGACTCCGTGTTACAAATATGTTAGACCTATCACTTCTGCCACTAAAGATTGCTTTATAAATAATCTTCCTGATCAGTTTCATCATCTCAGCATCCCAGGTAGCTTAGAAGAACTTGATATTGTGACAGAAACTTTTAACTCTCTCTTTTCCAGCACTTTAGACACAGTTGCTCCTTTGCGCTTAAAGAAGATTAAAGAAAAAACGCCATGGTACAACGACAACACTCAGGCCCTTAAAGGATTAGTTCACCTCAAAATGAAAATTTCTTAATAATTTACTCACCCTAATGCCATCCAAGATATCCATGTCTTTCTTTCCTCGGTGGAAGAGAAATTAAGTTTTTTGAGGAAAACATTTCTGGATTTTTCTTCGAATAACAGACTTCAATGACAACCAGCGTTTTGAAGTCCAAATCAATGCAGTTTCAAAGGTCTTTGAAGTGCTTTAACAGTCTGTGCACGATTGCAGCTGAGGAATAGGGTCTTATATCGCGAAACGATGGGTCATTTTCAAAAAAAAAAAAAAATAGACTTTTTAACTACAATTGTTCGGATTGAGCTGATCTGCAACGCGCCGGTCATCACGTTGAAAGGTCAGGCTCGACGCGGAAGTACCGCCCCACTCGACTGTGCGAAGGAGGATAGTTCAAATTGTATTGGTCGCTTTGTAAATAGTGGGGCGGTACTTCCGCCGACGCCGGCGACATCAACATGACCTTTCAACGTGATGACGTAGTTCCCGGCGCATTGCAGGTCAGCTCAATCCGAACAATTGTAGCTAAAAAGTATATATATATATTTTTTTTTTTGAAAATGACCTATCGTTTTGCGAGATAAGACCCTTTTCCTCAGCTGTGATCATGCACAGACTGTTAAAGCACTTCAAAGACCTTTGAAACTGCATTGATTTGGACTTCAAAACGCTGGTTGTCATTGAAGTCCATTATTCGAAGAAAAATCCAGAAATATTTTCCTCAAAAAATTTAATTTCTCTTCCACTGAGGAAAGAAAGACATGGATATCTTGGATGGCATTGGGGTGAGTAAATTATTAGGAAATTTTCATTTTGAGGTGAACTAATCCTTTAAGAGAGCAGCCAGAAAAATGGAGCGCAACTGGAAGAAAACAAAACTAGAGGTATTTCGAATTTCATGGAAAGAGAGCATGATTGAATACAGAGAGGCCTTAAAAACGGCTAGATCTGCTTATTTTTCAACCCTATTAGAAGAAAATAAACAAACCCCTAGGTATTTATTTGCATAAAGCTTCAAGCCCAGACGTTTCCAAGCAGCACAGCAGTAGTGACTTTATGAACTTCTTTACTTACAAGATTGATAATATCAAGGAGAAAATTATAACTATGCTACCGTCTACTACAGTATCGCATCAGACAGTGCATTGTAGTCTCCCTGACGAAAATTTCGATTAATTCATTGCTATAGGAGAGGGAGAATTTTATAAACTTGTTAAATCATCTAAATCGACAACATGTATGTTAGACCCTATACCGACTAAACTACTGACAGAGATGCTTCCAGAGGTCATAGATCCTCTTCTTAATATCATTAATTCATCTTTGTCATTAGAATACGTACCAAAAACTTTTAAGCTGGCTATGATTAAACCGCTTGTTAAAAAAAAAAAAACTAGATCCTTCAGAATTAGTCAATTACAGGCCGATCTTGAATCTACCTTTTCTGTTAAAGATACTAGAAAAGGCAGTATCTTCACAACTATGTTCCTTTTTAGAAAGAAATGGTATCTTTGAGGATTTCCAGTCAGGATTTAGACTGTATCATAGTACTGAGAAAGTTCTCATTAGAGTCACAAATTATTTGCTCTTATCATCCGATCGTGGTTGTATCTCTCTATTAGTGTTACGCGATCTCAGTGCTGCATTTGACACTATCGACCACAACATTCTTTTAAATAGACTCGAAAATTATGTTGGCATTAGTGGAATTGCACTAGCATGGTTTAAATCACACTTATCTGACCGTTATCAGTTTGTAGCAGTCAATGAAGAGATGTCTTATCGGTCAAAGTTCAGTATGGTGTACCACAAGGCTCAGTACTAGGACCAGTGCTGTTCACTCTGTACATGCTACCCTTAGGAGATATCATTAGGAAGCATGGCATTAGTTCCCTTTCAGTCGCTCACGTTCGACGTGACGATGTAATTGGGGTCATTTCAGGGAGCCCTATCAACTTCGAGTGTCTACAGAACGAGCCAATGAATGTTGGCGTGCGTGACAAGCGTCACGCGCCCCGCCCCGCAGCGCGGGTATAAACAGGAAGTGGGTACAGGCACTCATTGTCTTTCGCTTTGGAGCCGAGCCGAGTTTTCGTTTTCGTTTTCGAGCTTGAGTTTCTGCAGACTGCTGCATCATTGAAGACTGCTTCAAAAGAAAATACTCTGTTCCAGTGCTGGTGTGAAGGCACGATCAGCAGTGGCCGCGAGCATTACAGCTCACAACTGCTGTTTTCACAGCATTGCTTGTGAGTGTGTGTCTCTGTATGTGTCGGTCTCGGTGGGCGTTCCTCTCTTGAGTGTGTACCCCGATTACACCGTGGCTATCCCTGGGTGCCTCAGCACTGAGAGAGTTATTTTTTCTTTTCTATATTTTTTGTTTTCAACTAAAAGAGCAACACAAGCGTGACCTTGCGTCCTTTTCAGGATGTCATTCCGCTTGTGTGTTTCTGGATGCGGTTGTTCCCTGGCGCCAGCAGACGGCCACAATAGTTGCCTCTCGTGTTGGGGCATTCAGCACGCTGAAGCAGCTTTTCTAAATAGTTCATGTTCCCATTGCGGGAATATGACTATGACAGCGCTGAGATCGAGGCTCGCTTACCTCAAGGTAGGTGCAGTCCCCTCACCTATGCCCCGATCTAGCGTCTATTCTGGACCTCAGAATAGACCTACTTCTGTGCATGGTCAGGGTGATCTGAGGATTACCGTGAGGGCTTCCCCGCCGAGGCAATCTCCGTGGGTCCCTCACGCCTCACAAGCGCTGCCGCCGTTGGAGCCTCCAAAGGAACGCGTTGGTCCTTCTCATGGACGACCAGCCGTGGAGCTCCACCTGACGACCAGATGTCTATCGCAGCATCGGAGGGGAGCTTCAGTCCTCTGGAGATGACGATTCGGCTGCGTTACCCCCTTCGGGGAGTGTAGCGTTGCCCGAGTCTGATCCAGAATGGGCTGCTATGCTTTCCCGGGCCGCCGAGAAGGTCGGGCTTGCGTGGAACCCTCCACCACGTCCCGAACCTTCACGCTTGGATGATTGATTTCTCCGGGCGGGCCGTGCTGGTTCTCAGCGCGCCGCCCCGGTACCGTTCTTTCCGGAAGTGCATGAGGAGCTTACTAGGACGTGGATGGCACCGTATAGTGCCAGAAGCCATCCTAGTAGCTCCTCCCTCCTCCTCACCACCCTTGACGGCGGAGCGGCTAAGGGGTATGTGGATGTCCCGCCGGTGGAGCGTGCCATCACGATGCAACTGTGTCCGGCGTCCGCTTCCTCCTGGCGGGGCAATCCACGCCTCTTGTCCAAGGCATGTAAGTTTTCGTCCGGTCTCACGGTGCTTCCCTCCATTCCATGGCGCTTCTGCAGTACCACCAGGCCCAGGCGCTCATGGACATGAACAACTGACCTCGCTCTCCGAACGACGGAAGAAACCGCACGTTCAGTCGGTCAGGCAATGTCCACCTTGGTGGTCCAGCATCGCCACCTTTGGCTCAACCAGGCGGACATGAGCGACACCAATAAATATCGGTTCCTTGATGCCCCTCTCTCCCAGGTTGGGTTATTCAGCGATGCGGTCGAGAGCTTCGCCCAACAGTTCTCGGCCGCCCAGAAGTAGATGGAGGCCATCCGACACATCCTGCCCCGGCAGACCACTGCTGCTCCCACCCGTTCGCCGCCTGCAGACCCTCCGTCCGTTCGTCGCCGAGGTTGACCTCCTGTGGCGTCCTCTGCTCCCGCTAAGCCTCAGCAGCAGCAGCCACTATCCAGGCCTCAGCGTTGAGCAGGCCGCAGGAAATCGACCACGCCCGTCCAGGCCGCTGCCAAACCAGGAGGCAAGCGCAGGTGCAAATGACCCTGAGACGGGCGACCCAGAGGTGGATCAAGTTGCTCTTCAGGAGATAGTGAAGGCACTGCTCCTTCCCCCGGTGGAGGGCCGGGCGGAGAATCTTTTGTTTCTCTTTCTTTTTGTTCCGCCACTGACCCACGGGCCAGTGGTACCCACATTTTCAACAAAAGAGCAATTTCTGAAACCTCTGGGTCCCAAGAGGGCGCGCTTGGCGGTCGACGACGTTATGCCTTGTCACCCTCAAGCCCCTCTTTCATCGCCAGCGAGCAGCAGTGGCTGTGTTCCGGACGCACTGATGCTTCCGCACATTCACTCTGCCCTTCGACAGAAGCAGGTACGTGTTGCACCACACACTCAGACCCCACTCCGTGCCGCTATGCCGTCCGAGTCGGGTCCCTGCATTCCGCTGCGCTGCCCCACCCCGGGTACGTCTGTGATGCCGTTGGTCCCGCTTGCGCGGTGTCTGGGAGCCTGGCTAGCGCTTCCCAGCCCGTCTCACTGGTTCATCCGTACTGTCAGACTCGGCTATGTGATTCAGTTAGCCCGGTGTCCCCCTGTGTTCAAGGGCATTCTGTTCACCCGTGTTCTGGCGGACAGTGCCCCTGTGCTCAGGGCAGAGATCGCAGTCCTACTGGGAAAGGACGCGATCGAGCTGGTCCCTCCAGCCGATATGAAGACCGGCTTCTACAGCCCGTACTTCATTGCACCCGAAAAAGGCGGGGGGTTACGGCCAATCTTGGACCTGCGTGTCCTGAACCGGTCCCTTCACAGGCTACCGTTCAAGATCCTTACGCAGAAACGCATTTTCAAATGCATCCGTCCCCAAGATTGGTTTGCAGCGATCGACCTGAAGGATGCGTACTTTCATGTCTCGATTCTCCCTCGACACAGACCGTTTCTTCATTTTGCGTTCGAGGGAAGGGCGTATCAGTATAAAGTCTTACCCTTCGGGCAGGCCCTGTCGCCCCGTGTCTTCACGAAAGTCGCGGAGGCGGCTATTGCTCCCATGTGCGAGCGTGGTGTTCGCATTCTCAACTACCTCGACGACTTGCTTACTCTCGCCCAGTCGAGAGAGCAGTTGTGCGAACACCGGGACATGGTGCTCAGTCACCTCAGCCACCCAGGGCTTCGGGTCAACTGGGAAAAGAGCAAACTCACCCCCGGGCAGAGGATCTCTTTTCTCGATATGGAGTTATGGAGCCTCACAGAGGCTCGCGTCCAGTCAGTGTTGAACTGCGTGAGCACGCTCAGACGCAGAACAGCGGCACCACTTAAACTGTTTCAGAGGCTCCTGGGGCATATGGTATCTGCAGCCGCGGGAACGCCACTCGGATTGCTTCATATGAGGCCGCTCCAACACTGGCTCCACAATCGAGTCCCGAGATGGGCGTGGCAGAGCGGCTCGTGCCGGGTCCAAGTGACTCCACACTGTCACCAAACTCTCAGCTTGTGGTCGGACCCTTCGTTCCTGCGAGCAGGTGTTCCCCTAGAACAAGTGTCCAGGCACTCTGTGGTCACCACGGATGCCTCAGCCACCGGCTGGGGGGCCACGTACAACGGGCATGCAGCTTCAGGTCTGTGGACGGGGCCTCAACTGCATTGGCACATCAACTGCCTCGAGTTGTTAGCAGTACATCTTGCGCTGGGCTGGTTTAAAACGCCGCTACTAGGCAAGCATGTACAGGTCCGTACGGACAGCACTGCGATCGTTGCGTACATCAACCATCAGGCTTGCACTCCAACCGCATTTAACAACTCGCCCGTCATCTCCTCCTTTGGAGTCAGAAGCATCTGAGGTCGCTTCGTGCCATTTATATTCCGGGCCTGCTCAACTGTGCAGCCGTGAGCTCTCCCGGTAGCACCCGCTGCGGTGATAGCTCACGGCTGCACAGTTGAGCGACACAAAGCGACCTCAGATGCTTCTCAGATGGCGACTCCACCCCCAGGTGGTCCAGCTGATTTTCAGGCGGTTCGGGACGGCACAGGTAGATCTGTTTGCCGCCCCGGACACGTCTCACTGCCAGTTGTTCTATTCCCTGACCGAGGGGACCCTCAGCACGGATGCCCTGGCACACAGCTGGCCCCCGGGCCTACGCAAGTATGCGTTTCCCCCAGTGAGCCTTCTTGCACAGACCTTGTGCAAGGCCAGGGAGGACGAGGAGCAGGTCTTGTTAGTTGCGCCGTATTGGCCCAACCGGACCTGGTTTCCGGAACTAGTTTTCCTCGCGACAGCCCCTTCCTGGCCCATTCCTCTGAGAGAGGACCTGCTCTCTCAGAGACAGGGCACCCTATGGCACCCACGTCCAGACCTCTGGAAACTTCATGTCTGGTCCCTGGACGGGAAACGGAGGTTCTAGGTGACCTACCCCCAGCGGTAGTTGACACCATCAATTCCGCTAGAGCCCCCTCAATGAGGCGCCTTTATGCGTTGAAGTGGAACCTGTTCCTTGACTGGTGTTCTTCTCACGATGAGAACCCCCGAACTTGCTCGATCAGAGCTGTGCTTTCCTTCCTGCAAGATTGGTTGGAGCGAAGGCTGTCTCCCTCCACCCTCAAAGTGTATGTTGCCGCTATCGCCGCACATCACGATGCAGTTGAAGGTAAGTCACTGGGAAAGCACGATCTGATCGTCAAGTTCCTGAGGGGGGCGAGGAGACTAAATCCTCCTCGCCCGCTCTCTATACCCTCTTGGGATTTGTCTCTGGTCCTTTTGGCACTTCAGAGACCACCCTTTGAGCCTTTGCAGTCAGCAGAGTTAAAAATTCTGTCCTGTAAAACAGTACTCCTGGTTGCATTGGCCTCCATCAAGAGGGTAGGGGACCTGCATGCATTTTTGGTCGACGAATCGTGCCTAGAATTTGGCCCGGCTAACACTCACGTGATCCTGAGACCCCGGCCCAGATACGTGCCCAAGGTTCCCACCACTCCCTTCCGGGACCAGGTGGTGAACCTGCAAGCGCTGCCTTCGGAGGAGGCAGACCCAGCCCTGGCTTTTCTCTGTCCTGTCCGCGCTCTGCGCCTGTACAGGGACAGAATGCAAAGCTCAGGACCTAAGATCAGCTCTTCATCTGTTACGGAGGCCAGCAGAAGGGAAAGGCTGTCTCCAAGCAGAGGATGGCCCACTGGATAGTGGATGCCATCGCCTTGGCTTACGAAGCCCAAGGCGTGCCTTGCCCGCCCGGGTTGAGAGCCCACTCCACTAGGGGTGTCGCTTCTTCTTGGGCGCTGGCACACGGCGCCTCGCTGACAGATATCTGTAGAGCTGCGGGCTGGGCGACACCTAACACGTTCGCTAGGTTTTATAGCCTACATGTTGAGCTGGTTGCTTCCTGTGTGCTCGCTTCAACCAGCCGGTAACACCGAAGTTCCCGCTCTAGTGTCGTCTTGCTGTGCCACTCCCCTCCACATGGAGCGGATACGTGCGCTTCTTTGCTCCAGTCGAGTTCCCCACTCAGGCGAACCCTGTAGAGTTCCTCCGCACCCCTTCGGCAGTCAGACGTTGCGGAGCGTCTGAGGCCAGGCCTAGTGCTCGTATGCTTGTGTAACTTGTGCTGGGCTGGGTTCCATATGTGGTGATCCCTGCGGCGATCCCATATGCGTATTCTTCCACGATCAGCTCCCTGCGGTGAGCCCGTGTCTTTCCCTTGGCAGAGTCCGCTCTGCCATCACTGCCTGGTGTTGCCTCCCCCTTCTCAGGCTGGAGCCACCCCAGTAACATTCCATATGTTGCACTGCCCTCCGGCCAGTCCATATGTGTATTCTCCACATGTTACCTCCCTTCGGGCAGGATGTGGCTTCCGCAGCGTCCCTCTCCCCTGGAAAGGCACGCTTTCCCAGTGTTATCCAAAGAGTTCCACTGTGTGCGGTATAACGGAACAGCAGTGAACTCCCTCTATGCAGGTCTTCCGCCCAAGCCAGATGGGGGTCTGAGAGTCTTCCGTAGGGCGCTGGATGTGGCAGCAACCGTGGACTTTTCCATGGGATCCCAATTACGTCGTCACGTCGACATCACGTCGAACATAAGCAACTGAAAGGGAACGTCTCGGTTACTAATGTAACCCTTGTTCCCTGAAGGAGGGAACGGGAGACGTGACGTCCCGTCGCCACGGTTGCAGACCATCGCTGTACGGCCGTCACAATCTCGGCTCCTCAGCGAAAAACAAGGAGTGCGTGCATCCGCTTCCTGTTTATACCCGTGCTGCGGGGCGGGGCGCGTGACGCTTCTCACGTACGCCAACGTTCATTGGCTCGTTCTGTAGACACTCGAAGTTGATAGGGCTCCCTGAAGTGATCCCAATTACGTCGTCACGTTGACGTCACGTCTCCCGTTCCCTCCTTCAGGTTACATTAGTAACCGAGACGTTTTCACTGTTATGCTGATGATACTCAGCTCTATATTTCTTGACGCCCTGACGAAATTTACCAATCCACAAAATTAATGGAATGCATAGCTAGTATAAAAAACTGGATGACTAGTAATTTCCTACTACTAAATTCTGAAAAAACAGAGATTCTAATTATTGGACAAAAAACGTCCTTATGTAATGACCTAGAATACTGTCTAACACTTGATGGCTGCTCTGTCAAGTCCTCGTCGTCGGTTAGGAACCTGTGTGTGTGTGTGTGTGTGTGTGTGTGTGTGTGTGTGTGTGTGTGTGTGTGTGTGTGTGTGTGTGCACTTTGATACCAATCTTTAGTTTGAAAGTCATGTGTCTAGTATCTGTAAAACCGCATTTTTTCATTTTAAAAATATGAAAATCTGAAAAAAATACGTCATATGCTCTCAATTAAAAATGCAGATCAATTAGTTCATCATGACATCAAGGCAAGATTATTGTAATGCTCTACTGGGTGGTTGCCCTGCACGCTTAATAAACAAACTACAGCTGGTCCAAAATGCAGCCCCTAGAGTTCTTACCAGAACCAGGAAGTATGACCATATTAGCCCGGTTCTGTCAACACTGCATTGGCTCCCTAATAAAGATCGTATACATTTTTAAATATTGCTGATTACTTACAAAGCACTAAATGGTTTAGCTCCCCTGTACTTGAGCGAGCTCTTAACGCATTATAGGCCTTCACGTCTATTGCGATCTCAAAATTCTGGCCAGTTGATAATATCTAGAATATCAAAATCGACTGCTGGTGGTAGATCCTTTTCCTATTCAGCACCAAAACTTTGCAACAATCTTCCTAACATTGTCCGAGAGGCAGAAACACTCTGTCAGTTCAAATCTAGACTAAAAACACATATCTTTGGCTTAGCATACACATTACACATTATAGACTTCTATAATTCAATGTTAGGCTGCATAGTTTAGATCAGCCGGGACCGGGAACACTTCCCATAAATCCTGATGTACTTGGTACATCATAAGAAGGATGGCGTCTACGCTAATATTAGACTCTCTGTTTTTCCCGAGGATTACCACAGTCCGCCAGATCCAGGCCATGTCCAGATCTGATGAAGGACCAGCGCATGGACACGACGACAACGCATCCCTGAAGTGCTAGCCTCATCAACACTGTGAACAACAAACACCTCAACAAACTCGTCTCCATACCGGCGTGATGACTCCAACCCCCAACCAGATGGAACTGGATAAATATTGTGAAAGTTCTGATCCAATCTGATTTCTGACCTGTAATACTGCCTGAATCATAATCATACACTGTTCGTTCGTTGGCCAGAGGAGAACTGGCCCCTGACTGAGCCTGGGTTCTCCCAAGGTTTTTTTCTCCATTCTGTCACTGATGGAGTTTGTGTTCTTGCCACTGTCGCCTTTCTTCACCTTTCTTCGCCTTTCTTCACCTTTGTCGCCATTGGCTTTTGGCTTGCTTAGTTGGGGACATTTAATTTTATATTTAACAATATTATTACAACATTATTTTCCTGTTATCTCTGTAAAGCTGCTTTGAAACAATCTGTATTGTAAGCGTTATAGAAATAAAGGTGACTTGACTTGACTCTTGGCCACATGAGAGCATGTGCATGAAACAAAAATGCCAAAGCTTTAAAGGGTTAGTTCACCCAAAAACTCACCCTCAAGCCATCCTATGACTTTCTTCTTTCAGCCAAACTCAATTTGAGTTATATTAAAAAATATCCTGGCTCTTCCAAGCTTTATAACGGCAGTGAATAGTAACAAAAAAGTGCATCCATCCATCCATCATAAAAGTAATCCACATGGCTCCAGGGGTTAATAAAGGCCTTCTGAAGCAAAGCCATGCGTTTTTGTAAGGAAAATAAGGGGGCCATGGGGGCAAAAAGGTTGAGAACGTCTCGGTTACGTTATGTAACCCTAGTTCCCTGAAGAGGGAACGAGACGCTGCGTCAATGCTGTGGGAACGCCCCTTCGTGTGTGCGTCCTGAAGCACGTATGGAATCAGTCCAATGGAGAGACGGAACGTCATAGGCGGGTGATGTCATCGACCAGGAAACTATAAAGCACCCCGAAAACACAAGCGCGACAGCTTCTAGTAGGCCGAAGCAAGTGCTAACGAGCATGCCGGGAGTATGGCAGAACGACGCAGCGTCTCGTTCCCTCTTCAGGGAACTAGGGTTACATACGTAACCGAGACGTTCCCTTTCAAGGGAACTCGAGCTGCGTCAACGCTGTGGGAACGCTAATACCCATGTCGCCATAAGAGCAAGTGCCCGTCATCTGAGATCAGAGCGCACAGAGGACGAAAGCACCTGCGCCCCTGGAGTGGAGCTGAGGTCCAGGTCATAGAACCTAACAAATGTGTGCGGGGAGGACCAGCCTGCCGCAGCACAAACATCATGCAGAGAGACTCCTGACAATAATGCTTTAGAAGCAGCCATACTCCTGGTAGAGTGAGCTCGAACAGCCAAAGGCGAAGGCTGACCAGCCGACTCGTAAGCAAGTGAGATGGCCTCGATCACCCACTTGCTCATTCTCTATTTAAACGCAAGGCAACCCCTCCTAGGTGGCACAAAGCAAACAAATAACGGTTCAGATTTCCTCCACAGGGCAGCTCTGTGGATGTAGGCGTCTAAAGCCCTCACAGGGCAGAGCAAGTTTAATTTCTCTTGGTCAGACGTCAGAAATGGAGGAGGACAGAAAGCCTGCAGAACTATAAGTCTAACGACATTAGTAGGAACCTTAGGAACATATCCTGGCCTGGGGTGGAGAAAGGCCTTCACCATACCAGGTGAAAATTCCAGGCATGAGAGTGAAACCGAGAGTGCTTGAATGTCTCCAATTCTCTTGAGAGACGAAATGGCAAGTAGAAAGATAGTTTTTAAAGTGATGAACTTTTCAGACACATCCTCAATAGGCTTGAACGGAGCTATGGAGAAACCCTCTAATACGACAGCCAAATCCCAGGACGGTACCCTTGTGCGAACTGCTGGCCTCAGCCTCAAGGTGCCACGAAGAAAGCGAGTTATAAGTGGGTGTCTCCCCAAAGAGACTCCACTGAAAGGGACATGGTAAGCAGCTAGTGCCGCCACGTACACCTTTAGTGTGGAGGGGGATAGCCCTGTGGAGAAGTGCTCCTGCAGGAATTCCAGCACTGCACCCACCGGGCAGTTAACTGGGTCCAACTGGTGCTCTCCACACCAAGAAGCGATAATCTCCACTTCAAGGCATATAACTTCCTTGTGGACGGAGCTCTGGAGTGAAGGATTGTCTCAACAACCTCGGTTGAGAGACCCGAACTTATGAGCTGGGCCCCTTCAGAGGCCAAGCCCACAGTTTCCATAATTCTGGGCGGGGGTGAAGGATCATGCCGCCCGCCTGAGAAAGTAGGTCCCTCCTGATCGGAATCTCCAGAAGAGAGCCGCAGAGTAGAGACACCAGGTCTGCAAACCATACTCGGGCCGGCCAGTACGGGGCTATCAGCAGCAGACTGACCCCATCCCGGCAAACCCTCTCCAGAACTCCTGGGAGCAGAGCAATCGGGGGAAAAGCGTACAGACGTGACCTCGGCCACGCCTGTACCATGGCGTTCAACCCCAGAGGGGCTGGCTGGCTTAGAGAGAACCACAGTGGACAGTGTGATGTCTCTCTGGAAGCAAACAGGTCTACCTTGGCACGACCGAAATGTTTCCAAAGGAGCTCCACCAACTCGGGCTGGAGTCTCCATTCCCCGGGCCTCAGCCCCTGCCTCAACAGGATGTCTGCCCCCTGATTTAGATAACCCAGGATATAAATCGCCCTTAATGACAAAAGGTTCCCCCGGGCCCATAGAAGGATCTGATGAGCCAGCTTGTATAACGGGCGCGAACGCAGACCCCCCTGATGATTTATGTAAGAGACCACTGATGTGTTGTCTGATCGGACAAGAACATGACGGCCTCTCAGGTCTGGGAGGAAGTGTTTCAAAGCCTGAAACACCGCCAACATTTCTAGATAATTTATATGCCAAGAGTGATGATGGTCCCGCCACAGACCCTGGGCTGGGTGACCACTCATGCTCGCCCCCCAGCCTGTGAGGGAAGCATCTGTCGTTAGCGTTACACGATGACAAAGAGCTCCCAGCACAGGCCTTTGGGACAGGAACAAAGTTTCTCTCCACATGGCCAGAGCACGAAGGTAGCGCCGCGTGACTTTGATCGTGCGGAGTGGGTTTCCCCTCGGGGAGAACCCCTTGGTCCTGAGCCACCACTGTAACGGTCTCATGTACAACAGGCCGCAAGGTATAATGTTGGATGCTGCAGCCATCAGACCTAACAGTCTCTGAAACTGCTTTACAGTGAGCAACCGGCCTAGCTTCACCTGCTTCACGGCTAAGAGAATCGAGGTAATGCGAGCAGAGGATAAACGTGCCCGCATCGTCCTGGAATCCTATATAACGCCCAGAAAAAAAGGTCCTCTGAGAAGGGGATAGCACACTCTTCTAGGCGTTCAGCCTCAACCCCAACTTCTTGATGTGGGTGAGAACGACACCTCGAGGTCGAACCGCTAATTGCTCTGACTGAGCTAGAATCAACCAATTGTCAATATAGTTTAAAATGCGAATGCCTTGAAGTTGCAGAGGGACTAGCGCTGCATCCATGCACTTCGTGAATGTACGGGGTGACAGAGCTAGACCGAATGGAAGAACACGACATTGGTACGCTTCGCCCCCGAAAGCGAACCTCAGGAACTTCCTGTGTTGCGGAAGGATGGAAATGTGGAAGTAAGCGTCCTTTAGATCTATCGTGACAAACCAGTCCTCGAATCTGATTTGTGACACGATCTGCTTGAGAGTGAGCATCTTGAATTTGAGCTTCCCTACTGAGCGATTTAACAGGCGCAGATCTAAAATTGGACGCAACCCCCCATCCTTCTTTGGAACGATGAAATATCGGCTGTAATAACCTGACTCCATGCTGGGAGGAGGAACCCTTTCTATAGCCTCCTTTTGCCAGGAGTGTTTTCACCTCCTGTTCCATTACCAGAGCCTGCTCGGGGCCCACCACTGTGGGCAGAACCCTCTGAATCGAGGTGGACGAGATCTGAATTGAACCGCATAACCTTTCTCGGTTGTCTGCAGGACCCACTGAGATATTTTTGGAAGACTTTTCCACTCTGCCAGAAAATCTATTAAGGGTACCAGTCTCTCGAGACTAGCCTCTGGAATATGTTGAGCAGCAAACACAGCGCCCTGTAACGGCGCACCGTCAGGGAACAACTGGTTTGGCTGCTCTGTGACCCTCCTCAGAGGGAGCGAGCGTCCCTCGGGAAAATGCTCGCTGGGAAAATGCTACGCCCCGCCATAAAGGCAGGGTTGGCAGAACAGGCCCCTGAGGGCACCGAGGGAGAACGGGCACCGTGTAATGCGGTGAACACCTTTCTCCCACGGTGGGGACCAGCCTCAGTGTCCTGACAGTGGCGTCAGGACTTCTTCTTTGCCGAAGCCTTCTTGGCCATAATAAATGTCCTCGGATCAGTTCTATTACCAGAAGACTTCGACTGAGAGTGCCCAGTCTGTTCCCACTGTTTTGCGGGGGGAGCACGAGACGCGACACAGCTTCTGCTGCGCCCGATGTGAGGAACTGGTCGACGGCCGGGACTGCCCCCGCCCGGCAGTCCCTGGGACGTGAAATTTGAGAGGCAAAAACTTCTGGAACGCCACCGCCTGCTTTTTCGCTTCCTGAAACCTATCGATGACTGTATTAACAGCGTCACCGAATAGGACAGCAGGCGAAAGCGGGGCGTCCAGGAGAAAAGCTTTTTCTTTTTCTTTTAAGCCAGAGAGGTTCAGCCATAAATGTCTTTCTGCGGCCACCAGGGCTGCCATAGTACGGCCCATTAGCTTGACCGACTCCTTGGTGGCACGCAGAGATAAATCTGCAGCCTGACGCAGTTCGCGAACCACGTCAGTGCTGAACTCCTCGCTCTCGCTCACGTCCTTAAGTAGGTCAGCCTGGTATGCCTGCAAGATGGACATAGTATGCAGACATGCCGTGGCCTGACCTGCCGCCGAATAAGCTTTACCCACCAAAGCTGATGTATTTCTAAGTGGCTTGGAGGGTAATGCCGGTGCTTTAAAGGACGATGCTGCGGAGAGATGGCTCGCAAGCGTCTCTTCCGCCCTGGGCATCGCCCCATAACCATGAATCTTAGCCCCAACGATATTAGAGTATGTAGTTGTTTGGTGCTAAAAATTCGATATGAAACCGGCTTCTTCCACGACCTCGACACCTCGGTGTGGAGATCGGGGAAAAACGGCAAGTGGAGGTTGCATGCGGGAAGGCAGAAATCTCTCATCTAATCTTGATTTTATTCTAGACTCCTGCCTAACAGCTGGCCACTCAATGCTTAATTTGGACACAGCACGAGTGAGCACCTCCATCAGCTCCTCACTTTCGGGAGAATGAGGTGGCGAATCCTCAATATCCCCCGCATCAATACTGACAAAATCCAGTTCCTCAGAACTGGATAGCTGCAATACTGGGGCCTCAGCCTGGGCGGAAGAAACCGCAGAGCGTGCTTCCAAACCCGAGACTGAGGCACTGGACCTAACAGGTAAAGGCTGAGATAGGGCAGAGCCCGTCTCAAACCCCGCTGTTAGACCCATCTGCGATCCCCATGATTGAAGAAGCCACTCTGCCTCGGCAAGAGCGGGACCCGAACCGCGGGGAGCGTGAACTGAACCACTCTCCTCAAAGAGTGCTCGGCGGGAGCGGAGCGTTCTTATAGGGAAACGCTCGCAATGCTCACAATCAGCCCCCTCGAGAGCTGACTGGGCATGCTGTACTCCCAAACAAACAACACATAGATCGTGTGTATACCCACCCGTTTGATAGCGCGTGCAGGGATGAACACACTTTCTAAAATGCTGTTCGCTCGGCATGTCTCTCTCGATATATATATGAGATAAAGGGATTTTTTTTATATAGTGAAAAAACTCCTGCCTAGTGACAACTAAGGACAGACAAAAAACACTTGAGACAAAGATTCACATATAGCGCTTGCTGAGGCACAGAAGCTGTTGCGCTTGTGTTTTCGGGGTGCTTTATAGTTTCCTGGTCGATGACGTCACCCGCCCATGACGTTCCGTCTCTCCATTGGACTGATTCCATACGTGCTTCAGGACGCACACACGCAGGGGCGTTCCCACAGTGTTGACGCAGCTCGAGTTCCCTTGAAAGGGAACCACATTATTTTCTGGAAATAAATTTTATGGAAAATAACAGAGGGAACTCGCACTGCGTTGATGACTCTATTGGGGAACGCCTTTCACGTGAACCGGTGTCTGAAAAGCTATCCAATCACGGCAATCGAATTTGAACGGGGACAGCCTATGATGTCACTACTAGTGCAACCCGGAAGTATAAAAGGGGCGCCTAAAGAACATGTCATCCTCTTTCGTCTGAAGGGACCCGGCATCCCCGAGGCATGGCTAACGGGAAAAACTAATGTTATAATGTCAAAGGTCAAGAGCCCCACTAAAGCAAACACTGATCTCCATAATGGTGACTTCAATCTTTATTATTTTCAATAAAACATCAACACCTAAACATCTGTTAATTCTCATTAATAAGTTCTGTATGAGGGAAATAAAGTCAAACTGGTTTGTAATAAGTCAAGTTGCTGAGATCTAGAGAGATCTGTTACTGTTTAGTATTTAAAGTCATGTGACATGTTTTCAGCTTATTTAAATAAGGAGATTTTACTTTCATTTTAAGGTTTTTGTTTGGCAGCCGTAGCTGCCAGTCATTTGACTGTTTTATCATCTAACTGTTTTGTTATTGTATTAATTACAGATTATATTTCTAATTTTACATACATTTGTATGTAATTTAAGAAAAGTACTGTAAATACAGTATTTTTTTCTGTATAAAATATTGGCTCTTGGCTTTTTCTTGCCATAACAAATGTGCTTTACAAACCCAGTTCCAGCAGCCAGAGAAAAACTAATGTTAAAGAGTCAAGAGCACAACTAAAGCACAAATACTTTACAAACTTTATTATTTTCAATAAAACATCAGCAACTAAATTCTCAACAAATACTTTTGTAAATATATGAAATAAATAATGTTACACTGGTTTGTAAACTTGTTTCACGCTCTGTGTGGCTGGAGACTTCCAGTTGTAGTTGTGTTTCTCTTTTTTCTGTTCTTGTTTCTCTATCGTTCAGTGATTCTGCTTATCAGGTGTTCATTAGTGTCTGAATTCACTCACTTATTCCTTCACTCTCACAACTGGACTATATTAGTGAACTAATCTAGGGAATAGTGAATGAGGGTATAGGGTGTATACTTTGAGCGGTGTTCATTTACAGTATATTCCTGTAGGCTGTTTTCTCCAAAATGACAAATGTTAACAAGAATGCATTGTTTTCTACTGTTTTAATGGAAAATGGTATGATACTGTCAGAATTTGGCCTTTTTTTACAGCAAGGGTTAACAGTGTAGTTAATGCCAGTTATTGGACTGCATTTGTTCTGCCTCTAAAAAGACGGTGAGAAGACCTCCTTGTTTTTTACAGTATATCTTCCTGCTGTTCTGTTTCCTCCTCTAGTGTTCAGAGGCTTTCAGAGCTTCACTTCTGCAGTAAACAGAAGTTTATCCAGGGAAGACGAGGCTCAACAACAGTGCGCTGGAATTTACAAGGTCTCGTAGCGTCGATTGCATTCAAATGCAAATGCTGGCAGGGGTTTAATGTAATCAATAAAACTCTTGGACTGAAGTGATTAGGAAAAGGCTACTCTTGTCCAGATGGTGCACATACAGAGCTGTGGAAAACTCATACACACATTAGATGCTTCACAAACACATTTGTTTTAAGATGGTTATTCGTATCTTTAGCCTCAGTGTGCCATCATGAAATAGCAGTTTTAGATGTTTAAAAAATCTCTTTTGCAAATATTGTAAAAATCCCATGTGAAGGACAGAAAACCTGTATCAGACTCACATTTTGTATGTTTTCCTGATCTGACGCTGATGAATGTCAGATGAAGGTGTGTTAAATTAGACACAGATCTGTTAAACATGCTGTCTCTAAATCACACAGGCAACATGTTGCACCAGATGCGTTATTCGCATAATATCATGCACACAAGATGGAGAATAATTACAAAACTACTCGAAATATCCAGATCCATTATAGTAATTAAAATTTAGTGGTCAATTTTGTTTAGTTTCCATGAAAATAATGTTAAGCTGTTAAAAATTCCCAAAGCAAAAAAAAAAAAAAATATATATATATATATATATAGGCCTATATATATATATATATATATATATATATATATATATATATATATATATATATATATATATATATTTAAATATATATTTCGATTTAGTGGTGCGAGTCTGAGTTTTAGTGAGATTCATGTATTAAAAAGTCAAAGAGGTTGTTTTTGAAAGACGAGGCAGAGACGAATATTCTTGACTGCATTTTTTGGCGCGAAATGAGTTTTTGCAGGCAGACAGACTCAACAGCTGAGGAATTCTACTATTCAATGTTCTCCGTGCTCTGATTTCTTTGCTTGGTTAAAGATTTCGAAATAATTATTTTCTTCTTTTTTTCTAGGAATCATTCACTTGATAAGTGTTTTACTGAGACAGTAACAGCCCTAATCTTTGGTAAGTTTCATACCATGTAGACTTGCAAACTTTGTGCACAAGCATGCAGTACCATTTGTGCATTTGTAAGGCACATGCGAATTCACAGGCATGTTTCCAATGTAAGTTTTAGTTGTGCTCTGCCTGGTTGCAACAAAACATTTCGAAAGTTTGAAGCCTTTAAGTCTCACAGCTTAGACATGGAGAGGGCCAAACGGAGTATAATGCTAGGTCCTTTACCACATTTGACCTAACATGTAATGCTGAGTTATGTCGGGTCAGGTGTGAGTCATTGAAAAGCTTTTACATGCATATAAAGATGCATATTAAGGAGGGGAAAATAGTTCCATGTCCATTTCAGGGATGTGGCAAAGTATTTTCCAACGTATCCACATTTACTGCACACTTGTCTAGAAAACATCGTGATTGTTCGGAGAGAAATCTGGTTGTTTCTGTTAATCCTGGTGGCATGTCTGAGAGCTCTGACCACCTGTCAGAAGTACTACAAGAGGCTCCATGTGATGAAAGCCATAGTATGGAACAAGATGACAGTGAAGAAAGTGTTGACGAAGCATTGTTTTTGAGACATCTTGCTTTATTTTATCTCAAATTACAAGCTAAATGTCTACTTCCATCATCTGTAATTCAAAGAATTGTTAGTCACTTTCAAGAAATTCATGACATGAGTAAGGAACACCTGCTTTTCAAGCTGATGTACGGTGGGGTCCACTGGATGTACGGTGGGGTCCAAAAAAAAAAATTAAAATGGAACGTTATCTGTTTTTATGTAGGCGTGACAAAAATAGTCACACTCGTGGTCTTCGGGGTCAAAAAATGCAATTTAATTTTGTAACAGAACAATATTTTTTTTTTTTTACAAATATAAATTTACTTTATTTATTACTGTTTTTACTCAACATTTGTGAAGTTTTTGGAGGATTTATTATATATTTTAAATATCTATAAATAAATAAATACATATTTATTTATCATTGGACTCAAAATAGACAAAATTCATCATCAAAATCAGAAACAACGCAGAACATAACGCAAATCTTTTTTTTTTTTTACTGCTTTATTTGCTAATTTGTTATTGTAGTTCAGTTGAAATAAATGATACAATCTTAAGATTCCAACATTTATTTTTGTAACATGTTGTTCAGGTTTGATTATAATCATACTGTAACATTATTGAAAAACTGTTGTTTTTTTCAGTACAAAAAAAATGCTAAACTTTGACAAAAAGTATTTTATTTTTGTTATAATTGTGTTTTAAAATTTTTATATATGAATCCAACTGAATCCAACTTTAGAAACTTTAGAATCTTTCAGTAATTCAAATAGCATATAGGCCTTATGGAGCTCTATAGCTATCTAGTGGTTAAAGTGATTTATTACAAATTTTAACCTGTATTTTCAAAAAAAAATGGGCAAAAATCTTACATTAAACCTTGTAAAATTATCCATGGTATCCCCAGGAATGAAATTTTGAAATCTGGGTTTTTAATAAATTTAATTTAACGTAAAATGCTGTTTTTTTGTAAAAATCCTATTTAAATAAATGTTTATTTATAGAAATTAAAAATAAATCATAAATCCTCCAAAAACTGCACAAATGTTGAGTAAAAACATTAATAAACAGAGAAAAATTATATTTGTTAGAAAAAAAAATATTGTTCTGTTACAAAATTAAATTTTATTGTCTGGGGTCCAATTGACCCCGAAGACCACAAGTGTGGTTTTTTTTTTAAGACCATCAGAGGGTTAAGAGACAAATTAGTTGCATTACAGCTTGCTGAAAGGGATATATGTGCTATTATTGATGTTTTGCGAAGTGATGACCTCTTTCAGACTTACAATTCGCAGGTACTTTATACTGACCAGAGACAAAAAACCTACTTCAAAAGTAATTTTAACCACATAGCACCAGTTCCAGTCTGTCTTGGAGAAAATGAAGCAGGCAAAGAGTGTTTTGCACAATATGTTCCAATTAAGGAAACTGTCAGCTCTCTGTTACAAATTGACACAGTGAGGGAACACCATAAACAAATGTACTACAGTGTTTCTCGTAAAGATGTTTTTCGGGACGTGTGGGATGGCAACAGTATGAGAGAAAATAGTTTGCTCAAAAATGATCCCTCATCCTTTGGCATAATTCTCTACCAGGATGCATTAGAAGTTGCCAACCCTCTTGGATCCAGGAGGAAAAAACACAAATTACTCTGTGTATACGCCACCCTTACAGACATTCCTCCGCATCATAGGTCAAGCATTGACCAGATGCAACTTGTTCTTATTTGCAGGGAGCAAGATTTCAAGTTTTTCGGGCAAGAAAAAATCTTCCAGCCACTCATCAAAGACCTTAAAGATCTTGAGATAAGTGGTGTTACTTTGCCCGACGGACAAGTGTTCTTGGGAACATTAACTGCAATTTATGGGGACAACCTGGGCTCACACTGTATAGGGGGATTTGTAGAGAATTTCTCCAAGAGTGTTCATTTTTGCAGATATTGCAACATTGCGAGAGAGCTTTTGAGAAGCTCCTCTATCCAGAGGTACTAATCGCACTGTTGATTCATATACAGAGCATGCTGAGAGTGATTCCGCTTCATGTGTAGTTGAAGGAATCAAATTTGACTCTTTGTTCAATAGCCTAAGTTACTTTCATTTATGCCAACCTGGATTACCACCTTGTCTTGGCCATGACATATTTGAAGGTGTTGTATCATATGATGTAGCGTTATACATAAAACACCTTGTGACTGTGGATAAGCAGTTCACTTACCAGGTATTAAATCGCAGAATAAGTCAGTTCTCATACTTTGGTTGTGATGCCAATGACAAACCTGCTGAGCTTGCTCCAGGGGGGGATAAACTGTCTGCTCATGCAGTGCAAAACTGGTGTTTACTTAGGATGCTTCCAGTTTTGATTGGAGATAAGATTGAAAGTCCAGCTAAAAATGAGGTGTGGCAGCTGGTGTTACAGCTTCGAGAAATAGTACAGCTTATATGTGCACCAGCTATTTCTGCAGGGCAGATAGCCTACCTTGAAGTTTTGATTTATGAGTACCTGCACACTAGATGTAAAGCATTTCCAAATCACACACTGAAACCAAAGCACCACTACATTACTCATTATCCTGAACTGATTTTCCACTTTGGCCCTTTAATCCGTTTGTGGACGCTAAGATTTGAAAGCAAGCATACATATTTCAAGCAGTGTGCTCGGAAATCAATTAACTTCAAGAATCTTTGTTGAACGCTTGCAGAGAAACATCAGCTTCTCCAGGCATACCTTTATGCTGGCAACTTCTTTCCACCAGATATTGTTCTTGAAAAAAGCACAGAATTTTATTCTACTGAATACAGTGAGGAGATCAGAAAGGCAGTTTTGCATATGAATTTTGAGTCTGTAAACACTGAGGTTGCCAATGATATTACACTGAGAGGTACAAAATACAAAAAAAAAACATGTTTGTTTTGATCACAGACTCGGATGATGAAGAACTTGTAGTTGGAAAGATCAAATTAGTTCTTGTTCATCAGGGTTCATCTATACATTTTGTTACCCAGGAATATCAGGCTGTACTGGTTCCTAACATGGGTGTTTACAGTATTACGCCAGCCGAGAGAACGTGCTGTGTTAAACATGAGAATCTGTTAGATTATTACCCATTGCCTGAGTACAGAGTGTGTGGCATGCCTGTACTAATTCTTCATCACTCTTTTCTCTTTCTATAGACCAATGTCTGACTGGAGTAATGAGGTTAAAGACATCATTTTGCAGGCATTGCCTAACCTATCCTCAGATGTTCTGCAACAGATCCTTTCAAAACTTCAGAGCGCTGGGCTAGAAAGCAAAAATGATTTGCAGTATGTTCAGAAAGATGACCTTCAAGATCTCTTGCCAGTTATTCAGCTTAGAAAGCTTCTTCAAGTTTTTAAATCAGGTAATGTAGAAAAGACATTTTAAGGTTATAAAGTTAATGAGCGTTACCTGCCCATACAAATGTAAATGTTACAGACAGTAAGGATTCAAATACTGTTTTTATTATATATGAGGTACTTTTAATGTTTTTTGCCAAGTACATTTTTAGTTTACATGAATGTGTGAATAAATGTAAAAATAGTTTTTGAGACAAAATAGTGACACTGTACATGGTATCATCATTAGAGTTTGTAAATAATGTTAATTCTCTGTACTTTTATCAGAAACTGAAGTGATTACTCTAGACCTACAAGCCATCTCCAGCCCATGTTCACGTTACAGTCAGTCAAGTTCATCCTCTCCTCTTTCAAGTCCAACACCTGACAGCCAAGATTGCATGTCCTTTTCCCCAGAGACAGCCAACCCAAGCACATCCTCTTCACATACTTTTACCATTTCCAAGACATTGCCCACAACTTTCCAGGTCTCTTGGGACCGAATGCCACCAGAGATCCAATCAGCTATTGCTGCAGGCAAGAGGCCCAAACCTGCTGAACGGCGCCAGATGGTGAGAGTCCTAGTTGATGAAATGCGCAAATATGAGCTTTGCCCCACGCGCTCTCAATGTATTACAGTCTGCCAAAATATTGTTAGGCAGTACCCTAACAGCTTTGCGGACCAGTTTCCAAATGGTGCTTTAATAGCAGGAGGACATCTCTCTTACTGCAAGTGAAGACACGTGTGGAAAATCTTAATCGTGAGAGTAGTTTTGGCCATCATAGAAGATCCATGACAAAGTCTGGATGCAAACGAGGACCCACTGACACTTACGGGTGTGCGAGATTTCAGCCACATCTCCCACCAGAAGAAACAAATCTGGCTGGCAAGTTTAAATCCCTGAAGAAGCCTATGGAGGAGTGATCCAGCTCTCAGATTTCATCAAAAATATCTTAATTCGTGTTCCGAAGATGAACGAAGGTCTTACGGGGTTGGAACAACATGAGGGTGAGTAAATACTGACAGAATTTTTATTTTTGGGTGAACTATCCCTTTAATTATGGGGAACACAATGCTAAAATTGGTACAGTAAAATTAAGACAGACTTAAATGGCAGGCAATAATATTGTAATCTTACCCTTCTGAAAACAGCAGAAACTGTCTTGGTCCAAAAGGATGGTTCCAGGTAATCAAGCAATATGATGCTAATTGAAGAGCAATACAAATTGTTAGCATAGTGTAACCCCTTCACTGATTCGTTCTTTCGACCCTCCCGGAAAAGGACCACACAGAGACTAAGGCAAGACAAATGAACACCCATCACGTGTTTACTGGGAATATGTGAAATGACACCAAACAGACATGAAATACAGCTCATCCGGTCATTTAACATTTTCCTTAACAGCTTGCATAAAACTTGCTTCATCAATTCAACAAACAATAAATCACGTTTTTTCGTAATTAAGAGCTTAGTTTCTTTTCTTTTTTTCTGAACACAGAAAACGTAACATCATACAAACATTAGTACATCATACCTGGGAATATGTGAAATGACACCAAACAGACATGAAATACAGCTCATCCGGTCATGTAACTGTCAGAAATAAATATGAAGTAAGTTACATGTGAAAATAAACAACAAGAAATACAACGGATACCATGTGCTCACAATGAGTTTCCGTATAAAATCAATTATTCATCAACTCTATGTCTCTTATGACTCAAATATGAAATAAAATACTTTTAAAAGAACAATTCTGACCTTAAAGAGAAATAAAATCATCCCTGACAACATTTTATTTCTGTTCGACCGGAGAGAGATTTTCCACCTACCATTCTCCTCAACAGCTTGCATAAAACTGAAGAGAAAATGGCCGATTCCACTCATAGTTTACCCTAGTCGCCTGTAGGTGTCCCCATATCCCTTTCTTTTAGATGCACTTAATACATTATATTTAACGAATATTTTAGGAATATTCTACAACATGAACAAACATTTTGGCATAATTCATTACAAATTTCTTTTACCCATTACAATAGCCTACGATGTATAAACTATTGTATATTGTTTTGTAATCTTTCATTAATCCTTAAATCATCTGCTATGAAGCACGTCTTCAGTGATCAGACAATTCAGTTTGCAGCTAATGAGTTCAGAAATGTGAAAAAATGTTTGATTCCATGTGATAATATTAGATCTAGACTATGATTACGACAATGAGTAGGTCCTGACACGTGTTTGTGTTGTCTAACTCCAATAGAGTTAAGAATGTCTTTAAATGCCAATCCCAATGCATCTTTTTTGTTATCTACATGTATATTAAAATCACCCACAATTAGGGCTTTATCTGCAGCCAATACTAACTCTGATAGAAAGTCAGCAAATTATTTGATAAAGTCTGTATGGTGGCCTGTATACAGTAGCCAGCACAAATCTCAAATGTGATTTATCATTTACACTAGATATTGTTACATTAAGCACCAACACTTCAAAAGAATTATATTTGAAACTAGACTTCTTAGTAATTCTGAAAATATTACTATATATTATAGTAACACCTCCCCCTTTGCCTTTCAGCAGATAATGTGAAAATAAACACAAATCATGACTCAAACCCTGATGAAACTCTGAATCCTTAATAGGATCCTGAAAATGTTTCTGCTTCGTTCAAAAACATATCCTTGATATAAAGCTATATCATCATTGATTATAAATGAATTTGTTTTTTTCATAAATCTAACATTTTCTATCATCATGCTAAATTACATTATGTAAAATACTATCGTGCTACTATCCACAATCCACAATATTGTTATTTATCATAAAGTAATGTGCATGCAAGTGGCTGTTTAGGGACTGATTGGGATTGTATTATTAAGCACTGCCATCTAGAGGCCATATGAGACTGTACTACAGTCATGAAAGCTTTGCTTTAATCTGGACTCAGCTGTCCATCTTCTGTGACAGTTTTTGGCCTCACACATTGCTTCATGGAGATCCTCTGGCCGCCATGCAGACCAGATACAATGACACCGGATGGGCGAAGGACACATCAGATTATAAATCCTCACCTGGGATTGACTGTCCAGAAATGGCTCTTTTTGTGGACCTTTACCATTTCTAAGTCACGTAACAGAAACACTCTGTATCTCTGAAATGACCACAGCACTTTCTCTGAGGAGACACTACAGTAAAAACTTCCAGGGAGGCTGTCATTTGTACGGCGGCCTGGAAATCCATGTTCTGGTGTAAAATTGCTTAAATTCAGCCTCCAACTCCAAAATAGACCTTGTGTAGGTGCTAACATACACAAATACAACATTGTCAGCATTTAAATAGATGAAATAAAAACAGATGGAGCTAGAAAACTACTAGCAAATTACTTGAACAGCAACAATAAGATTAACTAAAACCCAACAGATATAAAAAAACAGAATAAGATAAATGGAAAGATTCAAAGTCAAACTCCACATGGCAACAGGAACAGGAAATTACATCACCAGAACTAAAAAACAACAACAATTCTACTCAAACCTTCAATGCATCAATAAACAACATAAACTTCTAAAAAGCTCACAGTCGTAGTTAAATTAATGTAAACAAATATAGTAGAATCAGACATTTTTTTTCTACATTTTGTCGTTGAAGGTTTATGCTAAAAATCTACCATAATGACAAAGTAAAATCTAAATTTAGGACTGAAACTAGATTTGACTGGAGTGTATCTGTGGCAAATTCATTTGATTGGACATTGACTGCATTTGGGGAAAGGCCACATTTGTCTATTTATTCTAATTCAATCATAATTATAAGAAATACCACAGAATACATCAATATTAGTCAAATATCTTTCTGCAATGGAGGTATGTGTGACTGCTGCTGGAGACCAAAAATACATTCTTTTCTAACTATTTGAAATTTCAATGCAAAATTTACTTTAGAATGGTATTACAATGCTAGAGAATGTGTGCTCACCACACACCAGCTATAGGTGAAGACAGTGCTCTCACCACACACCAGCTATAGGTGAAGACAGTGCGCTCACCACACCAGCTATAGGTGGAGACAGTGCTCTCACCACACACCAGCTATAGGTGGAGACAGTGCTCTCACCACACACCAGCTATAGCTATAGGTGGAGACAGTGCTCTCACCACACACCAGCTATAGACCTTATGTAGCACCGCCCTTTTTCAGCGCTGGGCTCGATGTCTTTTGTCTTCCGGTCTGTATTTTCACAGCGATCATGGTATTTATGAATGAACGGCTCGTTTTAAAATCTTCCCGGTCTACTGACATTTGTTAAGACATCTGCTTTAAACATTACAATCCTCATGATAACTTTTGTTAACTTTACATTAAGTAAACCCACTTCAAAAGCTAATTACTCCTAGACAGCAATGCCATAGAAATATACAGAGCGACCGCAAAACCGGAAGTTCAAAGACAATATTCTAAAGATGGCTGAGCCCTCGTTTCTCTGGCGCATAAGGTCTCTATAGGTGGAGACAGTGCTCTCACCACATACCAGCTATTTGTGAAGACAGTGCTCTCACCACACACCAGCTATAAGTGGAGACAGTGCTCTCGGGAGTTCGGGATCAAATGTTATAAATCCACTGTTGCCATAGAAATCCGCAATGTTTGTGTGCACTACCATTCAGCATAACATAAGCTTGTCTTAGCCGGACACATCAGGCTCCCAATTTTTCGATATATATATATATATATATATATATATTTATTTATTTTTTGCTTTAAACAGAAAATCATTTGTTAATCAAACGTTTAGCTGTCGTCCTTTCTGATAGAAGTATTGTGCATTTTTTTCATGGTTCTAACGGTGTATGAGTTGACTACATTTTTCTAAGTTTTTTTTGTAGCAGTGAAAAAAAAACCTACCAACATTAGCTAGAAACAGTATTAAAGTAGTAGTAAAGAGTAGAGAAGAGAGCCGTGGAACTGCTCAGTTAGCTTCAGAGTCAGTAACGTTACTGGTAAATGCATTTACCTAACACACTGTAGCCCAATGTCAAAACGTTTTTATGTAATTATATTATTAGTATAATAATATTCTAATAATATATATTACCCACGGCAATGGATCTATTATTAGGAGTGGCCCACCCCTAATAATAGATCCATTGCCACTGAGTAGCTGACGGATGTATTCCGTCAAAATGGCTGACACGCGGTTAGGGGTCACGTGACTGGGAGATCCCTATAGGTGGAGACAGTGCTCTCACCACACACCAGCTATAGGTGGAGACAGTGCTCTCACCACACACCAGCTATAAGTGGAGACAGTGCTCTCACCACACACCAGCTATAGGTGGAGACAGTGCTCTCACCACACACCAGCTATAGGTGGAGACAGTGCTCTCACCACACACCAGCTATAGGTGGAGACAGTGCTCTCACCACACACCAGCTATAAGTGGAGACAGTGCTCTCATCACACACAGCTATAGGTGGAGACAGTGCTCTCACCACACACCAGCTATAAGTGGAGACAGTGCTCTCACCACACACAGCTATAGGTGGAGACAGTGCTCTCACCACACACCAGCTATAAGTGGAGACAGTGCTCTCATCACACACAGCTATAGGTGGAGACAGTGCTCTCACCACACACCAGCTATAAGTGGAGACAGTGCTCTCATCACACACCAGCTATAGGTGGAGACAGTGCTCTCACCACACACCAGCTATAGGTGGAGACAGTGCTCTCACCACACACCAGCTATAAGTGGAGACAGTGCTCTCATCACACACCAGCTATAGGGGGAGAGAAGATCGAGTGAAAGAGACAACTCAATGGATGGGGATTATTAGGAGGCCATGATTGGCAAGGGTCAATGGATGGAATTTGGCCAGGACACTGGGGTTACACCCCTACTGCCATTAGATGTTTAATGACCACAGAGAGTCAGGACTGAAGGGTGTATTTGTGGTTTTCTCATCAATATTTCATGACTGTCACTTTTATTACTATGTTGCTTACAAGAAGTTACTCAGTCGTACCCATAACACTTTGCAAAAAGGCCATGATGCCTATCAACAGCAACGTATAAAAATTATTTCTTGTTTATCAAGATTAAATTATTAAACTTTTATTAAAATGATTTATTTAAAAATCATAAGAGCACAACCACAATTATGTGAGATATTTAATAATTAAAAATATAATTCCTGTATTCCTGTGAAACTTAATGTAGAATGGATACATGTGAACGCTTTACGCATGAGTTATAAACATTAAAAACCTGTGAAAGTAAACCTTAATGTAAAGTGGAAACATGTGAACCATTTATTCCTGAGTTAGAAACATTAATAACCTGTCAAAGTGAATGTTAATTGGAAACCTGCGAAATATTTATTTGAGTAGGCTACATTACCCTAACCTTATCCCATTTCCAATGTGCAATACATGCGCGAGACCCAAATATTTAAGCGTACTGTAGCCATTAGAATCATTAATAAATCGGATATAATAAAATGAAAGGGAATTTCCAGAGCCCGTCTACGAGCCTTATTGCCGAGCCTTATTAGTCATTCTCTAGCTTTAGTGCTGTGCATGGCGAATTGGCGATATCCTGAAACGAATGATTCAAGAGAACCGATTCGCTAAAACGAGTGACCCGTCACAACTGAACAATAACACATAAGTAACTTAATTTTGGCTTCGATTTTCTTGTTAATATTTGTATTGTGTATTTCTACGCTGTCTAAATAACTTCCAAATTATTTAATGAAAAGTGACATCACTCTAAACTGTTTAGTTGAATCACACGTCTCAGTTTCAGACGTGGCACTGTGCGACGTCATCAGAGCGCGGCCGTGTTCCACTGTTGTTTTCTCGCACTTCGTCTGCTCCCGTTTCAAAACTTACACTCCGTTTAATTGCGTCAGGTAAGAATTGTGATGTTTAATTCATTATTCAGTGAGTATTGTGCAGAAAAACACTTAAATAGCGCCGTCTGTTTGGAAAATGTTGTTATCCTTAAGCAAAATTCACAGAGACATTAGATAGTGCGTATCACTATCAGATCTGGATATTTCATCATGAATGAGACATCAGTGACGTCATGAGTGTAATCGAAGTAAAACGTGATTTGTGTAGTGTAATTTGCGTGTATGTGTGTGAGTGAAAATGTGTGTTCGCAGTATTAATCGTAATCGATATATTACTATGAATCGATCAGTGATCAGCTGTGAGTTTTTCATCACATCACATACGATACTCCTGAGGATCAATGCCATCATACTGTTTGGTCCTTTACAAATATTATACGTGATATTACCAAGATTCATTCAAATAAGAACATTAAGCGTACTACAACGTTCTAAATAATTTTCATAATTGAATTAATGATATTATTAATATTATGGATGCCAATATTTCATCAATGTTCATAATGTATTCATTTAAATATGTTGTCTGCACATGCTCATTTGTGATGAAAGTCCCGATCCGGATGTTCTCATGAGACAGCAGGACACACAGATGAAGACTGTGTTTGACTACTTCTGACTGACCTGTTCGCATGAGACAGCAGGACACACAGATGAAGACTGTGTTTGACTACTTCTGACTGACCTGTTACAGCTGTGATGTGATTCTCCATTAATGATGTCATGTGGCTGTGTTGCTCACACTGCAAAAAATGTTTGTTTTTGTTGTGGTGAGCTGGTGACCCACAAGTAAGACTGAAAGAGACATTCACCAAGGGACTGTACCTTTAAGGGAGAGGTTATGTTAGGAGTTCCAGTTTAACGTTGTGTGGTTGTTTTGATCTGACTGGCTGTACAGTTCTGATAGTAATATTGAAGTGGAGAGTAAAACTGACTCGAAGCATCTCCGTCTCTTGTCTCCTCACTCCACATTGTCATGTTTTCCAGTAAAATATCTAAACATTCTTAAATCAAGATACATTTACTTGAGAAGCAAAATTACATAAGACATCAAGTCTTCAATATTAAGAGCTTAAAACAAGAAAAAAGAACTGACAGTGGGGTCAGAAAAATAATCTTGTTTTCCCTTTTATTTTTGGACTTGGTGCTTAAAACCCAATGCACAGGACGATAGAGACACCAGAATCACAATATTCATGATTCAGAAGCTGAAGCTGAAAATACCAAATTATTTTAGACTAATACGCTTGCACTCTTTCACTGACTAGATATATTTATAATAATGTATTCCACTTTTCCATTGGTAGGTAGCATAAGACATTTGGCATGGACACACAAATATTCCCCCATTACATTATTATTTATATTCAACATTATATATAGGCCTAGTAGTTTAATGTACTGACATTACTGACACTAAACTCAGTAAATTCTCCTTGTTCAATTTTATCTGTCATATAGTCGTGAGAAAAGAGTGAACAAAAATGAGTGAGCGAATTCAGACACTGAAGTAGGACTCTCTGGTGCATCGTGATATTTCATTTAACCAGACCTTAACAGTGCATTATACATGGGTTGTACACTACTTATTATGACACACATTTTAGGATTCAACGAGCACCAGAGAATTGCCATATCGTTTTAGGTTAACTATACACAATACATATTGTCACTATCCACGATACATATTGTTGCGTTTTTATATTGCGATATATTGTGACACTATATATTGTTACACACCTGATATCTTATGTCAAATGTTTATTATAATTTTCTGCTTGTCATATTTAAGTCTTAAATAAGTAGAAGTTTACAGTTTGTCATGTGTGTGTACAGGACAGAGAGAAGATGATGGAAGAGAGCGGCATAGAGAGCACCCCGCCGGCCACCCCTCCACCCCCCCCGACAGCGGCCGCCAGCCCCCCGCCACTCTCCAGCGGTAACCCCACTGATGATGATGTCACTGCGCTCTCATTAACCCCACCCTCACTGATCATCATCATGATGTCACTGCGCTCTCATTAACCCCATCCTCACTGATCATCATGATGATGTCACTGCGCTTTCATTAACCCCACCCTCACTGATCATCATGATGATGTCACTGTGCTCTCATGAACCCCACCCTCTCTGATGATCATGATGATCACTGTGCTCTCATGAACCCCACCCTCACTGATCATGTCAAGTCAAGTCACCTTCATTTATAAAGCGCTTTTAACAGTATGGATTGTTTCAAAGCAGCTTTACAGTGATAATAGAAATTACCGTAACAGATTGTTTAGGCTTTAGTTGGACAATAACTTTATCCTCAGAGCTGTGGTAAAGTTAGTTTTGATTGATTCACTTCCGTTGCGAAGATCATTAGTTATTAACTTAGGGGCCGCTAACACGACACCGTTCTAACAGAAAAACCCCTAACGTGCTCCGGCCGCCCATCCACACAAAACAGTGCCTTGTGTCTCGAGAACGCACTCCCTGAAATAGGTTCGAAGTTGCAAACGATTATCCGTTATCGCTGTGCAAACCCGAGAAAGCGCAGATGGCGCACAAATGCGCATCACACAGTCGATAGGTATGCGTGTTTGAATATATATGTACGCAGGCGTGTAGTCCTTCACAAATCAACCCTCAACAAACTGCTTGTCTGGCCTTAAAAATGTATAATACAGAATTTTTTTTGTTGTGTCTGCGTAGCCACGCGAACCGGAATTATCCCGACAACGTTTTATCTGTACAGAGATAAAGGGAAGGAGGCCTTCACAAGGGAGAGACTAGTTGACACTTCAGGACTGCGTTGTCGTTGTGTCCAGGCGCAGGTCCTTCCTCAGATCTGGATATGGCCTGGATCCGGCGGACTGCGGTAAACCTCGGGATAAACAAAGAGACTAATATTAGCGTCCTTCTTATGATGTACCAAGTACATCAGGATTTATGGGAAGTGTTTCCGGTTCCGGCTGATCTAAACTATGCAGCCTAACATTGAATTATAGAAGTCTATAATGTGTTATGTGTATGCTAAGCCAAAGAGATGTGTTTTTAGTCTATATTTGAACTGACAGACTGTGTCTGCTTCCAGGACAAAGTTAGGAAGATTGTTGCAAAGTTTTGGTGCTAAATAGGAAAAGGATCTACAGCCAGCAGTCGATTTTGATATTGTAGGTATTATCAACTGACCAGAATTTTGAGATCGCAATAGACGTGAAGGACTATAATGCGTTAAGAGCTCGCTCAAGTACTGGGGAGCCAAACCATTTAGTGCTTTGTAAGTAATCAGCTATATTTTAAAATGTATACAGTGTTTAATAGGGAGCCAATGCAGTGTTGACAGAACCGGGGTAATATGGTCATACCTCCTGGTTCGGGTAAGAACTCTAGCGACTGCATTTTGGACCAGCTGTAGTTTGTGTATTAAGCGTGCAGGGCAACCACCCAGTAGAGCATTACAATAATCTAGCCTTGATGTCATGAACGCATGAACTAATTATTCTGCATTTTTCATTGAGAGCATATAACGTAAAAAATGCGGTTTTACAGATACTAGACACGTGACTTTCAAATGAAAGATTGGTATCAAAGAGCATACACACACACACACACACACACACAGGTTCCTAACCGACAACGAGGACTTGACCGAGCAGCCATCAATTGTTAGACAGTATTCTAGGTTACTACGTGAGGAAGTTTTTTGGTCCAATCATTCGAAACTCTGTTTTTTCAGAATTAAGTAGTAGGAAATTAGTAGTCATCCAGTTTTTTATATCAGCTATGCATTCTGTTAATTTTGTGGATTGGTAAGTTTCGTCAATTTTGATCTATAAGACATCTCTTCATTTACTGCTACAAACTGATTACGGTCAGATAAGTATGATTTAAACCATGCTAGTGCAATTCCACTAATGCCAACATAAGTTTCGAGTCTATTTAAAAGAATGTTGTTATCGATAGTGTCAAATGCAGCACTAAGATCGAGTAGCACTAGAGAGATAAAACCACGATCGGATGATAAGAGCAAATCATTTGTAACTCTGAGAGCTGTCTCAGTACTATGATACGGTCTAAGTCCTGATTGAAAATCCTCGCAGATATCATTTCTTTCTAAAAAGGAACATAGTTGTGAAGATACTGCCTTTTCTAATATCTTTGACAGAAAAGGTAGATTCGAGATCGGCCTGTAATTGACTAATTCTGTAGGATCAAGTTGCAGTTTTTTAACAAGCGGTTTAATCATAGCCAGCTTAAAAGTTTTTGGTACATATCCAAAAGATTAATTAATGATATTAAGAAGAGGATCTATGACCTCTGGAAGCATCTCTTTCAGTAGTTTAGTCGGTATAGGGTCTAACATACATGTTGTCAATTTAGATGATTTAACGAATTTAGAAAATACTTCCTGTCCTATAGCAATGAATGAATCAAATTATTCCTCAAGGAGACTACAATGCACTGCCTAATGCGATACTGTAGTAGACGGTTGCATTAACTTGCATAGTTATAATTTTCTCCCTGATATTATCAATCTTGTAAGTAAAAAAGTTCATAAAGTCATTACTGCTGTGTTGCTTGGAAACGTCTGGACTGAAGCTTTATTTTTATTTAGTTTAGCCACAGTTCCAAATAAATACCTAGGGTTTTGTTCATTTTCTTCTAATAGGGTTGAAAAATAAGCAGATCTAGCAGTTTTTAAGGCATCTCTGTATGCAATCATGCTCTCTTTCCATGAAATGCGAAATGCCTCTAGTTTTGTTTTCTTCCAGTTGTGCTCCATTTTTCTGGCTGCTCTCTTAAGGGCCTGAGTGTGCTTGTTGTACCATGGCGTTGGACTATTTTCTTTAATCTTCTTTAGGCGCAAAGGAGCAACTGTGTCTAAAGTGCTGGAAAAGAGAGAGTTAAAGTCCCTGTAAAGGCAATTCTAAAAAAAAATTGTAAACATTATAAATGTTATAAATGTATTGCTAAAACATATTACAAAGACTGTGAACTGTGAAGTACTGAATTGTGGAGTTACACCGTTAAACAGTTTTTCACCATTGCTGTGTTCCGGATTTTTTGGGCGGGGCTAAAACGGGATCTTGATGACGCACTGGAGTGCCTGAGCTCCTGGACACACCCCTACTTGATGACGCACTGGACGCACCTCCCCATATTGCGAGTTACTGTCATTACTATTAGTTACTACAGCCTACAGTTTGCTAGCTAGCTATGCCTTCTTCACGGAAATGCGTACTACCTGGATGCGATCACGTACAAAACAGATCGGTGTCCTTATTTAAATTTCCGAAAAACGATCACATCAAGAAGAGGTGGATTCATTTTGTGAAGAGCCAGCTTGATGGAGAGCTGAGGATCACCGCCAAAACCCGCCTCCGTAGTGATCATTTTACACGGGATAGTTTTATAAACTTTCGTTTGAGACAAGTTGGGATTCACTGATAATCCGCTGTTACTGGTGAATGGGGCCGAACCGACTATCTCCCAGCTCGGCCTTCATCCTCCCGTCGCGCCATCAACTGGTGCCATCATCGGTGGTGCGTGCCCACCGTGCGAGCATTCATTACGGCTGTATCTGTGACTGATACAGCTGTCCCGTGAGTGGGCGTGGTTTCAGCGCAGCCAGCAGACACGCCCCCAGCGTTTGAGAGCAGAGACTACTGCTAATTTTTTTCAAGATTTTGCTAGCTTATTTTATGTACTTGCTGACTTTTTTTATCATTCAAATTTGGCTGGGTGGCTAATAACACATTTTTCTGTGATATGACAAACTCAGAACACATACTTAATTTTGACTTTACAGGGACTTCAAAAGTTTCTGTCGCAATATCGAGTTCCTCTAAGCTATCTGGGATGCTGAGATGATGAAACTGATCATCATGATGATGAAACTGATCATCATGATGATGTCACTGCGCTCTCATTAACCCCACCCTCACTGATGATCATGATGATGTCACTGCGCTCTCATTAACCCCACCCTCACTGATGATCATGGTGATGTCACTGAGCTCTCATTAACCCCTCCCTCACTGATCATCATGATGATGTCACTGCGCTCTCATTAACCCCACCCTCACCCATGTGGTGTTAAGGGTTCATATAAATAGAAATGTCAGAATCAGAAATCAGGTTGGATTAATTCTGATTGACGAAAATTAGTGCATGTATTGAAAATATATCTTTCTAAAACAATTCTTGGTGATGCAAAACTTTGGAAAGCGTGAAATTTATACTTGACAGAAGACAAGACAACCCAAGAATGGACTGAAAATGTATCCCAAAAAATTTAGATATGCTGTCTACCCTGACTAAGGTGTATCACTGTGCAATATTATGTCATTTGATATTCCCATCATGCACTGATACTGCTTTTCATCATCTATCGATAGTTCATTCATGTATTTGAGCGTGTCTCTTCTTGTGTTCAGGTGTTTCTGGCCCTCAGACCATCTCAAGCCCCTCCAGTATCTCAGGGTTTGCCCCGGGGGGGTTCTCCAGCCCGGTTCCTTCCAGCATCTCAGCGTTTGCCCCGGGGGGGTTCTCCAGCCCTGTTCCTTCCAGCATCTCAGCGTTTCCCCAGGGGGGGTTCTCCAGCCCTATTCCCTCCGCGCTGCCCCCCCCCTCTCTCTCTCTCGGCTCAGGGGCGTCTCCTCTGGGTCTGAGCGGCCCGTACGCCGGCCCCGGGGCCCCCTTCACCCCCCCGTCTGCCGGCCCTGCTGCCCATCTTGGCCCCGTCCTCTCCGCCCCCCCCATGGGCCCGCCCACCACCGGCTTCTCTGTGAGCGCAGGATATGACATCACCCGGGGCCACGCTGGCCGCACCCCCCAGACGCCGCTGATGCCCAGTTTCTCCAGTGCCACACCCATGCCAGGTATCACTCAACAATCTCAACCTGCCTGACCCCATTTACACCTGCCTAAGCATCTCACGTGTTCAGTGAGTCTCGTTCGGCAAAAGTGCGTACGCATTAAGGGTGTCACGATTTCGATTTTAAATCGAGATCGATCGAAATTAATTCACAATCTCAAAAATCGAAATAAAAATGGAATCGTCAATGCTGCCACGCCCCCATGTCGCGCCCGTGATGGAAAGTTCGGATCGTTTTACTGACTCTATTGTTCAATCTCGATCATTAGAATTAACTAATCTTTTTTCTAGTAATTTCAGGGGCTTTAAATGTTATACTTTTAACAGGCAAATTCCCCAAACACATCCACCTACGCAATCTTGATCATATTCTGAATTAAGAAATCATTATAATGCAGTCAAAAATAATTTACAGGGAACATTAATAATTACTTGACCTTCCGAGTCTTTTGTTCATTTGTCGCGTGACAGAGGCAATGAACGGATCGTTCATGAACGACTCATCACGGCGCGGAAAAAAAAAACACACGTTGAAAGGCTGTGACTAGCTTAGATTGTATGCCCGAGCCCGAACTTGGCCCGACCCGGGCCGATATTTTCCGTCACTATCCTCGGGCCGGGCTCTTGATCAATAGACGTGCACTCCCAACGCAATAGAGTGCGGCGCGGGACTAGATTTGATGGCCGAGTGCGAGTGCGGGCGGTAATGCACTCACTCTGTGTGTGCGGGAGAATAAAACGATTCGCGGGACTCCCGCAAACTAGAAATATCTATGAATAAAACATTTAAAACTAATACATTTTTATTTATCTGTTGCAGAAAAGCAACAAGAACAACTAAAACAAAATAGAAACGATTTACAGGCCAGAGTTTCTATTTATAACATGTTTGCAGCGTTGAGCGATTTAGCCAATCACAGACATATGTGTTGATTTCTTGAACGCAATGGCCAATCAGAAGCATTTAAGATAGACTCTCCTCACCGCTCAAAACTGACTTTTTGTTCAGTGCTGAATTCTGTAAGCTGGCAAATCCTCTAATTATAACAAACAAAGTGTAGGCTATATATTATGAAAGATTCATTGTGCAGTCAGCTTCATTGATAATAACAGAGATGTGTGAGATTGCGATGAACTGATGTCAGCTTTTTAGGAGCAACAGCAACCTGTGCTTAAAAAAAAAAAAAAAGTAAAAATCGAGAATCGAACCGTGACCTTAGAATCGAAAATGTAATCGAATCGAGGATTTGGAGAATCATGACACCCCTAGTACGCATGAATTTGTGTGTGAAATCTTAATTCCTCAAACTTTTGTGAAATCTATTCTAAATTTATGGGAAAATGTCAGAACAGCTGAAACCACAAGTACACAAAAAACTCATACGTATAAAGGTGCCCTTATAAATGTGTTGGCATTGCTCGAGGATCTTGCTATCATGCTAGAGCATGTTTTTAGAGAGTTATATGTTTGCTAAGAAGGATGAAAGGTTGTGCTGAAAGCACTTATATGAAGATTTTAGGAGTTCTATGCAATTGACTAATCTAATGATGTCAGTCATTTAGAATACTCAAAATTCATTAACAATAGAATGGAGTTACAAACAAATTCATGTGCGTACCACTGATCTATATAATGACTGGATAGCTCATGACATTCTAAACTGCTATCAGGCAGTGAAGCCACCGGAAGTGTTTGAGCGGCCATCTTACGATTCCCTACCAGCAGAGGCCTCCAACGGCCGTTATACAGATTTTGATAGCTCCGACAGCACTTTTAAGATAACCCGCTGTGCAGCATACAAATGTCAAACGACGTTCACAAAAGGATGTAGAAAAACTGCCCACAGGTTGTAATTCAAGCCCTATAAGTAGTAATTTTATATGTACAATTGTCGTTATTCCTGTGTTGTTTTCTCCAAGGCAAGAGTAATGCTTCTACAAAGAAACAAAATAAAAAACTATAAAACATTCAACAGTAGCCAATAAGAAACCTCCAAGCAGCAATAATCACAATTAAGTGTCCTATAGCGACACCATTTGACAGCTTCAAAAAGAGCTTCGTGCAAAGTCTTTTTACCGTAATGATGTCATTATATGACGTTAGATCAGTTAACGTTACTTAATTTAACCCATACAATTTGTGCATTTCCTGAACATGTACTTGCTACAAACTTTGAACAAACTACTGATCTATAAAACACAATCAGAAAGAGCAATATTTTAAGTAAACATATAGGATTTTTTCTTTAGTGACAAATTTTTAATTGTTTTATTTGACTGTTAAAATTGTTAATCTGCCATTTGAAGTTTAACAGCTCTAATCAAGTGATGTTAAAAAACAGTCAAACCATGTGCTTAATGTGTAAATAAAAACTTTATTTGACTTATTGTGTACAACTTTCCAAAAGATTTCCAAAAGATCCTGTCAGGAGGAGAGAATGGGTTGTAAAGCTCAGGAGGCAAAACTTCAGGCCATCTGCCTACTCCCGCCTATGCTCTGATCACTTCACTGCTGAGTGTTTTGAAAGGACAGGACAGCAGTCAGGCTTTTCTCAGATGCTGTGCCATCAATATTCAGTTTCCCTCCAAATCTGCAAACGGTAGACAGAAAATTGCTTAGTCAAGTAGATTACATTAAGTCATTTTTGGTTAAGTGGTATCAGAGAAAGCTTATTGTCAATATAAATTCTAACACAAGAGGAACACAAACCTTGTTTCCTAGGAACAGACCAACAGAAAGGCCCCTGTATTAAGGGACACACAGGCAGTGTTGGACAGCAGTGAGGGCACCTCTGACACCACAACTAATAGGCCTAATCCTCTTCAGACTCCCACAACAATTGAGCACAGCTACTGCTTTGCCAGTCCAAGGACCCTCAACAGAAGGCTGATTAAAGCAATTGAAACAATCAAAGATCACAAAAAGAAATCCAGAATGTACAATAAAAAACAGGAGAACCACAAAAAAAATGTCAAACTTACAGAATATCATTCAGTCTCTAAGGGAATCTCAGTTACTGTCAGAGAATGGAGCATTCATGCTTGAAAACTGTCCTGGTGTGCCATTAGAAATCCTGAAGAGAGACAAATGTGGTAACACAAAATACCACCCAGCCCTTAAGTCCTTTGCACTTACACTGCAATTCTATTCAGCTAAGGCCTACAAGCATGTCAGGAAGACCTTCAACTTGGGTTTACCTCACCCATAAACAATAAAAAGGTGGCAGGAGATCCTGGATTCAGTGAAGAGGTACTAACCTCTCTCAAATCTAAATCATCAGCAGCCTAGGCCAAGGGACAGGAGATGCTCTGTGCACTAATGATGGATGGAATGTCCATTATGAAGCACATTGAATGGGATGGCAAAAGAATGACAGGTTATGTAGACATTGGCACAAAAATAACAAATGAAGGAATACCAATGGCAACAGAGGTACTTGTATTGATGGCTGTCTGCATCCATGACCACTGGAAAGCTCCAGTGGCCTATTTTTTAACACATGGAATGACTGGGTCATAGAGGGCTACTCTGCTGCGTCAATGCATCCATAAATTGTCAGATGTGGGAGTGAGGGTGGTATCCCTGACGTGTGATGGTCCATCAACACATTTTTCCATGCTCAAGGACCTTGGAGCAGACTTGCATTTCACAAACCTGAACCCCAGTTTCCCAGATCCATTGCACAGCCACAGAAGGATCCATGCCATCTTAGATGTCTGTCATATGCTAAAGCTGGTACACAACACCTTGGGATCCTGTGGCATTATTGTAGATCCCTGTGGAAAGAGCATAAAATGGGAATACATCAAGTCTTTACACCGACTGCAAAAGGACGAAGGGCTACATCTGGGCAACAAACTGAGATCAGCTCATATAGATTGGCAAAGTCAAAAAATGAAGGTAAACCTTGCTGCACAGACCCTAAGCGCCAGTGTGGCAGATGCCCTCCGGTTCTGCGAGCGACACGTGCAGCTCCCCCAGTTTGCTGGCTGTGAGCCAACATGTAAATTCCTGGAGACATTTGACCGCCTTTTTTGATCTGATGAATTCCAGAAATCCCATCGCCAGGGGATTTAAAAGTCCCCTGAGGCCAGTTAATGAAAATACCAACATGGCCTTCTTAATGGAAGCTTACAATTACATAAGTGGATTGAAAGAGCCAGGCATTAATGGATGACCCCTTGTTGAAACAGGCAAGAAAACTGCCTTCCTTGGCTTCCTGGTGGCAATAAAAAGTTTTAAACAATTATACAACATGTATTTGAGACCACCGACATCGCAGTTACAATATCTGCTGACCTACAAATTTAGCCAGGACCACCTTGAGCTTTTTTTTGCTGCCATTCGCTCAGCTAATGGATGGAACAACAATCCCACTGCGAGGCAGTTCAAATCAGCATTCAAAAGAATGGTAGTGAGACATGCCATCAAAGCCAGTGGCAACTGCTCTCCACTGGACAGCACAGTGGTACTGGAGGCAACACCTTATGATATGTTGTCATTTCGGCGAAGCGACATGCAACCTGAAGCAGAAGAGAACACAGAAACCTACATCACCGCAAGCCTTCCCAGTCTGTCCATGTTTAAAGAGGCTGTGGTCGGCTACATAGCTGGCGTCGTAGTCAGAACAGCCATGAAGAAGATTCACTGCCCTACCTGTTTATCAGGACTCTGTGTACAGAGCTCTTTCCAAGATGAGTTTGGACACACCCTCATCAACATGAAGTCCCGAGGTGGACTTATCAGACCATCAGACAGTGTCCTAAAAATCTGCAAAACAGCTGAGAGGTGTATTCAACAGCACTTACTCACAAGGCACATCTCAGAATTGGACAGCAAATTTAAAACCAGGCTATCCACACAGGTTCTGAAACTCCATGGTGGCTCTGCATTTAAGGAACTTGAGGCACACATGTTCAACCTAGAACCATACAACAATCATATTTTCTTTCTCATTAAGTACATTGCAGACAGCTACACCAACATCAGGCTCCACTTCCTTGCAAAGGAAACATCTGCTGCATCACACGGCAAACGTCTGCGCAAAACTCTGGGCAAGCTTGTTCTGCACAAAAATCAATAAGATAAGATTAGAACAGCTTCAATTTCCAGCAATCTTGCCGGCATGAATTCACTGAAGATTAAAAACAATTAAACCTCTAATTTTAAACATTGACCATGTATCTCTCTTTCTCTCTCGTTTTTAAATGTAGCTATATCCATTTAAAAATAATTATTTATAAAAGGTCAAAAACAAGTGAGTCTAAGTAAATTTCTGTGTCAAATGTCACTACTATATAAAGCACTGCAGTTTTACAACCAGTCTACTGTAATGTTAGGAAAAGTATCTGCATTGCCATACATTTTACCATCCCTTCAACTGACTGAGGCAAAAACTTTTTTACAAGCAAAGTAATTTAGGTATTCTAATAATCACATTTTTTTTATTACGATATAATAATTCGTTGTTACGATGACTTATTTGTTCCCTCGTTTTAATAAATCGTGGACACGTTGAACTTATTCCCTCCCTCATTTTGATTTAACGAATTACAACGTGGCCACAATAAACGACGGAACAAATTAGTAAAACGTGCTGAGGTATTATTTATTCGCGGCCACGAAACAATATTCACCTGAATATTCATCAATTCACAAAAATATAGGACTTTAGCATTCACCATTTAATTAATAGTATCATCATCTTTATGCACCAACTGTTTTTCTTACCTGTTAAGATAGCTCTTCAGTGAAGGCCGAGTCTGACTAGCTTCTTCTTCACTCAAAGGGCAAATCACAAAATAAAACGCGTCATTACTGCCACCTGCTAGCCTAGACAGACACTGTCCACGCTCCTCTCTCCAGTATCAAAGCAATTTTTAATAAGCAGGAAAAATTTTCGACTTTAAACAAATATCCATTTAAATGCTTAGGGTGTTTGCGTTGTAAGAATGTACAGGGAGACTTTAGATTTTAAAATGGTGTCTCCTTAGGCAATGTTTCCTCAGTCAAATCATACAATTTCCTATTGATTCAATAGAACGCGTGAGCTCACTAGGGAATACCAATATGGCGGCGTGGTGGCTTCACTGTTTATGACGTCATGAGCTATCCAGTCATTCTATATAGATCAGTGATGCATACGCAATATGCTTGAATTAGGTTGAATTTCTTAAGAAGTCACTGTGAATATGAATAATCCACAAAATTATTTGTGAATGAGACCAAATGATTGGCACACAGCAGTAAAAACTATTGCATTGACAGCAGGTCAGGCTGCATCTGAGAGTGATCAAAGGAAAATCCCCTTCTCCTTGTTCACTTCACTCTTTTCTCACGACTATATGACAGTGTAAACAAAAATGAGTGAGCGAATTCAGACACTGAAATAGGACTCTCTGGTGCATCGTGATATTTCATTTAACCAGACCTTAACAGTGCATTATTTATGGGTTGTACACTACTTATTACGGTGCATTTTAGGATTCAACAAGTGCAGTAGAGAATTGCCACTATGGTTTCGGCCACTACTATAAAACAGTGCACTATATAAGGGGATCATGGGGGATTTCGGACACATCTCTTGTCACTTAAGTTCAGTCATGACAGGGAATAAATATACTCTCAGCAGATCATAGTGCTGATGTAGTTGTGTTTTGTAGGGATTGTTACCAATCCCATGATGCAGCAGCCGGTGTCTGGAGGGTTAGACGTGAGCTCGCCCATCACGTTTCCTGAGGACACTGAAGATCCCCGAGTGACTCCGGACGGCAATGCACCTGGTGGATTATGGGGCTTCATCAAGGTACTGGACACACAGTGAGGCCATAATGCCGTGCTGTCGTTTCTCTGTGCGTCCTGATGCAGTTGTGTTGTAATCGCAGGGTGTAGCTGGGAACCCGATGGTCAAGACTGTCCTGGATAAAACCAAACACTCTGTCGAGTCCATGATAACCACACTGGACCCTGGGATGGCACCTTACATCAGTGAGTACTGTGTGTCCAGCACTGCAGAACAATACATTGTATTTTGCTTAGTTTTTCAGTTCATTAAAGGGGCTATATGTAAGAATTTTCATGTATTAATTGCTTTTTGTATTGCCAATGTGTGAACCCTTTTTAATGAGACCTTCCCCGGGTTCCTAGGTTGTGTATGAAAGTCTGTAGACTGATTATTATGTGAAGGACTCGGGCCGGATTCGCCGGGAAAATCTAAAGGATGTGACGTTTAAGCTCCTGAGAGCCTCTCTTCTGTTCAGGGACACATGAACTGAAAGCTGATGTTAAGGATAATGCAGAATTAATTCAAACTATAGTCTCACATAGCCAGATCTATATAGTCTGTAGTCTCAAGTATACTTTATAATCAAACTATCATAACAGAGTAATTTTAATGACCTTATCTGTTGACATGATGCTTGTGAATCGCAGAGCTGGAGCAGATATCCTCATCGATCGCTATGATCAGATGCTTTCTGTACTGCTGTTTTCCCTCTGCTGTCATTTTTGTTGTGTTTACTTTGTTGTTGAGGAAAGCACACAGCGCATATTTTCATATTCATCTAAACGTCGCTCTCAGCAGTGTGGACAGTGTCAGCATGTTCGTTATAACAGTATATCGCTGTAAAGGTATTTCCAACTTTTTACTTCTAAGCGAAGAGCGGAAAAGACCTTCTCTGTGAGTGTATCGATGCCTTGAATAACAATTAGTCTCTTGTGCATTACTTGTGCACAAGTGCAATAAGTCGCTGGCTGCAGTTCACTCAATTGCCACCGGTGTCGCTAATAACACGGGTTTCTGAATTTTACAAATAGCCCCTTTAATGCGCAAGTAGGGTTTATTTTGTTTCTGAGTATTTGACTATTTCAGTTCAATTCAGATCAGTGATTTTATTTTGTCCTCTTTACCCACAAATCATCACAACACCTCATCACATGACGTCATATTCAAGCAATATGGAACTCTAGGTTTCATATTTTATATGTAATTCTAGATGTCAGTCACATCACTTCATGTGATTGTCATTTTTGAATGGTGTGTGTCTCAGAGTCTGGAGGAGACGTGGACATCGTCGTGACGTCAGATAAGGAAGTAAAGGTGGCAGCGGTCCGCGACGCCTTCCAGGAGGTGTTTGGTTTGGCCATGGTGACGGGAGAGGCGGGTCAGTCCAACATCGCCCCGCAGCCGGTGGGATACGCCGCAGGGGTCAAGGTGAACACGCCTCTGCTTCATGTTCCCATCAGCCTCTGACTGCGTCCAGTTACATTCATGAAAACAGATCATTTCACAGATCTTTGATTTTACAGGAAACATAAAATCAGCTGACTTCTGAACTGACCTGAAGATTGCGTGTGTGTGTGCGTGTGTGTGTGTAGGGAGCTCAGGAGCGCATTGACAGTCTGCGTCGCGCAGCTGTCATTCATGAGAAGCAGCCCGTAGTATCGGTGGAGAACTTCATAGCTGAACTCTTTCCAGACAAGTAAGAACAGTTCATCCTGTTAAGACAAAAACACCAAAAGCATCTTGCATTTAACCAAATACTTCAGCCATAATACTTTAGGCTGTTACCAAAAACATCTTGTCAACATCAACAAAATGAATCCGTACACTGCAAAGGTGTAACATAAGCTGCACCTGACTTGGCATGTTTATTTCACTGACTCAAAGGTGGCATACATGTATTAACACAAGAATTGCATGATGTAAACAGCCTGCTTAAACAAAATCTCACTAAATGGTAGGGCTGAAATTTTCAATTGTTGCTCCTGATATTGTCAAGTCACATTTATTTATGTAGCGCTTTTTACAATACAGATTGTTTCAAAGCAAATTTACATAGATAACAGCATGTCACATTCTGGCTACACTGACAAAAACAAGCTAAGAACCATTCATTAATTAGTTTATTTATTTTTATGTACACTGAACAAAATTATAATATATAAGTTTTGTTTTTGGCCCCATTTTTCATGAGCTGAATTCAAAGATCTAAAACTTTTTCTATGTACACAAAAGGCCTATTTCTCTCAAATATTGTTCACAAATCTGTCTAAATCTGTGTTAGTGAGAACTTCTCCTTTGCCGAGATAATCCATCCTCCTCACAGGTGTGGCATATCAAGATACTGATTAGACAGCATGATTATTGCACAGGTGTGCCTTAGGCTGGCCACAATAAAAGGTCACTCTAAAATGTGCAGTTTTATTGTATTGGGGGGGGGGGGGGTCCGAAAACCATACAGTATCTGGTGTAACCACCATTTGCCTCACACAGTGCAACACATCTCCTTCGCATAGAGTTGATCAGGTTGTAGATTGTGGCCTGTGTAATGTTGGTCCACTCGATGGCTGTGCGAAGTTGCTGGATATTGGCAGGACCTGGAACACGCTGTCGTATACGCCGATCCAGAGCATCCCAAACATGCTCAATGGGTGACATGTCCGGTGAGTATGCTGGCCATGCAAGAACTGGGATGTTTTCAGCTTCCAGGAATTGTGTACAGATCCTTGCAACATGAGGCTGTGCATTATCATGCTGCAACATGAGGTGATGGTCGTGGATGAATGGCACAACAATGGGCCTCAGGATCTCGTCACGGTATCATATAAAATGCACCAGTGTTCGTTGTCCATAACATACGCCTGTCTATACCATAACTACACCACCACCATGGGCCACTCGATCCACAACGTTGACATCAGCAAACCGCTCACCCACTCAACGCCACACACACTGTCTGCCATCTGGCCTGTACAGTGAAAACCGGGATTCATCCGTGAAGAGAACACCTCTCCAAAGTGCCAGACGCCATCGAATGTGAGCATTTGCCCACTCAAGTCGGTTACGACGACGAACTACAGTCAGATCGAAACCTGTTGAGGATGACGGGCATGCAGATGAGCTTCCCTGAGACGGTTTCTGACAGTTTGTGCAGAAATTCTTTGGTTATGCAAACCGATTGTTAGACGATCTTGGAGGTGAAGATGCTGGATGTGGAGGTCCTGGGCTGGTGTGGTTACACGTGGTCTGCGGTTGGGAGGCCAGTTGGATGTACTGCCAAATTCTCTGAAGCGCCTTTGGAGACGGCTTGTGGTAGAGGAATGAACATTCAATTCACGGGCAATAGCTCTGGTGGATATTCTTGCAGTCAGCATGCCAATTGCACGCTCCCTAAAAACTTGTGACATCTGTGGCATTGTGCTGTGTAATAAAACTGCACATTTTAGAGTGGCCTTTTATTGTGGCCAGCCTAAGGCACACCTGTGCAATAATCATGCTGTCTAATCAGCATCTTGATATGCCACACCTGTGAGGATGGATGGATTATCTCGGCAAAGAAGAAGTGCTCACTAACACAGATTTAGACCGATTTGTGAACAATATTTGAGAGAAATAGGCCTTTTGCGTACATAGAAAAAGTCTTAGATCTTTGAGTTCAGCTCATGAAAAATGGGGCCAAAAACAAAAGTGTTGCGTTTATAATTTTGTTCAGTATATTAAAAAAACAAGACTTCACACTGGTTGTCTAGCATGAAAAACAAAACAATTATTCAAACTGGGAATAATTTTTTGTAGAGAAAGCAAACAAGGAACATTCCCCATCTTTAGTCTACCGCAAGTTATGCAACATGCACTCTGGCAAAACCCCTCATTATAATCCGTGTCTACACTGGAAATGAAGCGTTCACACTTAGCAGAATTGGTTGCATTAAAATTCTTTTCAGGGGTCTCGGTCTGCTTCCAAACAAACTCTGGTGCAGTTCAACTGTTTAACTTCGATATGAACGCAACATGAACCAAAGACATCTATATGAACCAAAAACAGGATGTAATGTCTAGGGGTGTGATGAGATTTCGTATCTGCACTTTATGATGACAGAATTCCTCGTGAATTCAGGCAGTGAGGACCTTGTGTCAATGACTGCCTCATATTGTGATGCCTTGTTTTGCTAATGAAGCGTGTTGATTGGACCAGTTTTAGAGACAGTTTTCCAAATGTACCTGGAAAAGCTTTAAGAAAAGCTTCAGTTTTGCTTCCTTTTCATTTATCACATGTGTCATGTCAAAAGACATTCATAATGACAGGAGAAACTGAGCGTCTGTGTTCGTACTGTCTCCATCAGGTGGTTTGACATCGGCTGTCTGATCTTGGATGATCCTGGGAATGGGATTCACATTGAGACATTTACTCAGGCTACACCGGTGGCCCTGCAGCACGTACAGCAGGTAAAACCATTTCTGCTGTTCAGAGGGATGCCAATCACTGGGGTCTGAGGTTGTTCTTCACACCTGACTTATTTGGAGCGTTTTTTTTTTGGAGATTGGCACGGTTTCTCTCTTAGTTTGTTTTATTCAGCCATATTCTTATTAGTTCTCACCTGAATGAGGTGGTTTCAGCCTGATTGAAATCAAACTTTGGAGCAACCCAACCAACGAACCAAGCTGTATCATAATTCATAAAAGGAAATGCGTTTCATAAAAAGCTGCTTAAAAAAACAAATAGCCCCTCATCATCTTGTAAGCCCGTCTAGATCGGTCCAAAGGCGGCATCCGATAGAACGGGTGAGGGTCTCTGCATGTTACTGTCTTTCCTCGTGGCAAAGTAATTTAATTCCATTTAAGCTTTTATCTGACTCTATTTTATCACGACCTCGAATTTAGGTTAGATTGCCAATTGGTTACTGGTCAATTATATAATAGTTTAGCAATACATTCGATTGTTCTATTTAACTCTACTCATATTTTACCCGTTCATATTCATATGTCGCTCAGAGGTCCTCACGCCTGGTTTAACGCGGGTCTCACGATGACAAGCTCACCAGCTTCGGTCACCAAACAGAGGTAATTGCTATATACCTGAGATCGGTCGCATTTACGCTTACACAATCAGAGATACTTTGGTATAGCCCCCGTGATTGCATACACTTGAAATTAAAGTAACATTTACTTCAGTAGAGGTATGGCCACTACTACAGATATAAGTCAACCAACTTTACTTGTCTTATAATAGCTTTGGATTGGCCATGCCGTGGTTTCCCACGTACTCTTATCTAGAGTAACATTAAATTAAAACAGAGGTAAGACACACCCAGATTTAGGTTGGTCAAGCAGAATTTTTGCTGCCCTAAATTTGTAAAAAAAAGTTATTATAAGAATGGGGTAGGAGTTTATAAGATTTTTTTCTTCATCCTACTCCCGTTCTTCTTGTCATGGAATGTACTTTTGTTGTGTTTGTTGGATTTGTTAAATTGCTATTGTGGCATTTTGTGTTGCATTACCATGAAAAGAGAATACATAAATAAATTAAATGAAATGGAAATTCACTTCTTGTCTTTGCAAAACACGTAACACGTAACACAAAACACTTGAATTAGAGCCAAATAGTAGTCGTCACAAATCTGATGCAAAACTTGCGGTAACATACAAATCCGTTTAATCTACCTGGGAAAACAATTTCAAAGTCATTCGGCATAAAATCAGATGTAGCAATTTATTATGTCAGGTAAATGTGTCATGCCAATTTCATAATCAGTTCAAAGATAATAAATACAAAACATCAAATGCTCTGGAATAAAGAGAGAAGATGCAAACCTGACATTATAAAATACATGATGTGGAGTGCCTGCATACACGCCGCATCACGGGCTAAATTGAGTTACAGATCACCCTGAGCCTCTTCAGCATCTCCCTAAATACTCAGACCAAGAAACCTCTTTTCAAATGTAAACATGAGTTCACAGTGGGAGTTTGCATTAATCACCGTCCCAGACTTACTGGAGACAGAAGTTGATTTACATGGAGGCACACCCACAGCAATTAACAAGATATCTCTAAACTCTCCACACCTTATTACCTTTCTGGTTTACTTCTGTGGGAATGAGATATTTGTACCAGTTGCACTGAGACATTTCAAATGATACCAAACATGTATAATACTGTATGATAATTGTTCATATTAAACCATATAGATTTTGGGTGAATTCAGGTAGAGATGGGTGAAGGGAATGATGGGTAAATTGGGAGGTGATCAACTCAAGTGTGATCGGTCTCGAACGGGGATGGTTATATAGCAAGAGAGTTCAAATGTTAATTTCCTTTGTTTTCTCAGAGAGTAGCCCTCTCTTCCAGTTCTTCCAGTTTCTCCAGTCTTACAATCTTAAAATGTTGTCTAATTGCTCTTCTAAGAAACATGTGGATTGCAGGAATGTTGTCATGACAAAACCTTGATTCCCGCTCTAACTGATTAATTATACATCTGTTAATGTATTTGGTCTTGACAGACTAGATGTGAGCATGTGAGATATGCTGCTGCTAGATGGATAGGCATTCATAAATCCTGCAGCAGATCTAGACAGGTGGAGCTGGGGGAGCTAGAGGGGTTCAGAGCACTGCAGGACCAGTTTACAGCTAACACTGAACCAGACTGTTTAACTGTTGAGCATGCAATCTCATTGGCTGCAAAATCAACATTTGTGCCATGTAGTAAATGATGCAATTGCAAATAGATTGCATAAAAGGTACACTATTTAAACTTTTGGGCCTCTAGCAGTAAAAAAATAAAACTGCATGCATTACATGTTTATCCTATTCCTCATAAAACATTCACTACCAGGATTACGAGATATAACCAGTTTAGATGGAAAGAATCTTGAAGGAATAGTTCACTTCAAAATGAAAATTCTGTCATCATTTACTCTCAAGTCATTTCAAACCTGTATGAGTGTCTTTCTTCTGCTGAACACAAAAGAAGATATTTTGAAGAATGTCGTAAACCAGACAATTGATGGACCCCGTTGACTTCCATAGTATTTTTTTCTTCTATGGACGTTTAGCACTGAACTCACATTAAGTGATGTATATTTAGTGCTGTCACATGAACATGCACTCAGATCTGTGTGTGTGTGTGTGTGTGTGTGTGTGTGCTGTTCTCCTTCAGGCACAGTCCCTGACTCCTCCTGACTATAACCTGCGCTGGTCCGGTCTGCTAGTGACGGTGGGGGAAGTTCTCGAGAGAAGTGTGCCCAACGTGAGCCGCACAGACTGGCACCAGGCCTTCACCGGGACGTCCCGCCGGCAGATGATCTACTCTGCTGCCAGGGCTCTGGCTGGCATGTACAAGCTGCGTTTGCCCTCCAGGACAGTGTGAACATCAGATGCCGTCGCGTCACACGGACCACAGATTTCTGGAACAGCACAGGAATCACTTTTCCATCTGTAGGTGTCCTGTGTTCTCCGGTCATGTCCCATCACAAGGCTGAGCTGACTCAATACCCAGAGAGAGAGAGAGAACCTTTCCATCAGCTGTGTTTCTGCATCAGGTCTGAAATAAACCAGCTACAGGGCAGAGAAATTAATGTCTCACTTTTAAATTATTGATTCAATTGAATATTGTGCCCTTGATTATACTTGAGTTTGATATGAATAAATGATGTTGTCCCGGTCTGTACAATGGAAATGAAAACACGTCATCATGACCAGAATGCATCTGTGTTCCTACAGAGGGACCGTCTCTTTTAAAATGATTAAATCTCATCTCATAAAGGAAAAGATGATTCTGTCAACCAGATGCATAACGCTTGTTTACATTTGTTGTACATTTGAGGTTTTTAAATTGAACCATTCATAACATTGTGAATACATAATTTTGATGTCACGGTTTTGGATCTTATTGTATAGCATTTTCTTTTCGTCCTAATCATCATCTTCAAACATTGTTACAATATTGTGTATGTCTGCATGTTTGTTTCTTTCACAACTTGGTCCATGTCGGTGATTACTGCGGTTTGATGAAATCCGATCTCTAGCTCTGCTGCACATATAAATAAACCAGTTACTATAGATGTTGTTACATAAAACAATCTTAAATCAATGTGCTGTGATATTCTGCAGTGAGCGATGATATGCAGCAGGATGGTTTGCTCAGAGCGACACAGGAACACACACACACTGACCTGAGCATGACCTCTGAGTGACCGCTGATGTCTAGCACATGGACCCAAAGAATTGATGGAGAATCTAGAACTGCCTTTAAATGTTTGTAATATTTCTCCAGAAAAACTGTGGATGATTTTGTTTTATGCCATTTTACAAACGTGCCTTTGACCAGCAAACGAGTAAAACATTTTTGTAAAGCCTCATGTTGTTCTGTTGTGTTTTTGGTGCCTATAGAAATATCATCAGCCATGTTCTATTTTTCTCTGTGGTCATAAGTCAAATTTTAAGCATATATAAAGGGAATTTTGTTTTCCAATTTATTGTAAAGCTCATTTGTTAATGTGAGCTGTGTAATTCTTATCTATCTTATTACAGTTTAATATGCAGAATCACATTTAATGACAATAGCAGGGCAGAAATTACTCATTGTTCCTGTATTTCAGTTGTTTGATTATTAGTAACACTGACTGGTGAGTGAATGAGCTATTTCAAATATGTCAGTCATGATGATCAATGCCAGTCGAACTATAACCCAAAGAAATATGAACTAAATATGTTAACTAAATGACACAACCAAACAGATCTGAGATCTAGCCTACCAGAGACCAAGAGCTACATCAGTAACAACTGTGAGGGTTTTTAATGGACTTGGCCAATCCAGGGCGAGTTAAATACTGCTTTTTTTTAATGAATTTGCGGACATTTTGGGGAATGTTGTTACAATGCATGATCAATTTTACTGTTGGGTGATTTTAATATTCACATTTGCTGTCCCGGCAAGCAGTTATCGAAGGAGTTTTGCAATCTCATGGACTCTCAGATTTTCTCAGCATGCTCATTTTTCCTGCAGTCTGTGAGGATTTTGCTACTGCTTATAATGCAGTGGATGTGTCGTCGCCAGGAAACTCTAATGCAGATGTGTGTATCAGTCAGTTTAGCAATACCTGCTTGAACACTTTAAACACCAGGTCAAGCATTAAATAAATAAATATCTGCACCTAATTTCTCTTCTGTAAAGTTATTATTGAACATTTTTGGTCTACTTCAAGTCATATTCATATTATTCCTCCACGCTTTTTTAAGCAAACTGTTGACACTAGGGCCTGATCTTCTGTTTGAGCAATGGCACGGTTCCTTACTGCCTAAAACATGCTTCAGTTACTCCATTACTGAAGAAACCTGAATGTGATGTGACCAATTTTAGACCAATATCTAATCTCCTGTTTCCTTAAAAAATTCTGGAAAAGGTGGAGCTCGCTCAATTACAGTCCTTTTTTAGTTTTTGAGCTTATATTGGACAACAAACATCATCAGCAGCACATCTCTCCTGTGATGTTCCCCAGGCCCAACTTTGTTTTCCTAGTACATGCTGTCCATGGGTTGCAATTTTCATAAATATTGGGTGTTATTTGATTTATTAATCAAATTCCATTGTACCTTCCATTAAAACGTAATGATAAACACTCCACATGGGCATTGCTAGCTTGTTTAGAGGAACTGAAACTATGGCTAACACAAAACTTTGAGGCCTTTAATGAGAATAAACAGAGGTGGTACTGTTTGGACCAAGTGATTCATATGCACCTGTAACTTGGATCTCAGCAACCTAACTTCTTATGTTACTCCATGTACGAAAAACTAAGGCGTTTTGATTTGATTTGATTCCAGACTTAAGTTTGATGAATAAATTAATGCTGTGGTTAAATCATGTTTTTTCCATTTACGACACCTTGCAAAAGTTCAATCTTTCCTCTCTTTGATGAACTTTGAAACAGTAATTCACCTTAATTTCATCTTGCCTAGATTACTGTAATTCACTCTGCTATGGAATGAACCACTCATCTATAGAGCGTTTACAAATGGTCCAGAATGCTGACGGGCAGATGTAAATTTTAACATATCACCCGCATTTTTAACTTCCTTACACTGGCTGCTGATTGAGAATAGATTTTAAAATTGTAATTTTTGTTATTAAATCACTTAATGGCCTTGTGTCCTTTGAGATGGCTTAGGTCTTATGCCTTAGGATCTTTTAGATTGCTCTCGGTCTGTAGGTCTAGACTGAAACACAGAAACTTTGGAATAGCCGACCAGTATCAGTCTCAGACCTGCGACATCTCTCTCTTTCTATTTTCAAATCAAAGCTTAAAACTCATTTGCTTAATGTGGCTTTTAATCCTTTATGAATCTTTTAGTTTTGTGTATGCTATTTCTCAATATGTACATTAATCTATTTGTCCTTATTGATTATATTGTTCTGTCTGTATACAGCACTTTATTTAACCTTGAGTTGTTTTTAACCTTGAGTTGTTTTTTCCGGACCTTTTTACAGAAGGCAGAGTTGCCGTAAACATGATTATGAGATGCACATTCGGACGGGACTAAATTCACTGAGAAGCTTAGGTAATAATTAAACTAATTCCTTCCGAATAGGGCTTATGGTGTATCATCATTTATAAATGACGCAGAGAAAGTTGCATTTAAAATACAATAATAATATTCAACCCAAAAAATTGACAGTTTAGTATTATCATATGACATTGGCCCTTCAGCCAATAAAATTAAAATCTATTTAGTCATGTGCTTGACATTTTTGGCAACAAGAAAGTGAAGGAGACATTAGCACATGTTAGGTCACATGCTGTCAAGGCTTCATTGTGAGTTCATTTTAGACTAGGAAATACATACAAATTCGATTTAAAGAAATATCATTGTACATCAAAATGTGTTTTCTAAAGTTTTTGGTGATTTTTAATGCACATTTTGTCAAATCAATAACTCAAATACCAAAAATGATTGTGTGATGCATAAATGACAGTCCTTTTAGGGGATACATATTTTCTATAGCTGCACTATATGGTTCATTATCTGGCAGACGGTATAATAGCCTTCTTGTCTGTGTTTTAGGTTGATGTTAGTAAGTTTTATAGAAGACAGATAGGAAAAACTGAACCTTTTCCAGAATGTATTGATGGCAGTGCATCAGAAAATAAGGTTGTAGTGAAAAAGGAAAAAGTGAAAAAGGAAAAAGCTACACTGAAAAAGAAGAGTCTTGTTGATTTTCACTTGTGCTACAATCATCGCTTTGGAATTCCAAAAAAGAAACTATAGCATTTTTAACGCATTTTGAAACACTACGACAATGGCTTCACTTCTTTCCAGGCAGTGAAATTGCATCTGAACTTGTGTCAAGTTTTTGACATTTTACATGCAAGTTCCAAATGAAATATAGTAGCACAAGATGAAATGGAATGTTAATAAATGCTCTTTAATGTTTTTTGAAACATAAAGACCATTTCACTGCTTTACAGATAGTGAAGATATTTCAGATAATTTGCCCAAAATAGTTAACCCTAATACACAAAGTCAGTTATAAATGACGAAACTCTAAAAACAAGGTCAAAGCACAAATTTTGAAAACTAATTTTGGAAAATTATTTTAATCGTAAATATATGTAAAATAAAATGTAATTATTTTTTTCTGGCAGTGATTTCATAATCAGTCCCATAGAGGGTTAAAAAAATTAAAAAATAAAATAATTTGGTGATATGGAACTGGAATGTGGTCAAGACCTGCCTGGAGCTTCTTTGGTTTGCATCTCTTGAAATGTAATTGCACACTTTAGCTACTTTTCTGCAGACATCAGTCTCACTCTGCTCCAACACCATTGAATTGCACCATTAGACTTAGATGAAGCGTCTACGTATAAACTAAATATTTAGGGAAGCCTCCAATCAGGAGTAACGGTTGGACTAAAACAGCAGACTGGCTGAACTGCACCAATAAGCTCTTATTTTACCCGACAAACTTCAATCCTTTAGACACATATGATGATGATAACATTTACACGCGCTAATATGTTAAGAGTGACAACATTATGTGAGTAGATTACTTTGTTAGCGGCTCATCAACACGAACCTATCCTAAACAATGCAACTCATTGTGTATTGGACCGTATTGTGCAAGTCAAATAAATAGAATCTTATGTTTTTTTTAAGGCTACTAGTAGATCATCGAGGGTAAATATCATATTATGCGACTGAGCATTACTTTACAGAGAGCTTACGACTAGCTACTTCTGCCTTAAGAACAAATGGGGCAACGGAATAAAGTTCAAAGTTATTTACAAACTAGTTAGTATTTACTAGTTACCTCTAGTGTGGACTTTACGTTCCAATTTAAGTAACTTGATGGGCTGGAGCAACCCAACCCAGGAGCAGGGTTAGTGACCCCTGCCATAGAACAGTCGTCAACCAATCCCAATTAAGCTTTCAACAGCCAAGACAAGATAATTAGCCAATCATAGTAAATGAGACCTGCCTTTTAACTTCAGCTGATGTCATTTTTAGTGTGTAATGCTTTACACACTGTCTGATATACATTTCCAAAGTCTCTCCCATCGGGCCGTAGGCAGGGATGTTGTTGGAAATTATTTTTATTGGATTTTAGCTACGCTTCAAATTTTGTCTGGGAATAGCCTAGCCTAGCCTACTTAATTTCATTTTAACAAATCAATTCTTTTGAACTGAAAAATAAAGAGAGGTGCTGATAAGTGTAGCCTAATAAATTAAGCAAATAGTTGGTTTGGTCATTTGGTGACTTATGCTTTTTTCATGAAAAAATGAGATTTTTCCAATCTCTACCCTAAAAGAGATTTAAGAGTTCGATTAAGTCCGATTCAATCCAAACGATTCAATGAAATGAATCAATTCGGATCAACATACGTCAACTTTCACTCACGCGCACACAGAGCCGAGGCGCGCGACGCGACCGTATGCACAGTAGCGTCGCGTTCACGCTTCTGCAATAAAGTGGAAACAGTATTATCTCTCTCATTATTTTAAACTAACAAAGGTGAACCCTCTGGTGTCGGTCGCTGTCCGCCGGTTGTGGACTGGTGTGGATGTGACGCGAGAATGGGCGAATTCCGCTGGATTTGACCAACTGTGGAAATGGATCCCACATTCTCACTGGGAGACAAAGGTGCGAGTCAAACTATCAAACATCATTCACATAGCTGTCATCTGCACATTTATTCAATATATGACTCTTTTTTCCTTTTCTTCATGTCATTCGATTGCTTTTTGTGTCGACTCTTGACATTTCACTTGTTGATCGATCATGACAAAAAACCGCATTGACACCCGGCGCTAATTCAGTGATTCTTGCAGATCAATAATACTCATATTTCCTTATAAACCCGCTGTCGTTGGAGATGACACTGTGTGTACTGTATAAAACCACAGTAGTTCATGTTCACACCATCTGACTGCAGTAAAAAAGGGTGTCGGCTCACGCACACATTCAACTTCTTGTCTCTCCATTATGCTCTTTTCACCTGGTATGCCCTTGCAATGAAACCTAGGTGAAAAATGGACTCCACCTAGTAGGCTACAATGTGAAAATATGAGAAGAATTTAGATTTATGGATATTTGATCAGGTCATATTTTCACATTATTTTCATATTTTTTACATTAACAGTCTGAACATCATCATTATGAATCTTCACGCGTTCACAATGTGTGTGTGTGTTCTGTTTATTACATTATATTGGATCACTTTCAGAATATCTTGTAAACTTGTTTTCATGTAAACTGCAGTTGAAGTCAGCATCTCTACACAAACATATCTGTAACCTGGACAGATGAACATGCTCTCTGCTGTTCTGAGACCCAGCGACTTCTGTGTTACTCTGTATTGAAGTGATTTACACTACACTACACTACTCTCTCTCTCTCTCTCTCTCTCTCTCTCTCTCTCTCTCTCTCTCTCTCTCTCTCTCTCTCTCTCTCTCTCTCTTACCGCAATAAGATTTGCATTAATTTGCCCCTTCCAAGGAAACTTTAATCCATTATATGAATATCCACTAAGTATGTATATTTCATATTTCTCTTGTACTAAATGTTATATTAATGTAGACTATTCATTTTGTGAACATTTATTAGAAATCAGCAACTGGATTTTTGTGTTCCAGATGTCAGAAATGAGAGATTTTGTTTTGTTTGACTAGATAACATTTGACCAGTATGGGAATAACGGCATTATTTTTTTCAGTAACGAGTAGCCTAATCAAAGTAATTACTAATTACAAACTAATTACTTTGTTACAACGCCGTTACCGTTACTGACAATAAAATGTGGCGTTGCTATAATTGAGCTCACTGAAGAGGTTTTCATCCGAGTAGGCTCTCTCTCAGCCATAGGACCTGCAACGTTTTTTCTCTGGTTATGTATAAATTAAACATTTCAGCATTAGAATAATCTCTGTAGCATATTGGTATCTGCAACATTTTAATTAGTTTACATGGTTATAAAATAAAAGTCCAAAATAACCTACAGGGAATGTTCCCAGAAAACATCTTTGTTTGACCAGTTGTGAACACGTGCGGCAAACACGACTAGAATTTGGCTGGACTTCACCTCTGATGATGAAGTTCTCTGTAGGTTACAAAAATAAAACCCAAAAATAATATATTTTATTATTATTATTTATGTTGTCACATTGTTCAGTATTATTTTGAGAGCACTTTTTGTTAAACTGTTTACTTTTGTGAGGAAGAAAATACTTGACTATACAGTATTGTCGTACTTGGTTACTGACGTAACCTTGGTTCTCTGAGAGTAGGGAACAAGTATTGCGTAGCTATGCAGTGGGAATCAGATTTAAATCGACAGCACCTGAGCCAAGCGTAATAGCACGGCAGGCTACGTAATACTCGTTCCCTACTATCAGGGAACGAGGTTATGTTAGTAACCGAGTACTTTCCCTTTCGAGAACATTCACCTCATATTGCGTAGCTATACGCAGTGAGAACCCATTTTAAAACGCTGTGCTATTAGCTAGCGACTTCGCCCTGAACCATTACCTGGGGCTAAGTAGCCCGAGGTCAACAGTAAAGTTTGAAAGTCACAATTCACCCTAGGACCAGACAAAGGTTGGACCCTTTATTAAGCTATAATGTCGGGACCGAGATAGTGCTGGGCGGTTTGACCAAAAATTTATATCACTGTTTTTTTCAAAATTATGCCGGTTTCTGTTTTATGACGGTTTTTTTTTTTCATGCATAGTCAGGTGTTCAATGCATTTTCTACTGGTTGAGAGAGGAATTACTGCAGTAAATTGACTTAGGATGGTCTATTTTACTGTCATTAGTGAATATTGTAGAATAATTCCACACTAGTAAAACAGGTTTGCATGGCCCCAGAAAATGATGCTGTTGTTTACAAATAAGAGCCATTCATGATTCTAATGAAGTGAGGAATCAGAATGCAAAGACAATTGCAGTCAAAATACAGAACTTTTATTTTAAACAACACAATTAGAACAACTTGGAATACTTTTGCTAGTTCGAATTTGTAATCTCAATCCATCGTTTGCTTTTTCTGTCGTAGTAAGTCCCTTTAGCAAACGCGTCTTTAAGTGACATTTGGCTCGACTTTTCTTTAGCTTTCCCCGTGTTACATGCTGATGTGGAGGGCGCTGAGTCCGCGGCTGACTTTAATTTAATACATTCTTGATATTCCAAGACATGTTTGCGGCTAAGGTGCTGGAGCAAATTGCTCGTGTTTCCGCCTTTGGCGAGAATTTTAGCCCGACAGCACTTACATAAAATGGTTGTTTGGTCGACGTCGGATTTTTGGAAACCAAAAAACCTCCAAACAACAGACCCGGATCCTCTTTTGGCACAAGTTGTTCTTCTGTGTCATGTTGTACTAATTCTTCAGCATCCATCGTCCATGTAACGTAACAGCTGCTGTTTGTTTACCCTCACTCGTCGCTGCTTAGAAGTGCAACATTGTAAAGGGTCCGTCTGAAACAGTATCGCGCAGCGTAACGTTCGTTCCGAACGTTGAGTAATTAAATACACCGGTATGGCAGTTTATTCAAAATCAATATCGTGACGAAAATATAAACCGGTTTTCGGTTTGAACCGGTTTACCGCCCAGCACTAGGCCAAGGCCTTTAGATAGAAAGTACCCGTGCCTGCAGAGCAGGGACCTCTAGGTTATAGAATCTTACAAATGTGGACGGTGAGGACCAGCCTGCCGCCGCACAGATGTCTTCGATTGGTACACCACTGGATCAAGCCCATGAGGAGGCCGTGCCTCTAGTGGAATGAGTTCTAACACCTATGGGGCATTGAAGGCCTATGGAGGTGTAGGCTAGAGAGATAGCGCCTACTATCCATCTAGAAAGTCTCTGTTTTGTGACCGGCAGACCTTTAATGTGGCCACGGAAACACGCAAAGAGCTGTTCCAACTGTCTGAATGTGGCGGAGCGCTCCAGGTAGATTCTGAGAGCAGGGCAGACCAGATTCAAATTCTTATCAGCTTCCGACGGGGGAAGAGCTGATAGCGATATCACCTGGGCTCTGAACGATGTGGAGCGCCTTAGGAACATATCCGTGCCTCGGTCTGAGCACGACTCTGGAGTCGCCAGGCCCAAACTCAAGGCATGCCGTGCTTATGGAAAGCGCTTGCAGGTCGCTTACTCTTTTGACCGACACCAGTGCTAGCAGGACTGTGGTTTTAAGTGAAAACGGTTTAAGGTCAGCCATCTGGAGTGGCTCAAACGTGGGTCCCCCAAGGACCCTGAGGACCGTAGAGGGGGGCCGAGGCGGGTTGAGCCTCCTGGCCCCCTTGAGGAATGACCAGGTCACTTTTCCCCATGGAATGGCTGGCCACAGGGGCGTGAAAAGCCGCTATGGCTGCCACATATACTTTGAGCGTGGAGGTGGTCCTGCCCGCGTCAAGCAGCTCCTGAAGAAAGGAAAGTACTAGAGGTACTTCACATATGTGTGGGTCTATGTTTCGTGCTCCACACCAGCTTGCGAACGCTGACCATTTGAGGGCATAGAGGCGTCTGGTAGACGGTGCTCTAGCTTCAATCATGGTATTTTAGACTCCTTCTGGGAGGTCCCTGGGTACCTATTGAGGGGCCATGCATCTAGGGCCCAGATTGACCCTTTCGCCTGCGTGAGGAGGTCCCTCCTCAGCGGTATGGGCGAGGGAGCTTCCTTCAGCAGCTTCGCCAGGTCTGGGAACCAAGTTTTGGATCTCCAGAGGGGGGCTATGATGAGGACTGAGCATTTGCTCTCCCTGATTCGTGGCATGTGCTCGGAGGAGGAGGAGTCTGGCCATAGTGTCCAAGCTGGCCGATCTGAGGCCGCCCTGGCGATTTATGTAGGACACCACTGACATGTTGTCTGTGCGGACCAGTACGTCGTGTCCCACCAGATCTGGGAGGAAGGTTTTCAGGGCTAAATGAACCTCTCTCATTTCGAGGCAGTTGATATGTAGGCACTTCTCTGGGCTCGACCTGCCCCCCAACCCAGGTTGGAGGCATCTGTTGAAACCACTTTTCTTCTCGAGACCAACCCCATGTCTACACCTGACTGGTACCAGTCGGTGCGCCTAAAAGGGGTCAGGGCTTTGACACCGCCGTGATCCACCCTGATACGTAAGTGACCGGAGCGCCACGCATGAGCTGGCACTCGGCGTTTCAGCCATCGCTGCAGGGGACGCATGTGCAGTAGGCCTAGTTGGAGTACTGACGACGCGGAGGCCATAAGGCTCAAAACCCTCTGAAACATTGGTGGACTATTTGGATATGAAAGTAAACATCTTTCAGATCCACTGAGAAGACCCAATCCCCTGGGAGAATTTGCGCGAGGATTTGTTTGGTTGTAAGCATTCTGAATGGCTGTTTCATAAGAGCCTTGTTCAGGTGTCTGAGATCTAGAATTGGTCTGAGGCCGCCGTCCTTCTTCGGAACAAGGAGGTAGCGACTGTAAAAGCCCGACTTACTTAATGATGGGGGAACTGTCTCGACAGCTCCTTTCATTAGTAGGTTTGACACAGCTACGTTGCTTCCCACTGATGTCTCGACTACTGCGCGGGATCTGCGAGCGAACTGGAGTGAGTAGCCTCACTTTATTGTTTTCATTACCCATTCTGATACCCCGGGGATGGCCTGCCAGGCCTAGTGTGGCTAGGGGTTGAGTGAAATCTGGGGGCGAGCTGCCATATGATGGGGATCCGACTGCCCGAACTTTGAGAGCTAGAAAAATAATCTTTTCGAGTGTGTTTGGGTTTGTTATAAAGACAGCTTTTGTTATCAATGGCGCGTGCTTTGTAACAGGCCTGGTGACTGATTTTTGAACATTTCTAGCTGGCCGAACTGTGAAGGGGGGCTGTTTGGAAAACACTCAGTTCCCGCTCTGTTTGAGCTGCTGCAAAGACAGCGTTTTTCTGCAGTGGTGTGCGCCTTACAGCGGGCCCATTGACTGCAGTTATATGGGGGGTTGATAGAAAAGTGCTCTTTTTGTGCTTTATTTGGGTCGCTGTTAAAACAGTGTTTGTTTGTAGGGGTGCGTGTCTTGTAAAGGGCCCACTTACTACAGTTAGAACATCCCCAGTCACCTGAACTGAAGAGGGAACTGAGAGAAGTGCACAAGCTTTCTTCGAGGGAGGTCTGGCCGCCGCGGGACTTAAACACTCTCTTTTCCCTCCTATCATTCGACTAGGAGGGCTTCCGAGGCTCAGGGTCCAACACAAGCTTGTGTCGGGGGCCCTAACGTACCGGGATCGGGTAATGCTTTGCAGGCTTTTGGCATCGGTGAACTTCAGCCGCTGGGCGGGGCTGAGAAGTTGGCAGCGCAGGCTTGGCTGGCTGAGGGGGCGGCGCTTTCTTGGGGTGCCCTGAGGCCGAACTTGAATGCTTGGGCAGAAATTGTTGCATGGCCTGCGACGATTTCTGCGCCTCAGTGAAGCGCTCAGAGAATCCCTTCACAGCTGGGCTGAAGAGGCTGGTGTTGGAGATTGTGGCATCGAAGAAAGTGGTTCTGTCCGCGTCCTTGATCTCCGTAAGGTTCAGCCATAGGTGGCGGTCCAGCACAACCAAACTGGCCATACCTCTGCCGATCGCCTGGACGGTGGTCATGGTGGTGCGCAGGGCCAAGTCAGTGGCGTCAAGTCAAGGCCTCAGGGTCCGGGCCAGTCTCATCTATAGAGCAGAGGAGCTTGGCCTGAAACACTTATAGGATTGCCATGGTGTGCAAAGCCGATGCAGCCTGGCTGGCAGCGGTGTAAGCGCGACCGGCGAGGGCTGATGTCGTTCTGCAGGGCTTGGATGGGTAGATCGTCTTGGTTCTCCATCTGCTAGAGATTTAGCAGATGCGCCATGATTTGGTCAGCTCGTCGTGTACCTCGGGGAAGCAGGGTGCTGGTCTTTGACGAGGGTCTTCTGACGCCCCGGTAGAAACCACCCGTCGAGACGGCTTCTGGTGGGCTCCTGAGGCGGGGACCACTCGATGTCGAGGCCTTTGACAGCTTTAGTGAGGACGCGAATAAGTTCAGTGTCCCCGCTCACTCTAACGCCGTCTCCGCTGGCTTGGGATTAAGGGGGGGGGGGGTCAACTGTTGAGCCCGGCCAGTCTTCTCCCTCAGATGCAGCCAGGGACAGGCTGTCATCGCCGTCTTCCTCAGATGCGTCAAACGAAACTAGGCTTGCCGTTTGAGAGGAGGGGCATAGATCCGTTTGCGAGAAAGACACCGGTGAGGGGGTCTCGCGGGGAGAGAGCAAGGCACGCAGGGACTGGACCGGCGTGGGCTTGCTCGGTTCAGGCATCCTTTGGCCCTCACTGAAGTGAAAGATTGGTATCAAAGAGCACACCCAGGTTCCTAACCAACAACGAGGATTTGACAGAGCAACCATCAAGTGTTAGACAGTATTATAGGTTATTACCTGGGGAAGTTTTTTGTCCAATAATTAGAATCTCTGTTTTTTCAGAATTATGTAGTAGGAAATTATTAGTCATCCAGATTTTTATATCAGCTATGCATTCCATTAATTTTGTGAATTGGTAAGTTTCGTCAGGGTGTGAAGAAATATAGAGCTGAGTATCATCAGCATAACAGTAAAAACTATTGCCATGCTTCCTAATGATATCTCCAAAGGGTAGCATGTACAGAGTGAACAGCAACGGTCCTAGTACTGAACCTTGTGGTACTCCATACTGAACTTGTGATCGATATGACATCTCTTCGTTTACTACTACAAACTGATAACGGTCAGATAAGTATCATTTTTAAACCATGCTAATGCAATTTCACTAATGCCAACATCATTTTCGTGTCTATTTAAAAGAATGTTGTTGTCAATGGTATCAAATGCAGCACTAAGATCAAGTCAAGTCAAGTAACTTTCATTTATATAGCGCTTTTAACAATATGGATTGTTTCAAAGCAGCTTTACAGTTATAATAGGAAATTACAGTAACAGAGATTGTTTTGGTTTTACAGCAGCTCTAGAATAAAGTTATTGTCCAGCTAAGTTAGTTTTAGTAACACTAATAGAGAAATACAACCACAATCGGATGATAAGAGCAAATCATTTGTGACTCTAATGTAGGGCTGCAACAACTAATCGATAAAATCGATAATAATCGATTATGAAAATCGTTGTCAATGAATGTCATGATCGATTAGTTGGTCTGCTCACGTCACGGGGAGCGTTTACTGGTGATTGGTTGAAACAGGCCAATCATGATGCTCTCTGTCTTACATGCGCTTCATGAGGCACACACACACGCAAGGTCTCTCGCTCTCTCCCGCTCTGCCTTGCGCTACACGGTTTGGAGCAGTCTCTTCTGTCTCGCATGCGCGCTCTTGCTTGCGCGCTCTAGATTCCGGGAGATTTGAACTAATTTGCGGGCATCAGGGAGCCGCTATCAATATGCGGGAGACTCCCGGAACTTCCGGGAGACTTGGGATGTCTGTATTTTGTCTCGAGCATCAGGTTGCGCAGTCAGTTCGCTCGGAACATAAGTGATGAACTAAAATAGCGCCACTGCAGAAATAGGTTAACCCTCTGAGGTCGGCTATCGCGCAGGCGCGATAGTCTCGCTTTTTTTCTTATCAGTGCAAAAGAAACTCAAATAACTCCGTCGATTTTTGTCATACAGACAAGTGTTATACATTTTTAAAAACTGTTAAATGTCTTCTTTTTTTGTGTACACTAATAATAAAAACAAAAAGTTGTGTTTTTCGTAAAATAAAGAAAAAAAACATGATGCACGTTCTGTCTTCTCTCTCAATGTGAAGTTCATTCTGTTCGAAGTCTCCTTTTTTAAATGAAGTAAATCATATCAAAAACAAATATTCTCGGTTTAAGAAATCAGTATGAAAGCAACGACATGTACAGTTTCTTCAGCCCGAGCTCATTAACTTTAATTTGACCACACCCCCACGCGCGCAGCTGTTCTCATTCAAATGATCCACGTGAAGGAACGCAGAGCTGTTAACGCCCTCATCAGCTCTAAACAAAGAATCAGCGACTCCAGTATTTCTCTTCTTTTCATCAGTTTGGAAGACTGTTTGTGCTGTGGATTTACCTTGGATTTACCTAAGAAGGACACATTTTTATTATGAGAACAATTTTTAAGGTAAGAGACATAATAGTAAGTGTTTTAGTGGTTCATAAACTTTACATTGAAGCTACTAAACTCAAACTGGTGCAGCCTAAAATGTTATGAAATGAGATACAAGTAGGCCTATGCTAGTATGAGTGTTTATTCTAATATGGTGAATATTTTAATGTTTAGACCTGTGTTTACTGTTAAATACTGTGTTTGTGGATATCTGCTCAAACGTAGATGTATAATGTAACAACAATGTTTCATAGTTTGGAGCGGCTCGATCGCTGCACGCGCTGAGTTTGGGTCTGAGTCGCGCTGTGTGTTTGAAAAGCAAAACACGCCACACATTAGGCTTCACGACAAACTCATCTCATTTCATAACGAATAGAAGTATTTGAAGTAACATATGATAAACAATATATGTTTGTCTAGTGTAGTGTTACTGAAAAGTGTTATTTTTTAACGATTTATAGGCTGCCTGCTATCTAGGCTATTGTTATTATTTTATGCAGCCCTACACATGCCTATATACAAGGCACAACAAATTAGGTGTTCCTATATATATTTACAAAATACATATACATATATACACTGCCGTTCAAAAGTTTGGGGTCGGTAAGATTTTTAATGTTTTTAAAAGAAGTCACTTATGATTAGATTATTTTTCAGATAAATGCTGTTCTTTTGAACTTTCTATTCATCAAAGAATCCTGAAATAAAAATGTAAATAACTGTTTTCAACATTGATGATAATGAAAAATGTTTCTTGAGCATCAAATTATCATATTATACTGATTTCTGAAGGATCATGTGACACTGAAGACTGGAGTAATGATCACAGGAATAAATTACACTTTACTATATATTTACATAGAAAACAGCTGATTAACATTGAAATATTATTTCACAATATTACTGGGTTTGTTTTGTATTTTTACTCAAATAAATGCAGCCTTTGTGAGCATACGTGACTTCTTTTAAAAACATTAAAAATCATACCGACCCCAAACTTTTGAACGGCAGTGTGTGTGTGTGTGTATATATATGTATATATATATATATATATATATATGTATATATATATATTGTGTGTATATATATATATATATATATATATGTGTGTGTGTGTGTGTGTGTGTGTGTGAGTGTGTGTGTGTGTGTGTGTGTGTGTGTGTGTGTGAATGAAAAATCAAAAATGTATTCCCAGAATCGTGCAGCCCTATAGTCTTGATATCAACATGTTTACAGGTGTTTATTTATTTATTTTTTTGATAGGGACCAGATGCCACTGGACGAGTCCTGCTGACTTCAACATTCACATGAGTCTCTCTCTGTACATGAACATGGTAAAATGAAAAGTCAAACACCTTGGACATGACAGGTATGTAGGCTACTATGTTTCAGGAATGACACAAAGGTGTGTGACTGTTTAAGTCTTTGTCTTTACATCAGTGTGTTTACTAATGTGCTTTTTGTCCTTTGTTGTGTATCTTTGGATTATGTTGTGTTGTAAATAAATCCAGACAATCTAAAAGCCATTCTTTTTTTAATTTCTCCTCATTCTTTGTGCAAGGCTCCTCATGATGATAGGGCCTGATAGCCCCTAATAGGGCCATTAGGGGAGGGTCTTTGTCTTTTTCAGGTGTAAAATGCATTCATATTAATGAGAGATCCACGCCCCTTCGCATAAAGCTTTCTCACACAAAACACGTCATACAAATTTTTAATCAATATATTGTCTTATCTAAATGAGTATGCAGGATGATTTTCACATAGTTTTGGAGCAAATATTCTAGGCTACGTGATACAATTTTCAAAAGTCTTGTGAAGAAATAATCACTATGGGTTTTATGACCTTATTTCAGTGACATTTGTCTTTTGTTTTTTCACAAACCACGCATAAACATTATTGTCTTAAAAATACAAACATGTACATACATGTTGCTCACATATTACGGTAGCCCCGTTTGTGCTATATAGAGTGAATTTACACCTTTGCCATTAACATGTTTATAAATAACTGAAAAAAGCACAAATGTCAGAGCATGTCAGAACACCTCCAGGACCCAGAAAACACCTTAGACCTCAGAGGGATAAATTAAAACGGTGTTTACAAAGTGAAGCACTAAATATAAAGACAGTTAATAACAGCAGCTGTAAAATATTGTTCCCTTTCGTTGTCACTCCGAGTTACGTCGGATGACGACGAATGGGGTTTCGCTTAGAAAGCCTATCAACTTCGAGTATTACAAAACGAGCCAATGGCAAAGAAATGCCATGGGTCTGCGGAATTTGCATGACGTAACTCCGCCCCACCTCGTGGGTATAAAAGGAGGAAGTCCGCAACAGCAGTTTATGTTTTCGCTTCGGAGCCAAGTGTATTCTTCTCTCCACAAGCCATCTCTGAATTGTCAGCTTTACAAACGAGTACCTCGAGTGTTGGTGTGACGGCGATCTACGGCGAGCGCGTGCTTCCTGCTGATCTGTTGCAGTGGTCTGCCAGTCGGTGCGTGTCTCCCCGGGTGCTTCAACACTTGAGTTTTCTCTCACTAAAAGAGCTTGCACGCGGCACGTCTTTTTAAAGACGGCTCGCCCGTGCATTTCAAAAAAAAAAAAAAAAAAAATGAATGGTGCGGCAACTTGGTATCGGACTCTGATGGGCACGAGCGTTGTCTAGTATGTTTGGGCTTGATCATGCTAGAGCAGCGCTCGTGGATGACTCATGTTTTCTCCATGGAAACATGATCATCGCGTCATTAAGGTCGAGACTCGGTGAACTCACATGAGTGAGAGTCCCCTCATCCACCCCCCGATCTTCGGCTGGTGGCCAGGGTGACCTGAGGGTTTCGGTCTGGAACAAGGCGCCGACTATGTGTCCGCGACCCCAGCCCCCCTCTTTAATGACGGTGCCCGCTAGTGAACAGGTGATTCCCACGGGTCTACCCTCTGGTGGCCCGTGTGTTTCATTTGAAGCTACAGAGGATGATATTATGTTTGTAGCAGCTTCACTAGGTGGGTTTGATTTTCCTGGAAGTGACGACTCGTCGAGTCTGATCCGGAGATGACGGCCATGCTTTCCCGGGACGATTGGTTTTTGGGTGAGGCCGCCGACCCTCGTCCACGGCAAACCCCAATACCGTTCTTCCCGGACGTGCATGATGAGATCAGGGGCCATTCGCTGATCTCATCCGCCTTTCCTCCCCTCGATGGGGCCGCTGCCCGTGGGTACACTGGGGTTCCCCCGGCTGAACGCTCTGTTGCGATGCTATGTGTCCTCAGAGTGCTTCTTCTCGGCGCAATCCTAAGCACCCGTCCGTGGCCTGTAGTTTTTCGTCTACGCTTGTGGCGAGATCCTATAGCGCCACGGGACTGGCGGCCGCCTCACTGCGTGCCATGGTCATTCTGCTGGTCTACCTGACCCAGATGCTCATGGACCTGCACGAGGGCGGGACTGACCCAGGGCTCTTCACTGAGCTGCGCGCCGCCACTAACCTTGCTCTCTGAGCGACGAAAGTGGTCGTACGCTCCCTGGGTCGGGTGATGCTCACCATTCGGTGGCCGTACCTGTTTGATGTGCTGGATGTCGCGCGGACCCGTCTGTCCGACATTCCCACATCCCAGGTCGGCCTCTTCGGCGGTGCGGTTGAGGGCTGGCCCAACAGCTCTCAGCCGTCCATGAGCAGACTGACGTTGATTCTGTCCCGACAGCCCCGCCGTCCGCTCAGATCCCTCGGTCTGCCCACCACCAGGGGCGCCCTCCCGCGGCTCCCACCCTGCCCGTTCACCCGGGCCGGCTCTGGGGGCCGCGGGCGGACGCCACAGCCCTCTCTAGCCCCGCCCCCCGCTACACGCCGGGTTAAGCGGCGCTCCTGAGACGGGCTCCTCGGGGATGGAGCAGGTTGAGGTCGACTCTGTCCCGACGGCCCCGCCGTCCGCTCAGGTCCCTCGGTCTGCCCACCGCCGAGGGCGCCCCCCCACGGCTCCCACCCCGCCCGTTCACCCGGGCCGGCTCTGGAGGCCGCGGCCGGACGCCACAGCCCTCTCCAGCCCCGCCCCCCGCTACGCGCCGGGTTAGGTGGCGCTCTTGAGAGGGGCTCCTCAGAGATGGGACTCAGTTCTTTCCAGGAGTTGGGAGCAGGACCACTCCTTTCCCCGGTGGAGGGCCGGGGAAGAATTCTTATTCGCAAAGAACTGACTCTCCCGTCTCTGAGCACACAGAGTTCTCGGACGACACAGAGCGCCGGCCTCTAGCCGTGCTCTCCTCGTCCCCCTCTGTCCCAGAGGTCGTTGACACGGCGTGCCGTCCACGGACCGCTTCGCCCCTGTCCCCCTCTGTCGCCAGACCCCTGGCAGAGCAGGCCCCCGCGGGACGACCAGCCTGGTCCTCCCCTGGCCCCCTCTGCCAGGGCGCGGTTGCTAACTGTGCCCCCACACCGGGCCGCTATGCCGTCCACGTCTGGGCCAGTTACTCCGCTTCGCTGCCCCTCCGGGGGGACGCCTGTCGTCGCGTGATCCCGCCGGTTCAGTTCCTGGGAGCCTGGCTAGAGCTTCCCCGTCTGTCCCGCTGGATCGCGCGCTCCTTCAGGCTCGGCTTGCGATTCAGTTCGCACGGTCTCCTCCCCGCTTCAGGGGAGTCCGCTCCACTTTGGTCGGTGGCAATGCCCCCATCATGAGAGCAGAGATTGCCACCCTGCTGGCGAAGGGTGCAATCGAGACTGTCCCTCCAGCCGAGATGAGGTCCGGGTTCTACAACCCCTACTTCATTGTCCCCAAGAAAACCGGTGGGTTACGGCCAATCCTGGACTTGCGCGTGCTGAACCGCTCCCTTCACAGGCTGCCGTTCAAGATGCTCTCCGCCAAACGCGTTCTCGAATGCGTGCGGCCCCAGGATTGGTTTGCAGCGATCGACCTGAAGGACGCCTACTTTCATGTCTCCATTCTTCCTCGACACAGACCGTTCCTACGGTTTGCTTTCGAGGGGCAGGCATACCAGTACGCGGTTCTCCCTTTCGGGCTAGCCCTGTCTCCTCGCACCTTCACGAAGGTTGTCGAGGCTGCCCTTGTTCCCCTTCGGGAACACGGGGTTCGCATCCTGAGTTATATCGACGACTGGCTGATCCTAGCTCACTCTCGAGACCAGGTTTGCGAACACAGGGACCTAGTGCTCCGGCACCTAGCTCGTCTGGGCCTTCGGGTCAACTGGGAGAAGAGCAAACTTTGCCCCGTGCAGAGGATCTCTTTTCTCGGTATGGACATCGACTCGGTCGCCATGTCCGCGCAGCTTACGAGCGAGCGCGCGCAGTCACTGCTGACTTGCCTGAGACATCTCAGGAGCAAGAGTGCGGTTCCACTGAAACATTTTCAGAGGCTCCTGGGGCATATGGCATCTGCAGCCGCGGTCACGCCGCTCGGATTGCTTCATATGAGACCGCTTCAGCTTTGGCTTCGCGACCGAGTCCCGAGGTGGGCATGGCATCAAGGCACGCTCCGGGTACCAGTTACTCCGACCTGCCGTCAGTTCCTCACCCCGTGGTCGAACCTCAGTTTTCTCAGGGCGGGTGTCCCCCTGGAACGAGTTTCCCGGCATGTTGTGGTCTCCACGGATGCCTCCACCACGGGCTGGGGCGCCATGTGCAATGGACATGCTGCTGCGGGCTCCTGGACAGGACCCCAGCGGCTATGGCATGTCAATTGCCTCGAGTTGTTGGCAGTACGCCTTGCCCTGCACCGCTTCCGGGCGTTGCTCAAGGGTCAACACGTACTAGTCCGCTCAGACAATACCGCTACTGTAGCGTACATCAACCATCAAGGTGGTCTACGCTCCCGCCGTATGTCACAACTCGCCCGCCACCTCCTTTTATGGAGTCAGAAGCATCTGAGGTCGCTTCGAGCCATCTTCATTCCCGGAGCCCTGAACTGTGCAGCCGACGAGCTCTCACGGCTTCAGCCCCTCCCTGGAGAATGGCGACTCCATCCCCAGTCGGTTCAGCTGATTTGGGACCAGTTCGGGGACGCACAGATAGATCTGTTTGCCTCCCACGACTCGACCCATTGCGCCCTGTATTTTTCCCTGACCGAGGGCACGCTCGGCACGGATGCACTGGCGCACAGCTGGCCGCCGGGTCGCAAATATGCGTTTCCCCCAGTGAGCCTTCTTGCGCAGACCTTGCGCAAGGTCAGGGAGGACGAGGAGCAGGTCATTTTGGTCGCGCCGTATTGGCCCGGCCGGACCTGGTTCCCCGAACTTGCAATAAAAAAAAAAAGAAGAAAAAAAAAAAAAGAAAAAAAAAAAAAACTCCTCGCGACAGCACCTCCCTGGCCCATTCCTCTGAGGAAGGACCTTCTTTCTCAGGGACGGGGCACCCTGTGGCACCCTCGCCCCGATCTTTGGAGCCTCCACGTGTGGCTCCTGGACGGCTCGAGGTAGGTTTGAGTACCCTGCCACCTACGGTGGCGGCTACCATCACTTCCGCTAGAGCGTCGTCCACGAGACACGTCTACGCGTTGAAGTGGAACCTCTTCGTCGACTGGTGCTCTTCTCACCGAGAAGACCCCCGGAGATGCTCGATCAGCGTTGTGCTTTCCTTCCTTCAGCAAGGGTTGGAGCGAAGGCTGTCTCCCTCCACCCTTAAGGTCTATGTTGCCGCCATTGCCGCACACCATGACCTAGTCGAAGGTAAGTCGGTAGGGAAGCATGACCTGGTCATCAGGTTCCTGAGAGGAGCGAGGAGACTAAATCCTCCTCGTCCTCCTCTCGTTCCCTCTTGGGACCTCTCAGTGGTTCTAACTGCCCTGAAGAGTGCTCCCTTTGAGCCCCTGCAATCAGTTGAGCTTAAGTTCCTGTCAATGAAGACAGCGCTCCTGGTTGCACTGGCCTCCATCAAGAGGGTAGGGGACCTGCACGCATTCTCCGTCGACGAAGCGTGCCTGGAATTCGGTCCGGCTTTCTCTCACGTGATCCTGAGACCCCGGCCCGGATATGTGCCCAAGGTTCCTACCACTCCCTTTCGGGACCAGGTGGTGAACCTGCAAGCGCTGCCCCCGGAGGAGGCAGACCCAGCCTTGGCACTGCTCTGTCCAGTACGCGCTCTTCGCGCCTATGTAGACAGGACGCAGTGTTTCAGGACCTCAGACCAGCTCTTTGTCTGTTATGGTGGGAAGCTGAAGGGAAAGGCTCTCTCCAAGCAAAGGTTGTCTCACTGGATAGTGGACGCCATTGCCTTGGCTTACCAGCAGCAAGGTCGACCGTGCCCCCTTGGTGTGACGGCTCACTCCACCCGGAGTGTGGCATCCTCTTGGGCTCTAGCGCATGGCGCCTCGCTAACAGACATCTGCAGAGCTGCAGGCTGGGCGACACCTAACACATTCGCCAGATTCTATAATCTCCGAGTGGAGCCAGTGTCCTCTCATGTACTCGCTTCAACTAGCTAGTACCGGACCCGCTCAGGTGTCTTCGCTTGCTCGCCATTCCACTCCACGGACTGGATACGTGCGATATTCTCCTCAGGTGAGCTTCCCGAAAGCCCTGAGTTCCTCCAGCACTCCTGACGTCGGCGCCAGTGTCTATTGCCTGCGCGTCGGCTAGGTGCCTCCCGTGTGCATGGTCCCTCCCCTGAGCGACCCCCACATGTGTATTTCCACTGTAAGCCTCTCTGAGCATGTGTCTTTCCCTTGGCAAGCCACCTTGCCACCCCTGGGGTTGAAATATTCCACCTGCGGCTGGACACCCCAGTGTTCTCCATATGTTTCCTTCGGGTCATATGTGTATTCTCTAAGTCCCCCCCCCTCCGGGTTGGCATTAATTGCATACTTCCCCTAGCTTGGGATATGCTTCCCAGTGTACCTTGGTATTCCTGTGTTAAATGGAGTCCTTCGTCCAGTCTATGACAGGGATCTTGATTTACGCAGGGCACTGGAAGACAGCTGAGAAGGTGGCGTGATTAGACTAGTAACCCCATTCGTCGTCATCCGACGTAACTCGGAGTGACAACGAAAGGGAACGTCTACGGTTACGTATGTAACCCTCGTTCCCTGAGTAGGGAACGGAGACGTTACGTCTGCCTGCCACTTTCCGCTGTACCGCGGGGATCGCCTGAGCTCAGTCTTGGCTCCTCAGCGAAGAAACATAAACTGCTGTTGCGGACTTCCTCCTTTTATACCCACGAGGTGGGGCGGAGTTACGTCATGCAAATTCCGCAGACCCATGGCATTTCTTTGCCATTGGCTCGTTTTGTAATACTCGAAGTTGATAGGCTTTCTAAGCGAAACCCCATTCGTCGTCATCCGACGTAACGTCTCCGTTCCCTACTCAGGGAACGAGGGTTACATACGTAACCGTAGACGTTTTTTAGTCACTGTATTCAGTGGTTTTCAGTGAATGCTTGTGCACTAATGCATCATTTTTCCTGTCCATTTAATCAAGCCTGTTAGCTTGCTGCATACCTCCATTCCGTTCTCTTTTTATAGCATTTGTCTACTATTATGTTTTAATTGTTTTTCAAATGCAATCTACTGCGACTCTACTATGTTCACACACTTATTTTCAGTCTTTTATTTGATCAATATATTCTTATAATTCATTTAATTTTAAATAAAAATTAAATGAATTATATATTTTCAATGTTTCTGGTTTATATCTTCACATCTGAACAACATGTCTGTGTAAATATGTTTTAGCAAAAATTATGTTAAAACATATGTTGTATATAATTTTGATTTGGTTGTCAACTTGCTATCAGCAATTATCATTAAAAAAAATCCAAATATTGTTATTAGTAAAACTCAATGTGTGGCTTTTGCACTTTTTAAAGTACACTTTTACACATAAATACCCTGATTTAGGGTTTTATTTAGTTATAATAAACATAAAATCAAATTGAATTTTTTTTTTTTACTTCTTATCCGATTAATCGAGACAATAATCGTCCAATTAATCGATTATCAAAATAATTGTTAGTTGCAGCCCTACTCTAATGAGAGCTATCTCAGTACTATGGTGCCTAAATCCTGACTGGAAATCCTCACACATACCATTTCTTTCTAAAGAGGGACATAGTTAAATGGCCTTTTCTAGTATCTTTGACAGAAAAGGTAGATTCAAGGTCGGCCTGTAATTGACTAATTATGTAGGAACAAGTTGTGGTTTTACGTGTCTTCAGGAGGACATATCGCCAGATCAGCCTCAGCCAGACGTGACAGTCTTTTATTCAGCCAAGCTTAGCTGTGTTTTGCATCCTGAGCCGCCCACGTTATTCTCATTATTTCCATGGCTGCTCGCCACGAATTTTACTGTTTTTTGCCGGTATGTCGCTCTCTAATTCTGCCGCTTCTCCCGGAGCCCGCCTATTATGGGCCAGCCTGGCCGTGTGTGCTGCGCTGATCGCCGTGAAAGTTTCTTTGTTTCACCTATCACGGCACATGAGTAGTAATACCATTTGGCTTGTGTCAAAATGATTTATGACCCTATGATTGACAGGTGGGCGGGGCTAACCTTTGACCTTCCGGGGTTTTCCGGAGGTCCCTTTGATGTAGGGATTATCCTTTGACCTATCGATCGATCAAGTTGACAGGTGGGCGGGGTAACCTTTGACCTTCCGGGGTCCTCCGGAGGTCCTTTGATGTAGGGATTAACCTTTGACCTATCGATCGATCAAGTTGACAGTTGTCTTTGTATTATACGTCAAGTTGCCAGTTGTTAGGGTTGATCTGGGTTTGACAGTTGTCTTTGATCCGGATTATGATGGATGATTTTGCCATTTAGTTTTACCCCTATTGACCCCAGGGGAAATAACTTTTTGCTGTGGGAAATTCCCTCCATGCCAGCCGTGTCGGGGTTAGTGAGAAAATAATTTTTCTAAAGTTGCATATAGATTAGAATAAAACATAGGGGTGTCCAAAAATAAAATCATCTTACCATTTCAGAGTTGAGGATCTTTTGAAAAAGTTGAAAAGAGTTCCTCTTTTGGAAAGAGTGCCTTTTGCATCTGACAGTCTCCGCACTGTGTGTGTGATTCCTCCGAGTGATTCTCTCTCAAACACCAGCGCATGACAGGCATGGTCTCTGCGCTAAGTGTGTGCGTCTGTCTGTGAGTTTGTGCGTGACCCCCAACTCCTGCATCCCCCTGCTGGGGAGTGAAAGTGAGAAAATATCTCACACTAACTAAAGTTGAACAACATTCATTCATTGTAAATAAAAAATATCTTAAAATAAAATAAAAATCATCTTACCTTTTCACTATGGTGAAGAATTGGATTAAAGTTGACAGTCTCTGAGCTAAATGCATGTGTGTGTGTGTGTGTGTGTGTGTGTCTGTGTGTGTGTGTGTGACACTCGATATCCTGGCATTCCTGAGCACACTATATAAATGGGGATAGTGAGAAAAATCATACTGATCTTTAAAAGTATATAAAATGCACATTTAGTCATTCACAAATATTTTTCATACTAACTAAAGTTGAAACACATTCTGTTCTTTAAAAAGTATATAAATGATTATAACAAATCTTTTAAAAACAAAAAATAAAATCATCTTACTGTTTCAGAGAATTGGGTTAAAGTTGAAAAGTTGAAAAGTTCCTCGAGTGATTCCCTCTCACACCCCTTGCATTTGACAGTCTGTGATTCAGAGGGGAGGGGTGTTCAGTGTTCAGGATGTGACATTGTGAATGTTTTTCCAGAATTTATTTCAAAGTATAATCTTAAAAGTTTAAATTAAATCTTTTATAATGAAAAGATTGTTTAAATTATATCTTTAACGTTTTAATACAGTCGTATCTTCTATTTATCTTTTGAAGATTACTGTAATGATTTTATTTAACGGTGACCTAAAGTATAATTTTTATGAATATAGCCATAATGATTTTTGTACTGTAACAGCATATTCTATCCCGTACACCTAAACACGACCATCACAGAAAACAGCATTTTTACATTGTTTTTACATACTGTTTTGCACTCACAGTTCCATAAATTAACTAATCTCCATATTTAAATTAAATGATTATAAATATAGAATAATAACAAGTATGTTACTAAAATGAATTCAAACAATTTAAACATAGTTTTAGCTAAATTAATTTTATATAAAAAAGTATATAAATATAAAAATACCTTACATTTTCATAGTGCCGAAGATGTAGTTCTTTATGCAATGATAAAAACAGTCCAACGTCATAAACAAAGCCCTCCTGGTTCCTTCAGTGATAAACTACAGGGTGAAATGAATGCATGACCCCCTCACAGAGACGAGAGGAGTTACAGGACAGATGAACCTCTGGGATGTGTCAATGTCATCGCATATGTAAAGTTAGTCTGCTTTCCAAAGTTTTATTCATACTAAATTCATTTAAAAGCATAATATTAAAAGTTTAAATTTGATCTTTTAAAATTAAAAGACTGTTTAAATCAAAGCTTTAACGTTTTATTAAAATTGTATCTTCTATTTATCTTCTTAGAAGACTTATGTATGATATAAATGATTTTACATAAATTTAACCTAAGGATTTTTTTTTACTAAACAGTTTAAAGCAATTTTAAAATTGTAAAGCAAAAACTGTACTTTGGTATCTTAGATCTTATACAAAAATATTTCAAACAGTATTTTTTGTCCATCCACATGAAACATGTTGTCAAAGTTTGTCACAATGTTTTTTGTTATGTTTTGTAGTTGTTGTTTTTAAGAAATCCCAGGACTCTACATTGCTCTTGTTTAGATTAAGTTGTATCATTTAGAAAACCACTGTATATTTTCAGAGAGGCGATGTGCCTCTGCGGTCCATCACGCAGCAATTTTACTCATCTTAATTCAAAGCATGATCTTACTTTTTCTCTACGGTAGCTATGATCTATTGCACGTATAAGGTGTGTATCATTTTTTATTTTTTATTGTATCTCCCGAACTATCCTTAATCAGTGTGGAAACATACAGGGTGAAACCCTTTACTGAGAATATACTATCGGTTATCTACTCAAAATATATATGTAGAACTTTAAAATGTTAGCATTTGTTGATGCGACAGTTTGTCTGTAGGCTGCATGAACAGCCTTTGGGAGAGCTGATGATACTATAGCAGGAAAAATGCCCTTTGACCTCCTCCATTTTGGAGGCTTTTTTGTCAAATACCTTACAACTTAGACCTTAAGCAGCTATAGTAATTTATTGCCATGTGTAACCTGAAAAAAACAAGAGGTGATAAAAAATGTCAACGATGACCTACCGTGGACCTCATGGCTACGGCTGTGAGAGGACTCCATACTGAAAGAACATTGTGGACACACAGCTCTGACGTTTTCCAAGAGTATTTTGCCCAGCCTCTTCTGTATAAATAGCCAAGACAAATCATTTCTGGACCAAAAACTTTTGCACCCTCACTCCTCTTACCACCTCATCAAAAGACATGTCTAAAAGTGAGTATTGTCTCTATAATTCATTTATGCTACGGTGTTTTATTTAAAAAGATTGTTTATACATAAGGAAAAGACGGTATAATTCATTAGTGCTTTAAACGTCCTATTGCTGTTTAGCTTACCCTCCAGCATGCTTTGTTGCTCTTACACATTGTTATATGTTCTATATTTTGGCGTCATATATGTTTCAGAAAAAAAAAAAATATATATATATATATATATATATTTCCCCACATCCAATCACAGTTTACTGTAGTTGGCCGCTGCGGGATTTCCATAAAGGACTTTAAAATAAATGTTTTGGTTTTTATTCAGTTTTAAATCTTATTTAGATTATTTTAGTCAGACATGGTTATATGTGCATAGGCCTATTTAATTATTTAATCTGTATTTTATTTCTCTTCAATTACTTTTTAAATTTTGGTAGGCTACTTTTTAATTCTTCTTTTACTTTGTCTTTGATTTTAACTTTTAGCACTTTGCATGATAAAATTGTTTAAAATGTAAGCTATAAATATGAATGGCACAATGTGATAACCAAAATATATAAAAGTTAAGTCAAAGCTATTTATATAGCCTAGCGGTTTTCACAATACACATTCTCATAATTTAGTTATAGATTCTGACGCTGGGCACCGTCAAGCGTCTTCTTTCAGATGGTTCTATATTTATGATATTATGCTCCATTGAATGGAAAAGAACTGTAAACTTCATCAATGTACTGTAATGCACTGCTTTACTGCCTATAGGATGATTGCATGATTTTTTCCATTTAAAATAACATGGTCTTTCCTTTTCTCTCTCTCTCTCTAGAGACAGCAAACACTGCAGGACAATCGGGCATCCAAGTAACATGTTAGTGTGGTTTATATTTATTTTGAATGAGAAACATTATAGAGTGCAACAGGCGTTTTCTGGAAGTAAAAACACTTCCGGTAACCAGCGACTGTGAAAAAGGGGGGCAGGTACTCTATTGGGTGTATAATGAACAATGGACAGATGAACTGACAGATATTTTATGTAAACAGGCAAAATCTCTTCATCTGATGGTGGCCATGTGTTTTCGCCTATCATAACTGGTTTAACTCATGGCTCCTGCATTGACATCAACATGACTTCTGCCAAATCAAATGTACCGGCAAATTGTAAGTGTAATAAAACAGTTTTGCCTATGTAATGTATTAAATTAATCTTAATTAAACAGTCCGAGTTAACTATTTGGGACCAATTGGAAATTTACATTCTGATCTAACAGCGTCATGTACAAATTTGTCATGCTCCTGGATTATTTTACTATACTACATTACTATAGCCTTTTATTTACTGCTGATTTGATCAAAGCCACGAATTAACTCAATTCATGGTTCCAATAATAAAATAAATGAACAGCTGACAGATGAACTGACAGATATTTTATGTAAACAGGCAAAATCTCTGCATCTGATGGTAGCCATGTGTTTTCGCCTATCATAACTGGTTCAAGCTCCTTCGAGATCAGCACGACTTCTGCCGCATCAAATGTACCGGCAAATTGTAAGTGTGATGCATGAGAAACTATTAAAACAGTTTTTCGCCTATGTAATGTATAAAATTAATCTTAATTAAGCAGTCGGAGTTAACTATTTGGGACCAATTTTAAGGAAAGTTACATTCTGATCTAACAGCGTCATGTACAAATTTGAAATATTTTTGGTACTATTGAATCAAGTTTTGTAGAATAAGCCATGATGAATTTATCTTATCTGGTGTCATGCTCCTGGATTAATCAGAATTATAACTATAGCCTTTTATTTTACGGCACTTATTTATTTTACTACAGATTTTATCAAAGCCAAATACTGTCCAAAAGGGGCGACTGGGAAAGAAGAGAAACAGGTCAATACAAGGTTAGATTCAGTCTTTATATTCTTTCCCATTTTGCCTTCATTTTCCTTTTCCTGTTTTAATTTTTAAATGTTTATATTCTCAGATCATCAAGGGTTTCTGAAAACAAACACCAGTCAGTTGGTTGAAAAAATGAAGAACATTGATCCAATCATTGACGATCTTGACTTGCACAATGAATCAGTTGCAAATGTGCAAGCGAATCCAACACGCCGGATGAAGATGAGGGAACTGCTGGACTGTGTGATGAAGATGAGGGAACTGCTTGACTGTGTGAATTGTGAAAGCATTGCCAAGGACCTGGTCAACGCTTTGTTCAAGCATGAAGAATATCTCATGAAGAAACTGCAGTAACAACTGTTAATAATTGATTGGTGATGGAGTTTTAATTTTTGTATTGAGAACCAAGTGTATTGTACAAGTGAGAAGAATCCAAACTGGGCACATAATAAACAGTGGCATAGTTTGTATTTCTTAAAGTTTTTAAGCTTAGATATCTTTAAATACATTTTAATGTTTTTTTCATTCTACTCGACCTTATGATTATAATAATCAAATATAATGTATTTTTTTTATTACCATCAAATGAGAAACAACTTAACATCACATCAAGCTTTGTTGACGTAATTTTTACTGCTTCCTTAAGACAACACTTGATTCAATTTCCAGGAACAATAATTGAACAATTGCATGATACCATCCTCTGTGAACTAAAGCAAATGCACTAACATTAAGAGTCTTTACGGAGTAAAGATTTTGTAAAAGATTTTCTTATTAGATAACATTTGTTAAGGTTGTACCTGTTGACATAAAACGTTAAGTAAAATCCAACACGTGTAAATTGTTCGCCATACATCCATAACACACATTTAGAAAGTAGATAGGATGGAATTTCTTTTGTATGCACTTTTAAGTTAACAATTACCAAAGAATTCTCCCCTGAAGCGTTTATTAAATTGTCTAGAGTGAAATTAAAACATTACCGAATTCACGGGGTGTTTAATAACTTCAATAGTTATTAAGCATCGGCTGATTTAAGTTTTTATTCAAACAATGGTAATTTTCTGATAAATCACTGTGTTTTGTTGTATGTGGATTAACTTCATTTACATAAGTAAATTGAACAAGCAACAAATATTGTTTTTGGTCTAATTAACATGAACATATTGAGTTAAGCCAAAATGGTGTTAAATGAAAAATATTTTTCATAAACTGACCAGTATTTTTAAAATGTAGTAAAACAATCCAGAAAGATCATTCATCTATTAATTTATAAGAATCAAGATACATTTTTTATTTTATTTTTAGTAGCTATCTTAAAAAGATCTTCTCTTTTAAAAGAAGCAAAAAATAATTTCATTTCATTTTTTATATCATCTGGACTTAAATAAAACATATCCAAAAGAATTTTTTTAAAAATTTGATATATTTTGGATTTTATGAGTTGTGTCTCCTGAGATACGTTGCCTGATTAGGGTATAAAAAAGGACCATGTCATTAATCTGTTAACTGTTACTGCCACTGTATGTTTAAAACAACTCATTTGTGTAATCTCGACTCAAATGGATAAAGTAAAATGTTTGAAAGTATTGTGTTGATTTAACTCCATTTACTTAAGTAATTATTTTGGTCTACTTAACTGAAACATGTTCTTTCAACATGACAATATTGAGTTAAGTCAGTTTAACGCAATGCATTGTGTCTGAATGAGAAAGCTAATACAACGGTGTTAAATGAAAAGTATTTTTTAAATAAACTGAACAGTATCGTAAAATAATTTCCGGCTGAATTCTCTCGGACGACATGCAGGACATGGTTATTTATGGCGTCCTGATGACGACCCCCACCGTACACACTAGGGGTGCGAGGGCGGGCCCACAATCACAGGGGTGATAAACTCTACACAGAGACCAGCCTCAGTTACCGGCACACAAGCCGTATTTCCTAACCGCTGTGTATGCCGGTAACGCTGCTAAACCCCGTTTCGACGCTACGGACGGATGCTTCAACGACGTCGGATTCGAAATCGTAAAAACGCGACTGCGGGGGTACTACAACATCTCATTGATCAAAAGTGGAAGGAATTGATCAGAAGTTCCTGTTTGTCTGAGCCTGACTCAAACTACGCTTCTTCGACTCACGCTTCTGACCCAAAAACAAGCTTACGAGCATTAAAGCACAAGGCCTGGACGATTGTGCTGCAAGGACTCGCTCAAGAGATTCCGGAAACTTTCACCATCAAACAGTTTCCTATTCGAAAATCTAGAAACTTCTGAAATGGCGACGCAAAAGCTGATGGAGAACGACTGCCCGTCGAATTCCGGCGATGCGGGACACAAGTATCATCCGGCGTGTGAGTGCGCCACGGGGAATGGCTGTCGTTTAAGAGATACGCTAGACTCTATGTTTAAAGACCATTTTAGAGACCAGATGGTTTACTTGATGCGCAGGATCATCGATGCTGCGTGTGATATGGAACACGATTGTGCGCAGGATACCAAACGTGTCACAAATCTCAAAAAAGAAATGGATGTCATAAGAGGGTTAGTGGGGACATGGACCGATGTGACGCCCATGTTTTTTAACACCATAGAGCCGACCGGTGTAATCCTCAGAAAAGTTCTGGATGTGATGTGTGCATCCAGTGAAGAATTCACAGTCGACGAACTACTCGTTATGTGTACGTTTGTAACAGATCTCTGTGTGTCACTGGCGTCAAAAAATGCCAAAACAGATCTTGGTGAAATAGTTCAAGGTCTGGTCAGCTATATCCTAGACCAAGACATGGTAGCTTGCAGAGACTTTCTATTCTGGTTGGATTACAAATAAATGGAGTTATTGTCTACTTTATGTATATGTAATGCCGGTCTATCATAATTTTGTAAAGAAAAATACTGTTGAAATAAAAGATTGTAGGTGTCACGGTGTGGGTTCATGTCTTGTTCCTGTCTGTCCCGTGTTTCCCTTGTCTTGTGTGAACTTTAGTTATTTCTTGTGCTGTGTCATGTTTTGTAGTCCTTTGTAGTTTTTCTAGTTTATAAGTATCCCCAGGTGTTTCTGATTAACCACGCCCTCTTGTTATCTTGTTTAGCTCGTTTCCCCTTGTATTTAAGCCCTGTGTTTCAGCCCTGTCTTTGTGAGTTGTTAATGTTGTAATGGTTGCTGTTTCCGTGTTCCTGGTCTGAGTTTCTTTTGTTTGTTTGTTTTATTAATAAATGTGCTTGCATTTGGATTCACTTCTCGCTTCATTCTTCCCGCAACGTTACAGTAGGCCTACCACTTAACTCATCATTCTTTGTGACCGTGTCGGAGCTTTGGAGTTTCACAATTTTATAATAAAATGGTATTATAAGTCTTGATTCTTGCACATTAATAATTTAATGAATAAATACTAGATGAGAATATTTAAGAGATTAAATATTTCAGAGATCCTATGGATTTCCCCTTCCCATCATGCTGGATAGGGGTGTACAATTTGAAATAAAACGTTATTTATGTGTTTTAACAGCAAGATAAAAAATCGTTGACTTGTTCATGTTTATATTTAAAAGAGTTTCTGATATGTGTTTCACTATAAAGTGTAGACCATGCTAATAATAATTAAAGCGGATTTAATAATTATAAAACAACTACTTTGGGGATGCATTGGATGCGACAAAACCAATAAGAGTATTTACCGAGTAAAGATTTAGTAAAAGGTTATCTTATTAGATATATTTGTAAAGGTTGTTGAACACAATCACTAAATAAACGAAACAATTGGATTATTTGAACTTGATAGTTTTGGACTAAATTAAGAATGTTAACCTGATTCAACTAAATGGCATTGAATTAATCTTATGTAATAAACTTAATTTTACTGAAATAATCGATGTTAATTAAATGCAACATTACCCTGTAGAACCTGTTGACATAAAAAGTTGAGTAAATCCACCATATGTTTTCCAACAAAATGTTGATTAAACATTAAAAGTTCAAAACGTATGGATGGATCGCAATAAGCTCTGTAACAAGCGTTTAGAAAGTAGCTAGGATGTATTTTATTTTGAGCAGAGTTTAAGTGAAGTTTTACCAACTATTAAGATGTTAAAGTTCAGTTATAGACCTTTAGCGCATTCAAATGTATTGAGTTTTTCATTAAGTAGCCGAATTCAGGGTTGTTCAATAGTTATCAAGCCCCCGCACTCACCCCGGTGAGATTATTCAGAAAAAGCGACAAAAGTAATTTTCTGATAAATCATTGTACACGGATGCACTGTGTTTTGTTGTATGCAGAGATTTTGAGGGTCACTCAAAGATGTCTTAATTCTTTATTTTGGTGTATTTTTTAAAACATAGATAGATGTTTTACACGACCTACATAGATGTTTTACAAAAAAAATATTTCAGAGATCCTTGTGCGGTATTCTATAGCCGCATAAGGGGTAAAATATACATTTAAGACCTATTTAAAGGTATAATATAATGTAAATGTCTCAAGTGAAGATGATGGTTTGAACCATCATTTTATTAAATTACACCAATTCCTGTGAATACTGTCATATATGAACAAAGAGAAGACATAGAGTTCACTAACATTACCGCTAACTGTAGGAAACAGATATCCAGGGGAAAGTGTAAAGAAAAACACCATCCAAAACATTACAATCACACCCGGCGATACGATAAGTGTTACGATAGTGTTGTTAAAATGAAACCGCGGTAAACAATTTAAGAACACTAGCGCTGTTAAACATGCGGTTCAAATAACAATGTTCAGTATAAACAAGAATACAACTCTAATGCGACTGAGCTCGTTTCACATATAACTGTTGATAGTTAGGTATAATCGTTAAATAATTTATCAAACAATTGAAATTTACGATATGTTAAAACATTTTGATGATGAGACCAAAAACTGCTTACCACATGTTTTCATAGCTTACCGTCGGTTTTCTGGATCAGACCTAAAACTCTGGTGTCAAAGTATTGATGTGAACGGAATAAAAAATGAATCATCCCACCTTACGTGCAAAAATACCGCTTATCAGCGGTAATTCATTAGCTTAACAGTTGTTTAGCGACATACACAACATAACTGTGTATCTATTACCGTGCTGTGAAAAAGTGCAATAATTAGACGAGTTTGAAGCTCTTTCATGACGATGTTTCGTAGACATAGCAGAAAGATTTTCTAAAAGAAATTTGATTGGTTTAGTCTTAAACAGTCGCATAGAAGAATTTAATTCAATTTTTGATATAATGTTTTTCATAAACTCCTATATGTTTGACCACGCTCGTAGACTATAGTTTTTGCAAACTGTACTAAAACAAAAAGAAACATGATGCAAACGGCGTAATCGACTAGTAGCAAGTGGCTTTCCCGTATTTGTTTTAAATGGTTCGTGCCGTATTTACTTTTTTGGCAAGTTGGCCTCTAGAATTTACTTTTGTGCAATTTTATCAGCCGTAGTGCGGGACTTTGTTTAACAGCCTCGAGCTTTAATGAATATGCCTCTCTCAGCGCAATAGTCAGTTGTGATTATGCTGTAATAGTTTAAGTGTAACACAACACCCCCTTACTTTTTGCATTAATACTTTGTGTGATTTCACATCGTAGATAGAGGGAAAGTTGCACTAAACAAAGTATCAATTTAGTTATCAAACAGAAATACTATCGCTTAAATTATTAATGTCATTTATTCCTATAAACACTGTTGACGGCTCTCAAAGCAAAGTCTTTACCTAAAACACATACAGTCCGACATTCAAAATGTGAAACAGTGTCGTCTGCTATCTGAATAGTAATAAAACCATCATTTGCAAACTTTTGTGTATTTGTTATAAACGATGCTTTTCAATCCTCTTTTCTTAGTGATTTGGTCTTTTGAATCTTACATGGATGTTTTGGACACGGGTGATTCCTGTATAAAGATTATGTTTTAAAGGTAGGCCATAGTCTTTACAAGCGTGTGACAAAATATGTTATATAAATATCGCTACGGTGTGACAAAATATGTTTAAGCACAACTATGTACACCCATACTAAGCGGGAGAATATGTAACTGTCGCTTGTGAACATTCCATTATCTGATTATTTGGGGTCAGGGAACACCATTAGCTCATACATCTCTTTAATTTGTGCTGGATGTAAAAAATAAAGGTTAATAACAACCAAACAAAAACTTTAAATCAGCATGAAACCATAATATTAATAAATAAAATATGGTTTAATTAAAGTTTGATAATGACTTGGATATTATTTTCTTTTAGTAAAGCTATGCCTGGATCAGCCAACACAAAGTTTTGCGTTGTGGGTGAGACCGCACAAAAGATTACACCAATATTAGCTTTCTCGAACATTGCACAATTGCACTATGCCTGAAACTTAGTAATCAACATGCATTTCTAGGTCTGTCAAAAAATCATCTGTTATCATGGTTTAGTTGTATTTTAAAACATTGCTTTTTCTTAAAAAACATGATTATCTTGTTCATCGTGTAATAACTCCATATTTATCAGGCTGATATTTGTAGAAATAAGCAAAGTAAATGTATAAAACAAAAGAACCAGTTAATGGCCTTGCGTCCGAACACAACAGGTATGAAGATATGTTTGGTTTTAACTTTTTATTCTAACTTTAAAGCTAGATTATCCTTTGAAAAGGTTAATACAGTATTTGATTTTTGGGGGAACGTTGCAAACTAGCGTCGTTAAACTTAATCTTTGGTTTTTAAGGGAAATTAAGTATTCTTGGGAGACCCCTTGACCCCTGAAGTTATGACTTCTGAAGATCTCTCACGTGTAGATTCACTCGGTTGAAAAATGCTGTTTTGTAATTTACACATCTGAAATTAAAGGTACAGTAGTTTTTTAAAAAGTATTTTATTAGCTAAAATCAATGTCTTTATTCATAAATATGATCTCATTGGTGTAAAATTAGCCCTGCCAATGATCTGACTTATCCTCATAAGCGAAGAATTTCTTATCTTTAATTACATGGTACGGGTAAGTCCATGGAGACCACCATGTCGTTCCGCCATCTTGAAAACTATAACAGCAGAGAGGGACAAAAAGCACTAGCCAACCTCAACGCGTTTTCGTTCAGAGCCGGCTGACTGAACCAGAGACTGAACCCCGCTGAAGCTCCCAAGGAGGTCAGTGAGAGGCGCTTGTTGTCACTCCCCCGGCAAATTTGAAAGGCTGCACTGCGCGGTACTTCATAATGCAATCCTCGTAACCAAAAAGCATAAACATTTTATTTAAAAGGAAACGTGACCGGCAAATTCAAAACTAGGGTAAATATTATCTTTTCCCTGGTGGATAGAGCTAATGAAGGAGAAAGACTTTGAAAGGGACTCCAAAGTCCTGCTTTCTTCTCGACAGGTAAGTCAATGTTATGGTCTAAATGACACACTTTTTTTCATTGCTTGATTGTTTAATTTATTATATAGGTAGCGTAACAGTAGAACATGTATAGTTAAACTCGATGATGTGCTATTGGAAGACATGTCGTACTGTAGCTTCGTGACACATAACGGTTACCGTAGTTGCAACACGCTTTTGAAAAAGCGATGCGCTAGAGAGCACAATTCGTTTGAATGCAAAATACAATTTCACCGCTAGATGGGAGAAATTCCTTCACAGCGTACCTTTAAGGACTAAATCCTCCAAAATGGAGGAGGTCAAAGGGCATTTTTCCTGCTATAGTATCATCAGCTCTCCCAAAGGCTGTTCATGCAGCCTACAGACAAACTGTCGCATCAACAAATGCTAACATTTTAAAGTTCTACATATATATTTTGAGTAGATAACCGATAGTATATTCTCAGTAAAGGGTTTCACCCTGTATGTTTCCACACTGATTAAGGATAGTTCGGGAGATACAATAAAAAATAAAAAATGATACACACCTTATACGTGCAACAGATCATAGCTACCGTAGAGAAAAAGTAAGATCATGCTTTGAATTAAGATGAGTAAAATTGCTGCGTGATGGACCGCAGAGGCACATCGCCTCTCTGAAAATATACAGTGGTTTTCTAAATGATACAACTTAATCTAAACAAGAGCAATGTAGAGTCCTGGGATTTCTTAAAAACAACAACTACAAAACATAACAAAAAACATTGTGACAAACTTTGACAACATGTTTCATGTGGATGGACAAAAAATACTGTTTGAAATATTTTTGTATAAGATCTAAGATACCAAAGTACAGTTTTTGCTTTACAATTTTAAAATTGCTTTAAACTGTTTAGTAAAAATAATACCTTAGGTTAAATTTATGTAAAATCATTTATATCATACATAAGTCTTCTAAGAAGATAAATAGAAGATACAATTTTAATAAAACGTTAAAGCTTTGATTTAAACAGTCTTTTAATTTTAAAAGATCAAATTTAAACTTTTAATATTATGCTTTTAAATGAATTTAGTATGAATAAAACTTTGGAAAGCAGACTAACTTTACATATGCGATGACATTGACACATCCCAGAGGTTCATCTGTCCTGTAACTCCTCTCGTCTCTGTGAGGGGGTCATGCATTCATTTCACCCTGTAGTTTATCACTGAAGGAACCAGGAGGGCTTTGTTTATGACTTTGGACTGTTTTTATCATTGCATAAAGAACTACATCTTCGGCACTATGAAAATGTAAGGTATTTTTATATTTATATACTTTTTTATATAAAATTAATTTAGCTAAAACTATGTTTAAATTGTTTGAATTCATTTTAGTAACATACTTGTTATTATTCTATATTTATAATCATTTAATTTAAATATGGAGATTAGTTAATTTATGGAACTGTGAGTGCAAAACAGTATGTAAAAACAATGTAAAAATGCTGTTTTCTGTGATGGTCGTGTTTAGGTGTATGGGATAGAATATGCTGTTACAGTACAAAAATCATTATGGCTATATTAATAAAAATTATACTTTAGGTCACCGTTAAATAAAATCATTACAGTAATCTTCAAAAGATAAATAGAAGATACGACTGTATTAAAACGTTAAAGATATAATTTAAACAATCTTTTCATTATAAAAGATTTAATTTAAACTTTTAAGATTATAATTTGAAATAAATTCTGGAAAAACATTCACAATGTCACATCCTGAACACTGAACACCCCTCCCCTCTGAATCACAGACTGTCAAATGCAAGGGGTGTGAGAGGGAATCACTCGAGGAACTTTTCAACTTTTCAACTTTAACCCAATTCTCTGAAACAGTAAGATGATTTTATTTTTTGTTTTTAAAAGATTTGTTATAATCATTTATATACTTTTTAAAGAACAGAATGTGTTTCAACTTTAGTTAGCATGAAAAATATTTGTGAATGACTAAATGTGCATTTTATATACTTTTAAAGATCAGTATGATTTTTCTCACTATCCCCATTTATATAGTGTGCTCAGGAATGCCAGGATATCGGGTGTCTCACACACACACACACAGACACACACACACACACACACACACACATGCATTTAGCTCAGAGACTGTCAACTTTAATCCAATTCTTCACCATAGTGAAAAGGTAAGATGATTTTATTTTTGATTTTTATTTTATTTTAAGATATTTTTTATTTACAATGAATGAATGTTGTTCAACTTTAGTTAGTGTGAGATATTTTCTCACTTTCACTCCCCAGCAGGGGGATGCAGGAATTGGGGGTCACGCACAAACTCACAGACAGACGCACACACTTAGCGCGGAGACCATGCCTGTCATGCGCTGGTGTTTGAGAGAGAATCACTCGGAGGAATCACACACACAGTGCGGAGACTGTCAGATGCAAAAGGCACTCTTTCCAAAAGAGGAACTCTTTTCAACTTTTTCAAAAGATCCTCAACTCTGAAACGGTAAGATGATTTTATTTTTGGACACCCCTATGTTTTATTCTAATCTATATGCGACATTAGAAAAATTATTTTCTCACTAACCCCGACACGGCTGGCATGGAGGGAATTTCCCACAGCAAAAAGTTATTTCCCCTGGGGTCAATAGGGGTAAAACTAAATGGCAAAATCATCCATCATAATCCGGATCAAAGACAACTGTCAAACCCAGATCAACCCTAACAACTGGCAACTTGACGTATAATACAAAGACAACTGTCAACTTGATCGATCGATAGGTCAAAGGTTAATCCCTACATCAAAGGACCTCCGGAGGACCCCGGAAGGTCAAAGGTTACCCCGCCCACCTGTCAACTTGATCGATCGATAGGTCAAAGGTTAATCCCTACATCAAAGGGACCTCCGGAGGACCCCAGAAGGTCAAAGGTTAGCCCCGCCCACCTGTCAATCATAGGGTCATAAATCATTTTGACACAAGCCAAATGGTATTACTACTCACATGTTATGAATTCACACTTCCTTTTGGGCTCTCACTTAGCCCAAGGACTTTTTGCCTGTGTGTGGAGGCGGGCTTAGCTCCCCCGAGAATGTCAGGCCTGCGGATTTTTAAATACATAGACGATTGGCTTTTTATAGCCGAATAGAAGGAGAAAGTGTTGCAGGACACCTGCTATGTGCTTGCGCACATCACATCTCTCGGGTTCAGGGTGAATGTGAACAAAAGCAATAAAAATAGATTTAGATGCTCGCTAAGTTTTCCAGTTCTTAGATGTGTAAAAACATTGTCTCTGCTTACCTTCAGACAAATTTTTACTCAAATCAACTAACTGTTAATAGTGGCGCAATAACTTCACAAATGACTCAAGACTGTGATGTATCCACTTTGGGTCGAATCTGCTTTAGCTTGATAGTTACTTGAGGCTATATTGTTTAATCTACCGTTTAAGAAAGTTTGAAGGTAAAATAAGCGTACCTCATAGATGTGCTGATTGTGTGTGTGTGTGTGTAGATGAGGTCCGTGTGAAGGATGTTGGGCGCGTGAGGATGCGTGAGCGTCTGCTGTGGGACGAGCCGCTGCAGATCTCCTGGCTGATGGAGGCCGAGCCTTTCACCTCCTCCCTGCAGACGGCGGGTTCTGTGGCCGGCGTGACCCTGGAGCAGAAGACCACCTTCGCCTTCGTCATCCTCCTCTTCGTCTTCCTTTGCATGCTGATCGTGCGCTGCTTCCGAATCCTGCTGGACCCGTACCGCAGCATGCCCACCTCCACATGGGCCGACGGGCTGGACGGCCTCGAGAAGGGACAGTTTGATAACACACTGGCTTAGAAGACACACACACAAACACACATGATGATGATGAAGGCAAACAACCTTTCTGCTGAACATCCTAAAGTCATTCACAAACACATGACACACTGTGTAGAAGAAATACATCAAGAATACAGTAATTCTGCATTTGAGCAGCTCCACCACAAGCTTGTGAAGATGATGAACACACACACACACTGTGCTTACTGCCATCCACATACGATGTTGTTTAAGAAAGTCGTGTGCAGTGCTTTATTACAGACTGAATGGATGTTGAGCTCTTTGGGACACAGGGTAGCTATTTTCCTCATATATGTGCTGTTGTTAACTGCCAAGTACAAATCTCTAGAAGAGAAGCTCTTTCTAAACCGTTTATAAGCACTTCATAAACACCTCTGACGCTTTTGTCAAAATAGCCTTAAAAACGTGCACTGTAATCGACCACTGTCTCTGTCTCACTGGCTTGTAGAAGGTAAAAAGGCCCTGGGCTCATCCAGGGCCTTTTTAGAAATATTTAGGTGATGTTAATACAAAGTTAGGCTAGGCTGTTAGATGATCTGTTGATTCGTTGTGTAAAATGTGTCTTCACTGGTTCTGAACATTTGAAATCTCATCATTCATGGTAGTAATCGCAGGATTTGTCAGCCTTACAGCACAACAAATACTCTGATCTTAGATCTGGTCTATATCTGTATTCATAGGCTGTAGTTTCGTGAGCCTTACCATGCGAAGCTGCTATCAGCAGAACCATCATAATGTGAAGCTGCTCGACCCGTTTGAGCCTTTGAGTCAAACGCTGATCTTGATGATGGTGTAAATCGAGAATGCTCTGTCTATCATAGTTCATCTCATTGATGATTGTGATAGTTTTTGTTGCACTAATTCATTGTACCTGCTGTCACTGTGAAAGAGACAACAAGCTTTAGAGCATTTACATTTAGTCATTTAGCAGACGCTTTTATCCAAAGCGACTTACATCTGAGGACTAAAGCAAGCGAGTCATCGTGAAGGGGGAAGAACGACGCAAGAAGTGCTCAAAATACAAAGTTCAGGCATTGCTCAGAGTAGCAAAAGCCAGACAAGGGAAGATTTAAAAGGTTTAAAGGAGATATATATATTTTTTTTTTATGTTAAGTACTCACGGAAGAGATGAGTTTTCAGTTGTCTTTTGAATGCTGTCAGGGATTCTGCATTCCGGACGAGGGTGGGGAGATCATTCCACCAGCATGGAACCGTGAATGAGAATGTTCCGGAGAGAGATTTAGTGCCTCGCTGTGATGGCACCACGAGCCGTCGCTCCTTGGCCGATCGTAGGCTTCTGGTTGGGACATAGACTTGTAGTAGGGAGTGAAAGTAGGACGGAGCTGAGTCTGTGGTAGATCTGTAAGCAAGCGTCAAAGCTTTGAATTTGATGCGAGCAGCGAGTGGTAGCCAATGCAGGGAGGTGAACAGCGGAGTGACGTGGGCCCTTTTGGGCTCGTTGAAGACAAGGCGGGCTGCAGCATTCTGGATCATTTGTAGAGGTTTAGTAACACATGACGGAAGTCCAGCCAGAAGAGCATTGCAGTAGTCAAGCCTAGAGATAACCAGGGCCTGGACGAGAAGTTGTGTTGCATGCTCAGTTAGGAAAGGCCTGATCTTCCTGATGTTATACATTGCAAACCTGCATGATCGAGCTGTCTTTGTAATGTGGTCTGTGAAGGTCAGCTGGTCATCAAATATTACTCCAAGGTTTCTGACCGACCTTGATGGGGTGATTGAGGATGACTCTAGCTGGATAGTGAAGTCGTGCTGTAGAGACGGATTGGCAGGGAGAACGAGAAGTTCAGTCTTTGCCAGGTTGAGCTGCAGGTGATGTTCCTTCATCCAAGCCGAGATGTCAGCCAGACAGTTTGAGATTCGTGCAGCTATTGTGGGATCATCTGGTTGAAATGAGAGGTGGAGCTGTGTGTCGTCAGCATAGCAATGATAAGAGAAACCATGTGCCTGTATGATGGGTCCCAATGATGTGGTGTAGATGGAGAAGAGGAGCGGTCCAAGCACTGAACCCTGGGGAACCCCTGTGTTCAGTTGATGTGCTTTGGATACCTCGCCTCTCCATGCAACCCTGAAGGACCTACCTGTGAGATAGGACTCAAACCAGTGGAGGGAAGTTCCTTTGATGCCCAGTGATGAGAGGGTGGACAGAAGGATCTGATGATTCACAGTGTCGAAGGCAGCAGAAAGATCCAGCAGAATGAGAACTGAAGATTTGGAAGCAGCTTTTGCGATCCGCAGGGCTTCTGTGACCGACAGTAGTGCAGTCTCAGTTGAATGGCCTCTCTTGAAGCCAGATTGGTTGACATCTAGCTGGTTGGTCAGAGACAGGAAAGATGACACTTGGTTGAAAGCAACTCGTTCAAGTGATTTCGCAATGAATGGTAGGAGAGAGACAGGTCTGTAATTCTCTAATAGTGATGTGTCTAATGTTGTTTTTTTAAGCAGTGGAGTTACCCGAGCATGCTTGAATGCTGAAGGGAAAATGCCAGTGTGGAGGGATGAGTTGATGATGTGTGTGAGTGCTGGTAGAAGTGTGAGAGAGATGGCTTGTAGAAGGTGTGAGGGGATGGGATCTAGAGGGCAGGTGGTAGGATGACTGGAGAGGAGAAGTTTAGATACTTCTTCCTCGGTTAGCGGAGAGAAGGTAAAGAGAAGGTTTCCGGTAGTGGGAGAGGATGGTTTGGGTTCCTGTGTGTGTGGAGTTGAGAACTGACTGCTGATAGTAGTTGTTTTGTTGGTGAAGAAGTTAGCAAAGTCATCAGCAGTTAAAGAGGAGGTGGGTGATGGTGGAGGTGGACAGAGGAGAGAGTTGAATGTCTTGAAAAGTGTTCGTGTGTTAGAGGCGCTGTTGATCTTGCTGTGGAAATATGAAGATTTTGCAGCATGAATATCAGCAGAAAAGGAAGAGAGCAGAGATTGATACATACTTAGGTCAGACGTGTCTTTTGATTTGCGCCATTTTCTCTCTATTGCCCTGAGTTTGGTCCGGTGTTCACGAAGAACCTCAGATAACCAGGGGTTAGAGGGAGTAGCGTGTGCTGGCCTGGAGGAGAGAGGGCAGATATTGTCTAAAGAAGAAGTTAAAGTGTAGCATAAAGTATCTGTTGCGGTATTCACATCTAGAGATGAGAATTGTGAGGGTGAGGGAAGAGAAGATGACACAGCAGAGGAAAGATGGGAAGGAGAAAGTGAGCGCAGGTTACGTCTGAAAGTAACTGGTAGGGGGGTTGGTGGAGCATGGGTAGTGAGCTGTAGATTGAAAGTTATGAGGAAATGATCTGAAACATGGAGAGGTTTCACCAAAATGTTGTCTGGGATGCAGTTGCGTGTGTATACCAGGTCCAGTTGGTTGCCTGATTTGTGAGTACCTGTGGTGAAGAGCTGTTTGAGATCGAATGAGGCTAGAAGAGAGATGAAGTCTGTTGCATACGCCTTTTCTAGATGAATGTTGAAATCACCAAAGACTACGAGTGGGGTGCCATCCTCAGGGAAGGAGGACAGCAGCACATCCAGCTCCTCAACAAAGCTTCCCAATTGACCTGGGGGGCGATAAATAACTACAATATGGATCCTAATGGGAGTTGTAAGTGTAATTGCATGATATTCAAACGAGTTGTTATTGCATAGAGAAGAGAGAGTTGAGTATATCCAGTTGAGTATATCCAGTAGAGCACTTGGTAAAGAACGTTTTATCATGTCATAATAAAGATTTAACGATCCAAAGCTGCTCATTTGTTTTTGAAAGACTGAAGTATTGGAGTGAACAGACAGTGTTCAATGTTCCCCTGCTGCTCTTTCCATGATAAGAAGCACTAAACACTCTTGTCTGTGAGTTTAAAGGGGTCATGACATGGTTTTGTTTTTTGTTTTATTATGTTCCCTTAGGTGCAATTATAGTATTACTATAGTTTTTTGGACAAAAACCTTTTACAATTGAGTGATTTATGACCTTTTCCCACCCTGTTTCCCATCCTCTGATTCAAACAGTCTGTTTTGGGGGTGTTTCCCCTTTAAGAGTTCAGTGTTAACATAAATTATTAATGCCCCCTAAAAAGAACATGTGCGGATTCTGCGGAACTGTTTACATTAGTAGCGATTGCTGCGTGCGAGGCGATGGCTCTTGCAATGATACAATCCTATATGTTTGAGCCGGAATCAGATGAGGAATCAGAAGAAAATCCACATGGAAAGTGTGAAACTATTTTGAATTAATATGTCATTTGTAACCTGAGACACTTCAAAACGGGTTATTGTTGCGTAATCATCCTATAATTTGCTAACAGTTGAACATTATTTGTCTGAGTGGGTCGTCATTTTGACATCCTACATCTTTTAATACGGGGCCTGCCCTGAACATGACGGACTCTGAAAACAATATGCAAGTAAACTAAGTAAAAACACTGTGATTATTCATAATGAATGAAACTGCAATTAACGTTTTAAAAAGTAGATGAAATACATTACTTACAGTCAGTGGTGTAGTCTAGTTTTTTGTAGTGAGTATACTGTGATATAACAGCCCCAAAAGTTTGTGAGTGTGTATATGATACGAATGAATGACGATAGTTTTATCAAATGAAATGGTAAAATTCTTGTGAAGTGACTCTCATAAAAGCTCTGCAATGAAGTTCAAATGTGTGCATGTCCTCCTCATAGACGCTGAAAACAACACGAGTGTCACGCGCGCGTCAGTGTGTATATAGAGCACACATTGAGTGCTTATTCACAGAAACACGCAGAACATTCAGAGTTTATTTCAATAACAGTCTTTTTGAGCTTTAATATTCATAGACACTTAGGTCATATCGAGATTTGATTCACTGTATCATTAATTTTGATTTATTCATTCAAAAATGGCCAAATTGCGTGACGTTCCGCTTTACAGTAGGCTAAGTTACATTTGTTGCTGGATTCGCGATTCGATCCGTGTCGCTGCGCAAACACAGACGTCACGGCGGGGTGAATTTATGAATGAAAGTTCTTTCACAAAACGATGTTGTTACGAATCCTCACGCTTTTTAAAGTGGGTATACGGAGATCTTTGACATTTCCTAGTGGGTATATGGAAATCCTTGACATTTTCTAGTGGGTATACGGCGTATACCTGCGTATCACGTAGACTACACCACTGCTTACAGTGTGCGGCATCGTTGTTGGGCCTAGAATAGTCGGCGCGGCCTGATCTGAAAAGTTTTCTGGCAAAGCCAGCATCATACTGCGATTTGTTCTCAAAACAGTCATCCTTGAAATGAAGAGAACACACGCTTAAATTAACACTGCCGTGACTGGGACGTCCGCAAAAAATAAACTGCATCCATTTTTCCCTGACTTCTGTATCTTTCGGCAGCGTATTCAAACATGTTGTTTGTCCACAGCCAGGAACAGCACATCTGCGTGGCATCACAAACTTCTTGTAAACAGACCCACTCGCTGCACGTCGACTGAACACATGTGCACACAACGATGATGCGAAATGAGGCGTAGTTGTCTTGCGCTTGAGGCGGTCATATGCAAACGACTGGTATGTCACTTCGTACCATGGATCCCCAACGAGGTGTATTTAGAGCTTGATTAAATAAATTGTTTGTTTATAATGGGGAGGACGTATTAAGCTATGAAACTTGCAGGAAGTTTTAATGATACAAAGACCTCTTATATACCAAAAGATCAAGGCAAATTTGGTTTCTCATGTCATGACCTGTTGAACAGGACAACATGTGGAGCCTCAAATCAATGAGAATTTGTGTTTAGACTTTCATACTGTTGTTAGAAACAAATGTCTGTGCAGTAAGAGGAGTAATAAATGGTTGAGCACCAGTATATTCAAACAGAAAATGATTCAGAATTATAATGCTTTGTTTTAATGGTGTCATTAAAACACTTTCTGTTCCCACCCCATTCATGTTTCAGAGAGATGAACAATAAATAGTTTCCAATGCAAGTATAAATGGTGTTTCCTTCTTTAATATCAGCAGTGTTTGTACAACATCGCCAAGATGATTCAAAATACCCATTTGTATTGTACAGGCTTTGAGACATATTAATAGTGATCCTACACAAACATAATTTCAAGTTTTAAAAAATAAGTTTTAAGAGTCACACAACGCTGGCTTGTTTATGGTTCAGGCGCTGAGATATAGATCGTTAAATTAATCTTATGAATCCTGTTAATCAGTAGCCTGGCTAACGTCAGACCGAGTCTCATTGAGACGTCGGTCTGGGAACCACATGTTCATTTTCACGTATTTGAGGCGTGGTTTACGAATGCCCAGAGCCGTTTATTGGATGCTACGAATGTCTATCAAATGCGCCTGTACGTAGCTCATAGCCAATTGTTTCAATTATACCAGATGACGTATGTAGAGCGACAGAAATTAGACGAGGAAGAAGACGATGGGTCAGAGATTTAACTAAACTACTTAGAACAATATCTAAGGCTGCATCGAAAGGTAACTTCGCGTCTGCTGCCATGTTGGATCTATAGGTATAAACAAACTGCTTCGGTGTGTCGCATAGACGTTGTCATCGTCTTGCTGCTCCCTCCCGGTTCTGTGATTGGTCCCCTCGCTAAGGCGAAAATCTGGTCCATAGAATCCAGACTGCCTAGCAGCAGAGAATGTCTAATATGGGGAGAAGTTTCACTCTCAGTAAACTTCAGGGTTCTGAACTGGTTGCAGTTCCACTCTGGTTCCATATGAGGGCGCTCACAGGACGAGTGCTGAATGAATGGGGGCTATGGAGATATACCCCTAATTTTCTTTTATTTTCTATAATTTTTTGTCTAGTAATTTGAATGTTGTTTTCGAAAGGAGATGCAAAGAAATTACAGATTACTGGGTGTTAGATTTTTTAGAGTCACTTATTTGCTTTAAAAAGTCTTTTAAAATGTCAATGACGTCATACACATCGTACGACTAGAGAACTGCTTTACGGCAATCCTTAAGTCACTTTGGTGTTTCGCGATCTGCTCTTTCTTTTCTCTCGAGGCATCGACAACACAGCTGACAGGTAAATACACGTGCTAGAAGAGTTAAGTCCGCCTTAACATTCTGGTCCCGCTTCGGATGCCACGATGCCATCAGGCGGAATGTCTGGTCGTAATCAGTCCTTCACTGACCAATCAGCATCCATTAGCAGAATGCTAGCGTGTTATGGGCAACAACAACTCAACCTGTAAGAAATCAAAAGGACATAAGTACTCGTTCATTCAACTTTCGACCTATAACCCATGTTGAACCTACATTCAAATCTGAGATTTCTCAACGGCAATCGGGTGAAAGAGACAAAGTTAGCCGTCTAGCCCCATAGACTCCCATTCATTTTGCACTCGGACGATCGCCCCCCAGTTGAACTCTGGTGGAACTACAACAAAAATTCGGTACAATAGGGCTTAATAGGGAGTGGCCAGGCTTTCCGTAGACGGGCTTTGCTAGCAGCATGAATAAAATCGCGCTGCGCGGAAGGCAGCATGGGGAAACCCAGGCTAGTTAATCAGTGGTTCCCAGCACTGTTCCTGGAGCCCCTCAATGCTGCACACAGGGGCGTAGCCATCATTTCAAAAGTGAGGGGGACAGAATGTCAAGTGTAATACCATTGTTTTTTTCAGACTTTTGTTGACAGGTTATTTGGCTTAATATGCTATTGATTTTTAAAGCAAAAAAAAAAAAAAAAAACAGAAAGAAAGAAATGCAGATGTTCAGTACTTTATATTTGACACGCAGGTTTTTTTCCTGGCTTAAAACAAGGCGGAGGTGGTAAAATCCTGATCATGTATTTTAATTAGATAATAACATTTTTATTTGTTTCATTAAGCCTACTGTGTTTCCCACAGTATTTTTGTAGGTGGATCTCGGTACTTCTAGGGGGGTCCGGGGGCATGCCCACCCGTAAGAAAATTTTGTACATTTTAAAGATAAATTCATTAATCTGGTGCACTTTGAGTCCCCCGAATCCACTGTTAAAAATAAATAATCCACCCGTCAACCGCCTAAACATATGATATTCTCTGATTTAGATATCTGATCATGGCATTACAATTATTCAAATTATAAGTGTTACTGTTAAGCATGATAATATGGTTAAATATCAAACTGAAGTAGGCTGATTTAAAAATAACATTTACTTAAAATAAAAGTTCTTCTTTTGGCAAAATAACATTTCCTTAATAGCCTATGGTCTGTCTTACTAAAACTAAAACTTTCCAATTGAAAACCTTCAAACGTCAAGCTTTTAAAAATACTTCAAACTTTCTAGTTAGGCTTTTTCAAGAGAACTTAAAGTTTGTCTACAAACTTTTTTATCTAATTGTAAAGTGTTACCGAATTAGGGTAAACATCATAGTCTACACATGTTATTGCCTGATTCAAGCAGATCGTGGCTGTTAATGCATGAACATACAAATTCAGCATTAACAATCACCATGTTTATTCTAATTTGAAGGGCTTTGATAACATATCTGTGAAAATAAAACGAAAAAAAAAAGATTGAAAATAGTGCACGTTTGTGCGGGTATAGTGAATATTTTCAATTTACAACAAAACTTGTTAATTATTCAACAAGAGAAATAGGCAGAGTTATTCATCATTGTGCAACACAATTCGTATACCAGATGACAACTTACTTACAGTGCTTGACTTTTTCGTGAAAAAGGAATGAAGAGTTTTTTTGCCGTTTTGAACTCTATGAAACTGATGGATTCGGCGCGGGTGCGAGCATGGGCGTGTCGTAAGCTAATGCACGAGTGACTGATTACCATGGAAGCGTGAAAGTCACGTATGTAGATAGACCTTGACTATTTGGATTTTAAATCTCGATGTATGGCGGGTGGATTGTGCCGTTTCTAAGACTACCCAGAAGAAGGAGAAAGAGCAGTCTACCCTTCCGTCACCGTCAGTCCGTGTCTATTTTTGAATGGGATTGATAGAGACGGCAGACGACAGACTGGCGGCGACGTCACAGTAGAACGTATACCTGACGGCGACGTGGCGACGGCATATGAGAAATGCATACCTGATATGGCGTTCCGATATGAGGTGTGATTCGTGCATTTACTTTGCAAACTAAGCAATCACCGTGTCGATCGTCACCTACCTTGCCGTGACCAATGACGTGTGATAACATACGCGTGGATAAACGCCTGGATAACGTACGCGTGGATAAACGCCTGATTTAATACTTAGGCTAATTTCTATTATCTTTACCAGGGCTCGACATTAAACCTTTTCATGTGCTTAGTAAGTAAATCTGTCATTCACTTGTCCGTGTAAAAAAGTTGATTTGTCCGGATTTTTGTTTTGTTTTTTGTGTGTGTTAATTTATTCTGAAGCAATATTCTCATCAGTGTTCAATCAGCTTTGATATTTAAAATCGGCATATTGTAATATCTGCATCTTTAAAGGGCATCCTCCTCCCTAATCTTAATAAATGTATGCTTCATCTTTCATTTTAAATCCCTAAATTTGATCAATAAATTCAATTATTTAGAATAGTAAGACATATCTGTTATCTTAGGTAGAGCTGATCAAATTAAATCATTTACACTGAGAAATTACAATTGCATAAAATAATGTTATGAAATTGATTTAAACATACAATTAAGAAACGTTGGAAAGAATGATACTACTTTTAAACATAACACTAAACCGCCAGTAGGTGGTGGCAGGCGACCGTCTTAATGAGTGAGTCATTGATTCATTCATTCAAACGATTCGTTCAAACGGCTGATTCATTCAAGAATGAGACAGATGTTTATGAATGGGTCATTGAATTTTGACTCAACCGATTCGTTCAAAATGCTGAATCGTTCAGTAATGAAAACAGGCCGAGTGTTCCTGTGAGATGCGCCGTGGTTCTGCTGTGATTTTTGTTTGGAACTATTTTCGCTGCTGAAAGTGAAACAGAACAAAAAAAGCCAACATATATTGGCTGTTTTTGTTCTGTTTCACTTTCAGCAGTGACAATATTGCAATATTGCATCTAAAATGTAAGTGACTTAATTTTAACTGTATATTGAACTGTTGTAACTTGTAGGAAATCAATGTCACATTTTCAATCGTGATAGTATTCAGGAAAAATAATTGAGGTTCCTTAACATATGTTAAACATATAAAAACTCCACATTTTGATTTTTATATTCAGTTTGTCGTTAAAAAGACAGTTTAACTTGTTCTCAAGATATAGGCATTTTGTTGAGGAATGACCAGAGCAGGCAAATAAAAACAAGATAAATAAATAAGCAAATGAACAAATCATTTGGACAATTCAACTCTTCACAATTTATTTTATTTATTTATTTTTTTGCCATGAAGGTCTGTGGATTATAAATATGCCAAATTATGTGCGAATTTCAGGAACATGATGACTTCATAAAGATTTGGTTTTACTGAGAACAATAACTGACAAACACTAAAACGAAATATAACCTTGTCGATGCTTAGGCTACTGCAAGGATTCAAAAGAAACAATTTTGATTATATTATGCATTCCCATGGAGTTATTAGCAAAATACAAGGTGACTTATTACTGCGCCACCTTGTGGCTGTTCACCAAATTCAGTACACTTACAAAATGATTAACTGCTGGCTGCAAAATAAAAAATAGAAAGAAGTGGGGGAAAATGTAAAAGAAAATCAAATACGACTTGGTTCAATGATTCAGGGGAACAATTATTTTGTTTCTATCCCTTGTTTTTCAAGGGTTATTAACATACAAATACTTGAGAGACAGTGCAAAATCTTACACAAATATTGTACACTTACACTACACTTATAGTAGGCCTACTTTACACTAAGGGTTACTTGATGTAAGATGAGAGAAGTACATATTGTACATACAGTAAACTATCACATTGCACTCCCTTCATGATTGTCATATTTATTTGCAGAGATTTTTAGGGACTGTATTTTACCATATAAAAAAGGCTGTTTCCCAACCCTGTTCCTGGAGGCACACCACACACAACACATTTTCCAACTTTCCATCATAATCACATCTCAATCAACTCATCAGCTCTTCAGTGGATACAGCAGTCACAGGAGGGAGACTTCATCAACAATGTGCAGTGCTGTTGTGTTCAGGGTTAGGAAACACTGGACTATGTCTAAGTGAGCTTCAGAAAGAGTTTGGTGACAAGACCAAGAAAATGTTTCTTATTTTTAGAAGAGGTGAAAAATTATACATTCACAGTACATTCAAACACAGTGTTGTACATTACCCTGCATATTTATCCCCAGACTATATGCTTGTTGGGCCGGTGCAGAACAGGAGTCCTGAAGTCTCCCCAGCACCACACACTGCACATGTCTCTTCTGTATAAAGCCCCTGTTAATGACCTGATCTGAATCAGATGCTTTTGATTGAGGAGACAATGCAGAATAAACAGAACAGACAAAGAAACCCACAAAACATTATACCTATACATTAACCATCTCCTTATAGTGAACGGACTCCATGCTTATGGCTATTGTCTGGTATATTTGCTTCTTATTTATTAAAGGCAATTGGTTGATGAAAAATTGATTAAAATTAAGATACAATTTATACAAAACGAAATTCACTTTAAAGAAAGGCTTTCTACAAAACAAAACTTAATGAAGTGGTCAAAATCATCTCTGTTGACCCACGTCTCTCGATATATTGGCTACTTTTCATAATCACAGATGGAAAAAAATAACATTATAACAAATATGAAACTAAATGCGTTTATTTAATGGCTACAACACATATAGTAGGCTTACAGACTCTTTATTTGTAGAAAAGGCTGCACATTCATTTAATTCTGAAGTTTGCACACATAAGTTGAAAGGCATTCGTTTGTAAATCATATCTGCAACATTTATCAAGTACACGGATAATTGTGCATGCATTTATTAATCATTATGATACTAAAATCATAATAAAGTAGGCTACACTGTATACAAAAAAATCAGATTAGCCCAGAATATGAACGCAACGCGTTTAATTACACGTTATTAAGCATTTTTCTCCCATAGAAAATCATTACAAGAACGCTTAAAGTGGTTTAATGCAGATTAGACTGTCCCGTTATTACGTCAAATAACTATGTAGAAATAACAATTATGTTGAAATAATGACTCAATATCTCGAAATAGAAAGTTTTCTTTTTTCCCTGCACCATTTGTTTCAGGGCTGCATAGAACACAGCCTGAATATAGGCTAATTGATTCCAGAAATAATATTTGGCGGTGCTTTGGTCTTTATTGGGGGTGCTGAAGCACTGCTAGCCCGCCCTAGCGCCGCCCATGATGACCAATATTAAACACACACATAAATATATATAAATGAGATATATAATAGTGTTGTAAACCCCCAAAAACATGAAAACGTGTGTGTTATGATCATATCCCAAATTAAAAAGGTACAATACAGTGAGATGATAGAATTCAGCCTAACTATTAGGCTAATAGCCAGACGTTGATCCACACGTACGTTATCCAGACGTTGATCCACACGTTTATCCACACGTACGTTATTCAGACGTTTATCCACACGTACGTTATTCAGACGTTTATCCACACGTTTACCCACGCGTACGTTCTCTTACGAGAGTATCTCTCGTACTGCGTAATATCTTACGCTATGGGGAAAACCTCTTTTCCACGAGATATTGAAGCAAAAAATTATCCTTAATTTTGAATTAATGTAAAACGCTGTGCAGCAGCATGCAGATATAGGCAGGACGGCTCGCGCGCCTATTGGCTGCTCTGCGGCAAACAGCAGCAGCCTATCGAGAGAGGTGCTGCGTGACATAATCCTATGGGGGCATTTCGCGCCCATTTCATCACGTCCCGCCAGAAAAGGGCGCAATTTCGCCCTATAAATATAGCTCGATAAGGCTGGTACACTGATTTTCATCTCTTCAGCGAAGCATCAGGCATCGCTGGATCCGGAGTGAGAAGCCACGCCGTCTGAGAAAAAGCACACAGCGGGACGAGCCATTGAGTCTGAAGTCGCTGGCATCGCCGCCTTTAGCCGCCGTACCTGCTACGCTTTCCGGCGTTATATCCTTTTCAAACTGTGTGTGTGTGTGTTCGCCGCTGCGACACACATTTTTTCACTGTCTGTCTCTCTCTGCTAAAAGAGCTGCGTCTTTTTCAAGATGCAAAGATCCTGCGGCTCGTGCCGAGCCACACTCAGCGACGGGGACCGTCATGTTATCTGCGTTTCCTGCCTGGGTGAGGATCATGCGGCTCTCGCTCTCGTCGACGGCGGATGCCCTCACTGTGAGCTACTGCCTATGGTGACTCTGAGGACTCGCCTGGCATCCTTCTCAGAGCCTGCACTTCAGCCCGCTGTAGCGCCGCAAAAAGCGCCGTGCTCAATGCGCTCCCGAGCCTTCTCCTGCCCGCCAAAGCTCGCCGGTTCGCCCGCCAGCTTCGCTCGAGTCCCTCACCGACGGACAGCGGCCGCCGTCTGCCGCCGCTTCCTCCATTGAGGTCGACGAAATAGCCCCGAGCCTTCTCCAGCCCGTGATAGCTCGCCGGTTCGCCCGCCAGCTTCACCAGCTTCACTCGAGTCGCTCGCTGACGGACAACGGCCGCCGCGTGCTGCCGCTTCCGCCATTAATGACGACGAGATAGCTGCATCTGTAGAGAAGGCCAGCTTCAAAACCGCGGCTAGCTTTCTTTACGTTATAAGAAAGCTACCCCGCCCCCCGTGGGCATGCGTCACCGGCGAAATGAGGAAAGAGTGTGTTTTTAGTCCCGCCGAGGCCGGGCCAATCTCCTTTTCTCAAACATTTCTCAGCTCCTCTTGGTTTGAGCGGCTGAAAATGTCAATATTGCAGCAATGAGCCTGTTGTATTACACGCACGCCTGCAAACAAACGCCGACGCACACAAAACTGTGATGACGCTCTTTATCCGCTCGGGCTATTTTAAGCTTTTGTCATTTCCCCCTGTGGCTCAGTGGCGAAACCCAAAGCCTTCGCACGGGAGACCCGTGTTCGAGCCCAGCTCTGGCAGCGGATAAAAATTTAGTCTCGCCGCAGCCAGACTTACACCCAAACTTTTCACTCGTTCAGTTCCAAGAAAATGCGACTGTTCCAGTGTATTTTGCAGTAAACAAGCCGGTAACATGGCCCGCTTGTCTGCACACAAATGCCGTTTCCACGGCGACCCAGAAAAATCATGTAAGCAGTGTATTTTCTGGTATTCCGGCCACAGCCGATGGTGTTATGAGTGTATTAAAAATGCCACAGCCCAGTGTTCATTTCTACACACAAACACAGCCCGCCAAAGTGCAGGGCTCGCACAAATGAGTTCGACTCATGTCAATTGTGCATTAATTATAGTGAATGTGCCCACAACCCAGTGCCCACAAACACTACACACTGCATGTGCCACGTTTTCTGTAAAAGAAACCAACACACATACAGTCAGCTAAGGCCCACGGTGTTTAAGTCTCGCCGCGGCCAGACTCTACCGAAACTTCTTGCTCGTTCAGTTCCAAACAATGTGACTGTTCCAGTGTATTTTGCAGTAAACAAGCTAGTACCACAGCCCGCTTGCCTGCACACAAACGCCAGCTTTAAGGCAACCCAGATAAATCCCAAAAAGAGTGTATTTTCTGGAATTCCAGGCCACGGCCGATGGTGTTATGAGTGTTGTAAGAATGCCCACGTCTCAGTGCCCATTCCCACACGCAGACACAGCCCGCCACAATACAGGGCTAGCAACAAAAAAAAAAAAATCGACTGCAATAAATGTAGTGTACGTGCCCACAACACAGTGCCCACAAACACTATATGAAGCATGTCCCACGGTTTCTGTAAAAACGAAACCAACACATTTTCAGTTGGCGCGAGCCGACAGTGTTCTCAGTGCAGCGAGTGTGCCCGCTATCCCGCGCCCACATTCCCTCACAGACATGCCGAACCCCACGGGGCTCGCCCCGCTCGCCTTCTCTCCACATCCCGTCAGAGAGAAGCCTAGCGTGGTCAGGCTGCCCGCTGTGATCAGCGCACCCCCCGCCTCGCACACTATAAACACAGTGTCTATTTCTCAGCACACCGGAGCTCTCCGGCCGCCGCTATATCACGGCCAGAGCCCAGATTTCATTCTACCTCTAGCTTTTCATGCAGATGCGTGGGCAAAGCTTCCCGGGGTATCAGAATGGGTGCTGAACACTATAAAAAGAGGCTATTCGCTGCAGTTCGCTCGATACCCCCGCCGTTGCGCGGCGCGAGTCGAAACGACGGTAAAAAATGAAGTATCTCACCTACTTCGAGCCGAGATAGGGAAACTACTGAGCAAAGGGGCTATAGAACCTTTATCTCAGAGCGAAGGGGGTCTATCCAGCAGGTATTTTCTGGTACCGAAAAAAGACGTGGGTCTCAGACCCATTCTAGATCTGCGACGGCTGACGAAGCGTCAGTTCAGAATGATTACAACCAGGAAAATCCTCGCGCAAGTGCGCCAAGGAGACTGGTTCATGTCGATAGATCTAAAGGACGCTTATTTTCAAATACAAATAGCGTTACGTCGCAAGCAATTCTTGAGATTCGCCTTCGAAGGCCAGGCATACCAATACAAAGTCCTGCCGTTCGGCCTGTCCCTGGCACCCCGTACTTTTACGAAGTGCATGGACGCGGCTCTCGCTCCCCTGAGACTTCAGGGCATGCGAATTTTGAACTACTTGGACGATTGGCTGATTCTAGCTCGATCACAATCAGAGCTCATAGAACACAGGGCCACATTACTCGAACGTCTCGAGAATCTGGGTCTCACAGTCAATTGGGCGAAGAGCTCGCTGTCTCCCAGCCAGAAAATATCTTTTCGGGGAACAGTGCTGAACTCGCTATCTATGACAGCGCATCTGTCGCCAGAGCGCGCACAGGACACTCAGCGCGCCGCGAAATCTTTTCGCCGCGGCTCAACTGTCCAGCTCAAAAGGTTTTAGAAAATGCTGGGTCTCATGGCCTCAGCAGCTTCAGTGCTCCAGTTGGGGCTGCTTCGCATGCGCCCACTGCAGCTATGGCTGAAAGCGCGGGTTCCGCCCAGGGCATGGACCGCTGGTCGGTTTCGCCTCCGGGTCGGTCTGAAATGCGTCTCAGCTTTGGAGCCTTGGAAGAAAACCGACTGGTACCAGTCAGGTGTGAGTCTGGGGACTCCCTCGAGCGTGAAGGTGGTGTCCACGGACGCCTCCACCTCGGGATGGGGAGCGCTGCTCGAGGGCAGACCGTTCTTTGGCCAGTGGTCAGAACGGGAAAAGCTCCTACATATAAACTGTCTGGAAATGATGGCAGTCGACAACGCGCTGCGGAGCTTCTGTCCCCAGATAAGGGGTCACCACGTCTTGGTCCGGTCGGACAACATGTCAGTGGTGGCGTACATAAACCGTCAGGGCGGCATCAAGTCCCGAAACCTTTACAGGCTGACGGAGTGCCTCCTGGTCTGGGCTCAGCACAACCTGCTTTCACTGAGAGCAGCGCACGTGCCTGGTCACCTGAATCTGGGACCAGACAGGCTGTCCAGAGACAATGTCCCAGCAGGGGAATGGTTGCTGCACCCGCAGACGATCCAACTGCTGGAGACATTCGGCAGAGCGCAGGTGGACCTGTTCGCGTCCAACGAGAACGCTCACTGTCCGAAATATTTCTCCAATAGCAAGGACGCGCTGGCCTACGTTTGGCCCCGCTGTCCCCTCTATGCTTCCCCCCCCATCTCGCTCCTGCCTCAAGTGCTGGAACCGATCAGGGAAAATGGATGCCCAGTGCTGCTTGTGGCTCCGCTCTGGACAAACCAGGCTTGGTTTCCAGTCCTGATGCAGCTGACCAGCACTGCCCCGTGGCCAATACCATTGAGGAGAGACCTCCTCTCCCAGGCCAAGGGCTCGATTTGGCATCCTCGCCCCCAGCTATGGTCCCTGCACGCATGGGCCATCAACGGGTACCCGCTATCCTCCCGGAGGGAGTGCTAAACACGATCACGCAGGCAAGGGCCCCGTCTACAAGACGGCTCTACTCCTAGAAATGGTCTGTGTTCTCTGCCTGGTGTCAAGCTCAGGGCTTTTCACCCGTAGACTGCGGGGTCACAGAGGTGCTTTCTTTCCTTCAAGAGCTGCTGGATAAGGGCAGAACCCGATCCACGTTTAAAGTGTACGTGGCGGCTATAGCAGTGTTTACAAAACCTGTGTCTGGCCAGTCACTGGGGAAGAACGACCTAGTCGTGCGATTCCTCAAGGGAGCTCGGAGGTTGAACCCTCCTAGACCTCCTTCAGTCCCGGTGTGGGACCTTTCTATGGTTTTGGAAGCCATGAAAGGTGCCCCGTTCGAGCCAATCCATTTGTCAGACATGAAGCATCTGTCTTTCAAAATGGTGTTTCTTTTGGCTCTCGCTTCAGTGAAGCGCATAGGGGACTTACAAGCGCTTTCAGTAAGCGCATCATGTATGGAGTTTGGGCCTAATGACTCAAAAGTCATACTCAAACCGAGGCACGGGTACGTGCCCAAATCCCTCAACACACCGTTCAGAGCCCAGGTGATTTCCCTGTGTGCTCTCTCGGTTCAAGATGAGGAGGAGGATGCGAGTCTCCTTTGCCCTGTCAGGGCACTGAGATCTTATGTGTCCCGCTCGTCTGCCTTCAGGCAGACCGAGCAGCTCTTCGTTTTGTTTGGCGGACGTTCCAAGGGACTGGCCGCATCAAAACAGAGCCTATCCAGATGGATAGTCGATGCCATAGCACTGGCTTACACTTCTAAGGGCCTGCAGTGTCCTTTGGGTGTCAGAGCGCACTCCACGAGAGGCGTGGCCTCGTCGTGGGCATGGTATAGTGGCGTTACCTTGCAAGATATCTGTACGGCTGCGGGCTGGGCCTCGCCGTCTACGTTTATAAGGTTTTATAACCTAGTGGTTCCCGACTTACAAGCCAAGCTTCTGTCGGTATAGAATTCAGTGTTATCTGCCCCGCTGTGCCGGCCCAGATGCTGAGTTTTGCTTGTGCATCGCTCACTGAGCGATAACACGGCTCGATGGGTGTTGAATAACCCGTAATCTTAACCAGTTCAGGCTGAACACGTTCACCCTGTCTGTGTGAAACACTATTAACATAACTAGCCCCTATAGGATGCTATTTCATGGGGAATGATGCTTGCAGCCTCTCTTCTCCGACTCTCTGTGAGTCTATGGTGATTATGCACTACATGAGCCCCGGGCTACTGCCCTTGGGACTTTGGTGTCGGATCCCAGTACGCACGGCGTTTTGCATTGTGTTCCCCATAGCGTAAGATATTACGCAGTACGAGAGATACTCTCGTAAGAGAACGTACTCGGTTACTAATGTAACCTCGGTTCTCTCTAGAGAGGGAACGAGTACTGCGTATCTTGCCGTGCATACACAGCTCTGGTTCGCTTCGGCGATGAAAACCAGTGTACCAGCCTTATCGAGCTATATTTATAGGGCGAAATTGCGCCCTTTTCTGGCGGGACGTGATGAAATGGGCGCGAAATGCCCCCATAGGATTATGTCACGCAGCACCTCTCTCGATAGGCTGCTGCTGTTTGCCGCAGAGCAGCCAATAGGCGCGCGAGCCGTCCTGCCTATATCTGCATGCTGCTGCACAGCGTTTTACATTAATTCAAAATTAAGGATAATTTTTTGCTTCAATATCTCGTGGAAAAGAGGTTTTCCCCATAGCGTAAGATATTACGCAGTACTCGTTCCCTCTCTAGAGAGAACCGAGGTTACATTAGTAACCGAGTACGTTATTCAGACGCAAATTTAAAACAATCCTTTCTCAGCTCCGTCGCCGCCACGCCGCCGCGCACTTTGACCGCAGCTCAAACACGTGACCGTGACGTGTGACGTCTCAAATCTTACGTCTGACGCCTGAATACTATGGGATTTTGGCCAGACGGCTCGCGAGCGTATACACGTTAGTTCACCTCTCAGTTTGCTTAGCGATCGCCAAAAAGTGCACAAATCACACCTCATATTCCGATCGGCTCCTTAATATGACTTTGCAACATGCACTCGTTACAATGAACGTGACGTCTGCGTCTGCCGAACGTGACGTCTGCGTCTGCCGAACGTCTCGTCTGCGTCTGCCACATATGGAAAGCCTTTAGGGCCCAAAACACGCGAATTTTAACGCGTATTTCACGTGTAAAATACGCGTAAAATACACGTGAAATACGCGTTGATTATGTCACGCGTATTTCACGTGTATTTTACACGTAAAATACGCGTGAAAGTATGAACGGGTCGGTGTCATTGGCTGCTGAGGACTTGGGTCTAACCATTTCTGTGAGCTTAGAGGGGTGTACCTTTCATAGACTAGGCTACCACCAGTTTACATTTTATAGATCAGCTTATTCAGGTTTTTTGTATAACCTATATGAATAATATATTTAAATAGCAGTTTTATGACTATTTAGATAAAATAAAATTAACTTGTTTTTCTCCACTCATGCCTTTTTGTAAATAAACACATTAGTGGACATTATAGCTTTAACATCAAAGCATTAACGTGTGTGGGGAAATCAGTTACAGTGGAGGTAACCAATGCAGGTTTATGATCACTGCAGGTTTAAGATACAGACCACTGTAATCAATATCTGTCTTTGGAAAACAACGTGAGCTTTTGTTGTGCTTATATTTACAGCTATAGCAAGCAGGGGACGCTTATTCAAACCTTTTTGTTTTGAAATTGGGCACTCAGACAAACTGTAATTAGGTATACAGGTGATATTATCAATTTAAATTAATTTAATGACTTAAAGTATTTACATATGTTATTTAAGGCTTTCAGGATTAGAATGAGAGCTTGTGCTCAGGTCAGGACAGGTATAAGAACTTGATTTGGCTTTCCTGACAGCAGAAGTATTTTACAGGTCACCTTGGTAATTGGTATTAAAGCAATTTATCTGTAAAAATTATTAGACACTTTGGTAAAACACCATATAACATTTAAGTAAACATATAAACATAAAAATCAGTGACGTAACTTTGTTTGAAAAAGTGGGTGGAACAGGTGGGGTGGGGGTTGCTAATAAAATGCTAAATCAGATTTATGTAGGCTACAATAACATTACGACGTCCAGCAATCGATTTAAATAGTAGGCTACATGGGGTTTAATTTGTCGTTTAATGAGATGAAGTATAATGTAATGTATGTTGTCAGTGCCGTGTTGTCTCTAATATTTAATGTTAAAATATTTACTCTGCATTTTCTGTTTCTATAGAAAACCACACACTAATACACCCACAACTAAGTACAACCATTCAATCCTTGTTAATAACTGAGTTGTTGTGGTGACAAATAAACAGGTTACTCTCAAATTTCCAACATATTTTCACCAAGTCTCTTACCGGACACCATGTGGCATATTTCAGACCTAACCAGCAGTTTACTGAAATGAGACTGTGCTATAAAGCCAACTCGTTTTTTTTTTTCAGTTCCCCACTTACTTTACCTTCCTCAAGTACTGACAGAACACATCCAAGCTTGTGATCATAAATTCATACAAATCATCTGCATGCTATAAGGTACAGTGGGTCAGTTTGTTAACATATGCATTACTATTTTAAATCAGAATTGATTTCACTGAAAATGTATTACATTTAGAAAAAATGAAATGAAGCTGAACTCTGCAGGGCAGAGGGCATTGACCCTTGAGGACCGTGTTTGCCCATTGCATTCGGAGCATTCCAAGTGAACCCTGCTGATGTAAAAAAAAAGGGGGTTTAATTGTAAAGGGTGTAAAGGGTTAAAAAAAGGGGTTTAATTGTAAAAAGTGTAAAGGGTTAAATTAGCAATTTAAAAGGGTAGTCATTGCAGTGTCATCTGTCAATCTATCTTTGTTATCATGGGCGTCAGTTTGGTTTGAAATGTGCTGGGGACAGAGACGCATTCGGAAGTGCATTTTCAGAAGTGCTGAGTACAATGACGTATTAATTTTGTTTTCTCTCTTTCGCGCACGTTATGTTTTCAAAGACGATGTCCTGTAGCTCAGGCACGGCCCCACTTTTCAACAGGCCCACCCAAAACTTTCACACACACACAAAAAAAAACCTTTTACTATATTCTAATTTTGTCAATAATTATAAAAAAAAATTGCCAAAAGCTCATAATTTGTGCTCAAGCGCACGACCGCACGCATAAAGCTTGCCACAAAGAACCGGTAAAAGTAATGATTATAAATGCATCTAAATGTGTCTCAATACGCTGTGAATGTGAATGTGCATTATACGCCGAGTTTCGGTTAATTTATGAGACGAACTCCAATTCACTCGCCGGCGCCTCCATGTCGTGATTCTGCTATATTTACTTCTTATTTATTAAATAAATACAGACAATTGGTTCATGAAACATTGATTAAAATTAAGATATAATTAATACAAAACGAAAATGAATGTAAAGAAAGGCAGCTGTTCTGTTTGAGGTCTCTGTGAAAGTTTTAAAGAAGTCTTTTAGTGCCGCTTTCAGAACGCTCACGTCCGTAAACGAGAACTGACATGTTGTTTTTCCCTCATAAATGCGAACAGAAAAATCAATAAAAAATGTATTATAGTGTTTTTTTTGCTGGGTCAGACAATGATTGCCAAATTTCTCTCTCATATTGCTCCTCATAACCACTGAAAACGGTCCAAAAAATCGAATCAAAAGTCAAATTAATATGGACGGAAGTTAAAAGTGGTGGGTACAAAATGACTCATGACGAAATCTGGTGGTACGAAATCACCGCATCCCCGGAATCGACGCCTATGTCTGTTAGCTTTATTTTATTAAAGCCTTCTATGATAAAGTTGATAAATGTCCATGTAATGACACTGTGAATGTGCCCCTGCTGTGTGAGGTCCACTTTGATATATGGCTGCATACATGACCGCACACAGTACACTGAAAATAAATAAATAAACTGGGTCCCACTTTATATTAAGTGTGTCCTTAACTATTATGCTCTAACATTTAAATAATTAGATACAACAATACAATGCACTTATTGTGTACCTAAAGGCTACATGTTTTTACATTGTACTTGTATTTTAAAAGTTCAAGTTTTATCAACTTCGTCTGCTGTCTAAAGTCAAATTTTTCCTTAATCATCAAACTCTAGAGATGGCAGTTCATGCTTTTATCACCTCATCTTTATTTTCAAAAAGGCATGAGTGGAGAAAAACAAGTTAATTTTATTTTTATCTAAATTGTCATAAAACTGCTATTTAAATATATTATTCATTTGTTATACAAAAAACCTGAATAAGCTGATCTATAGAATGTAAACTGCCGGTAGCCTTGTCTATGAAAGTTACACCCCTCTAAGCTCACAGAAATGGTTAGACCCAAGTCTTCAGCAGCCAATGACACCGACCCGTTCATACTGATTTTTAACGCGTATTTCACGCGTATTTTACTTGTGAAATACGCGTGAAATACGCGTTAAAATTCGCGTGTTTTTGGCCCTAAAGGCTTTCCATACACGGCAAGGTGATTGCTTAGTTTGCAAAGTAAATGCACAAATCACACCTCATAGATCGGAACGCCATAGCCTGATACACACGTCGTCCCTCTACGTCGGATTATAAGACGCCTGATACACACGTCGTCCCCATTTATGTCGCCTTTAAAACATTTCAAAGTTTGCATTAGTAGATGTACTTGTTATAGGCTATGCTTTTACAGTAATTAGTTAACTTATTTCCCAAAAAGGGCCACTGGTGCTAATAACTATACGACAATACTGCTATTTTAATCCAATAGCAGTTGGAATAAAAGTCTTACCAAATATAAGACAACTTTTATTCCAACTGCTATTGGTATTTTAAATGTGATCTTAAGATCAATCTTATATTTTTCTTAAGAATTGTGTAGGTTTTGATGTAGTAGGTTTTAAAACTGATGTTATGATTTTGTATTGTTTGTGGAGCCTTTGTCTAAAGACATTTTTTTTACCCCTGTGGCAATAGACAATAAATTTGTTGAATGTTGTTTTTGAATTGAATCGTTGTCTCCTGTGATCCCTTCATCTGATATCAGCATATGTGTCCTTTGCTGACTGTGCGTTTCATTCCATGACTAAATAAAATTGCATCTGAAAGTTGATTGATTTCTGAAATTTTTTTCATAATTTAATTTAATTTCTAGTGATATATTAGTATTGTAGCAATTAAATATTTGCTTAGTTATCACCTAAACTCTCTCTATTTTGCATGTTTTATTTATTTCCATATATTTATGATCAATATATTATATGGTTTAAATATACTGAAAAATATATGAAATAATATATTACATTAATATATTGTGTTATATACTACAATATAATGAATAATACATAAGGCATTGTCACTTTTTATATATTGAAAAATATTTACACTGTAAATGTCACGGTATTTGGATCCAGTGTCTCTCTCTAGTCTCGTGCTTTGTTGTTTACATGTGTGTGAGTGTGTGAGTGGGTGTGTCCGGATCGTCACAGTCAATCAGCATCCAGCTGCGATCACTCACCAGTACCAGCTGCCACTCATCTAACTTCCTATAAATACTTACCACTTTCTCATTCCCATTGTCAGATCGTTGTATGAAGTCTTCGTGTTACCTGTTCCTGTTCCCGTGCTTCGTGTCTCGTCTCGAGTTCCTGTGTTCCGGTTTTCTTCGTGTTGGATTCGTTTCGTGTCTGGATTCGTCGTCACCCTTCAGAGCACCCTGCACTTCATCCATCTCACTGTGTCTGACCACCGAAGTCCCTGCGCCGCCGCCTGCATCACCTGGACATTGCATCATCATCACCTTCTTTAATTACACTCAATAAAGAGTTTACTTGCATCTTGTGTCCTCGTATCTAAACGTAACAGAACGATCTGACCAAGAATGGATACAGCAAGTACACCAACGCCGACCATGGAGGACTGTTTAAGTAACAGTATGGCTCGTCTGGACATCCAAGAGAAAAATTTTAACGATACGGGTCGCGCTGTTCAGGCGTTAGTGGCGCAGGTGTCCGAGCTCACCCGGCAGATCCAACAGCTACGAGCTCCCACTGCGCCGCCCACAACGGCCGTTCCTCCCACACCAGCGGAGAACCCATCCCAGTCGGAGCCACGCCTACCTACCCCAGAGCATTATTCAGGTGATCCTAAGTTTTGCAGAGCCTTTTTAACCCGGTGCTCCATGCATTTTTCCCTCCAGCCTCAGACTTTCCGGACTGAGCGTTCTAAGGTCGCCTTTGTACTAACCCTCCTGACTGGGAAAGCGGCATTATGGGGAACGGCCGTGTGGGAGAACGACGATCCATGCTGCACCTCGTTCCAGGAGCTCTCCGCTGAGATGAAAAGAGTTTTCGACCGGACGGCCGGCGGAAGAGAAGCCGCAAGAATGCTGGCTGAGTTACGTCAAGGAGAAAAATCTGTGTCGGACTTTTCAGTCGAGTTCCGGACCCTGGCAGCGGAGAGCAAATGGAACGAGGAGGCGCAGTGGGACATGTTCCTGCATGGGCTGGCTGACCAAAGAGAAATCTACGCTTTGGACCTGCCCCAGTCTATTAATGAACTCATCGCTTTAGCTCTCAGAGTTGACGCCCGACTGTCCCGAGTTGGTGGCCATGCCATGAGTAGACGCCCCCTGGCAGGAGCCGAGGGGGCACGAGTTGGAGGCGGGGACGCGGTCAGCCCCGTCAACGATCACGAGCCCATGCAGGTGGGTCGAGCTCGGCTTTCCCGGGAGGAGAGGGAAAGGCGGAGGTCCCAAGGCCTTTGCCTGTACTGTGGTGGAACCAGCTTACAGCTGTCCGGTAAAAGGGCAAGCCCGATAGTAAGTATGAGGCTACTATCCGGTGGAATCTCCGCCGAGAAGACCTCATCAACATCTACCCTCCTTCCGGTAAGACTGAGGTGGTCAACACTCACACACGACTGTCGAGCACTTTTGGACTCCGGAGCAGAAGGTAACTTCATGGATCACTCATTCGCACAGAAATTCAAGATTCCCCTCAAGACCCTCACATATCAGATTGCCGTACACGCACTTAATGGACAAACACTCCCCAATATCACGCTTGCCACAGAAGACATCACCCTCACCACATCTGGCAACCACACTGAGATCATCTCCTTCTATATCCTGAACACCCCCCTTGCACCCATTGTCCTCGGTCACCCTTGGCTCACTCTGCACAATCCAAAAGTGGACTGGCAACTCAAGTCTGTGTCTTCATGGAGTAATCAGTGTCATAAGTCTTGTCTAGTGTCTGCCTGTCCGTCTGTTTTTGTCCCTGTGTTGCAGGAGGAGGCAGTGGATCTATCTAACGTGCCTGCGGAGTATCTGGACCTGAAGGAGGTGTTCAGTAAGTCTCGAGCTGCTTCTCTCCCTCCGCATCGTCCCTATGACTATGCCATAGACTTATTACCAGGTACGGCTCCGCCCAAGGGCAAGTTATATTCGCTCTCTACACCTGAGAGGGAGGCTATGGAGAAATATATTTCTGATTCTCTAGCAGCAGGGTTCATCCGCCCTTCCTCTTCTCCGGCGGGGTTATTTTTTGTGGGGAAGAAGGACTGATCTCTACGACCTTGTATTGACTACCGCGGGTTGAACAACATCACGGTAAAGAATACTTATCCTTTGCCGCTGATGTCTTCAGCCTTCGAGAGGTTGCAGGGAGCGACCATCTTCACAAAATTGGATTTACGTAATGCTTATCATTTGGTCCGCATCAGGGAGGGGGATGAGTGGAAGACCGCGTTTAACACCCCCAGGGGACACTTTGAATATTTGGTTATGCCTTTCGGGCTGTCCAACAGTCCAGCGGTCTTCCAGGCACTCGTCAATGACGTGCTGCGAGATATGATAGATCAGTTCATTTATGTCTACCTGGACGACATACTGATTTTTTCCTCTTCTCTCCAGGAACACGTGCAGCACGTCCGACGAGTGCTTCAGAGGTTGCTAGAGAATGGGCTTTTTGTCAAGGCGGAGAAATGCGATTTTCATGCACAGTCTGTTCCATTTCTAGGATACATTGTGTCGGTTGAGGGAGTGCGCATGGATCCTGAGAAAATCAAGGCTGTGGTAGAGTGGCCAAGTCCTGAGTCTCGTAAGGCCCTACTGAGATTTCTGGGGTTCGCCAATTTCTACAGACGTTTTATTCGTAATTTCAGTCAACTAGCTGCACCTCTGACCGCCTTGACCTCCCCCAGAACGACGTTCAGGTGGTCAGACGCAGCCGGGGCTGCGTTTGCTAAACTGAAGGGTTGCTTCGTTTCAGCCCCCATTCTGACAACCCCTGATCCTTTACGTCAGTTCATGGTGGAGGTCGACGCGTCAGAGGTGGGGGTAGGAGCAGTGTTATCCCAGCGCTCTCTTTCAGACGACAAGATGCATCCTTGCGTGTTTTTGTCTCACCGTCTATCACCTGCCGAACGCAATTATGACATTGGGAACAGAGAGTTGTTGGCAGTCAAGTTAGCGTTGGAGGAGTGGCGTCACTGGTTAGAAGGGTCGGGGGTACCTTTTATCGTTTGGACCGACCACAAGAACATAGAATACATTCGAACTGCTAAAAGGTTGAACTCCAGGCAGGCTCGGTGGGCACTTTTTTTCGGTCGTTTTGATTTTACTCTTTCGTACCGCCCGGGTTCTAAGAACCTCAAACCCGATTCTTTATCGCGCATTTTTGACCGTTCCGAACGCCCGTCTACTCCCGAGTGCATTTTACCGGAGAACCTATTCATCTCCACACTTGTATGGGAGGTCGAATCGAAGGTCAAGAAGGCCTTAGCAGTGGTAACGCCTCCGGTCGGTTGCCCACCGAATCGTTTATTTGTGCCTGAGGGTCTGAGGTCCAGCGTTATTCAGTGGGGGCATTCTTCCAACGTGGCTTGTCATCCAGGAGTTAATCGCACTAGGTTTTTAGTCAAACAACGGTTCTGGTGGCCGCTCATGGCTCGTGACATTCACAGTTTTGTTTTGGCTTGCTCAGTCTGTGCCACTGGTAAGACTTCCAATCGACCCCAGATGGGCTACTCCAACCGCTGCCAGTCCCTTCGAGACCCTGGTCCCATATCGCTCTAGATTTTGTTACCGCCCTCCCACCCTCCCAGGGTCATACGGTAGTTTTGACCGTAGTGGACCGGTTCTCGAAGGCGGCTCATTTCATTCCCTTGCCCAAATTACCCTCAGCCAAGGAGACAGCGGTGATTGTCGTTGACCACGTCTTTCGGTTACATGGCCTCCCGACAGACGTGGTTTCTGACAGGGGACCCCAGTTTGTGTCCAAATTTTGGCAAGAGTTTTGTAAGCTTCTGGGGGCGACTGTCAGTCTATCCTCAGGGTTCCACCCCCAGAGCAATGGCCAGACTGAGAGAGCCAACCAGGATTTGGAGAGAACGTTACGATGTTTGGTTTCCAAGAACCCTTCCTCATGGAGCCAACAACTTTCTATGGTGGAGTACGCCCACAACACGTTGCCAGTGTCATCCACGGGCCTATCTCCGTTTGAGTGTAGTGTAGGTTACCAGCCACCAATTTTTCCTAGTCTGGAATCCGAGGTCGCGGTCCCCTCTGCTCACGCCTTCATCCAGCGGTGTCACCGCACTTGGACTAGAGCCCGTGAGACTCTTCTCCACGTGGGGTTGCGCACTAAGGCCAAAGCCGATCGCCACCGGTCTAGGCCCCCCGTATACGTCGTTGGTCAAAAAGTGTGGCTTTCTACCAAGAACATTCCTCTCCGCTCCGTATCTAATAAACTTGCTCCCAAATTCATTGGCCCGTTTACTGTCACCAAGATCATTAGTCCGGTGGCAGTCTGCCTCAAACTCCCTCCGGTGTACAGGAGAATTCACCCCGTCTTTCATTTGTCCAAAATTAAACCCGTATTTCATTCTCGTATTAATCCGCCTACCCCGGTTCCCCCCCGCCGCGGCTCGTAGATGGGGAACCAACTTATTCGGTCAATCGTGTGCTGGACTCAAGGCGGAGGGGGCGCGGGTTCCAGTACTTGGTGGACTGGGAAGGTTACGGTCCTGAGGAGAGAAGTTGGGTACCGGCTAGAGACATTCTGGATCACTCCCTTATCGATGATTACAATCGACAGGTAAGGAGTCCTGGGAACGCCAGGAGGCGTTCCTAGGGGGAGGGGTACTGTCACGGTATTTGGATCCAGTGTCTCTCTCTAGTCTCGTGCTTTGTTGTTTACATGTGTGTGAGTGTGTGAGTGGGTGTGTCCGGATCGTCACAGTCAATCAGCATCCAGCTCCGATCACTCACCAGTACCAGCTGCCACTCATCTAACTTCCTATAAATACTTACCACTTTCTCATTCCCATTGTCAGATCGTTGTATGAAGTCTTCGTGTTACCTGTTCCTGTTCCCGTGCTTCGTGTCTCGTCTCGAGTTCCTGTGTTCCGGTTTTCTTCGTGTTGGATTCGTTTCGTGTCTGGATTCGTCGTCACCCTTCAGAGCACCCTGCACTTCATCCATCTCACTGTGTCTGACCACCGAAGTCCCTGCGCCGCCGCCTGCATCACCTGGACATTGCATCATCATCACCTTCTTTAATTACACTCAATAAAGAGTTTACTTGCATCTTGTGTCCTCGTATCTAAACGTAACAGTAAAATGTCATTAGATGAGTGTACTTAGAAAACATGTGGGAAAAGGAGGTTTTACTCAGTTGTAAGATGCCAAACAAAGACATTATAGTGTCAGGACAATGATAGACTGCATTTATTTGTATTTATTAATCTGCAAAGACTTTGAGCATATCTGAAACTTAACAAAGAATAAAAAAATACTGCAATAGATTACTGCCTTTTAAATAAAGCAACATATCATCAGTGTCCGTGGTCTTCTGCTGGACTGAAGCACAGGCTCTACTCGTCAACACAATGGTGACACACAAAACTCACAACAGAAACCTTTAAATCCCAAAAGAACATTAAAAACACTATCAGATCTCAGCAGAGGAGGGTTAAACAACAAAAACAGCATTACCAGCTTCACTTATTACTAACAGTTTGACTTTATTTCTGTTAGACGTCTACAGAAGTTCTTATTGAGAATTAACAGAGGTTTAGATGTTTTATTGAAAATAATGGTAACACTTTACGTTCGTTCGTTAGTTTATTTATTTATATAGCAGCTTACAGACTACCACCGTAGTTCCAAAGTGCCGTACATTGCAGTAAAAACCAACAGAACAAGAAGACAAAACATAAAAAACATCCTGTACTAATGTAATAAAATGCCAGAGAGTACAGATAAGATTTTAAGCGGTCCTTAAAAACATTTAGGTTCAAGGAAGATCTGACATCCAATGGCAGATTATTCCATAATCTAGGACCAGCGACAAAGAAAGCACGATCACCTTTCATTTTGAGACGCGCACGGGGAATAGTTTGAAGAAACTTGTTTGCTGATCTTAGTCTTACGTCTGAACTGTACGGCTTAATAAGCTCAGATAAGTATTCTGGCGTCATTCCGTGGAGTGCTTTAAAGACATCAGAATCTTATACTGTATCCTAAAATGTATTGGTAGCCAACCTAAAAAAGATAAAAAGGGAGTAACATGATCTGTTTTCCCAGCATTCATCAACAACCTTGCAGCAGCATTTTGTACTAGCGGGCAAAGTGTGTTTGACAGGTCCCAACATAAAATGCACTACAATAATCTAGACGAGAGAAAATATAAGAGTGGACAACTTTTTCCAGGTCGCTGGCTGAGAGAACTGGTTTCAATTTGGCTATTGCTCTTAAATAGAAGCAATTACGAACCACTGTCTTTATTTGTCGATCAAAAATAATGGATGAATCAAAAATGACTCCCAAGTTCTTTACTTGATCCTGCAAGTACCCTTCCATGGGCCTAAGTGACCATTTAGCATTTGGCTACCAGCTGTGCAACCAAAAATATTAATTTCAGTTTTGTTTTCATTCAGTTGAACGAGGTTTTCAGCCATCCACAGCTTTACTTCCTCCAGACACCTAAGGAGAATGGCATTAGAATCCTTACTACCGGATCTCAACGGCAAATAGACTTGAGTGTCATCTGCATACAGATGGTAAGAAATACCATACTTAAAAATCATTCCCAATGGGAGCATATACAATGAAAACAGGATGGGACCCAAGATGGACCCTTGTGGGACCCCACAGGGGTGATGGAACAGAGTAGTTGTTACCAATCTTCACTAAAAAGGATCTAGATTCCAAATAAGAGGCAACCCATTTTAGGACCGTCCCCTGAATACCAACAAACTGCTGTAAGTAAGTCAAAAGGATCCGGTGATCAATGGTGTCAAAGGCTGCTGACAAATCCAATAATACCTGCATCCGCAATTAAAAAAAGATCATTAACAACCCTTAAAAGGGCTGACTCTGTACTGTGACCACCCCTAAAAGCCAGACTGAAATTTATCCAGAATATTATTCTTTGTTAAGAAAGTGGATATTTGTTTAAGCACAACTTTACAATAACGTTCATTAGTTGACATTAGTTAACTACCTTAGTTAACATGAACTAAGAAAAACAATACTTCTTCAGCATTTATTAACTTAGTTAATATTAATTTCAACATTTATTAATACATTTTTAAAATCAAAGGTTGTATTTGTTAACATTTGTTAATGCAATGTGAACTAACATGAACAAACAATGAACAGCTGGATTTTTATTAATTTTTATTAACTAATATTAACAAAGATTAATAAATACTGTAACTAATGTATTGCTCTTTGTTAGTTCATCTTAGTTAATGCTAATGTTAATTAATTAACCTTATTGTAAAATGTTACCTGTCACGATACCACACACTGTGACATAACCCCCCCACTACGGAGCGGCTACCAGACGCTCCACGACACAACTTCAAAACAAACAAGAGTCCAGGAGGGAGGTGGAATGGTGGAGGATCAGGGGGAGGGATGGGGGGCCAGGTCCATGGAGGGGAACAAGAACAAGGGGTGACGGCTTAGCCGGCGGCCAGGGCGAAACAGAGAGTCCATCAGGCGGCCAGGGCGAAGCAGACAGTTCATCGGGCGGCCAGGGTGAAACAGAAAGTCCATCTGGCGACCAGGGCGAAGCAGACGACCCATCGTGCGGCCAGGGCGAAGCAGACGACCCATCAGATTAACTTTATGTAGCTACATTAACATTACAACCAATTACTCAGTTCATTCTGTGAACCTTCAATATTGGTTATTAATTAATTAATAGAAATGTACATTTCCGGGGCATGGGAAATGTTTTTCTTACTAAGTACTACTAAGAGCAAGTAGTTAAGATCGATATGATTATTGACTTCCAGATATGAGCTTGAGACACGAACAACTTTACGTGTGATATGAACAAGACTTTATTAACTAGACTAAACATTTAAACTACTCTAACATACACATACATACATGCATACAGTTTACCAAGGGAAAGAGAGCTGAAGCAGAATACAGGAAAGCAAGAAGTTATAGCATTGTTTGAAATTCAGCAGATCAACAGCCTTGAGCAAACCATCAGTTTAGTTCTAACACGTCCTTTAAGAGGTGTAAGGATACTTAATGTATCAAATAATGAGACTAAGATTGATACTTGCATGTCTCGCCCATTTGAATTAAACTGTCCTGATGCAATGTGTTGAGGCTCCAGTTGATCTTTGCTGATGTTGTTTTGATGAGAGAGAATCGGTTGGAGTCAGAGGATCTTTGGTGAATGGAAAGACAAGGCCGCAGCCTGGCGCAAGCTTGGGGGTCCTTAGAAAACTTCTAATTTAGCATCATCTTCACATCAGGACTTCTCAGCAAGGACCAAGAGAAAGTCAACTGGGGCTCAGAGAGCCAAGAGCGTCCAGAGAGTCCGAAAGCCAAGAGAGAGAGAGAGCCCTGATCTTGATCAGTGATTTTTAAGAGGGTGAAGATGTCACACCCTCTGGGGTGAGTGAGCCAATAAGAAGTTGTTCCTTTGGAGGGAGATTTTATGACTCTTTGTGTTCAGGCTGCACATTTGAATCTGTAATTTAATTCGGGTTTAAGAAAATAATCTTCAAGATTCTTATAATACCCATGCGTCACAAAGTTAGCAAAATGTAATGTAAATTAACAAATGGGGAACAAAGATTGGAGTTTATAGAGACCAAATATGGTTCACATATTTGTATGCAAAGTCTGAAACATTAACCCATTAGAGTTTACAAGAAAAAAAAAAACCATAAAAGGAAAAGCATGAGATGGGAAAATTAGATGCATGTTTATACATTCTCAGGTGGTTATATATAGAATATATAGGATTACCAGGGTTTATTTCTCCTTCTCAGTAAGAATTCATTAAGAGTCACAGCTCTCAGGAATTCCCTCTTTAAGGTCGTAAAAAGGGGTCTTATCTATGTAACAGGACACTGTGAGTGTCCGAGTTCTGCCAGTGGTGTTAGCTTCGGGGGAAGTTAGACAGATCCTTGCTGGGAGAGTGAGTTTGCCGGACCATTCGCTAGACAAAACCAACAATCTGTGTGTGTGTGATTGGTCCAGACGCTACAACTCCCCCCTTTCGAACGTTGTTGTCCGTGCTATAGACAACAACGAGCGACGTCAAAGGTGCAGAACGATCACACACCCTTTCGGTTTGTGTCTCCTGGAGTGATGGTTGTTCCACGATGGGTGATGTAGACAATAGCCAAGTCCAGGTCTCTGCAGCAGGTGCCGAGGCAGCAGGTTCCTTGACAGCGTGTCACCTGTCATTTGAGGCAGGTGGTTGCTTGTGACTGCAGGGAGTGGTGGTGTTGTGTAGCATGGAGAGAGTTTTAGACTGACCTAGTACTGGTAGCAAAAAGGGCAGCAGGTGGTTGTTCGCACTTGGTTCTGCACCCAGTCACCAGGCGTCTGAAGTCTGGAGTGTTACTCTGCTCTGGCCATGGTGACGGTTCTGCCCTCTGCTGGCTAGGAGCTCTTTGTTGAAGGCTCTTGCATTGTGGCAATGCTGGGTGCCTTCTGGTGCCACCTTTGGATTCTGGATTTTGCCGTTCAGAATCACTGCGGTCTTACAAACCCTTTTTGAGGAGGCCTTGTGTTTGTTAAAGGCCTTCTGTGTCAGGTCACGCAGTTGTTGGATAGGCATCGTCTGGAGACAGGCCATAATGCCTAAATGGTGATTGACAATAGGATAGAGGTTTCGGAGGAAAAGGCTCTTGAAGCTGGTGTCCTCCTCCATCCCAGGTCCGTTGCTCCGAAGTAAGCTCGTCTGAATCTGTGATAGTAAACATAGGGAGTTTCATGCCGACCCTGATTGATGTCTAGGGCAGCAATCGGTCCGTTTTTAGACTCTGAGAATTCCTCTATGATGACTTGTTTCAGCTGCTGGTAGTTAGACTGGATGTTTTCTGGCTGCCGAGCCAGAAAGAGTTGCAACTCTAGGCTGGATGTGATCCAGATCAGATAGAGTCTATCTTGATGGTTCACACTCATCAAAGACTGCAGGTGAAAGTCAATGTCTCGCAGGTAAGCATGGACGTCGTGGTCTCCTGCAAGCTCTGGTATAAATGCAGGGATATGTCTGGCCATTCGGTTGAGGTCTTTGAGTGTCACTACAGGCGTTGTTTCAAGATTCGTCTGAATCAATTATTTTCCTTCCACGGCTGCAGAAGCTTTAAGGAAACCGTCCGATAACGTGTTAAGCAGAGGGGTTTGTCTCCCCCCTTTGTAACTCTGTGCTTGGCTGGGGGAGGTTTCTCTGCTGATTGCAAGTGGGGGAGTGAGATATCTCTCCTGCTGTGGTTCTTTTTGCAGCAGGTAAGAGTGTCTCAGTTCTCGTTGGACCATGTCAAGTTCATCTTTGGTGTTTTCCAGCTGCTGGGTCAGCGCTTCAATTCCAGCTCGGGACACATTCAGTTGACCTTCACAGGCCATGATTCTGGCATCTTTGTCCAAGAGTTCAGAATTTGCTGCTTTTAACAGTGACTGTTTGTAAAAGAGTTCCTTTTCCAGGTCCTCTCTGGCGGTCTTTTCCAACTGCTCTTGTTGTTTAGCAGCCGTCAGAGCCGCTTGAAGCCTGTGGATTTCCTCCTGTGACTTCCTTCTGCCAGGGTCCTTGTATCTGTCCTGAGCCTCCATCTCTAGCTGGTCTATGCGGCTTTTAGCAGGTGTCAGCTCCTTTTGGGACTCGGTGATCTGGCGTTTGAGGTTGTTTACCTCCTGTTTCAAACCTGTGAGGTTGGGGGCCAAGAAGATAACCTCAGTCAGATATTTGTGGTCATACCTCTGGTTTGAGTCGTCTGTCATTAGTTCTTTTCCCTCGTTTTAATAGGTTATTTATATAATTTACTGAGCTGCCGCCGCCCCGCAGCACCGGCGCGCCCCTGCTCTCACGAGTCATGACTGGGTGATGGGAAGTTCGGTGCATTTTACTGACTCTCTTGAGTCATTCGAGTCATTTTGTTTATTTAAGTGGCTTTAAATGTTATACTTTCAACAGCCAAATTCCCCGATCACATCCATCTATGCAATGTTGATCATATTCTGAATTAAGAAAAAAATAATGCAGTAAAAAATTATTAACAGGGAACATAAATAATTACTTTACCTTCCGAGTCTTACGTTCATTTGGGTGATCCGTTCATTGCGTCATGTGACATGAGATGAAGGCCCGCCGTGCGCACTTCTGTTAAGCTTTATTTGCTCTTTAGTCATTATTTAAGATGCTGAACCTGCTGATGATATAATGTGCTTGCGGACATTTCATTTGTGTGTGTTTTACGCACACAAGAAAGTGGTGTAAAGAGATTTGCAACAGTAATTTGAGGAGGTGAAATGTGATTATTTGGAAAAGTCCTGTCATGACTGCTTAAAGAAAAATGGCAGCAGGCATTTGCCTCCTGCATAAACTTTAATATTGTTGACATTTTGGGCACATGCGCGTTGCGCACTATTTGCGTTATATGTAGGCCTATTGGTCTTTGAGTGTTGTTGCTAGTTTTGCGTTATATGTATATTGCATATTGGTCTTTGTGTGTTGTTGCTGGTTTTGCGTTAGCCTATATGTATATGGCATATTGGTCTTTGTGTGTTGTTGCTGGTTTTGGGTTATATGTATATGTCACTTCCGGTCGGAGAGCACGCTGGCATGGTTTGGTCGCCGCTTCTCCCTCCATGTCTATCTAATACTGTGGGATGTAATATTAATATTGTCGACGTTTATTTGCGCTAGTCAAAAAAGTAGTGCAAAACAGTTACATTTACTGACATCTCGTACAAATGCTGCTGACTGCCTGTTGGCTCCGGTTGAAACGTCTTCATTTGACGTCCTTGGCCTGAGAAAACTGTCACTGGTGCCATTCGTCTCTGTTGTGGTAATACGTGCTTTCCTTGGAGGGCCTGCTTATTACCGGGCTAACTGCGAGGTGGATCCACGTACACCATGTGTCTTCCCCGGTCCACCCTGTGCTGCCGGTTGTGACGCGCTGATACTCACTGGCATCTCAGCTCTGAGCCTGTTGGTTCTTCCTACTGAAACGTCCCCATTCCTTGACCGTGGTTTGTAAAAGCTGTCCCAGGTGACGTCCGTGCCTGCTGTGGTGTTCTGCCTGCTACCGGGTCATCTACGTGGCGGATCACTGTGTGTGTCTACCCTGGTGCGCTTTTTCACACGCACATACATACACACACTCATCGGTGGTGACACGCGGATAAGTTTCTTACCGGCATCCCTATCTACTGAACTTCGAAATTCAACCTACCAAGGGGGTTTCTAAAATATTGCTGTTAAAATGAGGATTAACATGTGTCTCTGGTGGATTCTTTTATGCTCTACTGTCAGTGCCACTTCAGCACTAAAATACTCGGCAGCGGAGCTACTGCGTCTGAACTCAATGAACTTCAGGACTCCGCTGGCTCTGTTTGCCCATCGTGATGTTCTTTCCCGACCGAGATACATCCACCGCGGATCGGGACGATCTTATACATCCAGTAAGTCATCCTCTGCTATTAGTTTGATTTGGTCTAAAGCACGTCCCGTTTCCTCCACCGGCCGTGGAGCTAATCCAAATCATTTGATTCCAGTTACCAAGGCAACGCCAAACGCTAGTTTTACTGACTGTTTTAAATGTGGACTTTTTAATGTTCGATCTCTTACAAATAAAGGTCTGCTGATAAGTGAGTTTATTATTGATGGTAAACTGGACATTATGTGCCTCACTGAAACTTGGCAACAGCCTAATGATTATTTTCATCTTAATCAAACAACCCCTAATGGTTATACTTACATCAGCCAACCTCGCTCTAGTGGGCGTGGGGGTGAGGTTGCTGTTGTCTATCGTGACACAATCAAAGTTAAAACAATCAGTATACCTCATTTTTCTTCTTTTGAATGTTTGGCTGTTAAACTCTATGGCTTTCAACCATTGGTAATTTTAACACTCTATAGGCCACCTAAACCATCTGATCTGTTCTTAACTGAATTTTCTGCATTAATGACTTCACTAAATGTCTATTCTCCCAATATATTACTTGTTGGTGATTTTAATATTCATGTTGATGCCACTACTACTTGTTCCTTTGCTGCTGATTTTATGTCACTACTTGATGGTCTTGATGTCTCCCAAAATGTCCATTTTCCCACTCACAACAAAGGTCATACTCTAGATTTAGTTTGTTCAACTGGTATTGTTCCCTGCAATGTAACACATGCTGAGTTACCCATTTCAGATCACAAAGCTGTTTTATTTGAAGTCTCTGTCCCAGTTTCCAGGTATAAACATCAACGCACCATAGCCTACAGAAACATAAAACACATTAATCCTTCTGACCTTGTGAGCCTCATAAATACATACTCGACTACTGACTCCCTCTGTCCCTCCAGCCTCATCACCCATTACAATGACTGCCTATCTTCTTCTCTTGATGCCCTTGCTCCCATTCATACTCGTTCTGTTTCCTTCAACCGCTCGGCGCCGTGGTACACACCTGATCTCCGTCAGTTAAAAAGATGTGGGAGACGCCTCGAGCGCCTGTATAAACGGACAGGCCTTCTATCTCATGTGCAGGCCTACAAAGATCACCTTTTGCAATATAATAACACCATTTCTGCTGCTAGAACATCTTACTACTCGAACATTATAAACTCTGGAAATAACAATTCTAAGCTCCTGTTTTCTACGGTAAACCGGCTCCTTAAACCACCTGAAAATGTATTCTCTGACCCCTCAACGGAACTCAGCAACAAGTTTTTAAACTTTTTTCTTACAAAAATTCAAGGAATACATCACCATCTGCTTAATATTCCGAGCACACCAGCTCATAACCTGACCTACATAACTGCCCTACAGGGCTCTGCTTTAACCATCCCCCTCTCAAACTTCACCTTGGCCTCAGAGAACCAGATAAATGAACTTGTCAGCAAATCTAAAACCTCTACCTCACAATTAGACCCTATCCCTACCAGTCTTCTTAAAGCATGCCTGCCTGCCATCGCACCATTACTCACTACATTAGTAAATTCCTCCCTCTCCACAGGCATTGTACGGTCCACCTTTAAGACTGCTGCTGTCACTCCGGTCCTCAAAAAGCCCAATGCGGATCCTGATGACTTGAACAGCTACCGTCCCATCTCCAATCTTTCTTTTGTCTCCAAGATACTGGAGCGGGTCGTGGCACATCAACTACATCACCATCTCATCTATAATGATCTGTATGAACATTTCCAGTCTGGTTTCCGTGCTAAACATAGCACGGAAACAGCATTGGTAAAAATCACCAATGACCTACTCTGTGCTGCTGACTCTGGTCTACTGTCCATCCAGATCTTACTTGACTTGAGCGCTGCTTTTGACACCATTTCACATCCCCTCCTCATTGAACGTCTGGCCAGCATTGGTATTTTGGGGGATGCACTCTCCTGGTTCTGTTCATACCTCACGGATCGTCAGCAGTTCATACAACTTAAACACTATAAATAGGCCTGTGCGCCTGTGCCTCAGGGTGTCCCCCAGGGGTCAGTTGTGGGTCCACTCCTCTTCATTATATATCTGCTTCCCCTGGGCATGATCATGAGACACCACAAAATTAATTTCCACTGCTATGCTGACGACACCCAGCTTTATATTTCAACTAAACCTTCTTCTCCCCTTCCACCCACCTCACTCAGCAACTGTCTTCAAGACATTCAAATTTTGCTGAAACAAAAACTTCTTAAAACTTAATGCCAATAAGACAGAAGTCATGCTTATCGGCTCCAAATCTACTCTCTCAAAACAGCAAAATCTCAATTTAACCATAGATGAGACCACGGTCCCTCTGTCAACTCAAGTCAAAAGCCTTGGTGATCCTGGACAGTTCCCTCTCATTTAAATCTCAGATTAAATCACTTACCCGGGCCTCGTTCTTTCATCTCCGAAATATCTCCAGGCTTAGACCCTCATTGACACAAGCCAGCACTGAAACCTTAATTCATGCCCTTGTCACGTCTCGTCTGGATTATTGCAACTCCCTTCTCATCGGTCTCCCTTCTAAGCTGCTAAATAGACTTCAACTTATTCAGAATTCTGCCGCTCGAATCCTCACTGGTTCCAGACCATCTGATCATATCACACCTATCCTTATCACTCTACACTGGCTCCCTGTGCACTACCGTATTGATTTCAAGACCCTCGTCATCACTTACAAAGCACTCCATAATCTTGCACCCAGCTATATTTATGACCTCTTATCAGGATATGTTCCTACACGCTCCCTTCGCTCTTCCTCAACTGGCCTTCTCGTCAACCCCAAATTCCGTCTCTCCACCATGGGGGCCAGGGCCTTCAGTTGCGCTGCTCCAAGACTTTGGAATGCTCTCCCCTCCTACATTCGACAGGCAGATACAGTCAATTAATTTAAAATATGGTTAAAGACCTATCTCTTTAAGAAAGCTTTTAATCTTTAAAACATTTTAGTTCTATATTGCCATAGTTACCCTCCTGACACTCTTTTATAGTGCTTTCTTCTGGCGTTCTTAGCATTTTGCTGATCTGTCTTATTTGTAAAATGTATTAGCCTACTATGAATTTAAATGTATTTTAATGTATTTCCTTTTTTTTTTCCTCCGAAACATGTAAGATGTCCTTGGGTATTTAGAAAAGCGTGGGCCACATAAAATGTATTGTTATGGCATATTGGTCTTTGTGTGTTGTTGCTGGTATACGTTGCAAATAGAGGGGCGGCACAATTGTTTTTCGCCTAGAGCGGCAGAAGTGCACTCGCCGGTCCTGCTAGCCAGTCCTTTTGGCCTGCCATCCGGACAGTTAGGCTGAGCATCTACAACATGCCGGCACACTTGTGGTGAGAGTAAGGGCAAGAGACTAATGCAAGATCAAACAGAATTTGGAGCTAAAGGCAAAGTGAGACATCAAGGTGTATAATGTACAGCTAGGTTTTTCCAGGTGTAGTTAACAAGTGAAATGTGTACCTGATTATTACTATCTTAGCTGCAAATAGCAGGATGCTCAGATTCGTGTGGATCTGAGTGGCTTTGCTAAAAGAGCGTAAGTCTAGATTTAATAAATGACTTAAGATGGTTCTTTGGGTCAAATTATTTCTCAGAACTTACTGATAGCATACAACAGGCTTGATCTCTGAACACATGAAGAAGAGAAAGAAAGAGGAAGAAAAGTGCTTTCCTATTAGATTGTGTCTATTAGTGGTGCTCAAAATTATGCCATAGCAATTGTCTAGATTACTTGTGTAGCTGGCTCATAAAATTTAAGCAACTGTTGAAAATAAACAAAAAATCAAGGAGGAAAGTATGTCTAGTTACTTTTGCAGTTTTATGGGGAAATAAAACCACACTAGACCAAGAGGGTTAAATGAACAAAAAAATCAATAGCCGACTTCTATTATGAGTAAAAATAATAAAAAAGACTTAAAGAAGTGATTAAAACAGCAGAATAACCTGGTATTCGGAATAATCAATAGCACTTATGATTAACCATTAAATTTGCTTTGGACATCATTCTATAGTTGATCACAGCTGCTGCGTGTTCAAGACCACACCATGTGTCTGTCCTTCCATAAAGTTTAGTCAACGTGCCATTGAAAGTTCCCAATAACATTAATTATTCTTATCTAGCTAAACAGTTTACATGTAATTAATTCTAGATTTAATGTACAAAGTAACTGTAAATTTAGCTGAACAGCGTTCAGTAAGGAATGCACCTGAAAAGGTGAAATTAGATGAGAAGAATTAAAGTTAAGGAAAGAGAAAGTGAGAATTCAGAAACCAGAAATGGGTTTAAAGGAAAATTGTTTAGATAACTTCACTCTGCATACACACAAGCTGTAGTTAAAGGCTTAATGTAAATTATGCTAACAGCTAACTGTTGAAGCTAGTAGTTAGCTTAGCCTAAGCTAAAGGGCTGCTAGGTTGGGTTAGCTTAGCCACTTAGCCAGACTGGTTTGTTTACAAAATGGCATCAGAAGGTAACACGTACTATCTGGAGTAAGTACTTCCTGTGACAAGTCATTGTCATGGGAACCAATGCACTTCAGAGTTTCAGTGAGTGAAACACAGTTTTGATCACCAGGTAGCTCTGCTTTTTAGATGCACAGATAAAGTTTAGATGAATGACATCTATCTAACTATAATTTGTAAGGCCTCTACACTGTAAAATGGGGAGTATCGCCCAAATTTACATTTATATAACCCTGTACTGAGATTTCTTCATCAGAAACAGGTTAAGTAATACTGCAATTGGAATTTCTTCAACCAAAGCAGAATAATCAATTCTGGTACAGTTTACATGCCGCTGAGCTGAGATTCCTTCGTCAAAACAGACTTACGCTTTAATATTGAAATTAGGGTTTCTTCGCTAAAATCATATTAAACTTACACTGATACCATTTGAAAATATACTTAAATGTGTTAAGACTCTTTCAATTACAGTAGAGATATCAATTCAACGCCATCATTTATCTGCATCTAAACAAGCCAGCAACTAGTGAACCAAATGCTGTTTCGCATGTCGTGTCCTATTCTGACCGGAATTATTCAATGCACACTTTTAGGTTGACAGTGGTTTAAGCTCATAACCTTTGTTTAATCATGCCCGTATTCTCCACCATTATGTAGCGAATTAGCTCTATGAAATATTAATAATCAATTATAACAAGTTATGATTGATTATTAATATTTCATAGAGCTAATTCGCTGCATTAGTAATAAGTGAAGCTGGGAATGCTGTTTTTGTTGTTTAACCCTCCTCTGCTGAGATCTGATAGTGTTTAATGCTGATAGTGTGATCACACACACACACACACACACACACACACACACACACACACACACACACACACACACACACACACACACACACACACACACACACACACACACACACACACACATACACACTCCAGATCTGATGAAGGACCAGTGCAACGACAACACAGTCCTGAAGTGCCACTAGTCTCTCCCCTGTGAAGGCCTCCTTCCCTTTACCTCTGTACTGATAAAATGTTGTTGGGATAATTCCAGTTCACGTGGCTACGCAGACGCGACAAAAAAAATAAATTCTGTATTATACACTTTTCAAGGCTTCTACCTTGGAACGTATTTCAGGGTTTGCGTTCTCAAGCCCCAAGCACTGTTTCATGGCAAATGAGCGCATTAAGGGTTTTCTGTTAGGACGGTGTCGTGTTAGCGGCCCCTAAGTTAATAACTAATGATCTTTGCGATGGAAGTGAATCAATCAAAACTAACTTAAGCTGGACAATAACTATATTCTAGAGCTGCTGTAAAGCCAAAGCAATCTATGTTACTTTAATTTCCTATTATCACTGTAAAGCTGCTTTGAAACAGTCCATATTGTTAAAAGCACTTTATAGATGAAAGTGACTTGACTTGACTAATGTTCTGTTGGGATTTAAAGGGTTTCTGTTGTGAGTTTTGTGTGTCACCATTGTGTTGAAGAGTAGAGCCTGTGCTTCAGTCCAGCAGAAGACCAAAAAAACATAAAGAATATACTGCATGTTGCTTTATTTAAAATGCAGAAATCTTTTGCAGTCATTTCTATTAACTTTGTTCTGTTGATGTATTTTTTTTTGTTAAAAAAGTTAAGTTTCTTTTTAATAAATACAATTTAATGCACACCGTCTATCATTGTTGACACTCTTTTGAATGTTTTTACAGTAGAAACGTACAACTTTGAGTAAAACATCCAATTTAAGGCAATCATTTTCCACATTATCTCATTACACTCAACTAATTACATTTTACAGTGTAAATATATTATAAATACATTTTTCAATATATGAAAAGTGGCAATTCCTTATGTATTATTCAATATATTGTAATCTATAACACATTATATTAACGCAATATATTATTTCATATATTTTTCAGTATATAAACCATATAATATATTGATCATGAATATTTGGAAATATATTCTCGTTCCATAAAGGATAGCAAATGACAGATCACACACACAGAGACAGCAGTGGGTAAAGTCCAAGGAACAATACCACACACCTGGAAGACAGGAATACATGGATGTAGGGGAAACATTTGTATAATAAATCAACCCTATTACATTAGATCTTCAGTTTGTCACAATCTCTCACAAGACGCTCTTGCCTAAATTCAAATGTCACATCTGGTCACCGATCAGGCCAGAGGATAACCGGTTCCTCAACTCAGCCTGGTTTCTCCCTGTTTTTTTTCCCTCCATTCTGTCTCCCAATGAAGTTTGGGTTCTTGACACTGTCGCCTCTGGCTTGGGAACACTTAATATTCAACAATATTACTGATTTAACTGCACTGACACTATCAGATGAGAACAAAAGCACAACAAAAGGTATTTGACAGATAACAGACCGATTACTCTTCTTCCATTCATTGCAAAGACACTTGAGCGAGTTGTGTTTAACAAACTCTCCATGTCTCTCGCATAGAACAACCTCCTGGACAACAACCAGTCTGGCTTCAAAACCGGCCACTCAACTGAGACTGCCCTGCTCTCGGTTACTGAAGCTCTGAGACTGGCAAGAGCAGCTTTCTGGATCTGCTGCCTTTGATACAGTCAACCACCAGATACTCCTGTCAACCCTAAATATGAAGGGCATCTCAGGAACCGCACTCCAATGGTTCAAGTCTTAGCTCTCAGGTAGGTCCTTCAGGGTGTCGTGGAGGGGTGAGGTGAGGTGTCTAAGACCCAACATTTAGCTACTGGAGTGCCTCAGGGCTCAGTTCTTGGACCGCTTCTCTTCTCCATCTACATGTCATCACTAGGATCTGTCATTCAGAAAAATAGCTTTTCCTATCACTGCTACGCTGATGACACACAACTCTACCTCTCATTCCAGCCTGATGATCCGACGGTAGATGCTCGCATGTCAGCCTGCCTGACAGACATTTCTCGCTGGATGAAGGACCACAACCTTCAACTAAACCTAGCTAAGACAGAGCTGCTTGTGGTCTCAGCCAACCCAACACTTCAGCACAACTTATCTATAATGCCAGGTTTGTCAACCATATCTCCCTCCAGGACGGCCAGGAATCTTGGAGTTGTCAGTTAAGCTTCACAGACCATATTACTACAACAGCCCGGTCCTGCAGATTTGTTTTATACAACATTAGGAAGATCAGACCCTTCCTATCAGAGCATGCTAGACAACTCCTTGTCCAAGCGCTTGTTCTATCCAGACTGGACTATTGTAATGCTCTCCTAAGCTGCGTTTCTACCGCAATTACCAGGAACTATTTGTCCCAGGAACTTTTTTTTGCCTCAGACCGGTTGCTTACTGCGTTTACACCGCGGACTAAAGTACCGGGAAGATTATGTAAATTAGTCTGGTGACGTTAAACTGCGTGCGACTGCTCCTCCCAGTCTGCGTGTTTGTTTTGAGTTTTGAGTGCGTTTTGAGTTTTAAGTATGGAGGAGATTCAAGCTGTGCTGCTTTTGTGTGCGATCTATTGGTTTACTAACGAGGTAATTAACAAAACGGCAGAAAAGAGACGAGCACTAATACTAAAGCGAATTCAGAAATCTCGTAATGCTAGATATAAAAGTAGACAACGTTTGTTATCAGCTATAGCGGACATTGACCGTGAGATGGATGGGACGAACGCGTGCCATCGGGCAGAAAGAACAAGATTGGTAAGAAATGAATCCACCAAAATTAACAAGAGTTGCAAATAATGTTATTATCGATTACATCAACTTATTTTTTGCAACTTTGGTGTGTTTTAGATATGGGAGTACTATTGAATACGTCGTGTTTCGCAATCGGTTTGGATGCACATTAACCCTCTATGGCATGGTGTTGCCCTCAGGCAACAAACTACCTTTTTGGACCTCACACCGCCCCTTTAATTTTTATATATATATTTTTAAAATATATAATATCACCTGACATGTCTGTTCAATGAAATGAGGGGCTAAAGTGGGTGTGACCTTTTGTTTGGGGGTGGCGCAGTCCTTTAATGAAGCAAAGTCACATGGTACAAGGTGCGACCAATTAGTAAGATAAAAATAACTTTTTAACATGTTTAAGTTAAAATAACTTTATATTAAAAAATATATGCATGTGCATCAGTATGTAAATTAGTATGTTTGATTGTTTAAATATTTATTTTATTTTTATTCATACATTAAAACTGTGTTTTTCTGTTCGTTGCCTCAGGGCAACACTGTGCAGTTAGACCACTTTTGTTCAGGCAATATCATAGGGTTAGGACCATATGGTGCATTCAAGTTCTCTTGGGAAGTTTGTTTTTACAAATTCAGAAAACTCAAAGAATATGCATTTTATGTGTCATTTATGTTTTGTTGTTGTTGTTGTTATTATACTCCCACAGAAAATGATGGGAAATGTAGTTTGGAGTACACATAATGCGTACAAACTACATTGTACTGTCAGCATTCAGAAATAAATTTATCATGATTGAAAACTATAAAGACTTTGTGGTGGCAATCATGTGCATTCAAATCGTAATTACAATATTTCTGACATGACTTGAACGCACCAATAGGCATAGTTCATAATGTTTTTGCGATCTACTGATACTTGCAGGAAATGGACACGAGCATTTTATGGGCGAAAGGAACATGATTAGGGTCAATCCTTCTGTGTGTGAGGACAGTGAGTTTGAGGATAGTCAGGAAGAGTGGATCCCTGAATCAGGTTTGAGGTACAGTTAGGAGGTCAGGGGTCAGTTAGAGATCAGTCAGGGGTCAGTTAGCAAAGTAACGTGTGTGTGTGTGTGTGTGTGTGTGTGTGTGCGTGTGTACGCGCATGAATATGTGTAGTGCACGTGTAGTGCACGCGCAGAGTATGTGTAGTGCACGCGCATGAGTATGTGTACTGCACGCGCATAAGTATGTTTAGTGCACGTGCAGAACGCGCAGAGTATGTGTAGTGCACACGCATGAGTATGTGTAGTGCTTGCGCAGAGTATGTGTAGAATACACGCTTGAGTATGTGTAGTGCACGCGCAGAGTATGTGTAGTGCACGCACATGAGTATGTGTAGTGCACGCGCATGAGTATGTGTAGTGCACACGCATGAGTATGTGTAGTGCTTGCGCAGAGTATGTGTAGAATACACGCTTGAGTATGTGTAGTGCACGCGCAGAGTATGTGTAGTGCACGCGCATGAGTATGTGTAGTGCTTGCGCAGAGTATGTGTAGAATACACGCTTGAGTATGTGTAGTGCACATGGAGAGTATGTGTAGTGCACGCGCATGAGTATGTGTAGTGCACGCACATGAGTATGTGTAGTCCTTGCGCAGAGTATGTGTAGAATACATGCTTGAGTATGTGTAGTGCACGTGCAGAGTATGTGTAGTGCACGCGCATGAGTATGTGTAGTGCACGCGCATGAGTATGTGTAGTGCTTGCGCAGAGTATGTGTAGAATACACGCTTGAGTATGTGTAGTGCACGTGGAGAGTATGTGTAGTGCACGCGCATGAGTATGTGTAGTGCACGCACATGAGTATGTGTAGTCCTTGCGCAGAGTATGTGTAGAATACATGCTTGAGTATGTGTAGTGCACGCGCAGAGTATGTGTAGTGCACGCGCATGAGTATGTGTAGTGCACACGCATGAGTATGTGTAGTGCACGCGCATGAGTATGTGTAGTGCACGCGCATGAGTATGTGTAGTGCACGCGCATGAGTATGTGTAGTGCACGCGCATGAGTATGTGTAGTGCTTGCGCAGAGTATGTGTAGAATACACGCTTCAGTATGTGTAGTGCACGCGCATGAGTATGTGTAGTGCACGCGCATGAGTATGTGTAGTGCTTGTGCAGAGTATGTGTAGAATACACGCTTGAGTATGTGTAGTGCACGCTTGAGTATGTGTAGTGCACGCGCATGAGTATGTGTAGTGCACGCGCATGAGTATACTTTTTCTAATGCACATATTGCTTATTTTCCCTATTCAACCTATGTAGAAAACCTTTGAGTTTTTGTACCCACGTAGCACATTGTTGTGTGCTACGTGCTACAGCTCTGTCAACAAACCAATATCTGGTTCAGGGGTGGGGGGGGGGGGCTCACATTTTATGATGAATATATTATCAGGGACCCCCAAGCTCCCAAAAAATTGGGTGAAAGATTTTTTTCCCCAGACAATAAAAAGTCATGCCATAGAGGGCTAGAACAACAGAATGGTGGGACAGCGTGGTTCCAACTTTCACCAAAGCACAGTGGATAAAGAATTTCTGTGTCTAAGGAATGTCTAAGGATACTTTTCTGTACCTCTGTCGTCGATTGCAACCCCAACTGGAGAGACATGACACAAACTACCGACATTGTGTACCCATTCAAAAAAGAATCGCCATTGCACTGTGGAAACTTGCGACCAACTCTGAGTATAGAAGCATCTCTCATTTATTTGGAGTTGGAGTTGCTACTGTGTGTCACTGTGTTCACGATTTCTGCTCATCTGTTGAGAAGATACTCATGCAAAAAGTTATCCAGTTACCAAACAGTGAAAAGTTAAAAGAAATGGTGACGTATTTTGAGTGCAGATGGGGTTTGCCTCAGTGTGTAGGTGCAATTGATGGATCACACATTCCCATTCTTGGACCAGAGGAGTATCACACAGAGTACTTCAACCGAAAGGGCTGGCATTCGATCATTCTACAGGCTGTTGTGGACGGAAGAGGTCTCTTCTGGAATGTTTTTTTTAGGAGCGCCAGGGAGCCTGCATGATTCCAGAGTGCTGCGTTTGTCAGGATTGTGGGACCTAGTGGATAGGGGTTTGTTACTACCTGATGTAACCAAGAACATTTGTGGACATGATGTGGGGTACTATGTCCTTGGTGATGCAGCCTATCCTTTGAAGAGCTGGCTGATGAAACCTTTCACAGACAACGGACGACTGACACCCCAACAACTTGTGTACAACCATAAAACAAGCAGAGCCAGGGTGGTGGTTGAGAATGCAGTGGTTGGCAGACTAAAGGGCTGATGGAGGTGCATGCTAAAACAAAATGACTGCAATACACACAAGGTCAAATCCCTGGTGATAGCATGTTGTGTTCTGCATAACCTCTGTGAAATGAATGGTGATGAGTTCAGAGAAGAATGGGCTACGGGTACATTCAACCAGCCTGACGGGGCACTGTCATCCACTGTAGAGGCAGAGGGTCTTGATGCACGTACAGGCCTAATGAAGTTTCAGTAAACTGCAGTATCACTGGCTACACACCAGAAAGTTTTTTTTTTTTTTTTTTTTTGGTAAGGGAAAAGTAACCTTCAGGTGCTGTAATGCGCTTTTTTATGCTGTATACAACTGTTGCACATTGTTTTTGCTGTGTAACACTTTTTTTTGTAAATAAAAATGATTACTTCTGAACCATGCTTTGGTTTTAATTTATTCTGTTATCACCTTCTGTTTACAGGTGAAACTTGAAAAATTAGAATAACATGCAAAACTTTATTTCAGTAATTCAACTTAAAGGTGAAACTAATATATAGACTCATTACATGCAAAGTGAGATATTTCAGCTATGAAAATCAAATTAGAATAAATGTGAAGTTTTCATAAGCTGTAAGCCATATAGTCATAATTATAACAGGCTTGAAAATGTAATACACCTTGCATGTAATGAGTCTATATAAGTGTAAGGGCCACCCATTGGCCCAACGACGGAATCCAACGGTGTGGGCGAAGGTATAATGCATGTAGGTCTTTTCAGCGTTATAGTGAAGTTCACTTAATTTATTAGAATTTAGTTTCAATATTACTTTAGCTCTACGCTTAATCTGACTCCAATTTCGAATGATAATCAAACTTAGATCGTATTTCTTCTTAGGAAATAATCATAAATATTGATTATGAGTTAATGTAGATCTTTGATTATTCTGGGCATTTCATAATTTCAATATATTCATTCATTAAGGGACCCGATGCCGCACAGAGTCACACGCCCCGGGTTTACGTGGATCTCACGGACACAGCCTCGCCAGTCTGATCTTGGTCAGAGGGTGCAGGGTTTGCTAATACCACTTAAGTCGGTCGCCTACTGCTTACTCATAAATAAAAGTGTAGTTTATTTAGCCACTTCCATACAACTTGCCAAGTCAGTGATAGACAGTAATCAAAAGGTCTTCAGATGACGTGCCTACTGCTCCGTTCATATGCGCCTTTAGTTTGACCTATCCTGAACACAGATCTGCGGTAGCACCAGCCTCCTCATAATATTAGAAACAATGATTTCAGAAGAATGCAGAATAAATCAAGGGTAACATTTATTTTTGTCAGGAAAAATGTATCATGCCAATTCCACAAGTAAATGATTAAAAGCCAATTCAGAAATAATAAATACATAACATCAATTGCTCAAAGATGACTCTAAGAGTAAGAAATGCATTCCTGACAGAGACACACAGTGGTGTGTGAGTGTGTTCTGAGTCCAAGACTCGAGAGGCCACTGACACAGCATTTTCCTGGTTACAGTTTCCCCAAAGACTGCTCTGTTACCTAGCCTTAAATACCCAGACCAGAACAAAAGGGTTGTACCAATATTTTTCAGAGTTTGCTTTGGGTCAATTCCTGTACCCCAGGGGGTAGCACCTGGTCTCGAAGGTGAGGGGAGATATCTTGAAGACATCGTCAATGGAGGAGAACAGGATTCTTTTAAGTTCTCAATGTTTCTTATATCAATGACTGCAATGAAATTAAGACCATTTTACCAATCGCACTGAGACATTTAAAATGAACCCAAATATGAAAAGGAAAAACAATAGATTCACAAGATACATAATGTGAGATATATAGGCATTCTTAGTGAACTTTTGGTGACTTGACTCAGGGGGAGAGGGGGGATACAGAGATCCCAATGGGCAAATGTTTGGACAGGACAATGTCCTGTTGCTCTGTCTTTGCGATCTTCTGTCCAGGGTGCGTTTTATGGCTTTATTGCAGGGTGAGTTTTATTTTAACAGGAAAATCAGTTCTTACATACGAGTTTCACCTTTAAGTTGAATTACTGAAACAACTTTTGCACAATATTTCTAAATTTTTGTTTCACCTGTATATTTGGCTGTCAAATATAAAATGTAATTTCATAAGTGACTTAAATTACCTACACTTTGCTTATTTTAACCTGTGCACTTTCACCGGAAATGTTTTACATCTAACCAGCAATTCAAAACCTTACCGTAATAGCTAAAATTACCATTGAGATGAAAAGGCACTTGATCTCAAAAGTGACATTTTACAAACTTTATTTAACACAAGGCAAGTACTACTTACTAAATATATATTTTTTAAAATACAATCATGTGAAAAGAAATAAATTTCGAGAACAGTAATATATTGTGTAAATAAAAACACATACAAATGTATTTTTAAACAACTGGGCAAACTGTCCAAGAACAGACAGAAACCCGGCCCTCTGCAGGAATGCAAACAATATATAAAAATTAGAATTGTGCAAAGAAAAATAAAAAATGCAAATGTTCAATTTAAAGCGCAATCTCAGAGTTCAAGTGGCTTGAATGACTGGGCAAACTGTCCAAAAACAGACAGAAACCCAGCCCTCATAAAAATTAGAATTGTGCAGAGAAAAATAAAAAATGCAAATGTTCAATTTAAATTGCCGTCTCAGAGTTCAAGTGGCTACTTTTTGAATGACTGGGCAAACTGTCCAAGAACAGACAGAAATCCGGCCTGAAAGTCCCTCTGCTTTCTTCAGCTTCCGACAGCAGGAACGCCAACTCCTGCCTCCTCATCTCTCTTTCCTCAGTCTGGCTCTCAAGTAACAGCTGCATATATTTGTCACGCTGTTCTTGTCCAAGCTGCAGGGCGGTCCGGTTAGAATCTTCCATGTCCCTCAGCACATCAAGGAAGTCACAATCCCTTTTCCTCTTCCCTAAGTGTTACGGCACAAAGGAAACAAGCAAGGATTCAATAGCAAGTCAGTACTGGTGTTTATTTAACAAACAAAAAGAGGTAGTGCAGGTTCAAAGGCAGACAGGCAGATCTCCAGGCTAGGCAACGCAGGACTCAGTGGGCAGACGACGAGACTGGAAAGCAACAGTTCTCCGAACAGGGTAGATTCCACAGCAAGGAAACAGGAACGTGACAGTATCCTCCGATCAGGGCAGATTCCACAGCAAGGAAACAGGAACTGGAGCGAGGAGAAATGACAGTGAGAACCGGAGACCTCCATAACCATCTGACAAAGACAAGACGAAATGACAAACAATATATAGGACATCCTCATTCAGAACAGCTGGCGCTGATCGGCTCATCAGCTGAGATAAAGAGCCGTGCTGATAACCCGCGCCCATTCACTCAACACGCACACACATAGCGAGAGTGAGTCAATGAATCCATGAACCGTGACACTAAGTGCAGAAACAGATGACAATAAATACACAAGCCCACCCTGAAAACCATAAAATACGTATTTTAAGTTTTTTTTTATTACAAAATCTTAAATTTGAAACTTGTGTTGGGTCATTATGCTCCATATTTTTTTATCATGGGCCATTTAGGTTTGCAATACAAAAATAAAACAATGACTCAAAACCATTAGGATTACAATTAGGTCAGTTTTGAATAGGGGTGTAACGATACCCTCGTGTCACGATTCGATACATATCACGATACAATGTTATTGCGATACTCCCAAGACATATGATAAAAGGTTAACAAAAAATGTACTATTGATTAAAATGCTAACTTTGATATTACATTGTGGGTTTAAATCAGTGGTGTCCAAACTCGGTCCTGGAGGGCCACTGTCCTGCAGAGTTTAGTTCCAACTTGCCTCAACACACCTGCTTGTAAGTTTTTAGCATGCCTAATGACCTTCAACAGCTAATCAAGACCTTGATTAGCTGTTTCAGGTGTGTTTAATTGGGGTTGGAGCTAAACTCTGCAGGACAGTGGCCCTCCAGGACCGAGTTTGGACACCCCTGGTTTAAATGAATACGCTTGAACTTGGTGCTTGTAACCCAAGGACAATGGTGACACCAGAATAAACATATTCATGATTCTGAAGCTGAAAATACTGAATTATTTTAGACGAATATGCTTAACATTGGTAACATAGATGTTTGGCATTATCAGGACCCACAAATATTCCCCCATTGCATTATATTATACATTAATAGCAACATAATTTTAATGTAGTACTGACACTAAAAACCTGAATTTTTTCCTCACACAGTAATTTTTATTTTGGTTGAACTATCCACGATACGTACTGTTGCATTTTTGTATTGCAATATATTGTTGCACGATATATTATTACACCCCTAGTTTTGAAGTATATTTTTATCAAGAGACAACGTTGTTTAATACCTCGTTGTGTGTGTTTAGGCGGAAGACATGGGATTTTGGTGATTGTAGGGGAAAACACGCTGGTCTCTGTTGCCTGCACATCACTGGGGCCATTCATTTCATCTGTGAAAACACGTTGAAAAAAGTTAATTTGTTTTGTCACTGCAAAGAGTTTAAGACAATATCATGTAGAGGTGTGATAATTTACCTTCAACCGACTGGTCCTCAGATTCATGAATGGATTCCAAAAATGCAATAGCTGGGTTTCAGTCACGTGATTATGATGACGATTATGATGACGCGGGATTTCAGATGGAGGGCAGGAAGTAAACATGGAGAATACGTCTATGGAGGAAACCGTTGCGGAGCGTCCGTATTGAGTCTAATTTACCTTGATCATTTAATGTCCCATTCCAGGCTGATCCCCTGAACGACAACCTAATGCTATATAAACACAGACACAAAAAAACACATTGCCTAGCTAACATACCGTCGCTGCAGACACGGCATTATCAGACTCTGCTCCTCCCAAACCGCAAACGTAACGTTACGATAAAAATCCACTTTTTACGGCGTTGTTCTGTGAGCTTTTTACATTTCTCACCTTTATGAATGACAATCTTTGGTACTCTATAAAAACCCTTTCCCTTTTCTCGATTAGAACGATTGGAGCAGCCGTAATCTACACAAAACATTGATGGCAGATCCTCAGCTATTTCACTTCCTGCCCTCCATCTGAATTTTCGCGCTCTCGCGATGCAGCACCATGACGTCACGTGAAACCAACCTATTGCAGAGTCTTTTGTCACCGCTGCTCCAGAAAATGCCGGCCTGTGTCCCAACAACGAGTCCAGGCGGTCAAACCACTTGTTAGTACGCCGATCGGATCCGCTTCTATTGTTGTGATCCTTGACTTTTTTGTAGTCTTGTTTTAATTTTTTAACTTCTCTCTGCATTGTTTTCCAGTGTGAACAATGCCCAGCTCGTATAACCGACTGATATTTTCAGGTATACCTTTTCATTGCGGATTGCCGTTTCCAGTTCCCGCTGGATTTCTTCTTCCGCAAATACGCTTATTAAAGCCTGGACCTCGTCGTCGGTCCAGTGGTCGTATTTTTTTTGTAAACTCCATATTAATTTCCAGACAACTCTTTACTGCACGAAGCCAGGAAGCGCGATTTTTTAAAATTTTTACCCGGAACTTCATTTAGACACTGGTTCCTGCGGTGTAAACACACTGAGTACCACCCCAAAGTTCCTAGGGTGTTTCTCAAAACCAAGAATGCAAAGAACGGACTTGTGTTCTTGGGGAGAACGCCCTTGCTAGTTGTTCTTGGAAGAATTAACTTGCAAGGTGACTAGCACACAGAACGCTGCTGACAGTTTGAGACGATGTGTTCTTGCGGGTATTGCGCAATACCCTCATACAGAACTCAAACATTTACGACTCACCATACATTTTCGTAAAAATGCCAATATTTGAAATCTTCACAGTTGATTTCTCGCATCAAATGTTCTCAGAAGTGAATTGAGTGATGAAATAGCATACGAAATTGTATATTTTAGGCAACAATCAAACGAAATATGCTACAACTCTGCCTCTTTTCGTCAACAATAAAACAATATTTTAGAAAACACCACTCTGCCTCTTTTCATAAAAAAAAACTTAACATATTAGCCTAAATGGCCACACAATTGTGGTTCAGGCAACGTGTACATTAATTATCTTCACTGCATATTTATAACAACATGAAATATTAAAACACAACCCTGCTTCTTTTTTATTTTATTTAAAAAATATGAAACAGTCTTGATTTTTATTGCCATTTGTCAAAGAGAGACAGGGTTGTGTCATTTTATTTTACATATAGTTTAGAGAATGTTAAAATAAATATAAAAATATCTATTTTAAAGTATATAAAATAAAAAAACAACCCTCTCTCTTTTTGTAAAATGTCATTTTTACTGATCAATAATATCCAGTATAAAGGTAGGCTATAAGAAGCTAACTTACAATGAGAAATTAAGCAAACAATTAGGCTACAAAGTTAAAGTTAATGTAGTTAACAAGTTAATTGAAGTTCGGGAGCAGGACCACGCCTCAACTAATCAGCTCTCTCCCCGTCTGTATATATACACGGAACCCACCTTCACCATACCGTTCATCTCAGTTTTTCGAACATGGATTCCGAGCTGCGGATCAACCCCTCTGACTCCGAAGATGATTTATTCAGAAACTCTCCTCCGTCACAGAGCGTCAGGTCTTCACAACAATCCATAGGCAGCCAACATTCACACCGGCTGCGTTCCGTCGTAGAAATCCCTCAGTCCCGCGGGCATTCACGTCACAGTTCATCATCGAAGATTTCTCCAACCCCGACTCGTCAAGATCGCTCTTCTCTGCAAACGAGAACCGCCATAAACGATCGACACAGGCATGAAAGCCGGCGCGATTGCTCTCCTCGTCAACCGCATCATCATTCAACAAACCATAGCAATTCTCAGCGCACTCATGCCACGTCTCCCAGACCAGAGAATACCATCAAGAACTGGACCGTAGCTCGCCTGCAGCGAGCTCTTAAGGACAAAGGTATCCAATTCAGCCGATCGGACAATAAAGCAAGATTATTTCAGCTTTACACAACATCTACAGAATTAAATTCCGAGCCTCCAACGCTTCCGGCATTGACACGCGGTCCCTTCATCGTCACTCATGACATCACCACACTGCCTCCACAATGGCCTCAGCCAGCAGTATCCGCGCCACCTAGTGGAGACCAAGTAATACTACCTTCAGCATCTGCACCTTCTACCTCAGACTTATCCCAATTCATGACATCTTTCTTTGCTTACTTAAGCTCACAAACAGCTACAAATCCTCACGGACATTCATCCCTTCATCCCAGCATCCATCCTTCTACCCTTCCTTTTGGCATTAACAGCCACACGGCCCCTGTTATTTCTGATTCTTCCCTACAAATTAACCCAATTCAAGTCCCTCATGCAGCAAACCCAGGACTTCTACCTCTCAGTGGACCTTTTCAACGCCCTCCTATTTCTTCCTTTTACGCAACTAACCTACCCCTTTTCCCCTCCCTTTCCCAACACCCTCACATCCTGCCAATAAATACTAGCCCATATACCCTGGCCACAGCCGCACCGCCTCCTCGTCCAGCTTCATCAATCCATCGACCCTCCCCAGCCTCTTCAGCCTCACGTCTTCAGATCTTATCAGAAGTTCAGAATCTTAGCTCCAGAGTCAGACATCCATCCCACGCCAGTTCCACCCTTTTCAGCCACCATCTTCAACTAAATCCACAGCTGGAAGAACTTTCACATGCTTCGCGGGAAGCCATTCTCAACGGCCTTGCCCAGAGTACCCTCTCTGCTTACTTGACCGGTTGGAACTGTTTTAAGGCTTACCACTCCTTTTACCAACTCCCATTTCCCCTAATGAATGTTTGGTCCATCTGCAACTTCGTTACTCATGCCCATTCCTACCAAAATATCAGGGCATCCTCCATTCAGACTTACCTATCCGGAATTAATTTCATCTATAAACTCGCCACCGGCAACCAATGCCAAACCATTTCTCACTCCCACGTATCTATGCTCATCAGAGGTCTTCGAAAACAAGAACCAGTCTTCAACATCAAACGCTTACCCTTGACTTCTGACCTCCTGAGCCAATGCATTCACACCCTACGTTCCGGCTACTTGAGCCCATCGATAGACCAAACATTAGAATGCATGTTCTTTCTCGCATACTTCGGCTTCCTGAGATGCTCTGAATTCGCCCCGTCGACTTTAGCCTTCAATCCAGCCATTCATCCCAGCCTCTCCGACATCACCGCTCATACACCTGATTCTCTGATATATAACCTAAAGAGAAGTAAAACTGACCAATTCGGAGAGTCGTCTCCAATATACTTTTTTCGCCTCCACTCCTTCCTCAGTCCTTATGAGCCACTTTCGGAATACGTTTCTTCCAGATACGCCAACCATTCATCTCCTCAAGAACCACTCTTCCTCACAGAAAACAGGAAAATGGCCACGAGATTCTGGTTTAGCAAACACTTCCAAAGTATTCTCAGGATCTCCGGCATATCTCCCGAACATTACTCTACACATTCATTCCGGATCGGAGCAGCCACCACGGCCGCCAGCATGGGTATCTCGGACAAGTCAATCAGAGTTCTAGGTCGATGGTCTTCCGAAGCGTACCGCTTGTATATCCGTAATAATCTTAACGATCTCTGTCAAGCGCAAGCCCGCATTGTCTCATCAAAACCCTTGGGGGTCTTCAAGTAACTCAGCTTACTGCCTACCGAGACGAAGCCCCCACTCTGAGTCTCCCGGGTCAGACTCCCTGAGCAGCCAGACGGAGAACCGTAGTTTACTTTTCCCCCATTTTCCTTCGACCCTTATCCCATTCATAAAGCTAATTCTGTGCAGTTGTGGTGTGGTCCTTGCTAGTGAAATGTAGTTAACAAGTTAATTGAAGTTCGGGAGCAGGACCACGCCTCAACTAATCAGCTCTCTCCCCGTCTGTATATATACACGGAACCCACCTTCACCATACCGTTCATCTCAGTTTTTCGAACCCCCCCCCCTTCCACCTCTAGCTCTCGACCCCACCCACCCTTCCCCTTTCCAACTCATCCATCCATCCCTCTTTCTCCCGACCCCAGCCCTCCCCCCCACGTCTAACTCGACCCCACACACCCCTTCCCTTCCAACTCATCCATCCATCCATCCCACTTCCCCCGATCCCAATCCTCTCCTTCAATCTCTAACATCTCATTTTACTTCCACAGGCTGCACTCAGGGGGTCTTCAAGTAACTCAGCTTACTGCCTACCGAGACGAAGCCCCCACTCTGAGTCTCCCGGGTCAGACTCCCTGAGCAGCCAGACGGAGAACCGTAGTTTACTTTTCCCCCATTTTCCTTCGACCCTTATCCCATTCATAAAGCTAATTCTGTGCAGTTGTGGTGTGGTCCTTGCTAGTGAAAATAGCCTAAATATATAAAGTTATGAAACTTCACTTTGCCCTCAGCCAAAACGATTTGCCATGCAACAAATATAGATTAATGAGTAAGACCAAAGATCGACACAAGACGTCATGTTTATCCACTAGATTAGAGACACCAGAGCCAGCGGCACACGTCAGAAGCACTAGCCGAGGAAAAGCTGTTCCAGTCGGGGTTAATGAGCACTGAACTCCCGGTGATCGCCTGGATCTTACAACTCCGAAAGCGTCAGATAAATTTTTCAAATAGGCGCTATCTTTATAAACAAACCACAGATTTGAGCTTTAAACAACTACATTCTCGCCTGAAACACTCTTAAAATTACATTTCATGACACAATAACAGTAGTATTTTGATATTACGCGGGTTTTCTCCTCTGGTATTGACGCTTGCTGGTTGGTGCGAGATGCATTCTGGGATACATGGCTGTCTCAAGTCCGCACAAGTCACCTCTCGATGCATCCTCGGTAAAAGGGGCGGATCAAGAACACATCCGGGGATTTGAACTGGACTTGGCTAGATGTGAACTTTGAATTGGGACAGTACTTGGGCAGCGACTGATGACGTTTCACAAGTCCACAAGAACACAAGTACAGACAAGAACGCATATTGAGAAACGGCTAGTTCCTGGGGAAAGTTCCTGCGGTGGAAACGCGGCTCTAGTGGGCCTTCCGGCATGTACTATCAAGCCTTTGCAACTGATCCAGAATGCAGCAGCGAGGGTGGTCTTCAACGAGCCAAAGAAAGCCCATGTTACACCTCTCTTCATCAGTTTGCACTGGCTGCCATTAAGGCACTGATCTTTGCCTATAAGACAACCACTGGGTCTGCACCAATATACCTAAACTTGCTAGTTCAGACTTAGCTCTCCAGAAGCTTATGTTCTGCAAGTGAACGACGCCTCGTGGTGCCATCATACCGAAGAGGCACGAACTCACTCTCACTGACCTTTACCTGGACTGTTCATATTTAGACAGCGAAACTCAACAGTCACGACACAAACAAACACACGCGCGTTTTTACCAGGGTAAACACAGAAGAGCCCCGCTAAAATCAAATGACAAAAGTAAACACTCACAGACTGATTTTCTCTCCTGCTGTTCTGCTGCTTCTTCTAACTAGTATTAGCAAATGGCTAGAATAAGTACTTAAACTGGCTTTGGCCACGCCCAACTATTTAGACAGCGAAACTCAACAGTCACGACACAAACAAACATGCGCGTTTTTACCAGGGTAAACACAGTAACGAAGAGCCGCGCTAAAATCAAATGACAAAAGTAAACACTCACAGACTGATGTTCTCTCCTGCTGTTCTGCTGCTTCTTCTGCTTATTACAGCACTTATTACAGTAGGTACTGTTGCCCTCTTGTTGGTCTGATTGCTTATATTGTTCTGCTCATTTGTAAGTCGCTTTGGATAAAAGCGTCTGCTAAATGATTAAATGTAAATGTGAATGTACAGCACTACAGTATTTGAATAACAGTACTGTTGTCTTCAGCAGAGCTGCTTATAGATGAATTGAACTTATTTCATAATGAATTAAACTTTACACAGTTGTTGAACTGAATTCTTACTGAACTGACTTGAGCTGAATAATGACGCTATTGCCTTGCTAGAGCTGCTTAACAGCAGAATTCGAACTTGTTCAATACTTGAAGTTTGCATGATTGAATCTGTTACTTTCCCGTTTATTATTGTAAAGCTCCTTTGAAACAATTTGTATTGTATTATGTGCTATAAAAATAATGGTTACCTGACTTAACTTGACTCTCTCATCAATGACAATATTTATACCCATTTACACACTCACACACTTTGTCTGGTCAGGTCAATGCACTCCCTCAGACGTCCGCTGAGATATTACAGTGTTACTCCATGTTCTGCTGCATGGGCTCTACTTCTCAATCTGCTCCACTGATCTGTTCATCTTCATGGTCTGTGCAGCAAAACAAAGACTGTATTCTGTGACTTCCCTGAGTCTCCTGATCCTATTGGTCCAGGTCGTGGGAGTTCCTGATTGGTTTTCCTCATGCTAATTGTTAATTAGTTAGAGTATATAAGAGTGCTGCTGTGCCTTCTTAGAAGGGGGCACCCTTTGGGGAAAACTTTCCTCAGGAGTGGCTCCTGGTATTTTCTTACACATGTAGCGTCAAGATTCTGTTGTTTGTTATCTCTTTGTTTTCCCTTATCCCTAGACTTCTGTTTATTACTATTATTATTATTATTATTATTATCGATTGTGGTATGTTTAATTCAATAAGACATGCTTTTGACATGACACCGTTATGATAATACACAAAGATGTTCCCTTTCGAAGGGAACTCAACAATACGTCAACGACGTTATGGGGAACGCCTCAGGCGTGACAGGTGTCTGAAATCACTATCAAATCACGTCAATCATATTGACGGGCGACAGCCCGTGAATCATTAGCGTGAATGATTAACGTGCGACCTGGAAGTATAAAAGGGCGCCTTGCAAACATGACAAATCATCTCATCGTCTTCAGGGACTGTCTGTTTGAAAACGCTACTCAATGAAACGGTAAGAAAATTAAATGTACAGCACACGAGTGTGCTTTTCCTGCCTGGGAGAAGAGCACGCACGGGAGGTTCTCGAGGGAATCCTCTGTGTGAACTGTGAGCGTTTTTCTCTTAAAACGCTCCGCTCTCGTCTGGCCCTCTTCTAAAGTGAAGGGGGTTCAACGTCTGGTCCTCGTGGTCCCGCTCGTGCCGAGGCAGAGCGGCGACTTGCATCATGGGCTTCCAGATAGAGCTCGTCGATCATCTTGAGAGTGCTGTAAACCTCTCAGATGATTCGACGGCTGACGAGGGCGAACTGCAGGTCGATGTTGAGGATTTTTCACCGACAGTTTCCTGCAGTTGCTGCTCTTCAGGACGAGCAGGAGATGGCTGAGGAGGTTTATAATCAGGTAGATCCAGAACTTTTTCTGCCTACAGCCTGGTTCGCCTACCAGGCAGACCTGTGCTCCCCTCACCGAGGGTCTCTATGAGCATGCGGCTTCCTGAGTCTGGTCAGACGGTCGTAGGCCTCTCGTGAGGCCTCCCAGTTAGATCAGCCCTTAGGCCTTCACAGGCCTCCTCAGTGGTTTGAAACTCAGACACTGGGTTGATCCGTGGATCAAGTAGAGAAACTCCCCTCGCTAGCAAGGGTTGGAAAGCACTATGCTGAGTCATACTCTCCGGGATATCCCGTCTCCGAGATCCGGGCCGAGGGTTCACTGCCAGCTTCGCAGTCCCTCGGGTTGGATGCCTTACTTAAGGCTTTGTTGTCCAGAGGCTCTGTCTTCAGACAGACAGGATTTGGCCAGACTAAGTGTCTATGTACTGACGCCAGGTCAGGCCGTCCTGGTGGCATTTCGGGGTGAGTACGTTCCCCTGAATAGTGACTGGCTGGGGTTCCTTCGGGTTCCCTAGGCCACATTCCCTAGAAGGGACCCTTTCTAATTGGAAGCTGTGGTTCCAGGCCCGGAGCCGGCCCAGGTAGACCTTTCATTTAACCATTTTATGAAGGTTTTTCTGTGAGGCTGTAGCTTGGGCTATGACCGTAGGGAATGCTGTCACTGACAGCCCAGTGTGACCTGAGGGTGAGTGGTTCTAGCGTTTCATTTGAAGTTGCTGGTTCTGACAGTTGTCACTGCCACTTGGCATGCACTCCCCTTAGCATGGCGGAGTTGGTATATCGTTCCCCATAACGTCGTTGATGTATTGTTGAGTTCCCTTCGAAAGGGAACGTCTCAGGTTACGACTGTAACCTATGTTCCCTGAGAACAGGGAACGAGACAATACGTCTCCCTGCCATGCCTCGGGGCTTGCCTACCGTACAGTCCCTTCAGACGATAAGGTGATTTGTCATGTTTGCAAGGCGCCCTTTTATACTTCCAGGTCGCACGTTAATCATTCACGCTAATGATTCACGGGCTGTCGCCGGTCAATATGATTGACGTGATTTGATAGTGATTTCAGACACCTGTCAAGCCTGAGGCGTTCCCCATAACGTCGTTGACGTATTGTCTCGTTACAGTCGTGACCTGAGACGCTTTGTTTTAAAGTAAATGTAAGGTCATTCATGGTTGCAACTTAATAATAATTTTTAAGTGTAAGAGTTGTTGATTTCATATGAAATGCTTTATTTACTCATTGTTCGTTAAAAAAGCCTCACTTTTGTGTTTCATAATTCCCATGGACCATGCACCCATCCACTCATTCTCCAAACCGCTTATCCTATAGCAGGGGTGCCCAATCCTGCTCCTGCCGATCGACTGTCCTGCACAGTTCATCTGCAACCCTAATCAAACACCTGCCTTCATTTTCAAGTGACCCTGGAGACCTTAATTGGTTGCTTCAGGTGTGTTTGATTAGGGTTGGAGATGAACTGTGCAGGACAGTCGATCGGCAGGAGCAGGATTGAGCACCCCTGTCCTATAGGGTCGCAGGGATGCGGTTTGGACTTAAACATTAAAGGCATCCAAGTTGTTGTTTAATAAAAGTGGATGTGCAAATAAAGCAGTATGTTAATATGAACAAACTAAATATTACAACATTGCTGTCTTTCCAATAATGGAAGGCAGCGTTTCTCATCTCCGGGCCTCGGGACCCCCCTCACAAAAAGTCTCACTTATTAAAACACCTGATTCAGCTCATCAGCTTTTAGTGTGTTAAATATTGAGACATCTGAATCATTCAGCGGGTCCCCGAGGACTAGAGATGAGAAACACTGCTGTTCCATTAACCCCCAAACTGTCTGAGTATCAAATGAAAATAGAACATGAATTTTATTGGACTAAAATAACCCAAACCATAAGAAGAGAGTTTGAGAAGCCCTGCACAGGCCGCCTCTGTCTGTGATGTGTGTGTTGACCTGGATCTGGAGGACTGATGCTGCCCTCTGTTGGGTTCTGTAGACACACACACACAGGCTGTGTATAGACACACACCATTTCTTGAAACCACAAACACTAATGTTGATAAAAATGAGAGCATTTATAGCTTCATTCCATGAGAAACATCTCACATGTTGTATACTTTTTCAGAATCAGAATCAGAATCAGAAAGAGCTTTATTGCCAAGTGTGCTTGCACACACAAGGAATTTTCCTTAGTACTGAAGCTTCCAGTGCACATATACAAATACAAATACAACAAGAAACATAGTAATACAAATTCTAAGAATAAAATTATAAAAAATATGAAAATACTATAAAAATATAAGGTCACAGTTGGGTTTAGTCAGAATAAACATTTATAGATTATGAACATATTTACAGTATTTTGAATAGTATGAATAAATATAAATATCACCTAAATTTTGGAGATATTGCACTAAACACTGGGAGTATTGCACTTACAGGCATATGCCTTGGGAGGTATGTTAACTGTTCAGAAGGGAAATGGCCTGTGGGAAGAAACTGTTCCTGTGCCTAGATGTTCTTGTGGCCAGTGATCTGAGTCTCCGTCTTGACGGTAACAGTTCAAACAGGTGGTGTCCAGGGTGAGTGGAGTCTGTGATGATTTTACCTGCTCTCTTCCTCACTCTGGAAGAGTACAGGTCCTGGAGGGTTGGCAGGGGGGCCCCAATAATCCTCTCCGCAGTCCGGACTGTCCATATGTAGTCTCCTGATGTCTGATTTGGTAGCTGAACCAAACCAGACAGTGATGGATGTGCATAAAACAGACTCAATGACGGCTAAGTAGAACTGAATCAGCAGCTCCTGTGGCAGGTTGAACTTCCTCAGCTGGCGAAGGAAGTACAATCTCTGCTGGGCCTTTTTCACAATGGAGTCAGGAACCTGAATGACTCTCCACTGCTTCCACAGTGCTGTTCATGATGGTGAGTGGGGGGAGTGTTGGGCTGTTCCTCCTGAAGTCCACGATCATCTCCACTGTTTTGAGCGTGTTCAGCTCAAGGTTGATATAACTGCACCAGACAGCCAGCTGTTCAATCTCCAGTCTGTAAGCAGACTCGTCACCGTTTTGGATGAGACCGATGACATTGGTGTCGTCTGCAAATTTCAGGAGCTTGACAGTGGGGTCTTTAGAAGTGCAGTCATTAGTGTACAGGGAGAAGAGCAGTGGGGAGAGAACGCACCCTTGGGGGGCACCAGTGCTGATTGTGAGAGTCCTGGATGTGAGTTTCCCCAGTCTCACTAGCTGCTGCCGGTCCGTCAGGAAGCTGGAGATCCACTGACAGATCGAGGATGGCATGGAGAGCTGGGTCAGTTTGGCTGTGAGAAGATCAGGCATGATGGTATTGAAGGCCGAACTGAAGTCCACAAATAAGATCCTTGCATAAGTCCCAGGTCTGTCGAGATGTTGCAGGATATAATGCAGTCCCATGTTGACTGCATCATCCACAAACCTGTTTGCTCTGTAAACAAACTGAAAGGGATCCAGCAGGGGTACAGTGATGTCCTTCAGGTGGGCCAACACCAGTCTTTCAAACGACTTCATGACCACAGACGTGAGAGCGACAAGTCTGTAGTCATTAAAGGGGTCATATAATGCCATTTTTGTACAAGTTAATATGAATCTTTAGGGTCTAAATGAAAACTTTGTAATATGCTTTTATTAAAAATTATCATTAGTATTGTAAGAAAACACTAATTTTACATGGTCAAAAACAGCTCTGTTTTCAGCACGCCGTTTCAGTGCACATGCCTTTAAATGATAATGAGCTTTGCTCACTCCGCCCCTCTGTTCTGTGGGGCGTTTTGACACCACGCACGTGGAGTGTTGCCTTGACAACAGTTGAGGGTATATTTTGCAACAAGAATGGCAGCGGGAGTCTCTGAGGACACATCTGTGCAACCATACCAATTTGAACCGTAGTCGGACCCGGAACAACATGACGGCCCCGAAGAAGTTCGAAAATTAAGGCTCGAACAGGACGTTTCTGCAGTGGCGTCATGCCCATTCAAAGTGATTTTTAATCCCTGATAATTTTTTTGTCACAACTTTATTCCTATTATGCTCCATAATTACCAGAGCCTATAACGACTCAAATGTATTCTTCTGGGGCCAGTTGCACCAACAGGGCTTACGCCTGGTCTTAAGGTAAGTAGGTCTTAACTCAACATTCTAAGTCCGACCTAATAGTTACGACCGTTGCACCATCCAGGCTTAAGTCCTCTTCTCGCTAAGACCAGGCGTAAATCTTACGCCTAGTCAGTAGCAGGCGTAAAGTCAAAATCTAGGCATATAATAGCGTTAATAGGCCTATCCATTTTCCGACAGCTAATGTTTCTATAGTAACCACTAAAAGCAAGTGATTGTTCATTGAATTGTTAAAATGATTCGTTAAAAACGGTCAAAAAATCTTCGCTGTCTGTTGCATGGAGACTCTGCTATAGTTTCATTTTGAAATTATCGTCAGCGAAATAAAGGGGAAACAAACAATATTCACAATATTGTGTCTAAAAGTAACTCACAATGTTAACTTATTGTTAATTTAACTGTTGTATAAAATTGTGCTCATGAAAACGGCACTCTTGCTCATGAGATATTTTAATAACATAATATGATATAAATATAAGACAAAAAACTTATTTTGGGACATACCTATAACTGCAGTGACACATCATGCAGTGAAAACAAGCACAAGAGACAAATGTGATGTCAGCTCGCAGTGCCTCGTCCATAATTAAAACAATGATTACAATATCATCGTAGACAATACATAGCGCACACTCCTAGCACATAAAGAATGAACTTACAATTGAAATGACATTTATTACCAACGTTCTTCTACCTCTCCTCTCGCGTGCAGGAGACAGACGTAATGCTGCCTGCCGCGAATGAAGCGAATTGTCACGTGCTGACTGTACAGCTCTATTAACTTTCGTATCTCAATGTCGGTGAAATTTCCTTTCCTTTTTCTTTGATCCTCCATTGATACGGCTACAAGTTAACCAAACAGCGGAAGATAGTTTACAACGTAACCCCAGCAACGCACGCTGCTAGGCAACCGCTATAGTTCCGTGGCCATTCACAGGAACGCGCATCGCTAAAACCAGGCGTAGTTAAGCCTAGGCTTAAGTTTGGTTGGTGCAACCGACGTTAGGTCAACTCTAAAGACTGGTCTTAACTAAGACCTACTTAGCAGTTAGGACCAGGCTTAGTAAAGCCCTGTTGGTGCAACTGGCTCCTGGATGTGTAATAAATCGGTCAGCATCAGCCCGCCCCTTTTTCCTAATATGGTGTCTGTGTATATCAAATCTAGAATCTTTGCTGTGTATGTTCAAGCAAATCACTCGTCTCGCACGTTGAGCTGGCAATGTTTTACAGATGGTCTTGAAGTGGTAAGTGGGCAAAGCAACAAATCGGCATTGAATTAGTTATCGGATGATATTAAAAGGTAGTGGGATTATTTGTGGTTAACCTGGAAATTTTAACTTGATCAAAAAGTTATGGATTTGATATTAGCTGCGAATTCAGAGCATTAACTTAAGTTGTGTCAGTGTAACGTTATCGATAGCTAGCCTAGTCTAACCGTAAACTAGTTGGCTAACGTTACTGCCTGTCATACAAAGCCAATAAGCCATAGTAACGTTATCTGATCGGTTTTGAAACATCTTTTCTGTTTTGTTTGATTGAAATAAACGGTGTAGTGTTAACCTTATTCAGCAGTGAAATCTGTCAAACTTCTTTCAAAGTCCTTCATCACATATTAATATTCTTCCATCCATCCATCCATCTTCTTCCGCTTATCCGGGGCCGGGTCACGGGGCAGCAGTCTGAGCAGAGATGCCCAGACTTCCCTCTCCCTGGACACTTCATCCAGCTCTTCCGGGGGGACACCGAGGCGTTCCCAGGCCAGCCGGGAGACATAGTCTCTCCAGCGTGTCCTAGGTCTTCCCCGGGGTCTCCTCCCAGTGGGACGTGCCCAGAACACCTCCCCGGGAAGGCGTCCAGGAGGCATCCGGAACAGATGCCCGAGCCACCTCAGCTGACCCCTCTCGATGTGGAGGAGCAGCGGCTCTACTCTGAGCTCCTCCCGAGTGACCGAGCTTCTCACCCCTATCTCTAAGGGATCGGCCAGCCACCCTGTGGAGAAAGCTCATTTCGGCCGCCTGTATCCGGGATCTTGTCCTTTCGGTCATGACCCAAAGCTCATGACCATAGGTGAGAGTAGGAACGTAGATTGACCGGTAAATCGAGAGCTTTGCCTTACGGCTCAGCTCCTTCTTCACCACAACAAACCGGTACATCGACCGCATTACTGAAGAAGCTGCACCGATCCGTCTGTCAATCTCCCGTTCCATCCTTCCCTCACTCGTGAACAAAACCCCAAGATACTTAAACTCCTCCACTTGAGGAAGGATCTCTCCACCAACCTGAAGTGAGCAAGCCACCCTTTTCCGACTGAGGACCATGGCCTCGGATTTGGAGGTGCTGATTTTCATCCCAGCCGCTTCACACTCGGCTGCAAACCGTCCCAGTGCATGTTGAAGGTCCTGGTGTGAAGGGGCCAACACGACAACATCATCCGCAAAAAGCAGAGACAAAATCGCGTGGTCCCCAAACCTGACACCCTCCGGCCCCTGGCTGCGCCTAGAAATTCTGTCCATAAAAACTATGAACAGAACCGGCGACAAAGGGCAGCCCTACCGGAGTCCAACATGCACCGGGAAGAAGTCTGACTTACTACCGGCAATGCGAACCAAGCTCCTGCTTCGGTCATACAGGGACCGGACAGCCCTTAGCAAAGGACCCCGGCCCCATACTCCCGGAGCACCCTCCACAGGCCGCCGCGAGGGACACAGTCGAATGCCTTCTCCAAATCCACAAAGCACATGTGGACTGGTTGGGCAAACTCCCATGAACCCTCCAGCACCCTGTAGAGAGTATAGAGCTGGTCCAGTGTTCAACGGCCTGGACGAAAACCGCACTGTTCCTCCTGAATCCGAGGTTCCACTATCGGCCGTATTCTCCTCTCCAGTACCCTGGCATAGACTTTCCCAGGGAGGCTGAGAAGGCATATTAATATTAAAATAACTTTATTTCAGAGCACCACAAAGTCAGACCTCAGCACCTTTATGTACCTTTAATGTAAGATCGTTCTTAGGTCACATACCAATTTAAAATCATAACAAAAAAACTGCAATGGTACTGTTTTTAAAATCATGTGTAGTAGGCCTAAGTGTACAGTAAGTGTGTGTGTAAACATGCTTTAATGAAGTAGACTTCAAAAGCTTTTGCATTTGAGCTTACAGTTCTTTCATCAACCTGTCTTTTACATAAACTTACAAAATAGATACTTTAACTTAGTCCTCAGATAGAGGAGGGTTGCTGCTAGCTCCGTTAAGGTATTTCTGTCCCTCCCAAACTGCATTGAAATGGTATGTTTAGCAGCCAGAATTTAAAGATTTTCAGGGGGAGAAACCCCCTGACCCCCTACTAACATGATCCATATCACCCGTCAGAAAACAATTGCAATGTCTCAGATTGTGCCCCCCTAGAATTTTGGCCTGCATGATGCCCCTGCGTTTCTGAATGGTTGGTTAACGTAATGTGACTTTGATCTATTTTTGTAACTTATGTACTGGCAGGGTAACTTAGAGTAGTGAGATACAGACGCTATGTGTTTACTGATGTATAGGTTAGTTCGTTGACAGATTGATGTTGAAAAACTTTTTTTTGGTAAATTAACTTGTCACTTGTCAGTGATGCGTAACGTTATCTCAGTGTTAGGTACAACTGTCAGTGCTGAAACATTAACCATAACGCGTTGTTCATTATAAACATGGGATTATGAATTATATTGAGAACGTCGTAACATTACAGAGAAAACATGCCGTAATATACCCTGAGTGTAAACATTAGCCGCATTCATCGTGAAGCGTGCAAGCGATTTGCAAAGATTAATATTTAAAGGTTAATAAAATGTTACACTCACTTCTTCTGGAGGTGCAGCAGGAACACGAATAGTTGGTACCGATTCTTTTTTCAGGACCAGCTTCTTAGCAAAACCAGATTTAAGGCCATTGCACACTGAAGGCCCTTGCACACTGAGTCCGAAATTTTTGTATGCATTTTTTTCATATTCGTGATTCGGTGGCTCTGAATTGTCAAAACACCATTCAAACACCATTCAAACTGCTTGCTACGGATGCGAAAAATGCAGAAAATCGAACCAGATCCGAATTTTTTTATGACGGACGAAAGTTTCGTAGACAGTGTGCAAGCGTGATTGACATAACGTGAGGTCGAATTTTTTTTTGAACGTGCGAAAATTTCGGATGCGAATTTCGGACTCAGTGTGCAATGGCCTTCTTCTTCTTCTTCTAGGACTTAATGGGGGTTGGCAAACCAACTTAAAAGGTGCATTCCCGCCACCTACTGAAATGGAGTGGGAAGCTTATGATGGAAAGGAAGTTTAGACTAAATCTACTCTTTCAAATAAAAATAAATAAATAAAAAATAAATAAATAAAAATAGTTTACACATAAGGGATTTTTATATCCTATTAAATAATCCTGTTTCCTTTAAAAATATAAATAACTCATGATAAATTCTTGATTGTTTATAACCTTCTCCTAGTAGAACCTGAAGTGTCAGTTCTTAATGCTTGTTTTAGCTGGAACCGCTCTCTTTCAAAAGCTTTGCATTCTATAAGCACATGTTCTACAGTTTCAGCTAACCCACATTTATCACAATTTCCATTCTCATGTTTACCAATTCTTTGTAAGCATTGATTTAATAAACAATGTCCAATACGCATTCTTGGTGCAATGGCCTTTACACTGATGCTTGTTTATAAAGCAGTCTGATGAGAAATGATTAGTGCAAAAATAAAAGCATTTACGTAGATCGTTGGGAATATTCCCTTCAAAAATAAAACTCAGCCACTGCGTCTTCAGCGGTTCGAATTTAGGAACATTAAAATGACTGCTGTGTTTATTATTACACCCAAAAACAGAACACCACAATCCCTTAGACGCCATTCTGCTCCAGTGTATCAACAATGGCGGACTATGATGACAGCTCGCTCAGGGCGGGTCTGTGTTGAAACCATAGAAACGCTGCTGTCAATTAACAATCGTGGGAGGGGCGTCCGTTTTATTGACGTCACAAAATTGAACAGCTCAATTTGAGGCAGGGGAAAACATATAAGGAGATTAAAACAAAAACACTGGATGGATTTTTATCATTATTTGATGGTTGTGTACAGGCACTGCCAACACACATTTCAGTACAATCAACTTGTAAAAGTGCATGTACCATTATATGACCCCTTTAAGTCCAGTGATTTTGGGTTTTTTGGGGACCGGAATGATAGTGGAGCGTTTGAAGCAGCAGGGAACTTCACACTGCTCCAATGATCTGTTGAAGATCTGCGTGAAGACTGTGGCCAGTTGGTCAGCGCAGGCTTTTAAACAAGCAGATGAGATGCCGTCTGGGCCTAAGGCTTTCCTAGTCTTCTGTTTTTTGTAGACTCTGCTCTTGCCTCCACACCTCAGGTTGGATGGCAGGAGGGGGGAGGAGAGGGGATGCAGGAGGTGATGGTGAATGTGTGAAGTGCAGATCAGAGCGGGTGTGTGGTGTGAGACTGGGCTTTTCAAACCTGCAGTAGAATGAATTTAAATCATCAGCAAGTTGTTGATTGTCCACAGATCGTGGGGATGGTGACTTGTAGTTGGTGATGTTCCTCAGGCCTGCCCAGACTGATGCCGAGTCGTTGGCTGAAAACTGTTTTTTCATTTTTACAGAGTAGCTTCTTTTAGCAACTCTGATCTCCTTTGTCAGTCTGTTTCTGGCCTGGTTATACAAGATTTTATCCCCACTTCTGTAAGCATCCTTTTTGGCATGACGAAGCTGTTTGAGTTTCCCAGTAAACTATGGTTTATCATTAGTAAATGATAAGAATGTCCTGGTAGGAATGCATGTATCCTCACAGAAACTTATATATGATGTTACAGTATCTGTGAGCTCATCCAGATCGGTGGTAGCAGCTTCAAAACAGTCCAATCAGTGCAATCGAAGCAGGCCTGTAGATTCTGCTCTGCTTCATTAGTCAGAGCAGTTTCAGTTTCAAGACATTTTCGCACAAATTCATCTAAAAGTGCCAAATTTGGCACAGATGTAGCTCAGGTCATACCAAAATGATTTAGCTAGGGCGCCGGAGCCAGCAACCCTCGGAGCCAAGATGGCGGCCAAATCCAATATGGCCACTGCCCGAAAAGGGATCCGGCTATAACTTTTGAACCACATGAGTTACAAATGCAAACTTGATATGTTTTTCAGCTTAATTGATCATGGGAAACACATAGGAATGTTTATATTTATGACCCAGTATATCTGGACCCCTTGATCCTACAATTCCAATATGTCCGCTGTCCAAAAAAGCAGTTTGGGCTGTAGTATGGGGCCTTACACCCCATTGTTCGCGCAAATTCATCTACAACCACCAAATTTGGCACAGATGTAGGGCATACTGAAATGATTTAGCCAGGGCGCCCGAGCCAATGGTCCCTGAGACCAAGATGACGGCCAAATCCAATGTGGTCGCCGCCTGAAAGGGATTCGGCTATAGCTTTTAAGCCAGATGAGATACAAATACAAACTTGATGTCTATTTTACCTTTTATGACCATGGGAAACCCATAGGAATACTTACATTTATGATTGGGTATATCAGGACCCCCCAAATTCCCTAAATTCAATATGGCCGCTGTCCTAAAAAGGGTTTTGGCTACACATTTTGAACCAAATGCACTACAAATGAGGATGTGGTGTCTATTTTATGTTTATTGACCACAGGAAGTCCATTGGCATATTTATATTTATGCTTGTGTAAGTCTGGAACCTGTATTCTTTTCAAGACTGTGGTTGAAAATCCTTTTTTTTCCACAACTTTGAAGGTTATTCTCAATGTTGATTCATTTCCTTATAAAAGTGAAATGCTTTTCAGTGTACCACAGGTGAATACATTTCAAAGTGTAATCATATAAGAAAGAATAAGACACAATTATTATTGCAAGGCAATATTTAAATTATGTCAAATTGTTAAAAGAATAATATTGTCCAAAACTCTTAGCTTTGCATAACAAAAAACAGCAATAACATAAAAAAAACAACAGTGAATTCTCCTGGTCTCTCACATGAATTATCATTATCACTCACAATCACCGGATCTCTCATTGTCTCCACCATCATTGTTTGTACAAGCACCCTCACATGCACATATAGAAGCCACTGTGGTCTTGCAGCCACAGTGGAGGAGAATGGTGCAGGCTTTACTGGCATCTCCGAGATTAGTCCAGTAAGGTTCCCAAGTCTTGCGCGTAGAGTCCCGATACCATCCCCATGCTTTGAACTCTGGGATATCTTGCTGGACAGCGGTTGCCTGATTCGAGTAGAAGCTGGCCTGCAGCAGTGCTCTTTTGATGTGCTGAATCAGTGCAGCTTGGGTGGGAGGCAGGTTCTCGAGAGACTTGGTACCATTCGAGAAAAGGTGATGTCTAGCTTCATCTACATGGCTGGAACCACAGCTCTTGCTGTACATGATGACGACCATACGCTCGTCTTTGGTCATGGACGTCATTGTTGAACTGTTCAGGCTCCAAGGTGAGGGTAACCAGGGATTCTGTGAGATCTGGTGTTGCCTCTCATGCTGCCCATGCACTCTTTTTCCCATGGCCCAGGAAGGCTGAATTTGTGTCACAGCCTGTTAAAGCGTGGAAGAGTGGTAAGGTCAGTGACTTCTGGGGACCAAGATCCTTGCTGATTTCATGAGCAGGAATGTCCCTATAGTTTTTTCCACCTGCAAAGCTGATCCAGAGCTGTGAGGCCGAGTGTGTTGAAGAAGCGGATGGCAAGGATGACAACATTGCTGTCGATAATCTGGACAAATGCATTTTTATGGCCATTGGCCCCAGCATGTGCAAGATGCAGGATTATTCTTGTATCTGCTTCTGGATGATTACAAGGCTGAAGGGCAGACATTTCATACCCTGGTCTGTTGGAGAGTACAGCATCTTTCTTGGTGGAAACTCCTACCTGACATGCCATTAAAATCAACATTAAAGCAATTTGGACCCCATTTACTTTCTTAATGAAAACCTATTCTTGGTCTTATTGTTATTGAATGAATCATTAGTGTATTTTAGAAATAAATAAAAAAAAATAAAAAATGAAGGATGCACCATATCGATTGTCAGCTGATTTATCGGTAGATATCGAATGATATTAAAAGATCTTAATCTTTAAATTTTAATCTTTAATAGAATGTTCCTATAGCCGACAAACCATACGCCACTAAGCGAATGTCCATCCAAAGAATGCATTTTAGAATTTAATAATTTGTTATAATTAAGTTTGTTTAATATGAATGCCAAAATCATGAAGGCAAAAAGTTACTATTATTTATTTTTGGTTCTTTTACTCCAACCATCTGAAATCATCTGGATCTGAAACAGTGGACAATGAAATCTTTAGAAAATCTCAAAAATGAATAGCCATTTTTCATACTGTACCTTATGTATTGCATAAATTCACTTGTAGCATTTAAATTATTTTAGGTTTTAGTGTTATTGTTAATTTATTTAGTGTATTATTTTAAATTACTATAGAATTGAGTAACACTTTACAATATTGTCCCATTAGTTAGTGCTAGTTTATTATTAGTTCATGTTAGCTGTATATTAACATACAACTTTTGATTGTATTAATGTATTAGTAAATGTAGAAATTAACAAACAAAAGATTAATAAATTATTAAGAAGCCTTTTTGGTTATACTTTATTTCGATAGTCACTTTAGACATTCTACTAACTATAAGTAACTGACACTGTTCAACTACATGTCAACTAACTGTCATTAGAGTATTAGTAGGCTGTAGTAGACTGTCAGTAGACTGTTAAGGTTAGGGTTAGGTGTTAGGGTTCGGGTTAAGAGAACAAGTTGACTTGTAGTTGCTAAGTTACTTATAGTCAGTAGAATATCTGTTGGGGGACCAACAAAATAAAGTGTTAGCAGATATTAAGCAGACAGTATACTAATACTCTAATGACAGTTAGCTGACATGTAGCTGCAACGTTACTTATAGTTGGCTGAATGTCTAAAGTGGACTATCGAAATAAATTGTTACCGTATTTTTCATTTGTATTTAATGTAATGTAGTTAACTAATGTTAACAAACGGAAACCTTATTATAAAGTGTAAATTAATTTATATTTTTATAATTTTTTGATTATTGGCCATAACAAAGAAAATCTTTATCGGCCTATTGCATCGGCAAGAATTGTAATATTGGCGTATCCCTAAAAAATGCTTTGTATTTGTTAACTTAAATCAAAATCAACTTGCTCTTGCAACAATTTTCCACAGAAATGGTAGTTGCTTTCTTGTAAATGCAAATGTGGGGTATAAACATAGGGAATCACAAATGTAAGCATTCCCATGTATTTGTCATGGTAAAACAAAATTAAATAGACATTAAGATTCCATTTGTTTCAAAAGTTGTCAAAACCCTTTTTCGGACAGTAGCCAGATTGGATTTGGGGACTTTGAGGGTCCACATATACCCAATCATAAATATAAATATTTTTTCCAGAAAAGGTGAAATAGACATCAAGTTTGTATTTGTATCTCATCTGGTTCAAAATATGCAGCCAAATCCCCTTTCCGGTGGCGGCCATATTGGATTTGGCCGTCATCTTGGTCTCAGGGACCATTGACTCGGGCGCACTGGCTAAATCATTTCAGTATGCCCTCAGCTACATCTGTGCCAAATTTGGTGCTTGTAGATGAATTTGCGTGAACAATGGGGTGTAAGGCCCCATACTACAGCCCAAACTGCTTTTTTGGACAGCGGACATATTGGAATTGGAGGATCAAGGGGTCCAGATATACTGGGTCATAAATATAAACATTCCTATGTGTTTCCCGTGATCAATTAAGCTGAAAAACAAATCAAGTTTGTATTTGTAACTCATGTGGTTCAAAAGTTATAGCCGGAACCCTTTTCGTGCAGCGACTATATTGGATTTGGCCGCTATCTTGGCTCCGAGGGTTGCTGGCTCCTGCGCCCTTGCTAAATCATTTCGGTATGACCTGAGCTACATCTGTGCCAAATTTGGCGCTTTTAGATGAATTTGCACGAAATGACCTATTTATGTGCTTAAGGCCCCCAACTATTACAGGTTTAGCTGATTTCAGTTTCTGCCTGTAGGTCGGTATGAGATGAACCAAACAGTGATCAGAGAGCCCCAAAGCTGCCCGTGGGACGGAGTGATACACATTCTTTATTGTGGTGTAACGGTCCAGTATATTACTGTCTCTGGTGGAACATGTAACGTGTTGTCTGTATTTTGGCAGTTCACAATAGAGATTTGCTTTTTTAAAATACCCAAGAATGATTAAAAGAGAGTCTGGGTACCTTTGTTCTGTTTCAGCTATTTGTTCAGCCAGCTGTTGTAGCGCCGCGCTCACACACGCGTCTGGAGGGATGTACACATTCACAAGAATGAAAGAGGAAAACTCCCGAGGCGAGTAGAAGGGTTTACAGTTAATGAAATGTGCCTCTAAATTAGGAGAGCATCTTCTTCAGTGTTTTTACATCTGAACACCAACTTTCGTTAAAGTAGAAACACAATCCACCACCTCTCGTTTTCCCCGTTAGCTCCGCGATGCGATCCGCTCGGAAACAGCTGGAAGCCCGGAAGATGTATTGCGTTGTCCGGTATGGCTTCACTCAGCCAGGTTTCAGAGAAGCACCGAGCAGCAGAGTTTAAAAAATCCTTGTTAGTGCGGGTGAGGAGAAGAAGTTCGTCTGTTAGGAAGGGATCGGAGATTCGCAAGATGAATACTGGGGAGTGCAGTGCGGAGGCCGCGCTCGAATGGTGTTCCGATCGGCTCTTTATTATAACTTTGCAACATGCACTCGTCTCAATGAACGTCTCACTCAACGTCTTATTTTTTTTTATTCTGCTATTTATATCTATTAAATTTTTAGGAGCATTCGGCAACTCTAGCTATTTCTTCGCTGATTTTCACTTTTGTTGTCGCATGTTTTCTCAACGAGCTCCCCCTACAGCTGTGAGGCGTATATTTCACAATAATGTCGTAAAAAAACTCACTTGTGGCACCCTCCTCCCCCTTTCTACCGCTGCTCATGTGCATTTGTTATTATCGGAGCCGGCCAACTTTATTGTGTGGAGCCATGTCTACCGAGGTGGGTAATACATCATACACATTGAGGGCGGCGTGTGTGTTTATGTCGAATTGCCGTAAAGCAGTTTGTGTTTCTCGCTCGTTCTTGCTTCTCACGAGACTTCCTATTTCCAACTTACCGGGAAGTTAATCCTCATGTTCCAAGGTTGGTTTTCCGCCTAGGAACGATAGGGGGAGTGGGGAAAGTCACCATTCTCACCAGAACAGGTTATTAAACCATCCAAATGATTTCTAAACGGTTTTATTAAGTTGAAATAGTTGCCGAATGCCCTTTTAAGACGCAGACGTGACGCAAATCACGCGTGGCAGTGAAGTGTCGAGTACGACGTCACGCGTCAATAATGTGTGGCAGTGAAGTTATTTATTGTTTTTTTCACTAACACGTATTTAACACGCTATTCACAGTACAACACAGCTCAGTGCAGTGTGTCAGCGGCGTTATGATCGGTTCTTTAATATGACTTTGCAACATGCACTCGTCTCAATGAACGTGACACTTGCGTCTGTGATTTATATATAGGATATGTGTGTGTTCTTGTTTAACCCACATTTTGAGGGCCAAATGCCCCCACAAAGATAGAATTATGAAGAAACAAAATTGATATAGGCTATTGCATTTTTATAGCTTATTGTTGGGGTTGTTACTGCGTTTGTTTTTAATTTTTTAGGCTACAGCACTTTGGTAAACTAGAAAACGTCTACGGTTACGTATGTAACCCTCGTTCCCTGAGTAGGGAACGGAGACGTTACGTCGGATGACGACGAATGGGGTTTCGCTTAGAAAGCCTATCAACTTCGAGTATTACAAAACGAGCCAATGGCAAAGAAATGCCATGGGTCTGCGGAATTTGCATGACGTAACTCCGCCCCACCTCGTGGGTATAAAAGGAGGAAGTCCGCAACAGCAGTTTATGTTTCTTCGCTGAGGAGCCAAGACTGAGCTCAGGCGATCCCCGCGGTACAGCGGAAAGTGGCAGGCAGACGTAACGTCTCCGTTCCCTACTCAGGGAACGAGGGTTACATACGTAACCGTAGACGTTCCCTTTCGTTGTCACTCCGAGTTACGTCGGATGACGACGAATGGGGTTACCAGTCTAATCACGCCACCTTCTCAGCTGTCTTCCAGTGCCCTGCGTAAAAGGAGATCCCTGTCATAGACTGGACGAAGGACTCCATTTAACACAGGAATACCAAGGTACACTGGGAAGCATATCCCAAGCTAGGGGAAGTATGCAAATAATGCCAACCCAGATGGGGGGGACTTAGAGAATACACATATGACCCGAAGGAAACATATGGAGAACACTGGGGTGTCCAGCCGCAGGTGGAATATTTCAACCCCAGGGTGGCAAGGTGGCTTGCCAAGGGAAAGACACATGCTCAGAGAGGCTTACAGTGGAAATACACATGTGGGGGTCGCTCAGGGGAGGGACCATGCACACGGGAGGCACCTAGCCGACGCGCAGGCAATAGACACTGGCGCCGACGTCAGGAGTGCTGGAGGAACTCAGGGCTTTCGGGGAAGCTCACCTGAGGAGAATATCGCACGTATCCAGTCCGTGGAGTGGAATGGCGAGCAAGCGAAGACACCTGAGCGGGTCCGGTACTAGCTAGTTGAAGCGAGTACATGAGAGGACACTGGCTCCACTCGGAGATTATAGAATCTAGCGAATGTGTTAGGTGTCGCCCAGCCTGCAGCTCTGCAGATGTCTGTTAGCGAGGCGCCATGCGCTAGAGCCCAAGAGGATGCCACACTCCGGGTGGAGTGAGCCGTCACACCAAGGGGGCACGGTCGACCTTGCTGCTGGTAAGCCAAGGCAATGGCGTCCACTATCCAGTGAGACAACCTTTGCTTGGAGAGAGCCTTTCCCTTCAGCTTCCCACCATAACAGACAAAGAGCTGGTCTGAGGTCCTGAAACACTGCGTCCTGTCTACATAGGCGCGAAGAGCGCGTACTGGACAGAGCAGTGCCAAGGCTGGGTCTGCCTCCTCCGGGGGCAGCGCTTGCAGGTTCACCACCTGGTCCCGAAAGGGAGTGGTAGGAACCTTGGGCACATATCCGGGCCGGGGTCTCAGGATCACGTGAGAGAAAGCCGGACCGAATTCCAGGCACGCTTCGTCGACGGAGAATGCGTGCAGGTCCCCTACCCTCTTGATGGAGGCCAGTGCAACCAGGAGCGCTGTCTTCATTGACAGGAACTTAAGCTCAACTGATTGCAGGGGCTCAAAGGGAGCACTCTTCAGGGCAGTTAGAACCACTGAGAGGTCCCAAGAGGGAACGAGAGGAGGACGAGGAGGATTTAGTCTCCTCGCTCCTCTCAGGAACCTGATGACCAGGTCGTGCTTCCCTACCGACTTACCTTCGACTAGGTCATGGTGTGCGGCAATGGCGGCAACATAGACCTTAAGGGTGGAGGGAGACAGCCTTCGCTCCAACCCTTGCTGAAGGAAGGAAAGCACAACGCTGATCGAGCATCTCCGGGGGTCTTCTCGGTGAGAAGAGCACCAGTCGACGAAGAGGTTCCACTTCAACGCGTAGACGTGTCTCGTGGACGACGCTCTAGCGGAAGTGATGGTAGCCGCCACCGCTGGTGGAAGGGTACTCAAACCTACCTCGAGCCGTCCAGGAGCCACACGTGGAGGCTCCAGAGATCGGGGCGAGGGTGCCAGAGGGTGCCCCGTCCCTGAGAAAGAAGGTCCTTCCTCAGAGGAATGGGCCAGGGAGGTGCTGTCGCGAGGAGTGCAAGTTCGGGGAACCAGGTCCGGCCGGGCCAATACGGCGCGACCAAAATGACCTGCTCCTCGTCCTCCCTGACCTTGCGCAAGGTCTGCGCAAGAAGGCTCACTGGGGGAAACGCATATTTGCGGCCCGGCGGCCAGCTGTGCGCCAGTGCATCCGTGCCGAGCGTGCCCTCGGTCAGGGAAAAATACAGGGCGCAATGGGTCGAGTCGTGAGAGGCAAACAGATCTATCTGTGCGTCCCCGAACTGGTCCCAAATCAGCTGAACCGACTGGGGATGGAGTCGCCATTCTCCAGGGAGGGGCTGAAGCCGTGAGAGCTCGTCGGCTGCACAGTTCAGGGCTCCGGGAATGAAGATGGCTCGAAGCGACCTCAGATGCTTCTGACTCCATAAAAGGAGGTGGCGGGCGAGTTGTGACATACGGCGGGAGCGTAGACCACCTTGATGGTTGATGTACGCTACAGTAGCGGTATTGTCTGAGCGGACTAGTACGTGTTGACCCCTGAGCAACGCCCGGAAGCGGTGCAGGGCAAGGCGTACTGTCAACAACTCGAGGCAATTGACATGCCATAGCCGCTGGGGTCCTGTCCAGGAGCCCGCAGCAGCATGTCCATTGCACATGGCGCCCCAGCCCGTGGTGGAGGCATCCGTGGAGACCACAACATGCCGGGAAGCTCGTTCCAGGGGGACACCCGCCCTGAGAAAACTGAGGTTCGACCACGGGGTGAGGAACTGACGGCAGGTCGGAGTAACTGGTACCCGGAGCGTGCCTTGATGCCATGCCCACCTCGGGACTCGGTCGCGAAGCCAAAGCTGAAGCGGTCTCATATGAAGCAATCCGAGCGGCGTGACCGCGGCTGCAGATGCCATATGCCCCAGGAGCCTCTGAAAATGTTTCAGTGGAACCGCATTCTTGCTCCTGAGATGTCTCAGGCAAGTCAGCAGTGACTGCGCGTGCGCGCTCGCTCGTAAGCTGCGCGGACATGGCGACCGAGTCGATGTCCATACCGAGAAAAGAGATCCTCTGCACGGGGCAAAGTTTGCTCTTCTCCCAGTTCACCCGAAGGCCCAGACGAGCTAGGTGCCGGAGCACTAGGTCCCTGTGTTCGCAAACCTGATCTCGAGAGTGGGCTAGGATCAGCCAGTCGTCGATATAACTCAGGATGCGAACCCCGTGTTCCCGAAGGGGAACAAGGGCAGCCTCGACGACCTTCGTGAAGGTGCGAGGAGACAGGGCTAGCCCGAAAGGGAGAACCGCGTACTGGTATGCCTGCCCCTCGAAAGCAAACCGTAGGAACGGTCTGTGTCGAGGAAGAATGGAGACATGAAAGTAGGCGTCCTTCAGGTCGATCGCTGCAAACCAATCCTGGGGCCGCACGCATTCGAGAACGCGTTTGGCGGAGAGCATCTTGAACGGCAGCCTGTGAAGGGAGCGGTTCAGCACGCGCAAGTCCAGGATTGGCCGTAACCCACCGGTTTTCTTGGGGACAATGAAGTAGGGGCTGTAGAACCCGGACCTCATCTCGGCTGGAGGGACAGTCTCGATTGCACCCTTCGCCAGCAGGGTGGCAATCTCTGCTCTCATGATAGGGGCACTGCCACCGACCAAAGTGGAGCGGACTCCCCTGAAGCGGGGAGGAGACCGTGCGAACTGAATCGCAAGCCGAGCCTGATGGTGCGCGCGATCCAGCGGGACAGACGGGGAGCTCTAACCAGGCTCCCAAGAACTGAACCAGCGGGATCAAGCGGACGACAGGCGTCCCCCCGGAGGGGCAGCGAAGCGGAGTAACTGGCCCAGACGTGGACGGCATAGCGGCCCGGTGTGGGGGCACAGTTAGCAACCGCGCCCTGACAGAGGGGGCCAGGGGAGGACCATGCTGGTCGTCCCGCGGGGGCCTGCTCTGGCAGGGGTCTGGCGACAGAGGGGGACAGGGGCGAAGCGGTCCGTGGACGGCACGCCGTGTCAAGCACCTCTGGGACAGAGGGGGACGAGGAGAGCACGGCTTGTGGGCGGCGCTCTGTGTCGTCCGAGAACTCTGTCTTCCCAGAGACGGGAGAGTCAGTTCTTAGGAGAATAAGGATTTTTCCCCGGCCCTCCACCGGGGAAAGGAGTGGTCCTGCTACCAACTCCTGGAAGAACTGAGTCCCATCTCTGTGGAGCCCGTCTCAGGAGCGCCGCTTAACCCGGCACGTAGCGGGGGGCGGGGCTGGAGAGGGCTGAGGCGTCCGCCCGCGGCTTCCAGAGCCGGCTCGTCTCTTTAAACGGGCGGGGTGGGAGCCGCGGGGGGGGCGCCTTCGGCAGTGGGCAGACCGAGGGATCTGAGCGGACGGCGGGCCATCGGGACAGAATCACGTCAGTCTGCACATGGGCGGTTGAGAGCTGTTGGGCGAAGTTCTCAACCGCACCGCCGAAGAGGCCGACCTGGGATATGGGAACGTCGGACAGACGGGGCCGCGCGACATTCAGCACATCAGACAGGTTCAGCCACAGAATGGTAGGCATCACCTGACCCAGGGAGCGTACGGCCACTTTCGTCGCTCGGAGAGCAAGGTCAGTGGCGGCGCGCGACTCAGTGAAGAGCCCTGGGTCAGTCCCGCCCTCGTGCAAGTCCATGAGCATCTGGGTCGAGGACCAGCAGAATGGCCATGGCCTGCAGAGAGGCGGCTGCCAGTCCCGTGGTGCTATAGGATCTCGCCACAAATGTAGACGAAAACCATAGACCACGGGCGGGTGCTTAGGATTGCGCCGAGAAGAAGCACTCTGAGGGCACATAGCATCGCAACAGAGTGTTCAGCCGGGGGAACCCCAGTGTACCCGTGACAGCGGCCCCATCGAGGGGGGAAAGGCGGATGAGATCAGCGAGCGGTCCCGAGAAAACCAGGGGGTCTTCTGGGACTTCGAGATCTCATCATGCACGTCCGGGAGGGAAGGTATTGGGGTTTGCCGTGGACGAGGGTCGGCGGCCTTACCCAAAAACCAATCGTCCCAGGAAAGCATGGCCGTCATCTCTGGATCAGACTCAGGCACAGCCGTATGCACACCAGAGGGTGGCAGCTGTGACGAGTCGTCACTTCGCAGAGAATCAAACCCACCTTGTGAAGCTGCTACAAACATAGTATCATCCTCTGTAGCTTTAAATGAAACACACGGGCCACCAGAGGGTAGACTCGTGGGAATCACCTATTCACTAGCGGGCACCGCCGTTGAGGGGAGGCTGGGGTCACGGACACGGAGTCGGCGCCTTGTTCCAGACCAACACCCTCAGGTCACCCTGGCCACCAGCCGAAGATCGGGGGGTGGATGAGGGGACTCTCACTCTTGCGAGTTCACAGAGTCTCGACCTATATGACGCGATGATCATGTTCCCACAGAGAGAACATGAGTCATCCACGAGCGCTGCTCTAGTATGATCAAGCCCAAACATACCAGACAACGCTCGTGCCCATCAGAGTCCGATACCAAGCTGCCGCAACCATTCGTTTTTTTTTTTTTTTTTTAAATGCACGGGCGAGCCGTCTTTAAAAAGACGTGCCGCGTGCGCTCTTTTAGAGAGAGAACTCGCGTGTTGAAGCGCCCGGGGAAGCACGCGCTCTCTGATGAACCACTGCAGAGATAAGCAGGAAGCACGCACTCGCCGGAGATCGCCGTCACACCAACACTCGAGGCACTCGTTTGTGAAGCTGATAATTCAGAGTTGGCTTGTGGAGAGAAGAATACACTTGGCTCCGAAGCGAAAACATAAACTGCTGTTGCGGACTTCCTCCTTTTATACCCACGAGGTGGGGCGGAGTTACGTCATGCAAATTCCGCAGACCCATGGCATTTCTTTGCCATTGGCTCGTTTTGTAATACTCGAAGTTGATAGGCTTTCTAAGCGAAACCCCATTCGTCGTCATCCGACGTAACTCGGAGTGACAACGAAAGGGAACTGTTTCTGTGTATCCTTTAAATAGAAAAATAGAATTGAAAAATAATATTTTTATATATAGGCCTATATATAAAACTATGATTACTAAAATTATTATTAAAACATCATGTCTGATATCTGAAAAATAATACAACTACAATCTGCCATCGTAGAAACATTATGCCAAATGATGCAGATCTGAATTAATTGGGGAAACTAAATAAAATTTGCAGGTATGAGAAAAAAGTAGGCTAAGTTAGTCTGAGACATGCAAGTTTGACTATGCCTACTAATAGCCTATTCAATGGCTTAGTGAAGGGTGTAGAATCAGCGAGATAGTAGCATGTTATTTAGTGCAGGAAAATATAAGGCAGAATTAAAAGATTTGAGAACAGTTAAATTCACAAATGGGAAATAATAAAATATTTATATTGAGAAAGTATCAACATCAAAAAGGAAAGTAATTTCTACAACATTTACAATTATACACTGAGAATACACCTCAATTTTCACAATGGTTGATTCCTCCATAACAGTTACAGCACATGAATGAATATCAGGAAATGTTTTATAAGTGTGATGTTAAAAACCATGGGAGAATTGAAAGAGAAACCCTGGCTGTATGTTAATTCTCTTCCGGCTTTTATGACTATTGTGCCAAAATATTTCTGTAGCCTACCTGTTGATACAAATCTAATTGTTTTTATGCAACAGCAAAGACATCTAAATAATAATAATAATAATAATAGCCTAATAATAATAAACTGTGCTCGCCTTTCTCTTTTGAGGTGTAACTGTTTTATATAATTCTGAAAGTCATGACAAAGTCATATTAAAGAACCGATCGGAGCGCCATACGCTCGCGGAGTTTAACCAGCGCGCCGGCTCGCTTCTAAGAGGTGTGATTTGTATGGTGGGTGGATTGTGCCACGGATAACCTTCCGAAGTAGACAGTCGTGGACTTTAACGTGAGAGAAGGTACGTCGCACCACAGACGCGCGACACCAACGTGTGACGGTGCAGATCCACTTGTCCGTGCGACACTTCTGTTGCGCTGCGCTCCACTTTATTCCTATGGGTGACGTCACGCGACTTTAACGCGCCCGCAAAGCATCCCGGGAAGGCGGCGCTTCATTTGGAAAAATGCTGCGCGTCAAAAAGCTGGCCGATGCCCATCTTTATGCAAATGAATTCCGTTGAACGCGACTATCCAATAGAAGCAGAGCATATGTAGACAGGGGGAAGTCTCTCGCAGGTCCTCTGTTCTAGACTGGCCGCTGGCTCAAAACCACACCCATAGCGGTAAACTTGAGGAACGCCCATCAAAGTACAAATGTGGGGAGGCGTCGCGACAACACGCTACAGTCGTGTCGCAAATGTGGATCTCTACCGTGACTCCAACGTCGTCGCACCACAGACGCGTGACACTATGTGTGACTCCAACGTCGCTGAGAAGTACATTGCACCACAGCAACTTCATTGAACTACGTTGCCACCAGCCATGTTGTTGTATTCAGTTTTTGTATTCATAAAAAAAAAGTTGCCACCACAATAAATTAATATCTCACCCTCGTGTTTTTTCCCTAGCTTTCCTTAGTTATCTTTCTAATCAATCATTGTTAACTTTTTTCTTTTATTTTCTTGTGTTCTGATGACATTGAATATATCATAATACAAATTGTGTATTGTATACAAAGTATATCATTAATGTCATCTCTGAATTGTTTACAAATATAATAAAAAAACATTTAAAAAAAACATCAAAGTCACAATTTTATGTAATTTACACAATTATTAACAACAACTTTAAAGTTGAACAGAAAAATTCATTAATTATAATCTATAAACATAATATTCTGGAATGTGTCATTCTGAGTTTTTACTTTTGATGGTGGTAAGAATTTATTTTCAAGAAATCAACAATGATATAAGACAGATATAAAAATATAAGACAGGAAAATAGTCTTTTAATCACAAAATGCAAAACAATGTAGGTGCCTTTTCAAATATTTTAACTAGGGCTGCCAGTAACGATTATTTTATTTATTTATATATATTTTTGGTAATTAAGATCGATCTAAGTGAACAATAGACTTATATAACAAATGAGGCAATAATAATTGGTTCAAATAAAGTATCAAAAGTGATTAATCATATAGTTTTATTCAACAACACTATTAAAATACATGAAGAAATGACGAACTTATGTAGGCCTATATTATGTATTATAACAAATGCCAGCAGAAGGCGCCAGAGGCCTGACGATTGTTACACTTTACACCAAGAGCAAACCATTGTTTATCTAATGTTTAATTGCACTTAATCTGTTATGTTTTGTTATAGCCAACAGTTTCATTTTGAAACCTCAAACATCTATTTGCATGTTTAGAAATATATTGGTTCATTCTCTTGTGTTGTTGGCGTATGTTTTTAAGTTGCTAAATCAGTTCAACAGCACAAGTTTCGTCCATATTCCCAAATGCACGTTATTGTGGGAAAAGTACCGAAGCATATAATAAAATAATACAAGGAATGTACATTTTTAAATAAATAAATAGAAATAAACTTTGAAAAAAATACAAAAATATAGATGAATGCAGGTAAGTTAACACATCTCATCGCCTTAGCAGCTAGCAGTCACTTAAAATGCATAAATTATGTCAATACTTAATTATGCTACAATTATATATACTACAATTATGGCAAAACTTGGCCACTCAATATTTAATATTCAATTATTTTAATTATCACAATTAAAGTTTTAATTGTGTTAATTTGATCAAGCACAATATTCAGCATTCAATCAAATATTCTTAAATATTTATTTTATAAATAATGTTATTTCAACTTAATATCTCATTATTTTGACATAATATGTGTGCGTATTATATAAGATGTGCATGTAAATCCGGTGTGACACGCGTGCATTAATTTTTATTAATAAGTCAGTGTCGGCTGCAAAGATGAAGTTGACGATCGCCATCTCCGTAGTGAAGGCGCCTATAGAGAAAAACACGCATAATGGATTACATAATCAGAGAGTAGCCTATTTCTTTTCGTTTTGAATTGTTTCGTTTAACGACATTTCAAGCACTCTATAGATATATTTCTCATGTCTGTGAGGCATACACTGAGTTTCGGTTAATTTATATTGAGATGGCACCAGTTTACGTGCAATGCAAGTGACCGCGCCAGCATGTCATGATTATATTGTCTGCTATATTTGCTTCTTATTTATTAAATACAGGCAATATTGATGGAAAATTTTATTAAAATTAAGATACAATTCATACATAACGAAATTCACTTCAAAGAAAGGCTTTCTACAAAACAAAAATGAATGAAGTGGTCAAAATAATGTCTGACCCACTTCATGTCTCCCGATATATTTAGAATCCTATTTTACTCATGCTGTTCACTTTTCATAATCAACATATATGGGAAAAAATAACATTATAATATTTGAACAAATATGAAACTGCGCTTATTTAATGGCTACAACACATATAGTATATGGGCATTCAGACTCTTTATTTGTACAAATTGCTGCACATTCATTTAATTCTGAATTTTGCACACATAAGTTGAAAGGCATTTGTTTGTGAATAGTAAAACATATCTGCAACATTTAGCAAGTTCACGGATAATTGTGCGTGCATTTATTAATCATTATGATACTAAAATCATAATAAAGGCTATTATATACAATACAAAACAAATCAGACGAGCCCAGAATGTTTAATTAAATGTTAAGCATTTTCCTCCCATAGAAAACTATTATAAGGCTTAATGGATAGAATGTCCCCTTATTATGTCGAAATAACAATTTATTATGTCGAAATAACAATTTATTATGTCGAAATAACGAGATATTGTGTAGAAATAACAGATATTATGTCGAAATAACTAATTATTATGCGGAAATAACAGATATTATGTTGAATAACGACTTATTATGTCGAAATAACGAGATACGTATTATGTCGAAATAATGACTTATTATGCCGAAATAACAGATATTATGTCGAATAACGACTTATGTCGTCGAAATAATTAGATATTATGTCGAAATAACAAATTATTATGTCAAAATAACGAGATATAATGTTGAAATAACGAATCATTATGTTGAAATAATCCAGAAATTATTTTTGGGGGTGCTATCGGTGTGCTTTGGTCTTTCTTGGGGGTGCTGAAGCACTGCGAGCCCGTCCCTATAGCGCCGGGTGATTCGCATCGTGTAACTTAACGTTACTGAATCACAAATTTCTATAGTTGATTACTACAAAAGAAAGCCAAACTAATTTCTAAATGGTAACTTAACTTTAACCAAGCAAAGAATTCACAGTAATAATCGGAGATCAGAGAGCATTCATTAGCAAGCGAAATGCCTCAACCGTTGAGAGCTCTGTCTGCAAAAAGCGATTCGCGCTCAGAACTTAAGCACAGTCAAAAATACCTTGTGAAAAGGGCGATTTTACAGGTTGGAAGTAAGATAATTGAATAAGAACAAAGAAATAAATTTACCTTGAACAGTGTCCTTCTTGAAGACAGCCAGAGGAGTGTTCTGAACAATTCTGTGTTTTGCTGCTTTCTGTTCGAAATAGACGCGTTGAAAGATGCCCCTCCCCACATGCTACTTTTTACAGTCCAAGACTGTTTTTTCCAGGAACAAATGGATTTACACATAAATGCTGTAAATTTACCACAAGTAATTAAATTAATGGAGCATAGACTGTAAATTTACAGGATTAAACTGTTTATTGAAATAACAGTATATTACTGTAGGAAATTTACTGTATTTTTACAGCAATTTTTAACAGTGTAAATACTGACAGAATTTTCATTTTTGGGTGAACTAACCCTTTAACCCTGGTTCTAATAAAAATCCCTACACCATGTTCAACATCATTCGACGAACGGATCACTTCCAAAATGTTTAGTTATCATTAAAGTATTATTTCAAAGGGTTTTCTTAAATTATTGGGTTTGTTGCAACCTCAGATCGGATTGTATGTAATCCACCGGTCCAAATGTAATAATTATGCCAGAGAAAATATAGGCCTATACAACAAGCAATATATGCTGGAGTAATACAAACAAAGCATTGCCCAAAGGTGGCTGAAACGGGTAATTGCATTTTTTCAACAAAAAAAAAATATATATATATATATACAGGTCCTTCTCAAAAAATTAGCATATTGTGATAAAGTTAATTATTTTCCATAATGTAATGATAAAAATTAAACTTTCATATATTTTAGATTCATTGCACCAACTGAAATATTTCAGGTCTTTTATTGTTTTAATACTGATGATTTGGGCATACAGCTCATGAAAACCCAAAATTCCTGTCTCAAAAAATTAGCATATTTCATCCGACCAATAAAAGAAGTGTTTTTAATACAAAAAAAAAAGTCAACCTTCAAATAATTATGTTCAGTTATGCACTCAATAGTCAATACTTGGTCGGGAATCCTTTTGCAGAAATGACTGCTTCAATGCGGCGTGGCATGGAGGCAATCAGCCTGTGGCACTGCTGAGGTGTTATGGAGGCCCAGGATGCTTCGATAGCGGCCTTAAGCTCATCCAGAGTGTTGGGTCTTGCGTCTCTCAACTTTCTCTTCACAATATCCCACAGATTATCTATGGGGTTCAGGTCAGGAGAGTTGGCAGGCCAATTGAGCACAGTAATACCATGGTCAGTAAACCATTTACCAGTGGTTTTGGCACTGTGAGCAGGTGCCAGGTCGTGCTGAAAAATGAAATCTTCATCTCCATAAAGCTTTTCAGCAGATGGAAGCATGAAGTGCTCCAAAATCTCCTGATAGCTAGCTGCATTGACCCTGCCCTTGATAAAACACAGTGGACCAACACCAGCAGCTGACATGGCATCCCAGACCATCACTGACTGTGGGTACTTGACACTGGACTTCAGGCATTATGGCATTTCCTTCTCCCCAGTCTTCCTCCAGACTTTGGCACCTTGATTTCCGAATGACATGCAAAACTGAGCAACAGTCCAGTGCTGCTTCTCTGTAGCCCAGGTCAGGCGCTTCTGCCGCTGTTTCTGGTTCAAAAGTGGCTTGACCTGGGGAATGCGGCACCTGTAGCCCATTTCCTGCACACGCCTGTGCACGGTGGCTCTGGATGTTTCTACTCCAGACTCAGTCCACTGCTTCCGCAGGTCCCCCAAGGTCTGGAATCGGCGCGGTTGCTAACTGTGCCCCCACACCGGGCCGCTATGCCGTCCACGTCTGGGCCAGTTACTCCGCTTCGCTGCCCCTCCGGGGGGACGCCTGTCGCCCGCATGATCCCGCTGGTTCAGTTCCTGGGAGCCTGGTTAGAGCTTCCCCGCCTGTCCCGCTGGATCGCGCGTACCGTCAGGCTCGGCTATGCGATTCAGTTCGCACGGTCTCCTCCCCGCTTCAGGGGAGTCCGCTCCACTTGGTCGGTGGCAATGCCCCCATCATGAGAGCAGAGATTGCCACCCTGCTGGCGAAGGGTGCAATCGAGACTGTCCCTCCAGCCGAGATGAGGTCCGGCTTCTACAGCCCTTACTTCATTGTCCCCAAGAAAACCGGTGGGTTACGGCCAATCCTGGACTTGCGCGTGCTGAACCGCTCCCTTCACAGGCTGCTGTTCAAGATGCTCACCGCCAAACGCGTTTTCGAATGCGTGCGGCCCCAGGATTGGTTTGCAGCGAGCGACCTGAAGGACGCCTACTTCCATGTCTCCATTCTTCCTCGACACAGGCCGTTTCTACGGTTTGCTTTCGAGGGGCAGGCATATCAGTACGCGGTTCTCCCATTCGGGTTAGCCCTGTCTCCTCGCGTCTTCACGAAGGTTGTCGAGGCAGCCCTTGTTCCTCTTCGGGAACATGGGGTTCGCATCCTGAACTATCCCGACGACTGGCTGATTCTAGCTCACTCTCGGGATCAGGTTTGCGAACACAGGGACCTAGTGCTCCGGCACCTAGCCCGTCTGGGCCTTCGGGTCAACTGGGAGAAGAGCAAACTTTGCCCCGTGCAGAGGATCTCTTTTCTCGGTATGGAAATCGACTCGGTCGCCATGTCCGCGCAGCTTACGAGCAAGAGCGCGCAGTCACTGCTGACTTGCCTGAGACAGTTCAAGGGCAAGAGTGTGGTTCCTCTGAAACTTTTTCAGAGGCTCCTGGGGCATATGGCATCTGCAGCCGCGGCAACGCCGCTCGGATTGCTTCATATGAGACCGCTTCAGCTTTGGCTTCACGACGAGTCCCGAGGTGGGCATGGCAACACGGCACCCTCCGAGTACCAGTTACTCCGACCTGCCGTCAGACCTTCACCCCGTGGGCGAACCTCAGCTTTCTACGGGCCGGAGTGGCATGTTGTTGTATCGACAGATGCCTCTTCCACGGGCTGGGGCGCCATGTGCAATGGACGTGCTGCCGCGGGCTCCTGGATGAGGACCTCAGCGCCTATGGCACATCAATTGCCTCGAGTTGCTGGCTGTACGTCTTGCTCTGCGCCGCTTCCGGGCCGTGCTCAAGGGCCAACACGTACTAGTCCGATCAGACAATACCGCCACTGTAGCGTACATCAACCGTCAAGGTGGTCTACGCTCCCGCCGTATGTCACAACTCGCCCGCCACCTCCTCTTATGGAGCCAGAAGCATCTGAGGTCGCTTCGTGCCATTTATATCCCTGGAGCTCTGAACTGTGTAGCCGACGAGCTCTCACGGTTTCAGCTCCTCCCGGGAGAATGGCGGCTCCATCCCCGGTCGGTTCAGCTGATTTGGGACCAGCTCGGGGACACACAGATAGATCTGTTTGCCTCCCACGACTCGACCCATTGCGCCCAGTATTATTCCCTGACCGAGGGCACGCTCGGCACGGATGCTCTGGCGCACAGCTGGCCGCAGGGCCGCAAGTATGCGTTTCCCCCAGTGAGCCTTCTTGCGCAGACCTTGCGCAAGGTCAGGGAGGACGAGGAGCAGGTTATGCTGGTTGCGCCGTACTGGCCCACCAGGACCTGGTTCTCCGAACTAGTTCTCCTCGCGACAGCACCTCCCTGGCCCATACCTCTGAGGAAGGACCTCCTTTCTCAGGGACGGGGCACCCTATGGCACCCTCGTCCCGATCTTTGGAACCTCCACGTGTGGCTCCTGGACGGGACGAGGCAGGTGTGAGTACCCTACCACCACCGGTGGTGGCTACCATCACTTCCGCTAGAGCAGCGTCCACGAGACATCTCTATGCGTTGAAGTGGAACCTCTTCGTCAGCTGGTGCTCTTCTCACCGAGAAGACCCCCGGAGATGTTCAATTAGTGTCGTGCTTTCCTTCCTACAAGATGGGTTGGAGCGAAGGCTGTCTCCCTCCACCCTAAAGGTCTATGTCACCTATGGGGTGGTGATGGCGCAGTGGATAAGGCACATGCCTTTGGTGTGAGAGACCCGGGTTCGAATCCACTGTGAGACACCAATGTGTCCCTGAGCAAGACACTTAACCCATAGTTGCTCCAGAGGCGTGCGACCTCTGAAATATATATAGCAATTGTAAGTCGCTTTGGATAAAAGCGTCAGCTAAATTAATAAATGTAAATGTAAATGTATGTCGCCGCCATTGCCGCACAGCATGAACTTGTTGAAGGTAAGTCTTTGGGGAAGCACGACCTGATCGTCAGGTTACTGAGAGGAGCGAGGAGACTGAATCCTCCTCGCCCTCCTCTCGTTCCCTCTTGGGACCTCGCAGTGGTGCTAACTGCCCTGCGGAGTGCTCCCTTTGAGGCTCTGCAGTCAGTGGAGCTTAAGTTCCTGTCAATGAAGACAGCGCTCCTGGTTGCACTGGCCTCCATCAAGAGGGTAGGGGACCTGCGCGCATTCTCCGTTGACGAAGCGTGCCTGGAATTCGGGCCGGCTTACTCTCACGTGATCCTGAGACCCCGGCCTGGATATGTGCCCAAGGTTCCTACCACTCCATTCTGGGACCAGGTGGAGAACCTGCAAGCGCTGCCCCTGGAGGAGGCAGACCCGGCCTTGGCACTGCTCTGTCCAGTACGTGCTCTCCGCACCTATGTGGACAGAACCCAGTGTTTCAGGACCTCAGACCAGCTCTTTGTCTGTTATGGTGGGAAGCTGAAGGGAAAGGCTCTCTCCAAGCAAAGGTTGTCTCACTGGATAGTGGACGCCATTGCTTTGGCTTACCAGCAGCAAGGCATGGCGCCTCGCTTACAGACATCTGCAGAGCTGCAGGCTGGGCGACACCGAACACATTCGCCAGATTTTACAATCTCCGAGTGGAGCCTGTGTCCTCTCATGTACTCGCTTCAACTAGCCAGTACTGGACCCGCTCAGGTGTCTTCGCTTGCTCGCCATTCCACTCCACGGACTGGATATGTGCGATATTCCCCTCAGGTGAGCTTCTCCGAAAGCCCTGAGTTCCTCCAGCACTTCTGACGTCGCCGCCAGTGTCTATTGCCTGCGCGCCGGCTAGGTGCCTCCCGTGTGCATGGTCCCTCCCCTGAGCGACCCCCACATGAGTATTTCCACTGTAAGCCTCTCTCGAGCATGTGTCTTTCCCTTGGCAAGCCACCTTGCCACCCTGGGGTTGAAATATTCCACCTGCGGCTGGACACCCCAGTGTTCTCCATATGCATCCTTCGGGTCATATGTGTATTCTCTAAGTCCCCCCTCTGGGTTGGCAATAATTGCATATTTCCTCTAAAATTGTGGGATATGCTCCCCAGTGTACCTTGGTATTCCTGTGCTAAATAGGAGTCCTTCGTCCGTGCTAGTCTCACGACAGGGATCTCAGATTTACGCAGGGCACTGGAAGACAGCTGAGAAGGTGGCGTGATTAGACTGGTAACCCCATTTCGTCGTCATCCGACGTAACTCGGAGTGACAACGAAAGGGAACGTCTCGGTTACGTATGTAACCCTCGTTCGCTGAGTAGGGAACGGAGACGTTACGTCTTCCTGCCACTTTCCGCTGTACCGCGGGGATCGCCTGAGCCCAGTCTTGGCTCCTCAGCGAAGAAACATAAACTGCTGTTGCAGACTTCCTCCTTTTATACCCACGAGGTGGGGCGGAGTTACGTCATGCAAATTCCGCAGACCCATGGCATTTCTTTGCCATTGGCTCGTTTTGTAATACTCGAAGTTGATAGGCTTTCTAAGCGAAACCCCATTTCGTCGTCATCCGACGTAACGTCTCCGTTCCCTACTCAGGGAACGAGGGTTACATACGTAACCGAGACGATTTCTACTATGAAAAACGAAACTTGGAGATATTGCTGATACAACAACAGTTTATTGTTATTTATTAACAACATAAATGTATTTAAACAAGTCGTGTGTGTGTGTGTGTGTGTGTGTGTGTGTGTGTGTGTGTGTGTGTGTGTGTGTGTGTGTGTGTGTGTGTGTGTGTGTGAAAACGGAACTCCTCCCAGTGTGCAAGTCCAAAAATACATTTATGGTGAGATTACTAGCCTACATTTTATTTAATTAAATGCATTTATGGTAAGATTATTATATTTTCATGTCAATCTGTGTTAATTTTGAACACGAACCATGCGCTGTATCTTTAATTCAGCGCGTGCAGCGCAGCAGAAATAGACTCTGTGTGGAAACGATCTCTGCACTGCTGTATATACACACACACCGCACCGGGAGCGCATTGACGGGCGCATCCGCGTGCAGTGTGAAAGCTCTAACCTGTTAACACGGGTGCGGAAAAAATACGCACCACATACGCACTGCAAATGGAGTATATGTGAAACGGGCTTGACACTGACGCTTTTTCTGTCAGTGGTAGAGTACATGCGAGAAAAAGTGCAGGTACGCTTAATGTGACCATATGTGCTAGTGCTGAGTTCCCCAATTGATAGGCCATGCAGGTCCCAGCTGCTACCATTAATTTTTTTTTTTTTTTTTTTTTGCCCCCCCCCTGGCTCGAATGTCAAACTCCGCCTATGCCTGGAGAGCACAGTAGGAGTGTATCTCGGGCAGGGCCGGATTATCCATAGACGGGATTGGGCGAGTGCCCTGGGGTGGAGTGCACCAAGTGATTAAGATAATGACTAGACTTTAAAATATTTTTCATGTTTTGTTTATATATTATTTTACTGGAAGAGATGCAGATACAAAATGAACAGTTAATGATACAATAAATACAAAGAGAATATTAAATATTTGCATAAAGAATTGTGATTGGGTCAGGGCATTTGCCCCCTCCCCCCAGTCAGAGTCGAGCCCGCCAATTTATAATATTACATTCAAAATGGATAGGCAGCATCAGCTTAGCTCAGCTTGTGCGAAACGTAAATTAAAAAATGAGAAAATAACACGACACATAGCCACCCTTCAAAAAGTACCTGCAATATCAAGTTTTTTTCTTCGAAATGAAGAAAAGACAGAGACATCAGCATCACCAGCAGAAGGCACCTGCATCGAAACTAATGCCTCAACCAATACGACTCAAGCAGCAGCAAATGTGAGCAAAGGCGGTAACCAGGTGCTGGAGAGTGGAGGCAACAGAGGAGGATCGGGCTCACGAGATTGATGGAAATACAAGTAGCCTACACGTAGGTCGGAGGATCAGGTGCAGCAGCCGCCAGAGGATTTTATCATCTCAACAGACCCTGAACTATGAGGAGCTATCACGCACAATGTCAGGGAAGTTGCTGTTTCTCAAGGTCCTGCGCCCTATCAGAATAGGGCGCCTAAATACCCAGTATCTGTGCGGGACATCTGTACTGGAAGCAAGCGTGCCGCACAAGCCCTGAAAAGTGAAGCCAAAGCGTCTCGATCGCCCCCCAGTGGCCGGTCCTAGTATAGCTCATAAACCCCGCCTCCCCATGTTATTCAATGGGACGTGAGACCAACTAAACAATTAAATTAGACTTCACATATCTTTTTTCCAAAGAGAGTTTCTGTCATTTACTGAAGTTTTCATCACGCTGATGTAATTTCAAGTGTTTGTTTTTAAAATAAGTTTGTTTTTAGTTAGTTATTTGATGCTTTAAAAACGGCGCTGTGGCGTACATGATTGACAGCTGTGATTGACAGGTTCTCTGAGCAAAGTAGTCGCTGAAGCAACAACAGATTTTTTTTCGGGATCTTTGGAGGACTGAGGAGATTGGAGCTTTAAATTGAATATCTAAATTTCTATAATTAATTATTTCACACCGACATAATGGTTTGTTCTGCAGCAGAGGCACGTGCTTACGATTGATTCAGCGAGAGTGAGGGCGGGACCAGAGCGGGACGTTGATTTTGCGGCTTTACTTCCTGCTCACTACTACGCATGTCTGGTCCCGAAATCGCAACTGCGCAGACTCAAGTCCCAAGATGTCAGCGCCATATCGGGACAATGGCGGCTTCACTTCTCGCCAATGGAAGAGAACGAAGGGGCGTCGTCCATCTTTTTTTACAGTCTATGACTGGAAGTAAAACGTGATCACTTACCAATGATTTATTGCATAGTTGCCTCCCAAACAACGAGGTAGTGTCTAGAGAGTGGTTCATTTACTCACCATCAGCAGGTATGGTTTACTGCTTTGCATGTTAACTGCTATCCTCACAATGTAATGCTTTTACATCTGGGTTCTCTGACTGGAGACATCCTGAGTGAATTTCGGACCATGAGAAGAGTGCAAACCACAGGCACAGCATGGTGACTTTACTGCGCTGATCGAAGTATGCACAGTGGATGCTTTGCTGAGGGAAACAGGGATGCTGAGGGAAAATATTGGAAGGAGGTCTTGAGGCGTATTGTGGCTGTAAATAAATTCTTGAGTGAGAGAGGCCTAGCATTCAGAGGCGATGATGAACTTTTGTGCTCATCAAGTAATGGCAATAACCTTGGATTACTGGAACTTACTGCCCAGTTTGATCCGTTTTTAAGAGAACACATAGAAAAGTATCGTCAAAAGGGACGAGGGACAACATCATACCTGTCATCCACTGTATGTGAGGAGTTAATTTGCTTGATGGGTGAGAAAGTACTGTACAGAAACCAATTGTAGAAGAATTATAGCATGCTAAGTATTTCTCAGTCATCGTAGATTCAACCCCTGATATGTCTCATGTTGACCAGTTGACATTTGTTTTTAGATTTGTCAGCGAGGAAGGGAAAGTGGTGGAGAGATTCATTGGTTTCGAACCTATTCACAGCCACACTGGAGCAAGTCTTGCTGAATGCGTAATAAATAGTGCTGTCAGTTAAACGCGTTATTATCTGCGTTAACGCAAACCCGTTTTAACGGCGTCAATTTTTTTTATCGCGAGATTAACGCTCTTTTTGGCCTTGCAAACTTTGTAGTTTTTTTCACATGCTGTTGCAACAACTAGTAACGTTAGAAAAACTACAACATCACACCGGATAGCTAGACCGGAAACAAAACAACAGGCACTCCGCACACACTTGTTTGGGCTTGCGCGCCGGCCAAAGAGTAGTAGGCTAAACGTTACGTTTTGAGTGGATTGCGCGAGCGCGAGACGCCGATCTAGAGACGTGCACTCTCAACACAATAGAGTGCGGCGCGGGACTAGATTAGATGGCAGAGTGCGAGCGCAAGCGGTAATGCACTCACTCTGTGTGCGGGTACGGGAGAATAAAACGATTCACGGGACTCCCGCAAACTAGAAATGAATATATTTTTATTCATATGTTGCAGAAAAGCAACAAGAACAACTAAAACAAAATAGAAACGATTTACAGGCCAGAGTTTCTTTTTATAACATGTTTGCAGGGTTGAGCGATGTAGCCAATCACAGACATATTGATTTCTTGAACGCAATGGCCAATCAGATGCATTTAAAATAGACTCCCCTCACCGCTCAAAACTGACTTTTTGTTCAGTGCTGAATTCTGTATGCTGGCAAATCCTCTAATTATAACAAACAAAGTGTATATATTATGAAAGATGTGCAGTCAGGTTCATTGATAATAACAGACATGTGTGATATTGCGATGAACTGATGTCAGCTTTTTAGGAATTTTTAAGGGAGCACATTTTGCGCGCATGCAGTCATGCCAAACCATGCACGCAGTAGCCTGCTTGCTTTTATGTTATAACAGTGGTTTGTGTGTTAATGCTTTAATAACAAATTATTTATCAGGAGCATTTATGCTGATGTGTATGGTGGCGACATGTAGATGGAAGTATTTGGAGGTAGCCTACAAAAAAAAAGTCTATTTGCGGGCGGGAGCGGGACAAAAATGTTGCGGGCGGGAGAAAGTAACATAGAACGTCAGTTATAACAACCCACGTATTAAAAAAATGGTCGGGTTTAAATCGGGCTCGGGCTCATAATTACAGTTAATGTGTCGGGCCGGGCCGGGCTCGGACACAATGTGCACGGGCTCGGGTAGGGTCGGGCTTGATTTTTTGGGCTCAATCTAAGCTTTACAATGGATGACTTCAGACAGAAGCACATGCATACCACAGCTAAGAACAAACTTACTGCCGATCCACTTTTCCATGTTGATAAGAGCATTAAAATTAGAAAAAATAATGGGACAAATAGAAATCATGGGACATTTAGAATAGATAAAAATGTGCGATTAATCGCGAGTTAACTATGGCATTAATGCGATTAATCGCGATTAAATATTTTAATCGTTTGACAGCACTAGTAATAAATTATGTTTTATTAACAAAGTTCGGGAGGAGCACGCACAGATAATTAACATGAGTGGAGAGCACTCAGCAATCAATGATAAGAGGTGTATATACTCAGCAGTCTCACCTCAATTCATTGACAGTTTAGCAGCATCCCTCCACCACCCCTTCTCCACACTTCTTGTCCTAACCATTTACATACGGGGGGGGGGGAAGTACTCTGGGTTCGGGCCGAATTCCGAGCTCGAAGCCCTCCCCCCGGACAGCACACCAAATATGCATTAAACTTACTCCCTCTAATTGTATGTAAGTGTGAACTAGTGAAATATGGTTCATGATCTGGGGTTAGACTTGTCAAATTGCCTGTAACAAAGTTACGACAACGCCAGTAACATGGCTGGTAAATATAACGGTCTTCAGGCACATCTGAAAAAGGTTAACCCTCTGATTCATTATGTGCCTTGTGCTGGACATTCGCTTAATCTTGTTGGTGTAAACAGCATTGACAACAGCTGTAAAGATGCAAGTGATTTCTTTGATCTACTTCAGTCACTGTATGTGTTTTGTGCCGCATCCCCTCACCGCTGGAGTTGGATATTTAACAACATGGATCTTAAGATCAGCTGTACTCTTAAACCACTTTCAAATACTAGATGGAGTTGTAGAGCTGACTCCACCAAAGCTTTGAGAGAAAACTACAGTGCAATAAGAAGGTTCGCCACAGATGCAGGGTAGAAGAATGACACAAAGGGCGAGGCAGCTGCGCTCTGTCATAAACTTAATAAATTGGAGACTGCAATAATGGCAAATCTATGGGATACTGTGCTGAGTAGGTTCAAAGCCACAAGTGACACGTTGCAGAAGCTTGACATAAACTTAGATACTGCACAGCGTTTGCTAGAATCTCTGCATTTGTTTGTGGCAACACTCAGAGATCAATTTTCTCAGTTTGAAAAGTCATCTCTGGACATGAAGTGTGTGACTCATTTCTATCAACACGAGACACAGCGGGGTGAGAAAAAGAAAAATATTTTCAGATGAGTCCACGGAGAATGACAAGATCCTAAATGGAAGTCAGCGATTTAAGGTGGAAACATATATTGTGATCATTGACAAGTTGCAGTCCTGTCTTGCTAAACGCATTGATGCATACAGGGACTTGAATGGACTATTTGGGGTTTTGTTTGATACAGACCGATACAGACTGTGATTGTGTGCACTAACGTGCTGCTAACGTGCTGCTGACCTTTGGAGATGAAAATTGTTCACCAGAGGTTATGCTGCAAATTCTACAAAAAAATGGGCTACAGACTACTTTCCCAAGTCTATTTGTTGCACTCAGACTGTTCTTAACCCTGCCCGTTACCAACTGCAAGGGCGAGAGCTCAACAGAATGAACTCAGGACAACCATGAGACAGAAGCGGCTGTCTGCACTCTCACTGCCTGGCTATTGAATCCAAACTAGTCAAGGGAATGGACTTTGAGGATTTAATTAACGATTTTGCATGCACAAAGTCTAGAAAAAAATTTTTTTTGCTAAAGGTAAGGTCACTTCAAATGTGTTCACCCAAGGGCACTACACTGTGTCAATCCGGGCCTGATCTCGGGACTCAGCCGTGTAGCCAGTACTAAAGCTCATATGCATCAATCTGAGCAGCATTACCGTGTTCCAAGATTGGCCGTAACCCACCGCCTTTCTTAGGTTTGATGAAGTACGGGCTGTATAACCCTGACTGTTCATCTTGGCTGGAGGGACAAGCTTTATCTCCTTTGCTAGCAGGACCGCAATCTCCGCACGCAAGACATCTTACCGAGGTAAATAGGACACGAAGCTGGGGGTATGCTTGGCGAACTGAATCACATAGCTGAATCTGACGGTTTGAAAAACGTTGTGGACCCGCCAATAGACACACATTACTAAAGCGCTCTTTAAATAACAAAAATAAATACTGCGCCATTGACTTTAGACCAGGTTTCAGTTGGTCAATGGCTCAGTCTATTTCAGTTCCTCAAAATAGCAACGTGGCAACAATGCGCCTGAACACTCTGGTTTTCAGACCAGCAGCCCATGGGAGAACAAATGGGTGCAAATGCATTTGCGATTTAAACAACGTGGCGCAGGATGTGAAAATAATAACTGCGCCGGGCTGAAACTAGCAAAAAACACTTGCGGCACGCCTGGGGCTCCATTACGCTGGGTGTATGATAGGGCCCTAAGAGTACTTTGGCCTGCAGGACGGACATCGCGTGCAAGGTGGAGGTACTGTGAGGCTTAGCAGCCAGAACTGCGGTCGCCTCAGAGAAATTGGACGGGAGCCACGGACAATTCCTCCAGGTGGCACGGGAATAAATGCATCGCAATTGTACACTCCAACTGGACAATCCCCAGGAACAGTGGCGTCATGCCCATTCAAAGTGAGGGGGCACGTGCCCCCTCAGATTTTTCCTCCCTGATAATTTTTTTGTCACAACTTTATTCCTATTATGCTCCATATAATTACCAGAGCCTATAACGACTCAAATTCTTCTGGATGTGTAATAAATCGGTCAGCATCAGCCCGCCCCTTTTTCCTAATATGGTGTCTGTGTATATCAAATCTAGAGCGCTATGCGCGTAGCGCTCTGCTGTGTATGTTCAAGCAACTGACTCGTCTCGCACGTTGAGCTGGCAATGTTTTACAAATGGTCTTGAAGTGGTAAGTGGGCAAAGCAACAAATCGGCATTGAATTAGTTATCGGATGATATTAAAAGGTAGTGCGATTATTTGTGGTTGACCTGGAAATTTTAACTTGATCAAAAAGTTATAGATCTGATATTAGCTGCGAATTCAGAGCATTAACTTAAGTTGTGTCAGTGTAACGTTATCGATAGCTAGCCTAGTCTAACCGTAAACTAGTTGGCTAACGTTACTGCCTGCCATACAATAAGCCATAGTAACGTTATCTGATAAATTGATTCATAGCTCATAAATTACTCTTTACAAGTTCCTTATTTAAAATATAATAATGAACAGTGTAACTACAGTATTTCAATGATTTTACTAAAGTAATGTTACATATTACATTTGATTTGATTACTTTTTTACATTTCTGTCAAATATTAACCATTTTCAAATAAACGGGGTATTGTTAACCTTATTCAGCACTGAAATCTGTCAAACTTCTTTCAAAGTCCTTCATCACATATTAATATTAAAATAACTTAATTTCAGAGCACCACAAAGTCAGACCTCAGCACCTTTATGTACCTTTAATGTAAGATCGTTCTTAGGTCACATACCAATTTAAAATCATAACATAAAAACTGCAATGGTAGCCTACTGTTTTTAAAATCATGTGTAGTAGGCCTAAGTGTACAGTAAGTGTGTGTGTAAACATGCTTTAATGAAGTAGACTTCAAAAGCTTTTGAATTTGAGCTTACAGTTCTTTCATCAACCTGTCTTTTACATAAACTTAGAAAATAGATACTTTAACTTAGTCCTCAGATAGAGTAGGGTTGCTGCTAGCTCCGTTAAGGTATTTCTGTCCCTCCCAAACTGCATTGAAATGGTATGTTTAGCAGCCGGAATTTAAAAATTTTCAGGGGGAGAAACCCCCTGACCCCTCCTAACATAATCCATATCACCCGTCAGAAAACAATTGCAACGTCTCAGATTGTGCCCCCCCAGAATTTTGGCTTGCATGACGCCCCTGCCCAGGAACCCCCTGACCGCCCCATCGTCAAGGGTAGGGAGAGAAGAATAACTTTTGAAGCAGAGTTTGGCACTGTTTGCCCTCCATGCATATACGGGAAGAAAGGCACGGGGACGGGGCGGGGCATCCAACTGCGAGTGCTTGGTGGATTGTTCCGCTCGAGTCCGATGTGCGTCGTGACCCAGGCAAGCATGGCTGTCAACACCAGCTATCAACATCTGATCCTCATCCAGAGAGGCGAATGACGCCGTGATGGGGACCCGCGCTGTCGGCACACGACACGCTAGAGCAGGGGGAGGTCCGTGGGGATTCACCCAGTAGAAGTGTTCCCACTATAACCCTCAGGTTGAAAAAGGCGAGTCGCGAACACTGTGTTAACAAAGCCATGTTCTCATTGTGAGAACGCCCTCCATGAACAGCATCTCAGCATGCTTATGGCCCAGAAATGTGAGACAGCGATCGTGGACGTCAGATGAAGACAGGAAATGACTGCATCCAGAAATGCATGGACGGAGAGGTGTCTTTAAAAAGACTGCACTTTTAGGGAAATCTGCTTTTTTGTGCTGAAGCGCACAGGGGGGAATTGCTGCATGTAACTGTGCAAAAGCTCTTATTTGAATGGCAAATGAATGTGCCCTTTTCACCGGCAAGAGAGATCACCTCATGTAGGCAAGCTCTTTAAGATCAGGAACAATGCTCTTTGTGAGGTGATTGGAAGAGAGGGATCACTGCACGCAACTACTCGGCTCCAAAGCAAAAATCTTTTTTACTACTCAGAGGTGAGACCACAATACGTCAGTATCGATATAACATCGAACGTGACCAACAGAATGGGATTCTGATTTTGGTTTGCAAGCGTTTATTTGCCTAAAGATAGTTTATTTAAAAAAAAACATAACAAAATTAAATCTTTAATCAGTAAAGATTTCAAGTGAGTCATAAAATAGTTTGATATAAGTCAAGTCACGTTAATTTATATAGCGCTTTTACAGAGATAACAGGAAAATAATGCAACAAAGTTTGTTTCCAGAAGAAAATAGATTCACAGTCCAGCTTAAGTGAGTTCAGTGATGTTTCATTTTTATTGTAAAAAAGTTATTAGGTTAATTTATATATATAGCAGCTCTGGAGAAAACCGTGATGTCATCGTCCAGCTCAGTTCAGTTCTCATATAATGATGTCAATGCAGGCAGATCAATATTATTGTTGAATATTAAATTAATGTCCCCAGCTAAGCAAGCCAAAAGCCAAATGCGACAAAGGTGAAAAAAGGCGACAGTGCCAAAACTCCATCAGTAACAGAATGGAGAAAAAAACCTTGGGAGAACCCAGGCTCAGTCGCTCAGTTCTCCTCTGGCCAACGAACAAACAGTATATGATTATGATTCAGGCAGCATTACAGGTCAGAAGTCATATTGGATTGGAACAATCAGAATATTATCCAGTTCCATCTGGTTGAAGATCAGAGTCTGTCGCTATAGAGATGGTTTGTTGAGGATCAGTGTTGAAGTCTGTCGTGTTGATGAGGCCTTCACAGGGGGGAGTCTAGTTGACACAATCTCTGCTGACACGTTAGGGATGCGATGTGGTCGTGTTTAGGCGCAGGTCTGGTCTGCTGGTCTGGATCCGGCTGATTACAGTAAACCTCGGAATAAGCTGAAAGACTAACATTAGTGTAGATGTCATTCTTCTTATGATGTCGTTACATCATGATGTACTCGTTAGTACATCATAATTATTACATCATATTTGTACAGTACCTAATTTATGCAGCCTAATAATCATTTAACTGATTTGAATAATCAGAATGTATAATTTTCTATGTGTATGCCAGGTTAAAGAGATGCGTTTTTAGTCTAGATTTGAACTGACACACTATGTCTGCTTCCCGGACAATGTTAGGAAGATTGTTCCAAAGTTTTGGTGCTAAATAGGAGAAGGATCTACCGCCAGCAGTCGGTTTTTATATTCTAGGTATTATCAACTGGCCAGAATTATGAGATTGCAATAGACGTGAAGGACTATAATGTGTTAAGAGCTCGCTCAAGTACTGGGGTGCTAAACCATTTAGTGCTTTGTAAGTAATCAGTGAGTTTATATAAGCACAATAAGCATGCTAACATTAAAAAGCTGGTTAAAAGTCTATAGTGGTCTTTGAATGTATCATATTAAATGTACTTTAGCTTTTTTGCTGGGCTATTAAAAAATTCCAATGTATCAATGATGTATCTTAAATAATTTGTTTTCTGTTTTAACATTACATATAAAAGATATGACCAGTTTAAGTAAAAAAATGTGCACGATCATCAAGACAAGCATGTTAATTGAAGAGGGAAATCCTGCTTGATACCGTCTGGCAAAAAGTTCAGACAATTTGAACCAATCTGAACCATAGAAAAATTACCGTTGGAGAGAGAGACAAAAACAAACCCCATAAAACCATTCAGAGAAACAGGAACTGGAAAACTACCCTGATCAATGCGATGATCAACTACATGTTGGGTGTTCAGAGAGAACAAGGTTTGGTTTGAGATTACAGATGATCCGAGTGAACGAACATCAGCTCACAGTCAGACCTCCGTTATCACTGTTTATGGGTTTTATCTTCAAGAGAGTTCAATTGATTTAACAATCATTGACACTCCAGGATACGGAGACACACATGGTATGGCAGTTGATAAAGAGATTGCCATGCGTTTGCTTAGTTAAAGCAGATTTGATGACTGGGTTCATGAAATACATGTAGTGTGTCTGGTGATTATGGCACAACAAAATCAACTCTCTGACAGAGTCATGCATATTTAATGCTGAGTCTTTATTTTGGAAGAGATATTGCTGAAAACATTGTCTTGCTGATAGCGGCCGCATACACCTTCAGGGTGGAGGGAGACAGCCTTCGCTCCAGCCCATCTTGCAGGAAGGAAAGCACGACACTGATCGAGCATCTCCTGGGGTCTTCTCGGCGAGAAGAGCACCAGTTGACGAAGAGGTTCCACTTCAACGCATAGACATGTCTCGTGGACGATGCTCTAGCGGAAGTGATGGTAGCCGCCACCGCTGGTGGCAGGGTACTCAAACCTGCCTCGTCCCGTCCAGGAGCCACACGTGGAACCTCCAAAGATCGGGTCGAGGGTGCCAGAGGGTGCCCTGTCTCTGAGAAAGGAGATCCTTCCTCAGAGGAATTGGCCAAGGAGGTGCTGTCGCGAGGAGCATCAGTTCGGAGAACCAGGTCCGGGTGGGCCAGTACGGCGCAACCAGAATGACCTGCTCCTCGTCCTCCTTGATCTTGCACAAGGTCGGTGCGAGAAGGCTCACTGGGGGAAACGCATATTTGCGTAGGCCCTGCGGCCAGCTGTGCGCCAGTGCATCCGTGCCGAGCGTGCCCTCGGTCAGGGAGTAATACAGGGCGCAATGGGATGAGTCGTGGGAGGCAAACAGGTCTACCTGTGCATCCCTGAACTGGTCCCAAATCAGCTGGACCGACTGGGGATGGAGTCACCATTCGCCGGAGATGGGCCAAAACCGTGACAGCTCGTCGGCTGCAAAGTTCCGATCTCCCGGAATGTAAATAGCACGAAGGGACCTCAGGTGCTTCTGACTCCATAAGAAGAGGTGGCGTGCGAGTTACAACATACGGCGGGAGCGTAGACCACCCTGACGGTTGATGTACGCTACTGTCGCGGTATTGTCTGAACGGACTAGTACATGTTGACCCTTGAACAACGTGCGAAAACGGTGCAGGGCAAGGCGTACTGCCAGCAACTCGAGGCAATTGACATGCAGAAGGCGCTGGGGTCCTGTCCAGGAGCCCGCGGCAGCATGTCCGTTGCACATGGCGCCCCAGCCCGTGGAAGAGGCATCTGTGGAGACAACAACATGCCTGGAAACTCGTTCTAGGGGAACTCCGGCCCGTAGAAAACTGAGGTTCCTCCATGGGGTGAAGGTCTGATGGCAGGTCGGAGTCACTGGGACTCGGAGCGTGCCATGATGCCATGCCCACCTCGGGACTCGATCGCGAAGTCACAGCTGAAGCGGTCTCATATGAAGCAATCCGAGCGGCGTTGTCACGGCTGCAGATGCCATATGCCCAAGGAGCCTCTGAAACAATTTCAGTGGGACCGCACTCTTGCCATCGAACTGTCGAAGACAAGTCAGCAGTGAGTGTGCGTGCTCGCTCGTAAGCTGCGCGGACATGGCGACCGAGTCGATCTCCATACCGAGAAAAGAGATCCTCTGCACGGGGCAGAGCTTCCTCTTCTCCCAGTTGACCCGAAGGCCCAGATGGGCTAGGTACCGGAGCACTAAGTCTCTGTTTTCGCAAACCTGATCTCGAGAGTGAGCTAATATTAGCCAGTCGTAACCCACCGGTCTTCTTGGGGACAATGAAGTACGGGCTGTAAAACCCTGACTTCATCTCGGCTGGAGGGACAGTCTCGATTGCACCCTTCGCCAGCAGGGTAGCAACCTCCGCTCTCATGATAGGGGCATTGCCACCGACCATAGTGAAGCGAACTCCCCTGAAGCGGGGAGGAGACCGTGCGAACTGAATCGCATAGCCGAGCCTGATAGTTCGGGCGACCCAGCGGGACAGGCTGGGAAGCTCTAACCAAGCTGCCAGAAACTGAACCAGCGGGGTCATGCGAACCACAGGCGTCCCCCGGAGGGGCAGCGAAGCGGAGTGACCGGCCCAGGCGTGGGTGGCATAGCGGCCCGGTGCGGGGGCGTGGTCATGCTCCGCGTCCTGACAGTGGAGACCAGGGAAGGACCAGCGTTCCACGGGGGTCTGCTCTGCCAGGGGTCTGGCGACAGAGGGGGACGAGAGTGGTGAGGTCCGGAGACGGCACGCACTGTCATCCGCACCCTCTGGGACAGAGGGGGACGGGAGTGGCGAGGCCCGGGGGCGGCGCACACTGCGGTCCGAGAACTCTGTGACAGAGAGGGATGAGAGCGGGGAGGCCCGGGGGCGTCGCGCACTGTCAACCGGCTCTGTGTGCTCAGTGATAGGTGTATCGGTTCTTTCTTTGACCAAAATAGGGTACTGCCCACCCGTGGGTGAGCAGCGGGAGAACAAAAGATTCTCCCCCGGCCCTCCGCCGGGGGAAGGAGGGGGCCTGCAACCACCTCCTGGGGAAAAACCGACACCATCACTGAGCAGCCCGTCTCAGGAGCGCCGCTTAGCCTGGCGTTTAGCGGGGCGCGGGGCTGGAGAGGGCTGTGGCGCCTTCCTGCGGCCTCCTCCGCGACGCGGCCCGGGTGAAGGCTGCTGCTTGGGCCGTGCGGGAGGGAGCCACAGGAGGGCGCCCTCGGCGGCGAGCAGGCAGAGGCGTCTGTACCGACGGCTGGGTGGAGGCAGCAGCAGGCCGTCGGGGCAGAATATGTTTGATCGCCTCAGACTGCTTCTGTGCGGTTGAGAACTGCTGGGCAAAGTCCTCAACCACCCCGCCGAAGAGGCCGGCCTGGGATATGGGGGCGTCGAGCAGACGAGTGCGCTCAGCGTCCCGCATATCAGCCAGGTTCAGCCACAGGTGACGCTCCTGGACCACAGAGGTGGCCATCACCTGACCCAGGGAGCGTGAGGCCACATTCATCGCTCGGAGAGTGAGGTCAGTGGCGGCACGCAGCTCATCAAAGAGCCCTGGGTCAGTCCCCGCCTCGTGCATATCTCTGAGCAGCTGGGCCTGGTAGACCTGCAAGGTGCTCATCGCATGCAGAGCGGCGACCGCCTGTCATGCAGCTCTGTGAGATCTCGCCACGAGGGTAGACGAAAATCTACAGGCCTTGGACGGGTGCTTAGGAGTACCACGAGGTGAAGCACTCTGAGGACACAGTTGCATGGCAACAGAGCGTTCAACCGGGGGAATCCCAGTGTACCCATGGGCGACCGCCCCATCGAGGGGGGGAAAGGCGGAGAAAGCTGACGAACATACACGGGAGGTCAAGGGAGCCTTCCATGACTTCGACAGCTCCTCATGCACTTCCGGGAAGAATGGCATTGGGGTTGGCTGTGGCCGTGAGGCGGCAGCTGCACCCAAAAACCAATCATCCAACCGCGAGCGCTCAGGGCAGGGCGGAGGGTTCCACTCAAGCCCGATGCTCGCGGCGGCCCGGCAGAGCATGGCCGTCATCTCGGGATCTGATACGGGCAACGCTGGTACTCCAGAAGGAGGCAACGCAGCCGCATCGTCACTTCCCGATGACTCCTGCCCGCCTTGTGATGCCGCGATCGACATCGAGTCCTCCTCTGGAGCGCCGAATGAAACATGCGGGGCATCAGTAGATGGACCCGGTAGAATCACCGCAGCACTCGCGGGTTGCAACACTGTAGAGGGGGGCGTGGTCCGAGGACGCATCGTCGGATTGTTCCACACCGTCACCCTCAAGTCACCCTGTCCACCAGCCGAAGTACCACCTCTCGTGGAGGGTGTAGATCGGGGTGTGGATGAGGGGACTCTCTCTCGAATGAGATCATTGAGGTTGCCCCGGGAGTTGGATTCAGCGCATGTGCTGCAGTCTGATGGATTTGTGGGTGCAGTCAGCTGCACCCAAAAACCAATCATCCACCCGCGAGCGCTCAGGGCAGGGCGGAGGGTTCCACTCAAGCCCGATGCTCGCGGCGGCCCGGCAGAGCATGGCCGTCATCTCGGGATCTGATACGGGCAACGCTGGTACTCCAGAAGGAGGCAACGCAGCCGCATCGTCACTTCCTGATGACTCCTGCCCGCCTTGTGATGCCGCGATCGACATCGAGTCCTCCTCTGGAGCGCCGAATGAAACATGCGGGGCATCAGTAGATGGACCCGGTAGAATCACCGCAGCACTCGCGGGTTGCAACACTGTAGAGGGGGGCGTGGTCCGAGGACGCATCGTCGGATTGTTCCACACCGTCACCCTCAAGTCACCCTGTCCACCAGCCGAAGTACCACCTCTCGTGGAGGGTGTAGATCGGGGTGTGGATGATGGGACTCTCTCTCGAATGAGATCATTGAGTCTCGACCTTAGATTTGTGTTGGCCATGTTCCCACAGAAGGAACATGAGTCATCCACAAGCGCTGCTTTAGCGTGCTCTAAGCCCAAACACGCAAAGCAGCGATTGTGCCCATCAAAGGAAGACAGGAATCGACCGCACCCAGAAGAACACGGGCGAGACATCTTTAAAAAGACGTGCCACGTGCAGCTCTTTTAGAGAGGTAAACTCAGCGATGCTGAGGCGAACAGGGAGAAACAGACAGATCTGTCAGATCACTGCTCAGATCGCAGGCAATGTGAAACTCGCTGGGTACCACCATCACACCAACACCGGAGAGCTCGCTAGTCTCGAAGAGAAGATGATGTCACTGAAACTCAGGATTTGGCTTGTGGAGTGAAGAGAAGTTCTTGGCTCCGAAGCGAAAACACATCTGCATGTTGCCGGCGTCCTCCTTTTATACCCACGCGGTGGGGCAGAGATACGCTATGCAAATTCCGCAGACCCATGGCATTTCATCGCCATTGGCTCGTTTTATAATACACGAAGATGATTGGCTTTCTAGGCGAAACCCCCATTCTCCATCATCCGACGTAACTCGGAGTGACTACGAAAGGGAACTGTCATTATCCAGGATGCTGGTGGGTTAAAAACTCTGCAGGAAAGTGGACCTCGAGGGCCAAAGTTGAGAACCCCTGTAATAAATACAGGAAACTAAGGCTGCGTCCGAAAGCTTGGTCCGAATGCTGCCTTCGGAGGACTCGTTCCAATGTTGGCTTCACTTCCTTTCTTCTGAGAGACCGTCATCTGATTGATATATGAAAGCAGCATAGATGTATCCATCACTGCCTTTGATATCCCACAATCTGTGATATCCCACAATCCTGTGCTTTCCATTTCCAGACAGTTGAGCTAGAAAAATAAGGATGGCATCTGAACATTGTTTTACACTTCTTTATTGTATAATCATTATATACATAATCATTATTTGACCTGAATCCCTGATCTCATTTTGGAGCCTAATGATTTAGGTTTACTTCATTGATTATAGTAGCACTGTCCTTGTACAGCTTAATATTTTTTAGCATTTTCAATGTAATCCAAAGAATTTCTTAAACTTTCTTCTGAGGCAAAACCTTTAAAAAAATGTTTATTTAGACACAGAGACATCAGGAATCAACATGTGAATCTCAGCAATGGTGACATTTATAAAGCATGTTGCAGTGCAGTGTCCACAAATCAAAACTCATTCAGGGCTCCCATCATGCACTGCGGTAGGAATAAATTAGGATCTGAATTGTCTTAGTAATATCCTTTATTCTTAATATTTTCTTTTATTTTTGCTGTTTTAATGTGACTTTTAAGTCGCTTGTTTTCTAATATTCAGAGTTGATCTGTTTATCTGACATATGCTGTTTGTCACCATTGCTGAGACTCATACGCTGAATCTTGATGTCTGTGTGTGCCTAAAAGAAAGATTTTATTAATTTTTTTTCTTTCAGAACAACTTTTAAGAAATCCTTTGGATTATTTTAAAAAAGCTTGAGTTTATGCTGTAGAATCACAGTGCTGCTATAATCAAAGTAAACCTAATTCAGAAATAAGGCTCTATATGAGTTTGTGAATCAGGTCAAATGATGTCAAAACACCACCAGATCACATTTTCTCTTTGTTCTGTCATAACTCAGTTACAGTAGTCAAAATAAATCTAATGTTAATAACTTAAAGGTCATGAGCCCAACTAAAGCCAACACTGATCTCTGGTGACGTAAACATTTTGATTCTGCTTGTTAAAATCAGGTGTCTTTGATAATGCTCAATCATCACTCAATTAATCACCTAATTATCTCATTCACTTTAACACAGCTTCAGTGTTAATTTAAAACTCATATTTTACCACTTTTACATTCTTGAGTGTGGAGCCAAATAAACTCCCAGGAGAGTTTAACACTGGAGTTTTTGCTGTGTGTATTCAGTGATTGATTGAAATTGGTTTGTCTGAAACATATGTTCACTGTGATTCACTGTGCCCTTACTGAAATCAATGATAGAAACAATAACAAGGAATTATAAATATAAGCTCGCCTAAATATGTCAACTTGACAATTCGTCATTTTATTGTATCACATTTTGTATCTCAAAATACAGGATATTTCAGTTAAAAATTTTAGAAAGAACGTGTTTTTATAGAGGATATTTTCTCATATAAAGGATATGCTCTTTGGGAAGGTGCAGCTTTGTGCATTTATTTTAAAAAATCAGGAGAAATGCAAAACAAAGATACAGCTTTAAGATACATACAGCACACACTCATACACACTCAGTTGTTTTGGGAATCAGTATTATTAATCATTTCATTGTGTGGCATATTTAGTAAACTGAAATAAAAAAAATCTATTGAAAACAGTATACGGATGTCTTCACTGCATGTCCAGGTTTGAACAATATTGGTCAAGTTATAAAGGAATTTAGGAATATGTTACATTTTTATAGCAAATAAATGCAATTCATAGACGAACTGGTTCTATGTACAGTTTTATACAGTTAAAGTTCAGGCTTTAAGACTCATTACACATATGAATGTTTGTCCTAGATACTCCAAAGATTTATTCATATCAAACTCACCACATCACATCATCTTTAAGATTTGTCTTTCTTCGCAAAAGTCCAGCTTTAGCTTTACTTTAAAAACTATAAAGTACAAAACACTATAAAGTATTTGTCCTTCATTTCAGTGATCATGATTTATAGAACTAAAATCAAAAGACGCAAGCTAAAAAAAGGATGTTAATGTTGAAACTTGTGACTGTAAACTATATTTAATGGGCAGCTGTCAATATAAATACAACATGTTTTATCAGTGCTTTATCAGGGCACGTCAACCTTTGGTAAACCTGAAATACTTTTGGACAAAAAAATAAAATATCAACAGAAACATTGAGCCAACAGTCTGGTCTCAATAAACAGTATTAATATACTAAATATCATAATGAATGAAACAGAAAACTGTCATTGGGAAAAATCTGATATCTTCTATCAGCAACATTAAGGATTGTCACTGATATGTGGTTAGTAATGAATGGAATGAGTAATTTATGTCGAGCTGAATATTGGGAATGTTTGCTGAAACACTCTTCTCCACAGGACAGGTACTTGAAAAACAGTTTTGACGAGAACTATTCAAATGTGTAAGCCAGAAGAGCTTTTATAATGATGAATGGCAGTGGAGGACGCTGGTTTCTGACGTCTGCAAGCGGTTATTTCCGGTCCGTGGGGTCCTCATTTGTCCTCGTGGGGCAACGGGCTGCTGTCTCTCGTGGGCAGGAGGTCATAATGGCACGGGATGTGGCTGTTCTTTGGGAGGTCGTATGGATCTTGACAAAACGGCCCATTGCAGTTGTTGTTAGAGAGCGTGAGAACAGAACTGATGGTCGGCTCTGGAAATGGAAGAATACAGGTTCAAGCTGTTAGCAATAATGAGCAGTCATATGTCTTATGTGCATGGTACTTGAGGTTATATATTTTTATCTGACTAATTATTTATCAATACCAAGAATCAGTTGTGAAAAAAACTCAACAGTTGTTCCACAGGAAAGTCGAGTCCCACTGTGGGAAAACCAGTGGCTTCAAACACGGTGATACAAAAAAACAGTTATGATGTTTTAAAAACTATTAAAGTATTGAAAAGATGATAAAGCAATAATATAATAGTGCTATATTTAATGTCATTTAATATCATAGGAGCTCAGCCACCAGAGATGCAGATGAGATATGGAAGAATACTGTATCATGATTAATATGTTTCCTATCGGTTTGCAGCACTAGATGAACATGCAGAAGTGCCACGGATCAGCCGAACACTGCTGGATCACTGCTCTCATTTGCATCAAGACAAAACACTGATGCAAGTTAGAAAATAACAGTGTAGATGAGATATACGCAAAAGACTTTAACATGCCTAGGACATTGATGAGCCCAAACAATGTGACAGTTCATGTTATTATTTCATTAACAATAAAACGGACTAAATAGTAGAATGTATTTTTATTCTTTAGAACATATACACTGCCCGGCCAAAAAAAAGTCACTGCTTGGATTTGCATTGTCAATACAAGATCTTTGTATTTTGAAAATTGATGTTATTTCCATCAAGAGGTGCATCAATGTTTGCTCCAGATCTGGTATTGTCAACGCAAGAGTCCAGCACTCTGTAAACTCTGTCTCCTCCAGCACATCCCGAAGACTTTCAGTGGATTTAAGTTCTGGATTCATGTGTGAAAATGATTATTCATGCTCCTCTCAACCATTCTTTCACAATCTGAGCCAATCTTGACATTATCATCCTGGAATATGACCATGATGGTTGTTTAAGAAATGGAAAAGCTACACCCTTACGGAACGAAAATATATTTCCATATATTTATGATCAATATATTATATGGTGTAAATATACTAAACAATATATGCAATAATATATTGCGTTAATATAATGTGTTATGGATTACAATATATTGAATAATACATAAGGAATTGCTGCTTTTCATATATTGAAAAATGCCTTTACAATATATTTACACTGTAAAATTTAATTAGTTGAGTGTAATTATAAAACGTGGAAAATTATTGCCTTAAATTGGATATTTTACTCAAAGTCGTACGTTTCTACTATAAAAACATACAAAAGAGTGTCAGGACAATGATAGACGGTGTGCATTAAATTGTTTTTATAAAACAGAAACTTACTGAACAAATAGAATTTATTGTTGATGTCATAATCATCATAAAACATCCTAAGCCACAGATCTCATCGCAAGATTTATTACTGATAAAAAATGTGTTAGATCATAACATTTTAATATTGAATTATAAACACTGCAAAGCTATAACTAGAAACCAATCTTTGTTGCGTTAATCAGATAAAAAAAAAATTCAAACACATTGTGCACAACAGAGCCGGTCCGAGCCTTTTGGGGGGCCTAAGCAGAATTTGATTTGGGGGCCCCCTCCCACTACGCAAAGTCACCTATGCTTGACGATTATTGACACAAATGTCACGCAATAATGATACATTATAAATGAATACAGTGAGGTTATGTTTTAATACAAAATAAATACTTAATAAAAAATAGATGCCTACTTAAATAAAAAAGTTTTAACTTTTTCTTTACTCTTTTACTAACTCTTTGAAACTTCTTAAAACAAACTGTCTCAAAACATATAAAATAAATTATTTGCTAAAATAATGACAAAACTGAGAAATCAGAAACATATTAAGAGCAAGGGTTCAACAATGACAATTATTTTTGAAAACTGTAAAAATATTATTATTTCTCAACTGTCTCAATACAGTGTAACTGTCCTCAAAATCTTTTTTATTATTATTATTGTTACAGACTTTGTTGGATTGTACATGACAGAATCCAACAAAGTCTGTTACTATAATACCGGTAATGATGTACTGCGAGCATACGAGCGCGTTGTATGAGTGTATGCAATCTATTTTTTCCCCTCGGGGCTTGCCGTAGATAGGAATGGGTCGTACGCACTTGGTACTGGGGTGTCGCGGGTTTTTGGAGTTAGTGATCTGAATGATGTGTGGTATAATAAAGTGGAGAAGAGTTCAAACTGCTATGTTTATTATTTATTCAAACTGCTACCCTTACACCTAGAAGGTTAAGTTCCCCTGCGGCTATTTTCTCCAACTTAAACCGATACCGTGACTATGCGCAGTTGCGCACGAATTGTCTATGCACTCGCGAGTTGTCTAGATTATGCGCATGACTTAAACGCTGGTAGACACAGCAGCAGTTGTTGGCAGGTATATTGATCATGAAATCAGAATTTTCTTGTCTTGAATTATTCATTCATTCATTCATATTCATTCATTCATTTATGTCACTTGTTTAAGTCATCTAAAAAAATAATAATTTTAAACTCGATTGAAGCAGCCGCTTAGTTTGCTTATGCCTTGGGCCGGCCCTGGTGCACAAAACATTTTGAACTTCAGGAATATTTAGTCACACACAGACATCGAGAATCAGTATATGAATCTCAACAATGGTGACATGCTTCATGCTGCAATGCATTCTGGGAGATCCATAGTATAAAAATCATCCATGGTTCCCAGCATGCATTGCGGCATGAAGCATGTCATCATTGTTGAGATTCATATGTTGATTCTTGATGTCTGTGTATGACTAAATATGACAGTGGTGCACAACATGTTTAAAAAAATATCTGATTAACACAACTTTTGATTTCTTGTTTTAATTTCACAGGGTTTGTAATTTTATGATCTGACAAACTTTTTTTAATACAATTTGGGATGAGATCTGTGATCTGAGAAATTCAATGATGATTATGACATCATCAACAAATACCCATCAGATCATACCCAGCATTTTATTGGCTTTTTTAGCCATAATAACAGTGTCTTAAAACACAGTTACAGCAGCAAGAGAAAAACTAATGTTATAAAGTTAAGAGTCGAGAGCCCAACTACAGCAAACACTGATCTCCATAATGGTGACAATTTAAATATATATATATTTTCAATAAATCATCAATATCTAAACCTCTGTTAATTCTCAATAAGAACAAACTGTTAGTAATAAGTGAAGCTGGTCATGCTGTTTTTGTTGTTTAATCCTCCTCTGCTGAGATCTGATAGTGTTTAATGTTCTGTTGGGATTTAAAGGGTTTCTGTTGTGAGTTTTATGTGTCACCATTGTGTTGAAGAGTAGAGCCTGTGCTTCAGTCCAGCAGAAGACCAACAAATACTGATGATATGTTGCTAAATATATGGAAATATATTTTTGTTCCGTAGTGGAACACTCCATCAATTAGGGTTAGAAGAACTGTTGCCAAACATATAACATGCTAGAAACATAATAATCATTACCTAGTTCTGGCATGAAACTCGAGATGGGACAGGCTGATAGTTCTTTAACTCATTTTGGTAGCGATCACATCATTATCTACACAGCACAGCATGTATTACGCATGTATTACGCAGTTCTTAATTGGTCAATGAGCTGCGGCTCAACATCCATCTTAAAGGGGTCTTATTTCACACGTCTTAAAGCCTCCTGTCCACTATCTAGCCGGGATCATTTTAGGGCGCTGTTACTGAAGCTTCGAGTAATGAATCCATTCTCAAAACAATTCTTCAAAGTGGTTCAGTGCTTCACCAAAGCTTCATTTGCCCATCACTATCTGTATATGAGTGTGAGTATACGCTACACTATGATGAGAAGGTTAAAGTAAAATAAGCATGTTAATAAGCATCATTATCAGATGACTTAATTGATGATACTTGCTTAGGTGGTTGCTGGGTTTATTCAGAAAGGTAGCCCAGGCACACATAGATAGTAAACTGCATGTTTACTATCTATGTGTGCCTGGGCTACCTTTCTGAATGGCTTAGCACTAGAATCGCATGCTCTGTGTTCTCGTGAACAATAGATATAATGTTGCAAGTTGATAGAGATAATAAACCCAGCAACCACCTAAGCAAGTATCATCAATTAAGTAATTTGATAATGATCACAAAACTGTTGAACGGAATGCTTATTTTACAAAAAAACAACAGTACTTATGTCTTGGCGATAGATTTGCCTGTTTTGGGGGGTGTTGTGTCCTATCCTTCCTGTCAATGTCATCATTGTGCAGATATATGCATATCTGTTGATGCAGTAGCTTGTTTTCTCACTCAACAACACGTACATATTACTTGTATTGTCTATTTCTCCCATTACCATGTGCAACTGTGTAGAGTGCTTTACAAATGTATAGCAATTTCTTCTTTTCAGCTGTGGCACAACAGATTTATTGGTATTGGCTGTACAACCTGTAAATGATCTGATTAGATGTTTGTGTTGTGTTCTTTTGTTAAATCGTGTATGTTACATGTGCAAGCAGCAGCATGTCTTACGTGCTCACAGCAATGTCTGTGAATGTATTGGCAGTAGCAAGTTAAGCCGTAGCAAAACCAAATACATTAATATTGCCATATTCATCACCATGCCAATCTCTATTACCATACCAATCTCCCGAGAGTTGTCATGACAGAACTGCAATAATGATCCAATCATAGACTCTTAAGCATTTGCCTACCTAAATCCAAACAGCGACTTTTTTTTTTTTGGTCGGGCAGTGTAGTTTAAGTTCCTATAGTGAACAGCTGTGTAATTCAAAGAACCTAAAATTATTAGCAAGAAAGAAGATTTATTAAAGTTTTTTTTCTTCTTTGAAAACATTGTTAATATCTTGGAGAGTTTTTTTCTTGTATTGATGTCATAGCTTTTTTAATCAGAACTGTTTAAAAGGTAAGAGAGAGACGTGGTGAGGTTTCCTAGTGGACAGGCCGATTCTTCCATGATAGGCTAACAGCTGGAAAGTGTCATTATTAAACAGGTCTCCTCATCTGGATGCAGGGCTGATAGGAGACAGCCGTGCGACCCCGATTATAATGTATGTGCACGTTCCCCAGCTGACATGACAGGAACACAACAGCTGCTCTCAGGTGTACAGGAGCAGCACAACTCAACACAGCAGAAGCACAGGAGTCACTCCTGCCAGGTTTGGACATACATTACACCTCTAGCAATTACTAGAGACTGTTCTTACGGAGTGGATTCCCATGTGTAGCCCCATCAAGGAAAGACTGTTCTCCCATGGAGCAACATCATATCAAGTACAAATAAGAATTTTTAAATATTGAAACATATTTGAGAATATATTAGTAGTCGGGTTCATTTCTATTACAGTGGTTATGTCAGCTTTGAATAACAAACAGTGAGCAGGTCTCTGCTATTGCTGGATTTATTATCCTCTTACCGACTTCGTAGACGTTTTTGCTGGCAGGGCTGGAGGCGTTTATCTCAGCATAGGGTGAATCTCTGTGAGCGGGAGACTTCATCTCCACATAACCGCACTCAGAGCTCTTGGCCAGCAGCAGAGGAGGGTCTTTGATGGTGGCGTACGGGTTCTCTGAACTATTGAGAGAGCAGGAACTGGCATGATAGGGCACACTCTTTACAAGATCTACAGAGAGAGAGAGAGAGAGAGAGAGAGATCTGTTCACATCTTCATACTGTTTATATGGATACTCCACCCACAAATCGTTTACTCACACTCATGTTGTTCCTAACCTGTATGACTTGCTTTCTGCATATGGAACACAATAGAAGATATTTTGGAGCATGCAATCGGACCCCATTGACTTTCACTGTATGCAGTATGGACCAAAAAAGCCTGAGACATTTTTCAAAATATCATCTTTTGTGTGCCACAGAAGAAAGAAATGCAGCATGAACAACATGAGCAAATAATGCCAGTATTTTCCTCTCTTGCTTGCTAAGTGATCTCTTACCTCGAAGTGATTTTCCCATGTAACGCCTGTCAACTCCATAAGCTCCTAATGAGAGAATCAAGATAAGACAGAAGAAGTCAAAATCATGTGGTCCTCTTGTTGACAAAGCTCACAGCAGCTGTGAATGGAGCTAAAGACGCTGATGCAGTGTGTTAGAAGAGGTTGATATGACACATTAAAGCTGCCAGTGGCATTCAGGAAACACATGGATGAAAACTCATATATCAGTTCAAAGGCCATGTTGGACGAGTCATTGTAAAGCAGTTTGAAAATAAAAAAGTCCTGTAAGTTCAGTAAACGCTGTGCTGCGGAGCATTATAATGTTTGGCTGTTCTGTTGGCTGAGGTCCCACCGAGCTCATTGAAGGATCCGCCATGCTTCCAGTCGGCTGGTAGAGTTCCTGTGTGATCAAGAAGGGAAAGCCTTTTCCTCGGCTCAGCGTTCTTCAGGCTCACAAACAACTGGTTGTTCTTCGGCTGTCAGGAAAAACAAAAATCAACAATTATAGCAAGAGCTATCTACAACATTCCACATAATTCCTCAATCCTAGATATCTACAGTACAGAGCTGGTCAGTTTGTGCTCTCAAACCATTTTGGATTTATGAGTAAAATAAGTGCCTGTGGTTAACATTCTTTGAACAGACATTTCCTACATATTTAGTACAAAAAAACACATAATTTTACTCATAAATCAAAAACTGCTTCTAACAACACAGAGGCAAGGGAATCCGTAGTGAATTAGCATTCTGGGATGGCCCAAAAAGTGGCATCATGACTGAAAAGCTCTATTTAGCATAGCATTATCTTTTGAACAAGTTCCCTACCAGTAAGCAGCCCACAATATTATTCCTTTATTTCAAGAGCTGTTGAACAATTACAGAGTCAGTTAGTAGAGTAAAGCAATGAGACTCTTGAAAACACCTCTCCGTAGGGCAGGTTGTTGATGTGCGGCGGGCTGCTGCACTGGGTCAGTGTGTGGTAGCTGGGGTTGGAGAAATAGTTGCTGTTGGAGAAATAGTTGCTGTTGGGAAGAACATCATTCTGCGGGAGCGACTCTGGAAACAGCACAAACAGACACAGTCACCACACGCCAATGGACCTCTAGCACAGCTACTTCTGCTTTGACATCAATAATACGGAACCTGCTGAAGCGTTCCTGAAATATTTTTTCTTTCCAAATGTGCTTTCTGAATAATAAATAGATATATTTCCCTACAACCTGTAGCAGTCCAGTGCTCATCTTCTCATTAACAGTGTTTTTCACTTACTCTTCATATCACATAATACTTACTAATGAATTTGACTAAAGACGAATTTGACTATTTGCCTCTGTGTGTTGGTGCTTATATTCCAGTCTTATAAAAAAGTTCAATGAATATATTAAGGATTTTTTTTTCCATAATTACCAAGCACTGCTGAGATCTGCATTGGTTGGATTGTTACGTCCCTCCACTACCTGTGGTGGCTCTGTTTCCTCTACTAATGTTTGGCTGCTCGGCAGCATGTTTTCATTTGTTATTGTGTGCAGGTGTGAGCAGGTAACGAGTGGGCGGAGAGACACCCTTTAAAAGCTGAGGCACTCCGTGCAGAGAGGAGACAGGGAGGGGGAAAGACTTGTGTTCTGGCCACCATGCCTGTTGTTTGATCTTTCTGCAACGTGTTATTCTGTTGTAGTTAATCTCCAAATTTCTGTTTTGTTTGTAATTTATTCAATTGTTTAATAAACCCCTTATACAAATGAGTCCAACTGACTTTGCGGTCCCTTCATGTTGTGGCCAGTGTGCCTGATCATAACATGGATCAAAACTTCATGTTCTTTTGAGTTTGGAAAATTCTGTACACAGTGATCATCAGAATATCTCTTTTCCCGTCCTAGAAAAAATCCCGATTTTTAAACTCATTTTAACCCTCTGGGGTCCGAAAACGCGCCGGCGCGTTTTGCTCGATTTTTTTCACATAGCAGCAAAATAGACTTAAAATACTCTGTCATTTTTGGTCATACAGACTTAAGAAATATAAAAAAATAAACGGTTGAATATGTACGTTTTTATGTGTCCACTTACAATCGAAATAAAATATTGTGCTTTTGTAAAATGAAGAAAATAAACAGGGTGTGCTTTCTGCCTCTCTGTCTCCGTTAACTTTTTTTCTGGAGCACGTCTCTAAACTTAAACAAAGCTCAGCGAATACTATTCACCCAAGCATGAGCAATATATCTTTATAATCATTTAAGTTTGTACTTTTAAAATATCTAATTCAAAACTAAAATAAATATTCACTGTTTATGTAATCTATAAAAAAAGAGAGAGGTGTCAGCCGATCTCATTATCGTTCTCTCAGCTCATTATTCTGCTAATGTGACACGCCCACGGAGAGCGCGCGGTATTCAAACGCAAATGATCTGAAGCAACACATGCAAAGCGTCAACGCCCCTCATAAACGCGATAACACAACAAATGTAATCATCAGATTAATGTAGCCTACTATTTCTTCTTGCGAGGCTGTGTGAGGAATAATCCTGGGACATTTACCTCAGAACATGTGCTGGTTTATTTTCATTTCGAGGAGCAGCGGATCCATCTGAGAAGTACGTTTTTTTATAACTTCGCGATATCATAGTGTATGTAAACCGCAAAAAGACTGTTTAAATATGAATCGCGTCTGTGTATGAATGAATGAACTGAACAGTTTTGACCAAACCCTATTGCTATACTGAGATGAGTGAAAATCGACTGAAATATGTTGAAATAACGTTAAAAATGTCTTTGTATTAGCAACGTATTAAACTGCAAATTAATATTTATATGCCCTAATATAGGCTATCATAAAAACAACAAACGATATGCCTATGTTACAGACGAACAGATGTTACTTTAGTTTTTACAAAGAAATATTACACTTGAAATATTGTTATTTTAATTGTTGCTGTAATTGTAACCTTTTTAATAAAATAGCATATCATATATTTACAAGGTAGATGTAAACAAAATCTTAAAAGGTCAATATAAGCCTTCTCTTCAAATTATTTGTATTGTGTTTTATTAGTGACAAATTTGGGGAGAGGATACATATCCAAAACTTTCTGAAAATACAGTATGAGAATTAACTACACAATTACTAGAAATGTTCACCTTGGATATTATACAATTTGCAAGCAAAAATACATGTGGAAAAATACTATTTTTTTCTAGATGTTTCCAACTGTGAACCAATTTTGTAGTATATTTCTTTTCTTGTGTCTTTGTATTCTTTCTTGAGGCTCAGTGACACACCTGTGAAAAGCTCATTATGCAGGCTCATTAAGCAGGTCTTTTGTCTTCACAGGTGTGAATCAGACCATTATACATGAGTCATGCCCATTTCGCATATTGCCTTTCCAAACAAAAAGTGTTTTACTAAATTTAAATCAATGTATTGTTTTATGTGAATGATTTGGCAGGATGATTTTCAGATCATTTTGAAGCAAAAATCCTAGGCGAGAACATCCATTAGTCAAAAGTCTTGTGGACACATATTTAGTATGTGTTTTGTGGCCTTATTTCAGAGACTTTAAGTTTTAGTTTTTTCAATAACCATGCATAAACAATATTCTCTCAAAAATACAAACATACATCTTGCTCACATATTATGGTAGCCCTGTTTGTGCTATATAGAGTGAATTTACACCTTTGCCATTAACATGTTTATAAATAACTGAAAAAAGCACAAATGTCAGAGCATGTCAGAACACCTCCAGGACCCAGAAAACCCCTGGACCCCAGAGGGTTAACTGGCGTTTAGTTAAAAATAAGTGCGTTTTAACAGCACTTAAAATATACATAACTGAAAACTAGCAAGCTATATTTGAAAACAGAAGTGTGTCACGAAGCTCAGTGCAAGTGGGCCATAGTTTTGTCAACATACAGTAAATCATAAGAATGATTACCAATGTAATTGTGACAGTTATTCATAATATGATGTGACAACTAGCGATGCACCGGTATGAAATTTTTAGATAATTTTTTATATTTGAAAGCCGATAATCGATATATTGGCCGTTAAATCTACATTTTTATAATTTACTAATGCAATTTACTAATGCTCACACTCGGTCTCTCTCGCGCGCAGACACTCGGTATCGCTCGCACACAGACACACTCGCGCACTGTCGAGCGCGCTCTTGGACACTCGGTCTCTCCCGTGCACTGTCGCTCGCGCGCAGACACACTCGGTTTCTCTCGCGCACTGTGGCTCATGGAGGCTCGTGATCAGACAGTGGTTTAGGGAGCGCTAGATTGGCTTTGCAAAAAAAAAAACTTTGATACAGAGCGTTCTGTGAACGGAATGACGCATTTTAAATATCGCTCGATCACGCGAATTTGATCATAGGAGGCCAAAATCGTGATCGTGATTAAAATTCGATTAATCGTGCAGCCCTATTCTCATGATGATTTTATGTAGCCTGTATGACAGACTTGCGCTGCACAATAACTGCACTTATAGTTAAATACTTCACTGTATTTTCCTTTTTCGATATATTGTCCGTTAAATCTACATTTTTATAATTTTTTAGAGCCTGATTACAAAAACAAAAGTCTCACCATTAAAATTCATGTCCCAATGTCCCAAACACACAATTATAATGTTCTCATGTAGGGCTGCACGATTATGGGCAAAATGATAATCACGATTATTTTTATCAATATTGAGATCACGATTAATTATCACGATTATTTGTTGATTTTAACCAAAACAAATTTTATTGTCACATAGGCTAATTATAAATGCTTTCATATCCATATTGTGCTACATTCCTGCTAATGTACAAATATGTGCATCAAAATAAAACAGGTCCTCTTATTCAGCAAAATTCATCTCCTTAAAGAATAAAGAAAAATGAAAAAAACTATAAAGAAAATGTAGTAAAACTTCAACAGGGCACTATTTTACATTTTACATTTTGTAAATATATTTTAGGAAGCAAAATATAATCTTGCATTGTACTTGCATAATGGATGTGAATAAAACTCAAAATATACAATCAATAAAAAACAAATATTCCGTAACAGAATGTAACCAAATGAGAACATTTCAAGGCAGAACTATGGAAGTTCGATTAATGGATACAATTCAGAGTCATTGTTATTTGACGCTTAAGAAATGTAAAACCTGGTTGTGGTACAGTGTCAGTTATTAGTTGTGAAATCTTACTGCATAAATTGAATCTTATTTAATCCTCCATATGAAAGTTTATGTGCTCGAATTATTTCTATTTATTAAACAATAGTTCAAAACAAGACGTTTGTAGTACTAATTATTGGAGTCCATTAATCGAACTACCATGCCTATTATATAGTAATTATTACTGTGTAGTATGTACCAATTTACTAATGCAATTTACTAATGCTCACACTCGGTCTCTCTCGCGCGCAGACACACTCGGTATCGCTCGCACACAGACACACTCGCGCACTGTCGAGCGCGCTCTTGGACATTCGGTCTCTCCCGTGCACTGTCGCTCGCGCGCAGAGACACTCGGTTTCTCTCGTGCACTGTGGCTCATGGAGGCTCGTGATCAGACAGTGGTTTAGGGAGCGCTAGATTGGCTTTGCAAAAAAAAAAACTTTGATACGGAGCGTTCTGTGAAGGGAATGACGCATTTTAAATATCGCTCGATCACGCGAATTTGATCGTAGGAGGCCAAAATCGTGATCGTGATTAAAATTCGATTAATCGTGCAGCCCTATTCTCATGATAATTTTATGTAGCCTGTATGACAGACTTGCGCTGCACAATAACTGCACTTATAGTTAAATACTTCACTGTATTTTCCTTTTTCGAAGTGATTCTAATCATATTTCAAGCGATTCAAAACCATCATGTTGAACAGTGCACATCTGTGTGTCAGCTGAGGGAAATAATACATTATTTATCTGCTTTAATATATCTATCAGATTTTTTTTATTGGGCCGATAATGATAACATTAAACATGAACATATATCGGCCGATACCGATATGGTGGCATCCCTAGTGCATCCCTATAGTGCATCCCTAGTGCATCCCTAGTGCCAACTGTAAGAGTTTCTGAGCAGATGCATCATTACAGTCATCATCGTGTTACTGACCTGTGACGGCGTAATCGGTGTTGGCCCTCATGGTGGGTGTGTACGTGACCGCAGGCATCGTGGATTCTTTGCCTTTCTGTTTCTTACGGTAAATGATGAAGAGGAGGAGGAGGATGAGCACGAGGAGTACCAGGACGATGATTCCTGCAATGGCACTGATCTGATACGAGTCCACGGGCACAGCGGCACTCGTCAAACTGTTGGGATTCCCTACAATGATCACGCCAGCTGAGAAAGACAGGAAACATCAGTGTCACACAGATTAAGCTTCATTGAGTGTGTGATCATGTGTGACGGATCCAGACGTCTGTCGCTGTGAAACCATCTACACTGGAGAATCTGTATCAGGAGCGCTTCCTCCGAGGAGGCGAGCTACAGGGCATCCACAAAAAATTGGATGAGAAATATTAAAAACAACGCTAATATTACAAAATGTGACATTGTAATGCTGTTACACATGCTGTTAATGGGAAGACTAATTAAAAAGTAAGTAAACAACTCAGGCACTTAAATATGATAAAATCAAACTTGAAATGTCCTGAAAACATGATGACTGAGGGGTTTTTAGTGAGCAATCAGCTTGGTGAAGTTAAAGATACATCTTCGTGTCTGTGAACAGTGTTTACCGAGCTTGATGACTGATGAAAATAAGTTGACTAATAAAAAGAACACCTGAACATCCGCTCACAAATTATATTTTCTATATGTCATATTCATTTGTTAACAAAAAAAGTATTCATCATTACTTCAAAGAGCTTATTGTTCTTATTGTTACCTGTCTGCCTTGCTGCCTTGCTGTTGGTTTGTGTCTGTAGCTTCGTATATCTTTCTGTTTTGAATCATTATTTACTACCATTCCCTGTTGTTTATACTGCTAAATACAATTTACTCAACATCACATATTAACCTGACATCGTTAGCTTCAATCTAAATCGTTGCTAGCACAACAAGCTACTAATTCTCTAGCCTGTTAGCGTGCCATTCGTGCACTCTTTATTTATTTATTTAGCTCGCGTGTTCACACCTTTTACAAATCCATCATCGCTGTGGTAAGTAAAATCAGTCAACAAACACAGTGAGTCAGGTCATCTTCTCCTCTTATTGTCACTTGCACTTCATGTAACATGTATAGTATAGCCTTCTCTGTCAGCACAGGATTTACATGTGATAAATGCAGGGAGATAGTCAGGCTGACGGAGAAGATTTCAGAACTAGATACACGCATCCAAACTTTAATTGAGGTTAATTGTAAGAGTGCAAGGGCTTTAGATACTACTTTGGATGCGAATAGCTTAGAGAACACTGTACATTGTTCGGTTCCGGCTGAAGTAGAGCCTGTGCAGCAGGGCAATTAGGTGACGGTGAGGCACTGTAGTCGCGGGACAAAACACCGCTCTTCCGTTCCGATTACAACATCAAATAGATTCTCCCCACTCAGTGAAACACCCACTGAGAATCCTGTTGAATGTGCCCTAGTTATTGGCGATTCTATTACACGGAACGTGAAAATAGAGACACCAGCCACCATAGTCACATGTTTGCCAGGAGCCAGAGCGCCTGACATCAAAGCAAATGTAAAAGTGCTGGCTAATGCTAATCGTAAATTCTCTATTATTATTCACGTTGGCACTAATGATGTTCGACTTCGCCAGTTGGAGATCACTAAAATTAATGTTAAAGAGGTGTGTGAACTCGCAAGTACGATGTCAGGCACTGTAATTTGCTCTGGCCCCCTTCCTGTTAGCAAGAGTGATGAGATAGTTAGCAGATTGTCATCACTTAATGGCTGGTTGTCTAAGTGGTGTCCACAAAATAATATAGAATTCATAGACAATTGGAAAAGTTTTTTGGGCAGACCTGACCTATTGAAAAGAGATGGTATTCATCCCTCCTGGGATGGTGCTGCTCTTCTCTCTAGTAATATGGCACATAGTCTTAGAGCTCAAACATGACAATCTGGGGCTCAGGTCAGGAAGCAGACAAACTGGCTAAACCGACCGCCTGCCAGCTGTCTCACGTCACCAAGGTCAGATAAATCCCATCACATAGAGGCTCTTTCACCTAGATAGCATCATATAGAGACTATGTCTGTTCCCTGAATTAGGAAATATAAAAAACTTCCAAACCCATCCAAGGTTAAAAATTTAATTGATGTTCAACAAATAAAATAAAAAATAAATAAAAAGATACAAATGACCAAATGATAAAACTCGGGTTGCTGAATATTCGATCCCTTACTTCAACAGCACTTATTGTTAATGATATGATTACAGACTATAACATAGATGTGCTGTATATGACAGAAACCAAACGATTACATTACTTTAAATGAGTCCACCTCCCAAGATTACGGTTATAAACATGAACCTCGTCTGAAAGGCAAAGGGGGAGGTGTTGCTGTAATTCATAGTAATATTTTCAGAATTACTAAGACGTCTAGTTTCAAATATAATTCTTTTGAAGTGTTGTTGCTTAATGTAACAATATATAGTGCAAATGATAAATCACATTTAAGATTTGTGCTAGCTACTGTATACAGGCCACCAGGCCACCATACAGACTTTATCAAAGAATTTGCTGACTTTCTATCAGAGTTAGTACTGGCTGCAGATGAAGTCCTAATTGTTGGTGATTTTAATATACATGTAGATAATGAAAAAGATGCATTGGGGTTGGCATTTAAAGACATTCTTAACTCTATTGGAGTTAGACAACATGTGTCAGGACCTACTCATTGTCATAATCATACTCTAGATCTAATATTGTCACATGAAATCAATGTTGATGCTGTTGAAATTCTGCAGCAGAGTGATGACATCTCAGATCATTATCTAGTCTCGTGTAAACTTTTTAACCAAGGCTGCGAAGCCGACTCCGTGTTACAAATATGTTAGACCTATCACTTCTGCCACTAAAGAATGCTTTATTATTAATCTTCCTGATCAGTTTCATCATCTCAGCATCCCAGATAGCTTAGAACAGTGGTTTTCAATCCTGGTCCTGGGGACCCACAGCTCTGCACATTTTATATGTCTCCTTTATCTGACACACCCAGTTCAGTTCATAGAGCTCTTTCCTAACAAGCTGATGATCTGAATCAGGTGTGTTAAATGAGAGAGACATACAAACTGTGCAGAGCTGTGGGTCCCCAGGACTAGGATTGAAAACCACTGGCTTAGAAGAACTCGATATTGCGACAGAAACTTTTGACTCTCTCTTTTCAAGCACTTTAGACACAGTTGCTCCTTTGCGCTTAAAGAAGATTAAAGAAAATATTCCAACGCCATGGTACAACGAGCACACTCAGGCCCTTAAGAGAGCAGTCAGAAAAATGGAGCGCAACTGGAAGAAAACAAAACTAGAGGTATTTCGCATTTCATGGAAAGAGAGCACGATTGCATACAGAGAGACCTTAAAAACTGCTAGATCTGCTTATTTTTCAACCCTATTAGAAGAAAATAAACAAAACCCTAGGTATTTATTTGAAACCGTGGCTAAACTAACGAAAAATAAAGCTTCATGCTCAGATGTTTCCAAGCAGCACAGCAGTAATGACTTTATGAACTTTTTTACTTACTAGATTGATAATATCAGCGAGAAAATTATAACTATGCAACCATCTACTACAGTATCGCATCAGACAGTGCAGTGTAGTCTCACTGACGAAAAATTTGATTCATTCATTGCTATAGGAGAGGAAGAATTTTATAAAATCGTTAAATCATCTAAATCGACAACATGTATGTTAGACCCTATACCGACTAAACTATTGAAAGAGATGCTTCCAGAGGTCATAGATCCTCTTCTTAATATCATTAATTCATCTTTGTCATTAGGATACGTACCAAAAACTTTTAAGCTGGCTATGATTAAACCGCTTGTTAAAAAAATGCAACTTGATCCTACAGAATTAGTCAGTTACAGGCCGATCTCGAATCTACCTTTTCTGTCAAAGATACTAGAAAAGGCAGTATCTTCACAACTATGTTCCTTTTTAGAAAGAAATGGTATCTGTGAGAATTTTCAATCAGGATTTAGAGTCACAAATGATTTGCTCTTATCATCCGATTGTGGTTGTATCTCTCTGTTAGTGCTACTTGATCTTAGTGCTGCATTTGACACTATCGACCACAACATTCTTTTAAATAGACTCGAAAATTATGTTGGCATTAGTGGAATTGCACTAGCATGGTTTAAATCATACTTATCTGACCGTTATCAGTTTGTAGCAGTAAATGAAGAGATGTCTTATCGGTCAAAAGTTCAGTATGGTGTACCACAAGGCTCAGTACTAGGACCGTTGCTGTTCACTCTGTATATGCTACCCTTAGGAGATATCATTAGGAAGCATGGCATTAGTTTTCACTGTTATGCTGATGATACTCAGCTCTATATTTCTTCACGCCCTGACGAAACTTACCAATCTACAAAATTAACGGAATGCATAGCTGATATAAAAAACTGGATGACTAGTAATTTCCTAATACTTAATTCTGAAAAAACAGAGATTCTAATTATTGGACAAAAAACTTTGTCACATACTAACCTAGAATACTGTCTAACACTTGATGGCTGCTCTGTCAAGTCCTCGTCGTCGGTTAGGAACCTGGGTGTGCTCTTTGATACCAATCTTTCATTTGAAAGTCACGTGTCTAGTATCTGTAAAACTGCATTTTTTCATCTTAAAAATATATCTAAATTACGTCATATGCTCTCAATGAAAAATGCAGAACAATTGGTTCATGCGTTCATGACATCAAGGCTAGATTATTGTAATGCTCTACTGGGTGGTTGCCCTGCACGTTTAATACATAAACTACAGTTGGTCCAAAATGCAGCCGCTAGAGTTCTTACCAGAACCAGGAAGTATGACCATATTAGCCCGGTTCTGTCAACACTGCATTGGCTCCCTATTAAACATCGTATAAATTTTAAAATATTGCTGATTACTTACAAAGCACTAAATGGTTTAGCTCCCCTGTACTTGAGCGAGCTCTTAACGAATTATAGTCCTTCACGTCTATTGCGATCTCAAAATTCTGGCCAGTTGATAATACCTAGAATATCTAAATCGACTGCTGGCGGTAGATCCTTTTCCTATTTAGCATCAAATTTTGGAACAATCTTCCTAACATGGTCCGGGAAGCAGACACAGTCTGTCAGTTCAAATCTAGACTAAAAACACATCTCTTTGGCTTAGCATACACATAACACATTATAGACTTCTATAATTCAATGTTAGGCTGCATAGTTTAGATCAGCCGGAACCGGGAACACTTCCCATAAATCCTGATGTACTTTGTACATCATAAGAAGGATGGCGTCTACGCTAATATTAGTCTCTCTGTTTATCCCGAGGTTTACCGCAAACCGCCGGATCCAGGCCATATCCAGATCTGATGAAGGACCATCGCATGGACACGACGACAACGCATCCCTGAAGTGCCAGCCTCATCAACCCTGTGAAGGCCTCATGGACACCTCAACAAACTCGTCTCCATACCGGCGGATGATGGAACTGGATAAATATTGTGAAAGTTCTGATCCCATCTTCTGACTTATAATGCTGCCTGAATCATAATCATACACTGTTCGTTCATTGGCCAAAGGAGGACTGGCCCCCTGACTGAGCCTGGGTTCTCCCAAGGTTTTTTTCTCCATTCTGTCACTGATGGAGTTTTGGTTCCTTGCCACTGTTGCCTTTTCGCCTTTCTTTGCCTTTGTCGCCATTGGCTTTTGGCTTGCTTAGTTGGGGACATTTAATTTTGTATTTAACAATACTATTACAACATAACTTTCCTGTTATCTCTGTAAAGCTGCTTTGAAACAATCTGTATTGTAAAAAGCGCTATATAAATAAAGGTGACTTAACTTGACTTGACTTGTTTCTGCCTTAAAAAAATATATTATTAGCTAACTGTGTGATTTGTATATGTACAATTCTGAGATATATTGGACAGTTTCCTCTGATAACAGATCACTCTAAATTGTAATATGGACTCATGCATTTTCTGTAAAGCTGCTTTGAAACGATGTGTATTGTGAAAAGTGCTATACAAATAGTTGAATTATATTGAATATTACATTGTTTAAATTGTTACTGCCTTTAGTTATTATTTTGGAATAAATGTAAAAATGCTTAAAACACTAACATAATGAGATTTATACTTGGTTTAAATAAATATAACAGCACATAGTTAATGCAAAAATACAAAACAGAATTGTAAATGTGACATGAATTTACTGTCAGGGTTCTGTCACTTCTCTCTGGTTTATATCTTGGTTTGGTGACAGAGCTCTGACACTCCCGGTTTGTCATGTGTTTGTGTTTAGTCTGGTCTGTTGTGAGCACATGGCTTGTCATGCATTTCCTTGTGCCATGTGCTCTCCTGTCAATTTTCTAGCCCCGCCCATTTTGTTTTCTCATTATTGATTAATTTCCCCCACCTGCCTGCCTCGTTACCCTCTTATGTTTGTTTCCCTATTTAGTCTCCCTGTGTTTGCAGTCCTGTGCTGGTTCGTTGTCCATGTTCCTTGTGTTTCCTGATTCTGCCTGTTATCGTTCTTGTTTTCCCCCACGAGGGAGTTTTGTTTGTAGTTTATGTTTGTTTGTTTACTTAATAAATATTACCCATTGTTTCTGCACTTGAGTCCTCGCACCTTTAATCAACCCATTCCGTGACATTTACATTTGTATTACAAGGTTACAGTTTATTTTAAGGTGTCAGTGATACACTGTAATTTATACATTTAGGCCGTGTGTCCACCAAAGCGTTTTTTCACACAGCTGGCGTAAAATTCCAATTGTTTTCAATGGGAGCGCCTCGTTTTTTAAACGCCATGAGCGTAACGAGGCGCTGAGCATGTATTTAACGCTCAAGCGCTGAGCGCCCGGCGTTTTTTACTGGTCGCTGAGAGTTGAAAAATGTTCAACTTTGGGTAAAACGCTGCGCTCATCACTGTCACTTTTTACACAGCCATCCAATCACACTGGAGGAGGGGCGGGACAAATGTCACACCGATCAACTGTCACAACATTCTTTCTGTACAAAGACATCAACCAGCAGAGCTAACCGAACAAAATGGATGAAAAATACATTTTTAGTATGAAACAAATTATCTACGAAATCAGTTACAAGTAAACTGTGCTGCGGATATTCTGTATCATAGCAACGAATCGTCTCAACTGAAAAAACACAGCGCTGCCAAAACGCTCTCAAGCGCCCAGTGCTAGGCGTTTTCAGCAGAGCGTCTAGCGTTTTCAGCCGGCTAAAAACACTTTGGTGGACACACGGCCTTAAGCACAGAGTAATAATAATTAACTACATAGGGTTAGGATGAGGGTTTGTTTTGGGGTTGATTGCATGTAATTATGCATAATAGTTTGTTAGTATATAATATAATAGTTATTACTACAGTAACTACATGTAACGTGTAACAATGACACTGTAAAATAAAGTGATACCAAAAAAAACTTTTCCCCATCATTTCAGCTCACCACTGATCTGTATCTATTACTGAAGTTTAACTTATTTTGCTATTCTAAAAAGTAGGAAACAATGAGATTTACCCAATTTATCCTTTGCTGATTGTTAGTGAGCTTTCTGAAGTGTAAAAGGCAGCGGTCGTGAGTGCTACTGTAACGTTACCCTGGTCACAGCGAGGGCCCTTCCAACCGGGACTACAGTAGCAGGTGCCAGTCATGTGATCACAGGTGGAGTTATTGAGGCAGTCACACACCTGCCGGCAGCCGTATCCATACGTTCCTGCGGGACACTCTGGAAGCCAGTGGGATAACGCTGGATCAGATGTAGACTCGTACGTGTGCTTATCAAAGTGTGCTTATAAATATCTAAGTGTTTACTCACTCTGTTGACAGTGGCGTCCCATGAAGCCCGTGCGGCAGGTGCAGTGACCGGAGATGTGATCGCAGTCTGCGCCATTCTCACACTGACACACCAGCACACAGTCTTTCCCGTAGAAGCCCAGCGGACAGCCTGCAGGACAGGCACGAGTGAGCGCAGGTGAGAGAGAGAGAGAGAGAGAGAGAGAGAGAGAGAGAGAGAGAGAGAGAGAGAGAGAGAGAGAGAGAGAGAGGGAACTCACGCTGTGTACAGTAGAGCCCCGTCCAGCCGGCCGTACACTTGCACTCGCCGTCGTAAGCGCTGCAGAACGCCCCGTTGTGGCAGTTACAGGTGTTGATGCAGTTATGACCCCACTGACCCGGAGGACAGGCTACGGGCAAACACACACACACACACACACATCACACCCCTGCAGCAGTGCTATCCAAACACACACACACACAGATCACACCCCTGCAGCAGTGCTGTCCAAACACACACACTCCAGCAGCTGCGTCAGCAGATCACAGTGAACAGCCGTAGTCCTGGAGAACAGGTTTACTCTTCAGTATCCCACTTTATATTAGGTGTCTTTAGCTACTAACATCTAAATTAATCATTTGATACAATCATTGAATCATTAAATTATTTATTATAATTATAAAACCATTAATCATTTGATGCACTTATTGTGTACGATTTTACATTGTACTACACTACCAGTCAAAAGCTTTGGATCTGTAAGATTTTTAATGTTTTTTTAAAAGAAGTCTCTTCTGCTCACCAAGGCTGCATTTATTTGATTAAAAATACAAAACAAACCAGTAATATTGTGAAATATTATTACAATTTAAAACAGATGTTTTCTATGTGAATATATAGTAAAGTGTAATTTATTACTGTGATCAAAGCTGAATTTTCAGCATCATTACTCCAGTCTTCAGAGTCACATGATCCTTCAGAAATCATTCTAATACGATGATTTGATGATCAAGAAACATTTATGATTATTATCAATGTTGAAAACAGTTATTTACATTTTTATATCAGGATTCGTTGATGAATAGAGTTCAAGAAAGCATTTATCTGAAATAGAATCTTTTGTAACATTAAACACTACACTAGATTAAACACTAAATGCAGCCTTGGTGAGCAGAAGAGACTTCTTTTAAAAACATTAAAAATTTTACAGATCCAAAACTTTTGACTGGTAGTGTAAATTTAAAAATACCTCTATGTAATTACAGCTGTAATTAATTTCTGTAAGTATACTGTTGACTCTTCTCTTCCCCCGTAAACCACTCTTAAACCGACCCATACCACCAAACCTGTCCTAACCTTATCCAATACAATATGAACACAAATAGTACATTTGATGTTAAGGACACCTAATGTAAAGTGTGACCATGGATTGGGTTTGTGAGAGATTTGTATGTGTTGATTAATGAAACTGTGAGATGAGAGGAGCAGCTGAACTGCCATTTCAAATATTGTCTTGCACTCATCATTATGCTTGATTCTGCACTATCAGTCAAAGATTTGGCTGCATTTATTTGATCAAAAATACAGTAAAATCAGTGATAATGTAAAATATTATTACAATTTAAATTAGCTGTTTTCTATGTGAATATATAGTAAAATGTAAGTTATTCCTGTGATCAAAGCTGAATTTTCAGCATCATTACTCCAGTCTTCAGTGTCACATGATCCTTCAGAAATCATTCTAATATGATGATTTGATACTCAAGAAACATTTCGGATTATTATCAATGCTGAAAACATTTGTGCTGCTCCATATTTCTGAAGAAACCGTAATGCACTACTATTCAAAAGCTTGAGTTAAGATTAAAAAAAGAAAAGAAAAATAAATTAATACATTAATTTAGCAAGGGCACATTAAATCAATCAAAAGTGACAGTAAAGATATATTTACAAAATATTTACATCTTAAATAAATGCTGTTCATTTAACTTTCTATTTATCAAAGAATCTTCAAAAAAATGTATCATGGTTTCCACAAAAATAGTAGTTATAAATGGGCATCAAATCATCATATTAGAATGATTTCTGAAGGATCATGTGACACTGAAGACTGGAGTAATGATGCTGAAAATTCAGCTTTGATCACAGGAATAAATATTAAAATACATTAAAATAGAAGACAGCTATTTTAATAGATTACAAAATATTACTGTTTTTACTGTATTTTGATCAAATAAATGTGTCCTTGGTGGTCAAATAAATGTGTCCTAACTAGTCCAATAGAAAGAATGATCGTCACCGTCGGGTGATGTCATGACCAGGAAGTGATAAAAGTGCATCCGGTGCAAACCGGCATTAGCTTCTGTTGCCTCAGCAAGCGATCTGTGTTTCTTTCTGTTATATTTACTGTTGTCTGTGATGTATATATATTTGGAAAGTTATGGCGAAACAGCTTTACAAGCTCTGTGCTTCTCCCTGCCTGCGTTATTTAACGGGTGGGGACACACACGAGCTCTGTGTAGTTTGTTTGGGAGTGGAGCATGCGGTATCAGCCTTCGAGGGGGCTGATTGCCAACATTGCGAGATGCTTCCGCTTTGCATGCTCCGCTCTCGCCTGGCGCTTTTCGAGGAAAGTGGCCAGGCTCGCGATCCTCAGGGTGCAGGACCCGCTGTTGCCGAGGCAGCACGGAGAATGCATTCCTGGGGATCGCAAAAGGATCTTTCAGAGGGGTTGGAGACGGGTCGCCGGGCCTTATCTCCTTCCTTATCTGGAGGATCCAGCGCTCTCCCTCCGGTGTCGGAAGCCCGCTCTGCGGTTCCTTCTGCCCGGGGAGAGAGCCCGATGCTTCAGTGCTCTAGCTCTGAGGAGTTAGACGTGCTGGGCATCGAAAGTGAAAGCACACACAAGGGGGAAAGAGATTCGCCACCTCTTTCCCCAGCATATGAGGACCTGGTGGATGTTATTACTCGCGCTGTTGATAAATTACATATTGAGTGGCCAGCCGAGAAAAGAGGCGCTCGTCCCAAAAGCAAATTAGACGAGCGCTTCCTCCCATCTAATATTTCACCTCCACCACAGGGCCTTCCTTTTTTCCCCGATCTGCACAGTGAGCTATCCAGATCGTGGAATAAACCATAATCGTCCCGTGTATTCAGCCCCCAAGTTCATATTTATTCAGGAATAAAGGGGTTGAAAGAGTATGGTTATGAGTCGATGCCCCGGGCTGAACAGACGCTTGCGAGCTATCTGTCACCCGGTCCAGCATCGTCTCTGAAGGCCTCAGCTTTGCCCACGAAGCCATTAAAGACAACATCAACTTTAGTGGGCAAAGCATATACGGCAGCAGGTCAGGCTGGAGCATGCCTTCACACTATGGCAGTGCTTCAGGCATACCAGGCTGATTTGCTGGGGAATTTAGACAGGAGTGAGGGAGTGGGGTCCAATGAGGTTCGAGAACTTCATCGGGCCACAGATCTGTCTCTCAGGGCTACCAAGGAGACCTCCAGAGCAATTGGGCGGTCTATGGCAGACCTGGTGGCCACTGTGAGGCACCTCTGGTTAAATCTTGCGGAGGTAAAAGAAAAAGACAGAGCTTTTCTCCTGGATGCCCGGTTGATCCTTCTGGTCTCTTCGGCGACGCAGTAAATGCGGTCGTCGATAGATTCCAGGAGGCTAAAAAACAAACGGAGGCATTCAAAAGATTTCTCCCTCGCCGTGTCCCACCCCCTAGGGCTGCTGGGCGTGAGCAGCCCCACCCGTTGAGCTCCTCATATCGCTCACAGCAGAAAGAGAAGGTTGCGTCTCGTGCACCTCCAAAGAAACACTGGAAGCAGACGCAACACTCTCAGCCGAAGCCTTCTAAGTCTAAGCCGGATCTGAGGACCATTCTTCAGGCTAAGAAGGCTTCGACCCAAAAGAAAAGGTCCTGAAGCCACTGGCGTCAGACCTGTGAGTGCAGCCCCAACCGGGGTGGAACGGTACACACCTCAGAATACGGTGCCCGTTCCATCTTGGTGTCCTCACGGGACCGTTCTGGCAACCATTGGTGCTTTGGGGCACAGCGGTCTCCAGCGAGCTTCTGGCGCAGTGTCAACTTGAAATTGCATCAGACTCGCACCCTCTGAGGGAGATTCAAAAACAGTCAGTTCAGGTAGTTCCTGCCAGTATGTTTCAGGCTCCCGAACTGGCTGTCTCTATGACACCAGAGGCCAGACTCGAGAGGCTGGTTCCGTTAGTAGATTTTCTGGCAGCGTGGCAGCTACTGCCGAATATATCTCAGTGGGTCCTGCAGATAGTAGAAAGAGGAACAGAATCCAGTTTGGTTCTCGTCCTCCACGCTACAACGGGGTGTTACTCACAGCAGTACATCCCGAGCAGGCTCTGGTAATGGAGCAAGAGGTAAAGGCCCTGTTAGCGAAGGAAGCTATAGAACAGGTGTACTCACCCGACAGAGAGTCGGGTTTTTACAGCCGTTATTTCATTGTTCCAAAAAAGGATGGAGGGTTTCGTCCCGTACTAGATCTTCGTCTGTTGAATTGTTCAGTACAGAAACTCAAGTTCAAGATGCTAACACTCAAACAGATCGTGACTCAAATCAGATCCGAGGACTGGTTTTTCACGATAGATCTGAGAGACGCTTACTTCCATGTCTCCATCCTCCCTCAGCACAGGAGGTTCCTGAGGTTTTCTTTCGGGGGCAAAGAATACCAGTATCGGGTACTTCCTTTCGGTCTAGCTTTATCACCCCGCACGTTCACGAAATGCGTAGATGCAGCTCTGGTGCGCTTAAGGTTTACGTGGCGGCCATTGCGGTGGTACATCTCTGGGTCGAGACCCCCTGATTACTCGTTTCCTTCGTGGCACTTTGAGGCTGAGGCCTGCAACTCGTACTAGGGAGCCGGCTTGGGATCTGGCAATAGTTTTAGAAGGCTTATCTGGGGCTCCCTTTGAGCCCTTAGATTCAGTCTCAGAGAAATTTCTCACTTTGAAAACCGTTTTTCTGCTAGCTATTTCGTCTCTTAGGAGAGTCGGTGACCTTCAGGCCCTTTCGGTTTCCCCCACCTGCCTTGAATTCACACCGGGGATGGTCAAGGCATTCTTATATCCTAAACATGGTCATGTTCCTAAGGTGCCTACCATTATTCCGAGGCATGTTGTGCTACAGGCTTTCTGTCCTCCCCCGTTTACTTCTCCGGACCAGGAAAGGTTGAACCTCTTGTGCCCAGTGCGAGCATTGGACACTTAAAATCATCGAACTTCTCTAGAAAATCTGACCAATTATTGGTCTGCTTTGGATCACTCAAGAAGGGTCTTCCTGCTTCTAAGCAGACAGTGAGCAAGTGGATAGTCAAGGCTATTTCTCTAGCTTATGAGTCCTCTGACCAGCCTTGCCCTTTGGCGGTCAGGGCTCATTCTACTAGGAGTATGGCGGCTTCTAAAGCTCTAGTATCTGGAGTTTCTCTACAAGACGTTTGTGATGCTGTGGGCTGATCCTCACCACTCACATTCATCAGGTTTTATAGCCTGGACCTGGATGCTGCCCCAGGGTCTCAGGTGCTTAGTGCTTAGTGTGGTGTGACAACAGGCTAACACTCTTTGGCATTTGAAAGTCTGGCAATTTGGGTATTCTCGTTCCCAAAGCGTCGTTGACGCATCGTGAGTTCCCTCGAAAGGGAATGTCTCAGGTTACGACTGTAACCATAGTTCCCTGAGAAAGCGAACGAGACGATGCGTCACCCTGCCATACTTCCTGCATCCCTGTGATCGGCTTGCTTCGGCAATTTTCAAAGCTAATGCCGGTTTGCACCGGATGCGCTTTTATCACTTCCTGGTCATGACGTCACCCGCTCGTGACGATCATTCTTTCCACTGGACTAGTTGACATAGATGCTTCAGACACATTCACGCTGGGGGCGTTCCCAAAGCATCGTTGACGCATCGACTCGTTCCATTTCTCAGGGAACTAACAGTCGTAACCTGAGACGTTGGTATAGTTCACTTACACAAGAGTTCTGGTAACTAAAAAAGAACTGTAGAGAGTACTTGATAATTTACTTAAAATAAAATATAATTGTTACCATTGTTATGTTTTGCATGCTGAATGTTGAAGTCTGTGTGACTCAAGTATGATCAATTGCAAGATTGTCACAAATATAGAGGAATTATATAAACCCAATTAAAAGTTTAACAAGGTGTTTAGGACATAAGTGTTAGCAACAAGATTATAAAATATCATTAATTGACATGAAATATAGTTATGTTATACATCATTCATCTATACAAACATAAAAATACATAAATAATAATAAATATATATATATATATATTACTATATATTATATATATATTACTATATATTACATATATATTACTTCTCTTCCTTTGAAACCGAATTACTGATTTCTTGTTGCATCGCTGCATCATAGGAAGAGAATTACAATAGAATAAATTAAGTTCCAAGTGCCCAACCAAAGGCAACAATAATCGCCACAATGGTGACTAAAACATTTTAGGAAAATCAACATCAATTTATGAAGTTAGCTTATGTGATGTTCTCTCAAATTTTTCAGTTGTATAGACAATTCAACATTCAAGATGACTCTGGGAAATGAGAGAATGCAAACAGAGAAAAATAACTGCGGAAGTGGAGGAAATGAGTAAAAAGTTAATTAAGATTTTCCTCAAAAACAACACTCAAACTAATCAATTAATCTGAACTTGGATTTTCTAAGTAAACAAAGCATAGTATGTGAATAGCAGATTACTAGATTTTTACAATTAAGTTAAGACTAAGTTAACAATTAAGTTAACAATTAAGTTAAGAAATTAAGTAAAGTTAACTAAAAAGTGTTGGATAGAAACACTGTCGGATTTTACAGTGTGAGCATTTAAAAATCTGAATTGGACTAAACCTTTGACCACTACTGGTGTATATAACATCATCAGATCATGTGTATTTCATTACTGCTTCTCTGTATGATCAGCAGGGGGCGCAAGAGACCACAGACCCTCAATAAGGTCAAAGCACAGAAGAAAACCTCTGTTTCTGATGCTCTTGAGTATGGAAGCTTGTTTCCGCCACAGAATGAAAAATAAAAAAAGTAATTGCGTCTTTTTATCTCACAATTCTGACTTTATTTCTCAGAATTGCAAGATATAAAATCAGAATTGCGTGATATAAAGTCGCAATTGCATGTTATAACGTCAGAATTGCGTGATATAAAGTCGCAATTGCGTGTTATAAAGTCAGAATTGCAAGATATAAAGTCAGAATTCCGTGATATAAAGTTGAAATTGCGTGTTATAAAGTCAGAATTGTGAGATATAAAGTCGCAATTGCGTGTTATAAAGTCAGAATTGCGTGATATAAAGTCGCAATTGCATCTTTTTTTCCCCATAGAATTGGACTTTATAACTCGCAATTGCGAGTTTATATCTCACAATTCTGAGAAAATATGTCAGAATTGCGAGATATAAACTCGCATTTATGTGTTATAAAGTCAGAATTGCGTGATATAAAGTCGGAACTGCGTAAAAAAAAGTCAGAATTCTTAGTTTTCTCTCTCTTAATTCTGACTTTATAACACGCAATTGCGACTTTATATCTCACAATTCCGACTTTATAACACGCAATTGTGACTTTTTATCACGCAATTCTGACTTTATATCTCGCAATTCTGACTTTATAACACGCAATTGCTACTTTATATCACGCAATTCTGACTTTATATCTCGCAATTCTGACGTTACAACACGCAATTGCGACTTTATTTCACGCAATTCTGACTTTATATCTCGCAATTCTGAGAAAAAAGTCAGAATTGTGAGATAAAAAGTCGCAATTATTGTTATTATTTATTTATTTAGTGGTGGAAACAAGTTTCCATACTTGAGTGATAAATCAGCCAAACTAGTGTCTGGTGTCACTGAGCATATAGTCTTTATCTGGACGGTCCACCAACAGATGAGAGTTAAGTGTTCAGCTACTTCAGCTGAGCAAATTAAAAGGAACTGAAAGTAATTGTTCTGTCTAGATGTGAAAAGTTTTCTACATTACAACAACAACAAAAAACAAACAAAAAAACAGTTGAAAAAAACCTGCTTCAGGGTCAAAATCATATCAGATCAGTGCTGGAGACCCAACAGCTGCTACAAATCCCAAATGAAGTTGTTTGAAGAGGGGAAACAACCCAGACATCAGGCTTTCCTACCAAGCCCACCTGCCCCGAGACTCCAGCCTGACAGCTGAGCTGCAGAACTGTGCTGGATATGAGAGAAAGTGCCTAGACATCCACACTCTCCTCCTTTTATTACCTACATTAGGTTTATGATCAGCGGGCTACTTAAATAGTTTAGTAGTCTGATCAGTTAAGCTGAAGCTGTTGAAAAGGATGCAAATCAAACAGCCCAGCATCACTACGCTGAACTCTGAAGAACCACGTTTAGTCAGGCAGGATGTATTTTGATGTATACACAACTAAACACAACAAAAACTATTAATGGTGAGACACACCAAGCTGACAGTTGGTCATGGCCCAACATCAGGCTGTCGTCGACCGTTCCAGGTTGTATATCCACAGTCCTTGTGTCGGTTTCCCATTTTTAAAGATAAATATAGACTACTGCCACCTGCAGGTAGAGAGAGGTATTTTCTCTAGCTGGCCATTGGCTAAGTCTTTACGGTGAGTTCAAGCGCAACTTTTTAGCCCAGACGCACACAACACAAGGAGACGACACAGTCGGCTTTCATTGCCACTAGTTCTTCAGTGTCATGGCCTTTAAGGAGTAGTTCACTTCAGAATAAAATTTTCCTGATAAATTACTCACCCTTCAACCCATTGGACCCCATTGAAGTCACTATATGGAGAAAAATCCTGGAATGTTTTCCCCAAAAACCTTAATTTCTTTTCCACTGAAGAAAGAAAGACATAAACATCTTGGATGACGTGAGGAGAGTAAATTATCAGGACATTTTAATTCTGAAGTGAACTACTCCTTTAAAGAAGTGATTCTATATTCTACAATGAGCCTCAATCTGATAGAGCAAGATCTTTAAGAGTTGACCAAGAGCATTTAGTGAGATTGCAAAGAATACTGACGCTGTGAGCAGTCACTGCCGATCCAGCCGGGGTAACACTGACACAAGCCATCGAAGGGGTTACAGGTGCCGTTATGAGTGCAGGTGCAGCTCCACGCGCAGTTCTTGCCAAACCGGCCACTGGGACACACTGCAGACAGACAGACAGACAGACAGACAGAGCAGGACATCAGTACCACGTCCCAGTGAGAGGACTATAAGAACACATACTGGAAAATGGGAATGGAAAACAAAAAGAACTGAAAGAATAAATGGCGTGCAGAAGACCCCCTCTCCCCCGACTAATACTGCACTGTCTAATACTGCGGTATTTGACAGCTGGGTCCCACTTTATATTAAGTGGCTTTAACTACTATGTACTAACATTGAAATTAATAATTTGATACAATGTACTTATTGTGTAGATACATTTTTTACATTATACTTACATTTTAAAAATACCTGCATGTAATTACAGCTGTAAATATAGCTGCGAGCAGCGATGACAGGCCCAAGCCGGTGGCACCGCCACCACGCTGCCTTTAGGGTAACTGTGCACGACGGGCAATATGAAGTTAAACCAGGTAAAAGAACCATATCAAAGTTGTCTGAATACGCCACATCTACTGCATCATGCTAAGATCCATGAGATTATTTACATTTAGATGGAATGGAATGTCATAGGTCACTTTGCAATTAGTACGAAGTTGTTTTGCAGCTCAAATATTATTTTGTCCATAAGTACAGTATTTATTTCAATTTTTTTTTAAATATTTTTATCAATCTAATTATTAAACTAATTATATAAAACTATGTTGTCAGTGCACTACAAAGAGAGAGAGAGAGAGAGAGAGAGAGAGAGAGAGAGAGAGAGAGAGAGAGAGAGAGATCAAAAGCTTAGCCTGTTTAGGCAGTTGAGCTCCAATTTGTGTCAAAAAGTTGTTTTTGATAATGTAAAAAGTAGGAAAAAAATAGAAGGGACTACAACTACAAAAAAAAAAAACGAGGGAATCACTAAAACGAGAGAATGATTCTAATTTTATGACATTTATTGTATGCTGCGATTGATAGTGGATAATAAATACATTACTGATATTAACAATGTTCTGCTGTTGAGGATCGCAGCCTCTCGAGGAGAAATCTATACAAATGAGCGCAGTACTCACAAAAGAAACACAGTTAACAACATTCTGCCAGTAAAAATTCAATGTGTGGAGTTATTATATTTTCAACATATGATACAGTTAAACAACCTCCCACGACGAATGCTGTTTTCATGAATACCATCACAACTGAAAATGTGACACTGATTTCATACAACAGTTCAATAAACAGATAAAACTAAGTCACTTACATTTTAGATGCAACATTGACTGTTTTTGTTCTGTTTCAGAAACGAAAATAGTTCCAAACAAAGATCACAGCAGAACCATCGCGCATCTCACAGCAACACTCAACTGTGTTTTCTCATTACTGAATGAATCGAATGGCGGCTTAGTGTTATGTTTTTAAAAAGTATCATTCTTTGCAACGATTATTAATTAACTTATATTTAAAACAATCTCATAGCATTGTGTGTGTGTGTGTGTGTGTGTGTGTGTGTGTGTGTGTGTGTGTGTGTGTGTAATAAAATCATTTAGTTTAATTAGAGAACAGTTAAAACCTGAATTTGTCTGCTTAATAAATTGTGAGCTGCACGAAAGTCACAGCAAAAATCAAAAATCAAAGCGCCCATTTAAGCGAATTTGTCATTGTACTGTTTTGTTGTTGTGTTTTCCATTAAGAATAATAGGGTATTGAACTCACAATTCAAGCAATCCGCCCCCGAACTGGCGCTAATTTGAAAGTGAAACTTAAATACTTAAGATAACACTTAAAATGTTAAGTGTGTGAGGAGCGGGCACGATTGAACAGTGGAAACATAAAAACATACTCCGTCATTTAATTCACACAGGACATCATTCAAGCTGCAAAGTGTTTACTTATATTCGTGTACACTCGCAATAAAACACAACATTGTGCTTTTGTCAGACTGTAACCTACAACTGACACACACACACACAAACACACACACACACACACACACACACACACACACACACACACACAATTTAAAAGCAAAAAATATTTATCCAACCCCATTTAAAAACAGTCTGTCGGTGCCATCTTTTGGACATTCATCATATTGCATTGGTTTTTATTTCTTGTTCTCAAACAGAGCACTCATTTTTTATTTTTAAGTTACGCATTCTACATTGATTAAAATAGAAAATCAAATGTGTTTTTTAATGGTAGTATTATTGTATACAGAAATAAATTATTTATAATTCAGATGAGAATAAAGTTAGTGTTAATTCAAATTTTAAAGAAAACAAATATATTGATCTGAAATATAGCACATTAATTTTAAATTCATTCAGCTTCAATTACCAAACATACAATCTTAATTTTATTTAAAGCAAACAATATATTTAAAAGATATGGGTTCTAAGCACATTTTGCAATTTAAAAAAATTATATCCAAAAAGTGTTGTGCAAAAAGACAAGGCCTTAGAGATTTCTTTATTCTTTAATGCAGGACTAATTTTAAAGTGAAACTAAAAAGTGCAAGGCTGCACAGGCATTCATAACGGTGCGCATCCACGGCGAGGAGTGAGCAGAACAAAGCGAACGTTTTTTAGTTCACTCCGAACCATTATCAATGTCCGTGCGGACGTGAGTATTTTACTTTCACTTTTATATTAACGATTTAAAAGCCCTCGCCTGTGTCACACGTCGATTAACCGGTGGTAAAATATCCTCACAGTCACATACCTAATATATTTATATATAAATAAGTTGTATGTACAATTTTGATATCATATTGGACACAAGAGGGCAGTATAGCCCTATGTATGATTTTTTGTTTAACCAAATAGAACTATTCTGCCTGTTTTTAACTTTTTCATACCTCTTGAATTGAAAAAAAACAGAATAAAATGGGTTTAGTTCCAATATTTGTGTAATTTTATATAAAAATAAATGGTGTATAATTACATTTTTAGAAGATATGAGACGTTTCCTGATTCTTTTTTTTACATTAATCCCTCGCCATAGCAAAACCGCTTGAGATATTCAATATCCGTTCACAATTTAGCATCTTTAATGTATTTTCATCATGTTGAAAAAGTTTGGTGGAAATAAAATAAACCACTTAAGAGGAGTGAGTACAAATTTAGAGGCTGATTTTGCAAAAAATCCACATTCAGACCAAAATTGCCGACTTCCTGTTGGGCTGGCTTAAAACTTAGAGCACGAAAGTTGTTCGGCCCAATGAGATCTATATGTGTACCGAGTTTCATATTATTACATGCAAGTGTGTTTGATTTATGGACCAAATTTTCAGACCAAGTTTATGGACCAAGTTAATTTGATTAATAAACTAATTATATAAAACTATTGTCAATGCACTACAAATAAACTGGTTCTATGCCTTTACTTTATTATTAAAACTTATTTAAAAAATACAAGGCTTAAGACATTTATTTTCCTTTTTAATGCAGGCCAAACCACAGCAATGAAATAGTTAAACTAGACTATCACCCGACAAGCCCCCCTCCACACACATACACACACACACACACACACACACACACACACACACACACACACACACACACACACACACACACACACACACACACACACACACACACAGAGAGAGAGACAGAGAGAGAGGGAGAAAAAAATGCCTTAAAAAATTCACATTCAAACCAAAATATCTGACTTCAGCTAATGACTGTAAATGACTCACAATAGTCACATCCATGTGATCGGCCTCTTACAACGAACACACTGCTGAAGTTTCATCAAGATCAGTTAATGTAAGCAGAAGTTATAACACACTTCCTGTTTCTCGTTTCTCACCATAAATTAGTTTCCTCGCCACGGCCAAACCGTTTGAGATATCAAAAATCTGTCAGCAATTTAGCAACCTCAATGTCTTGAGTTCATGCTGAAAACTCAATGTCTTGAGTTTAGTGGCGATCGGATGAATTCCCTAGGAGGAGAATTTCAAAATCCAGAACATGCGTTTTCCAAACAACCCTAAATAGCTGACTTCCTTTTGGGCTGGCGTATAACATAGAGCATGAAAGTTGTTCGGCCCGATGAGATCAATATGTGTACCGAGTTTCATACTAATTCATAAAAGCGTGTTTGATCTTTGGACCAAGTTCCCTTTCGAGGGAACTCAACACTGCGTCGAGAATCGACTCTTTGGGGACGCTCCCTTAGCGTGCGCCTCTGAAGTAAGAATGAAACTAATCCAATCCTGATTGGTGTTGCGTCGTGACGTAACATGTGACGGCATAACCGGATGCATAAAAGTGACGCCGACACACACACACATCAGCTTTAGCTCTTCAGCAAGCGCTCTCTGTGAAACTGTCTGTCTTATTTGGTGTTGTTTGTCTGTGCAAAGCTCTGTATTATGGCGAGTGAACAATACACTAAGTGTGTGCACCCCTGCCCAAGATAATATATATGCCACAGGTGGGGACACGCATCAGCTGTGTGTCTGTGTATTGTTCAGGGGCGCAGCACGCACTGTCAGCTCTCGAGAGGGCTGCCTGTGCACACTGTGAAGCACTTCCTATTATAGTGCTGCGCTCCCGCTTGGCTATATTATTTCCTGATGATGGCCAGGCTCGCGATCCCCGCGGTTCGGGTCCCGCGTCCATTGAGGCGGCGCGACGGCTTAGATCGTGGAGATCGCAGAAGGATCTCGCGGATGAGAACGAGACTGCTGAGGCACCTTTTCTCTCATCATCCGCAGATTCTATGACACTCGTTCACGACGCAGAAGCCCGCGATGCGGCTTCTTCTGCCCGTGACGAGTGCCCAGTGCTCGAGCTATCTTTTATAAGGAAGTAGATGTGCTCAGCATAGGGAACGAGCAACATGAGTCACACTCGCCGGCTTATGTTTCTGCTTATGTAGAGCTCGTGGAGGTTGTGATGCGTGCTGTGGCCAGACTAAATAAATATATAAATAAACATATATATATATATATATAAAATATATGAGCAGGCCACAAAATAAGCAGGATGATCCACGTCAAAATGAACTAGACGAGAGATTCCTGCAGCACCGTTCACAACCTCAGAGCCAGGGCTTACTGTTTTTCCCAGATCTTTATAAAAATATAAATATATATGTGTAGATCCTGGGAAAAACCCCACTCTTTACGTATCTCACCACATTCATTATATGTTTATTCGAATGTGGTGGGTGCGAGAGAGTCGGGTTATGGCAAGATGCCGCAGATGGAGGGAGCTTTAGAGAAGACAAGCTATCTGTCTCCTGATCCGGCATCTTCACTTTAAGCCCCGCCGCTGCCCAACAAACCGTGCGGGAACACCTCTGCACTGGTTGGCTGGGCTTATATGGTGCAGGAAATCGATGTTGCTCTTCCGCCGTTTAAAAACGTTTCGGGACACATCGGTTTCCAGCGAACGCAGGCTGCACTGTCCGCCCCACATTTTTGCGGCCAGGCAGCATTCGCGTTCGCCAATCGAGAATCATTTTCGGTCCAGCCCTGCCGGAAACCCGCTTCAGGGGGTCGAGAACGGATCCCGATTAATACCCGAAGCCAGGCTCGAGAGCCTGGTTCCTTTGGTAAAATATTTAGAAAAGAAAAGGTCAGGCTGGTGCGTGCCTGCACTCTATACGATTTTGCAGGCGTACCAGGCCGATCTTCTTAAAGATCTAAGTGAGGAGCAAATATAGCCCCAAAAGCTTGCAACAGGGCACTGACTATGGTCACAAAATCTGTATCGACTTTTTTCCTGCCGGTCCTCCGCTTCAGGAAGTCGAGAATAGTGCTCGGAAAACACCCGAGGCCAGTCTCGAGGGGCTGGTTCCCTTAGTATATTTTGTAGAAAAATGGCAACGCCTTCCGAATATATCTATATGGGTCCTGTATATTATAAAATATTATAAAATATGGGTACAGATTGCAGTTCGGTCACCGACCTCCCTAGTTTGCTGGGGTGGTACCGACTGCAGTGATTCCAGAACAGGCTCGGGTTATGGAACAAGAGGTACAGACTCTACTGGAATTAAGGGGCCATACAATGTGTTCCCCTACCAGACAGGGAGTCTGGGTTTTACAGCCGGTACTTTATAGTTCCAAAGAAGGATGGCGGACTGAGGCCAATTTTAGATGTAGGGCTTTTGAATCGTTCTTTGAGGAGATTCAGGTTCAAAATGCTTACTATTCCCATTATCGTGAGCCATATCAGATCCGAGGACTGGTTTGTCACGATGGATCTAAAAGACGCTTATTTCATGTCTCCATCCTTCCATGTCACAGGAGGTTCCTGAGGTTGCTCTCGGGGGCGAAGCATACCAATATCGGGTTCTTCCGTTCGGCCTAGCACTCTCTCCCCGCACGTTCACAAAGTGTATGGATGCGGCTCTGGCTCCACTGAGGCTTCAGGGCATCCGTATACTGAATTACATCGACGACTGGCTCATATTGGCCCAGTCTCGAGAAATGGCAGTTCGGCATCGAGATGTCGTCCTTGGCCACATTCAGAACCGGGGGTTGAGGCTCAACACTAAGAAAAATGTGTTGGACCCAGCTCAGAAGACTACTCTTCTGGGCGTGGTATAGAATTCGGTTACGATGCGGGCACGTATGTCTCCCGCTCATATCGAATCCATCCTGGCCACGGTGTCCGGGATAAAGCTAGGCCAGGCCATCACTGTAAAGCAATTTGAAGGACTGCTGGGCCTCATAACAGCGGCATCCAACATAATTCCTTTGGGTCTGTTTCACATGAGGCCCCTTCAGTGGTGGCTCAAAGCCAAGGGTTTTTTTTTTTTTCCCAAGGGGAATCCGTTCCGTATAATAAAGGTTACGCGCAGATGCCTTCGTTCCCTATTAATATGGAAGAAACCTTGGTTCTTGTCCCAAGGGCTAGTGGTAGGGGCGTCATGTCGCCGGGAAACTGTTTCGACAGACGCTTCCCTCGCTGGCTGGGGCGCGGTCTCGGACGGCCGCTTTGCCAGGGGTCTGTGGCAGGACCATCATCATTCTTGGCATATAAATTGCCTAGAGATGTTGGCTGTGTTCAGGGCTCTGAGGAGCTTCCTCACAGACATCAAAGGTTACCACGTCTCAGTGGTAGCTTATCTAAACCAACAAAGGACACTCAGATCGCGCCCTCTATCCAGATTGGCGCATCAGATCATGTTATGGCCCCAAGGGAAAATATTATCTATAAGAACAATATATGTCCCGTGGGTTCTGAATCAGGGAGCAGAAATCCTGTCGAGGCAGGGGCTGAGGCCCGGGGAATTTAGACTCCATCCAGAGGTGGTGGAGTTTATATGGCAGAGGTTTGGACCAGTGGAAGTGGATCTGTTTGCGTCTCGAGGGACTTCCATCCCACTGTCCACTTTGGTTCTCCCTCACTCCTCCAGCCCCGCTGGGGTTGGATGCCATGGTACAGGCCTGGCCGAGGCTTCGCCTGTACGCTTTTTCCCCCGATCGCTCTGCTCCCGGGAGTCCTGGAGAGGGTCCGTCAGGAGGGCATCAGTCTTCTTCTGATAGCCCTGTTTTGGCCAGCCCGAGTATGGTTTTCAGACTTAATTTCACTCCTGATAGCTCCGCCATGGCAGATTCCTCAGAGGAGGGGTCTGTTGTCTCAGGCAGAGGGCATTATATTCCATCCTCATCCAGAGCTGTGGAAATTGTGGGTCTGGCCTCTGAGGGGGCTCAGTACCTAGATGCTGGTCTATCATCTGGGGTGGTCGAAACCATACTTATCTCTAGGGCTCCGTCTACTAGGAGATTATATGGCCTCAAGTGGAATATTTTTCTACTTGGTGTAGAGGACTTGAGTTAGACCCAGTTAACTGCCCAATGGCTTCAGTTCTGGAGTTTCTTCAAGATCGTTTCTCTGCGATTCTCTCCCCATCCACACGTAGGGTGTACGTGGCTGCCATTGCGGCGTTCCATGCACCACTAAATGTTGGGCTTTTGGGGAGGCACCAACTGGTCATACTATTTCTCCATGGTATTGGAGGATGAGACCGACAGTCAGGTCCAGGGTTCCACCCTGGGACCTGGCGGTGGTTCTCGAAGGGCTATCCCTGGCTCCCTTCGAATACCTCCAGTTGGCTTCGCCTAGGACCTCACGTTCAAGATAGCCTTTCTCTTAGCTATTTCTTTAAAGAGACTGGGAGATCTCCAAGCCCTGGCATTATCGCCAGCTTGCTTGGGGTGTGCCCCCGGCGGAGTTAAGGCCATCTTGCATCCGAGACCCAGCTATGTGCCTTAAGTGCAATTTATCATGGCTAGGTCCATGGTCCTGCAAGTATTTCATCCTCCACCTCATGTGTCGGCAAAAGGAGAGGAACCTTGCTCTGCCAGTCAGAGTTCCGAGTATTACCTTGAGAGGTCCTCTTCTTTGAGGAGGTCGGACCTACTGTAGTGTGTTTGGATCACTTATTAGGGGCTCCCGGCTATACAAACCATAAGTAGGCCTACAAGGTGCGGAATTTCCCTTCACCTTTGGCCGTTAGGGCTCATTCTACTAGAGGCATGGCGTCCTCTAGGGCCCTCCTTTCGGGAGTTCCCATCAAGGAGATCTGTGATGCAGCCGGTGGGCTACCCCACACACTTTTGTACGGTTCTATAGTCTGCACCTCCCCAGTACGCCTGGCTCACGTGTGCTCTCGTCCTGCTGAGTGCCTAAATCAGTTTCACTCCTGGGCAGGCCTGTTTCGGTGCGTGGCCTAGTGGGCATTCGTTCCCCAAAGAGTCGATTCTCGACGCAGTGTTGAGTTCCCTCGAAAGGGAACGTCTCGGGTTATGACTATAACCCTTGTTCCCTGAGAAGGGAACGAGACACTGCGTCGTCCTGCCACGCCCCTCGAGGCCTTAGAGCGTCTTGCTTCATCGCGGAGCTGATGTGTGTGTGTGTCGGCGTCACTTTTATGCATCCGGTTATGCCGTCACATGTTACGTCACGACGCAACACCAATCAGGATTGGATTAGTTTCATTCTTACTTCAGAGGCGCACGCTAAGGGAGCGTCCCCAAAGAGTCGATTCTCGACGCAGTGTCTCGTTCCCTTCTCAGGGAACAAGGGTTATAGTCATAACCCGAGACGTTTTTAGACCCCGTTTAAGGGAGTGCTGTTGAGTAACTCTCTCATCATTACAATCAAAATGTTTCAACATTCGGGATGTATTTGGATGGTAAACTATTCTTTATTATAGTCTTTGTTCTTCACTTACGTTCCAATATCGACGGAAAAAATCATCCATTTCACATGCACAAAAATGTGCTTGGAAACATCACAGTGGAGCGGTGCTTACGGTGAATGGTAAGAATTGTACTACTGACTATTTAAACAGAGCAGTGTAATTTTTATATGTTAGGTTGACTATTTAATGCGTTGTTAAATATAATAATAAAATAATGTTATGAGATTGTTTTAAATATTAGTTAATTATACAGTTAACAAATAAAGTTATTAGTTAACAATCGTTGGAAAGAATGATACTTTTAAACATAACACTAAACCGCCATTAGGTGTCGCCAGGCGAACGTCTTACAGTTTTTTTCGATTGCTAAACGACAGTGAGCACAACTGGAGCTACATGTGCAAAACTCTAACTACAGTCTGCACAGCAGCAGTTCATGTGGACCAAACTCTAGTTCGTTTTTCATTGCTTGAACACAGTTTTCAAAACTCTACACACTTATCCCATGACTTAAACCACAACCTGCACAACACTGTGGATTTGCAGCACCTTGCTCAAATGCTAACACACTGCTGTCAAAACTGTGAACCACACATTCAAACCAGAATAGATTTCAGCCTTGTGCTTTTCAAACACTGCTGACTGCAATTTCAGCTGAAAGGCTAAGCATTGTCTTGTTTCTTATTTGTTCGAATTACAGTATGTACTTTTAGTTTCTGTATTGGTGTTTGATGCTAGTGTTTTTACTCTCAGTGTGTTCTGAGTGACAGTGTGTGTCATCTCAGTGAGGGTTGTGCATAGTGTTTGGCTGCACTGAGCCTGTTTTGAGCCATGTGTTAAGAGTTGTGTTGCTTGGAATGAGTTTTGCAGGTGATGTGAACTGCTTAGCTCAGGTGACTTGGTAGTGCAGACTGTAGTTAGAGTTTTGCACATGTAGCTCCAGTTGTGCTCACTGTCGTTTAGCAATCGAAAAAAACTGTAATGATTGAGTCATTGATTCATTTGTTCAAACATGTGTGTGATCTTTGTTTAACTATTTTTGCTGCTGAAACAGAACAAAAACAGTCAATATTGCATCTAAAATGTAAGTGACTTAATTGTAACTGTTTATGGAACTGTTGTACCAAATCAATGTCACAGTTTCAATCGTAATGGTATTCAGGAAAGAGCACTCGTCATGTGAGGTTGCTTAACTGTATCATATGTTAAAAATATAAAAACTCCATATTTTTAATTTTTATAGGCAGTATATTGTTAACAGAGTCTCTTTTTTGTGTGCGCATTTGTTTACATTTCTCCTCGAGAGGCTGCACGAGCCTCAGCAGCGCAAACTTGTTACCATCAGTAATACATTTATTATCCACTATCCATCGCAACTTACAATAAATGTAATAAAATCAGAATAATCTCTCATTTTATGGATTCCCAAATAATTTTTTTGTCATTGACATTCTAATCAGGCTACTTGTCTGGTCGGGCAAGTAAAATTGTCTTTTTCTTGTCCCATCAAAAAAGCCCTAATATATATATATATATATATATATATATATATATATATATATATATATATATATATATAGTATAGCAGGAATAGTAAGTACATACATATATATATATATATATATATATATATATATATATATATATATAATTATTATTTAAAAATATATATATAATTATATATATATATAATTATTATTTAAAAATCTTTGGCCCAAAGTACATTTTTTATTTATTTTTTGTGTTTAAAATGTTTATTCTTCTGTTTCAACTTTGTAAATAGGCTAAACATTTGATCTCTCTCTCTCTCTCTCTCTCTCTGTGTGTGTGTGTGTGTGTGTGTGTGTGTCTGTGTGTGTCTGTGTGTGTGTGTGTGTGTGTGTGTATGTGTGTGCTGCTTGCAGCTTTAATTACCTTTATAATTACTAAAATTACACTGTTGACCCTTCCTTTACACCTTAGCCCACCCTTAAATCAACCGATACAACCACACCTGTCCTAACCTTACCCGTATCACATAGCAGCAAAAGTGTTTTACAATACAACATGAACACAATATTAAGTACATTGTTCTTATTTTTAGATGTAAGTACATAGAACTTAAACCCACTGAATATAAAGTGGGACCGACAGCTGTACTGTAGCAGTGAGTGAGAGCGGCTTTTCTTGCCTTCGTTGCAGAGCGCCCCTTTAAAGCCAGGCTGACAGTCACATTGGCCAGACACATGGTGACAGGGGCCCTTGTTGCGGACGCAGTGCGGACAGGCCTGGTTACAGCGGTGGCCGAAGAAACCCGGGGAACAGACTGGGAAACACCAGGAGAACAGAGCGGATGAGAAAACAGACATGTTGTCATGGGACAGACACAGGTGGTGTGTGTGAGCACTTACTGTGCTGGCAGGTGGTTCCTCTGAATCCAGGCGCGCACTCGCACGCGCCCTCGTCCGGGGAGCAGGACGCCTCGTTCTTACAGTTACAGGACAGGGAGCAGTTCGGCCCCCAGCGGCCCTCAGCACACATGCTGTCACAGTGAATGCCTGTGAGAAACACACACACACGCTGACTGGATGATCCCACAACACACACTCACAAAAACACAACATTACTTTTATAATCCCAGATAACCATTTAGAAAACTTCTTTTACAGCATTCAAGGCTTTGTTTTTGTACTAAGAACTATGAGATGTTCACTAGTTCACCTGGCCTACCCTGACAGTCCTAATGAAAGATGGTAAACAGTTTGGCTTGCTGTCCTGGTCTCGAGCTCTGAGCTAATTAAAAGCCCGTACTACGGGATTGAATAGAAAGAGGTAGCTTGGAATAGAGGAAGGTGGTGGAGGCATTGCCAGAAAAGAAACTCCTGCTAATGACTAACAGGTAGTGATGGGAGAATCATAACTTTTTGAAGCTCTGAATCCGTTGAACCAATAGCTTTGTTACATGATTATGTGATTTTGACTTGACTTACAATCTGTGCCTGACAAAAGCAATGCTGGTTAGAAAGTTTGTCCGGCTCACAAAGTACTGCGAGAGCGAGACGAGACCAGCCGCCTGGATCAGACGCAGCAGTTTCACGATTGTTCAGATTCAGATGACAGACACGATATGTGCGTTATGTGTATGGGTGAGGAGCATGCATTTCCTCTAAGGAAACTTCGCTCTCGTCTGTCCCTTTTCTTGAGAGAATCGGGACAGCCATCTGTGCCCTGCGGTTCAGGACCCGCTGCAGCCGAGGCGGGCAGGAAACTGAAATTGTGGGGCTCGCAGATGGAGCTCACAGATGTGCTTGAAAGGGGTTTGAATATCTCTCAAGAGCTGTGGGATGATGACGTGATCTCTCTCGCAGCATCTGATTCAGCAGCAAACGTGGCCCTCGCCCCAGGCCAAGCTGTGCAGGATGAGGCTGATGAGGATGACAGGTTTCTGAGTGCTCTCAGCCCGCCTGCCCCGTATATGACGGGTTGTTGGACGTTATGCTGCGCGCCGTGGATAGGTTAGATCTGCCGTAGAAACCAGAAGGACCTGGACCAGAGCCAGGGGCTCCCCCCTGAGGTGGTAGAGGAGCTGCGCCCCACAGTCTCGATCGGTCTATGGAAGCCATGGTGGCGACGGAGGGACACCTCTGGGTGAACCTGGCTGACATCGGGGAGAGGGAGAAACCCTTCCTCCTCGATGCGCCGGTTCTGCCTTCCGAGCTTTTTGGCACATCCGTTGAGACGGTGGGAGGCAAGTTTCGGGAGGCATAGGCGCGCTCCACGGCTCTTACGTCCTTCATGCTGCGCCGTTCCAGGCCCACGCCTCAAGCCACGAAGGGGGCTGGCTTATCCCAGTCTGAGGTTGGGAGACGAGACCAGAAAGCGAGCTTTCTACAAGATTAGAAAGAGGCGAGGTAACATCAGGGAAGTGTTCCAGAACAATTGCCCTGAGCGGCGTTCTGGGGAGCCAGAGGCTAACTAACATGCCCATCCTCTGACTGAGGTCAGATGGGACTCTGATGCGTGGTACAACTAGCCCTAAAGCTGAACCCATGATGTGTTTTTGCAGTGCATTAGTCATCTGCCATACTGAGCTCCCTAGAGCTCCGCCTGGATAGCAATATCAAGTAGTTAGGCCCTCTGTCAGCCTCCTTGGTAGCTTTCCTAGGTGTAGGACGTACTCAGGCCTTCTATCACTTCAGAGAGTCGTTATGCTGAGACCTCCGTCCTCAAAGCCAGGCAGTAGTACAGAGTAGCTAAGCTCCAGTCTATGACTGCTGGTGTTGACCATTGGGATGAGGACTCCTTTGAGTCCTTTGACTTAGCTCAGCCAATAGGGCAGTCGTTTCTTCAGCATGGCAGCGTGGGTATTCCGTTACCCATAGCGACCCCAAGGGGGCGCAATGCGAGTTCCCTTTTGGAAGGGAACGTCTCAGGTTACACATATAACCATGGTTCCCTTTCGTTGTCACTCCGAGTTACGTCGGATGACGACGAATGGGGTTTCGCTTAGAAAGCCTATCAACTTCGAGTATTACAAAACAAGCCAATGGCAAAGAAATGCCATGGGTCTGCGGAATTTGCATGACGTAACTCCGCCCCACCTCGTGGGTATAAAAGGAGGAAGTCCGCAACAGCAGTTTATGTTTTCGCTTCGGAGCCAAGTGTATTCTTCTCTCCACAAGCCAACTCTGAATTATCACCTTCACGAACGAGTGCCTCGAGTGTTGGTGTGACGGCGATCTCCGGCGAGTGCGTGCTTCCTGCTTATCTCTGCAGTGGTTCATCAGAGAGTGCGTGCTTCCCCGGGCGCTTCAACACTTGAGTTTTCTCTCTAAAAGAGCTCGCACGCGGCACGTCTTTTTAAAGACGGCTCGCCCGTGCATTTAAAAAAAAAAAAAAAAACGAATGGTTGCGGCAGCTTGGTATCGGACTCTGATGGGCACGAGCGTTGTCTAGTATGTTTGGGTCATGTTCTCTCTGTGGGAACATGATCATCGCGTCATATAGGTCGAGACTCGGTGAACTCGCAAGAGTGAGAGTCCCCTCATCCACCCCCCGATCTTCGGCTGGTGGCCAGGGTGACCTGAGGGTGTTCGTCTGGAACAAGGCGCCGACTCCGTGTCCATGACCCCAGCCTCCCCTCAACGGCGGTGCCCGCTAGTGAATAGGTGATTCCCACGAGTCTACCCTCTGGTGGCCCGTGTGTTTCATTTAAAGCTACAGAGGATGATACTATGTTTGTAGCAGCTTCACAAGGTGGGTTTGATTCTCTGCGAAGTGACGACTCGTCACAGCTGCCACCCTCTGGTGTGCATACGGCTGTGCCTGAGTCTGATCCAGAGATAACAGCCATGCTTTCCTGGGACGATTGGTTTTTGGGTAAGGCCGCCGACCCTCGTCCACGGCAAACCCCAATACCTTCCCTCCCGGACGTGCATGATGAGATCTCGAAGTCCCAGAAGACCCCCTGGTTTTCTCGGGACCGCTCGCTGATCTCATCCGCTTTTCCCCCCTCGATGGGGCCGCTGTCACGGGTACACTGGGGTTCCCCCGGCTGAATGCTCTGTTGCGATGCTATGTGTCCTCAGAGTGTTTCTTCTCGGCGCAATCCTAAGCACCCGCCCGTGGTCTATAGTTTTCGTCTACATTTGTGGCGAGATCCTATAGCACCACGGGACTGGCAGCCGCCTCTCTGCAGGCCATGGCCATTCTGCTGGTCCTCGACCCAGATGCTCATGGACTTGCACGAGGGCGGGACTGACCCAGGGCTCTTCACTGAGTCGCGCGCTGCCACTGACCTTGCTCTCCGAGCGACGAAAGTGGCCGTACGCTCCCTGGGTCAGGTGATGCCTACCATTCTGTGGCTGAACCTGTCTGATGTGCTGAATGTCGCGCGGCCCCGTCAACTTCGCCCAACAGCTCTCAACCGCCCATGTGCAGACTGACGTGATTCTGTCCCGATGGCCCGCCGTCCGCTCAGATCCCTCGGTCTGCCCACTGCCGAAGGCGCCCCCCCCCCGCGGCTCCCACCCCGCCCGTTTAAAGAGACGGGCCGGCTCTGGAAGCCGCGGGCGGACGCCATAGCCCTCTCCAGCCCCGCCCCCCGCTACGTGCCGGGTTAAGCGGCGCTCCTGAGACGGGCTCCACAGAGATGGGACTCAGTTCTTCCAGGAGTTGGTAGCAGGACCACTCCTTTCCCCGGTGGAGGGCCGGGGAAAAATCCTTATTCTCCTAAGAACTGACTCTCCCGTCTCTGGGAAGACAGAGTTCTCGGACGACACAGAGCGCCGCCCACAAGCCGTGCTCTCCTCGTCCCCCTCTGTCCCAGAGGTGCTTGACACGGCGTGCCGTCCACGGACCGCTTCGCCCCTGTCCCCCTCTGTCGCCAGACCCCTGGCAGAGCAGGCCCCCGCGGGACGACCAGCATGGTCCTCCCCTGGCCCCCTCTGCCAGGGCGCGGGTGCTAACCGTGCCCCCACACCGGGCCGCTATGCCGTCCATGTCTGGGCCAGTTACTCCGCTTCGCTGCCCCCCCGGGGGGACGCCTGTGGCCCGCATGACCCCGCTGGTTCAGTTCCTGGGAGCCTGGCTAGAGCTCCCCGTCTGTCCCGCTGGGTCACGCGCGCCATCAGGCTCGGCTATGCGATTCAGTTCGCACGGTCTCCTCCCCGCTTCCGGGGAGTCCGCTCCATTGTGGTCGGTGGCAATGCCCCCATCATGAGAGCTGAGATTCTCACCCTGCTGGCGAAGGGTGCGATCGAGACTGTCCCTCCAGCCAAGATGAGGTCCGGCTTCTACAGCCCCTACTTCATTGTCCCCAAGAAAACCGGTGGGTTACGGCCAATCCTGGACTTGCGCGTGCTGAACCGCTCCCTTCACAGGCTGCCGTTCAAGATGCTCTCCGCCAAACGCGTTCTCGAATGCGTGCGGCCCCAGGATTGGTTTGCAGCGATCGACCTGAAGGACGCCTACTTTCATGTCTCCATTCTTCCTCGACACAGACCGTTCCTACGGTTTGCTTTCGAGGGGCAGGCATACCAGTACGCGGTTCTCCCTTTCGGGCTGGCCCTGTCTCCTCGCACCTTCACGAAGGTCGTCGAGGCTGCCCTTGTTCCCCTTCGGGAACACGGGGTTCGCATCCTGACTTGCCTGAGACATCTCAGGAGCAAGAATGCGATTCCACTGAAACATTTTCAGAGGCTCCTGGGGCATATGGCATCTGCAGCCGCGGTCACGCCGCTCGGATTGCTTCATATGAGACCGCTTCAGCTTTGGCTTCGCGACCGAGTCCCGAGGTGGGCATGGCATCAAGGCACGCTCCGGGTACCAGTTACTCCGACCTGCCGTCAGTTCCTCACCCCGTGGTCGAACCTCAGTTTTCTCAGGGCGGGTGTCCCCCTGGAACGAGCTTCCCGGCATGTTGTGGTCTCCACGGATGCCTCCACCACGGGCTGGGGCGCCATGTGCAATGGACATGCTGCTGCGGCTATGGCATGTCAATTGCCTCGAGTTGTTGGCAGTACGCCTTGCCCTGCACCGCTTCCGGGCGTTGCTCAGGGGTCAACACGTACTAGTCCGCTCAGACAATACCGCTACTGTAGCGTACATCAACCATCAAGGTGGTCTACGCTCCCGCCGTATGTCACAACTCGCCCGCCACCTCCTTCTATGGAGTCAGAAGCATCTGAGGTCGCTTCGAGCCATTTTCATTCCCGGAGCCCTGAACTGTACAGCCGACGAGCTCACGGCTTCAGCCCCTCCCTGGAGAATGGCGACTCCATCCCCAGTCGGTTCAGCTGATTTGGGACCAGTTCGGGGACGCACAGATAGATCTGTTTGCCTCTCACGACTCGACCCATTGCGCCCTGTATTTTTCCCTGACCGAGGGCACGCTCGGCACGGATGCACTGGCGCACAGCTGGCCGCCGGGCCGCAAATATGCGTTTCCCCCAGTGAGCCTTCTTGCGCAGACCTTGCGCAAGGTCAGGGAGGACGAGGAGCAGGTCATTTTGGTCGCGCCGTATTGGCCCGGCCGGACCTGGTTCCCCGAACTTGCACTCCTCGCGACAGCACCTCCCTGGCCCATTCCTCTGAGGAAGGACCTTCTTTCTCAGGGACGGGGCACCCTGTGGCACCCTCGCCCCGATCTCTGGAGCCTCCACGTGTGGCTCCTGGACGGCTCGAGGTAGGTTTGAGTACCCTTCCACCAGCGGTGGCGGCTACCATCACTTCCGCTAGAGCGTCGTCCACGAGACACGTCTACGCGTTGAAGTGGAACCTCTTTGTCGACTGGTGCTCTTCTCACCGAGAAGACCCCCGGAGATGCTCGATCAGCGTTGTGCTTTCCTTCCTTCAGCAAGGGTTGGAGCGAAGGCTGTCTCCCTCCACCCTTAAGGTCTATGTTGCCGCCATTGCCGCACACCATGACCTAGTCGAAGGTAAGTCGGTAGGGAAGCACGACCTGGTCATCAGGTTCCTGAGAGGAGCGAGGAGACTAAATCCTCCTCGTCCTCCTCTCGTTCCCTCTTGGGACCTCTCAGTGGTTCTAATTGCCCTGAAGAGTGCTCCCTTTGAGCCCCTGCAATCAGTTGAGCTTAAGTAACCTGTCAATGAAGACAGCGCTCCTGGTTGCACTGGCCTCCATCAAGAGGGTAGGGGACCTGCACGCATTCTCCGTCGACGAAGCGTGCCTGGAATTCGGACCGGCTTTCTCTCACGTGATCCTGAGACCCCGGCCCGGATATGTGCCCAAGGTTCCTACCACTCCCTTTCGGGACCCCATTCGTCGTCATCCGACGTAACGTCTCCGTTCCCTACTCAGGGAACGAGGGTTACATACGTAACCGAGACGTTCCCTGAGAATAGGGAAAGAGACACTGTGTCCCTTTGCCATGCTTTCGGCATTCCTCCACACGTATTGTACAGGACTCCTTTTATACTCCCGGTCTCACCTGTAGTGACTTCATGGGCTGCCGCCTGCCAATGTCAAGTTCATTGTTGTGTTTAGATTTCCACTTCAGACACCGGTCACGCCACAGGCATTCCCCCATAGCAAGGGGGGCGCAGCGCAAGTTCCCTATTCTCAGGGAACCATGGTTACATCCGTAACCTGAAACGTTTATTCATTCAGCTCAGCTGGTGCTCACAACTCAGTTTTTAATGACAGTAAGGATTTAGGAACCTAGTTACCAATGTGCAGGTTCAGTGTTTGTGAAGTGTCACATGACTTCAGTCTAAAGGCATGTTCACACCAAGGATGATAACTATAAAGTTTTAACAATCAATCTAATTTATGAAAATAGAGAAGTCTTCATCACAACAATAATGATAATGACACAGACGAAAAATATTGTTGGAATGACTTTCAGAAGAATTTTTCCTCTTAACCGATAAAAACATTGAGAGCCAATCAGAATCCGTCCTGCATTAAACAGCTCAAACTTTTAAAGCAACAGACGACCAAACCGCAGGGCATGCTAATGATAAAAAGAACGTTGGAGTGGATGCTAATATAGTTATGGTTACAGTTATCTTTCTTGTTGTGAACGGCCCTGAGCCCACTGACCGCCAGGCTGTGTTTAACAAGCTCTCCTGTCAAAAACAAATGATTAAACATGTCGTCCTGTGTGTCTGGAGCTCAGTTGGTGAAGCAGCACTATGGGAGAGAGTCATGACAAAACACAGACAAAAGCTCTTTGAGAGTGAGTGTGTGTTGCTAGGCAACGAGAGGACGCTGGAGATCATTATAGTGCAGCAGGTCTGAGGAAACACTGCTGACAGCATCAGTATGCCGTCGGTGTCGGGATCAACCCAGAGGAATGTGTGGGAGAGGGGGTATCCACCTTCATGTGCCTGTGCATCAGTCCTCAGCCTTACAATCAAACAGACCAAAACCTTCTTAAGAAAAAAATTAAGATGTACTTCAGAAGAACTTTCTTACAAACTTATTTTAAGACCTTATCTTAAGAATTTTCTTTCTTAAGTAGATTTTTGTGAATCCGGCCACAAGGACTTTTGGCTAGAGGTGGGAATGACTTTTTAAAGCAGTCATCTTTTAAAAAGCAAATGATAAAAATATAAGTTATCCTGAAAGTCTAGCACACATTCATCACCTGTCCAGCCGGCCAGACAGCGGCAGTGTCCCGTTGAGGGCTGACACCCGTCCGCATGACTGCAGTCACAGCGCTCACGACAGTCCAAACCATACGTCCCGTCCTGCACACACCATCAGGCCATTGAGGGACACTTCTTTCAACTAAAATAGTGATTTTGCACATGAATTTGACAATATAAATTTGAATGAATTGTATATGAGGATGCACTTTAAAATAACTGTTCATCAGACTGAAGGAATGATGCCTTATGGGTGAAGGCCAAAAATATGGAAAATAATTGAGAGGTAATATATAACACCGGTTCAGTATTATAATGAATGCAGCAGAATATAAGAAGGTGACATAAAAGGCATGTGTAACTGAACATTAAGATGTACAGGGTTTGATATTTGTCTGTGAATGCAGCTGTGATCGCAGACCTGACAGTGCTGATCACAGCGGTCTCCTCTCCAGCCCGGAGTACAGGTGCACCTCCCGTCCAGAGCGTCGCACGCGCCTCCGTTACTGCAGGCACACGTCAGATTACAGCCCAGACCCCACGAGCCACTAGGGCAGTTAATGGAGCAGTCCACCCCGTGCCACCCTAAAACAACAGCGTTGAAAATCATAAAAGCACTAAAAACACTGCAAGAGCTAAGACACGTGAACGAAACACACACATACGCTATTCACAGTCAGAGCCCAAACATGACAGTGTTTACCATGTGATCAGATTACCTGAAAGTAAGGTAAACTAGTTCCTAGTGCTTCTCTATGTATTCATTTCCAGTTGCTCTTTGTCAGATCTCGTCATTATTTCAGTGCTTGTACAGTGCTTGTTCCTGAGTTTATTTTGATTATTGTTACTAGGGCTACCCTCTAATAGTCGACCAAAGGCTAGTCTATGAGAAGCCTGTAGCCAGTTGGTCAAAGGAAAAAAAAAGTCATGCAGTCTGTGAAGGACAGATCGTAACACAGCTAATTCATGTGGTACACTGTTAACCTTTGCTGTAAAAAAAGGTAAAATTCTGACAGTATCATACCATTTTCCATTAAAACAGTAATATACCGTAGAAAACATTCTGGGTGATCTTCAAACATTCAATCTACAGCATGAGATCCAACAATGTTTCTGTAATCAGTTATTCTAAAAGATATTGAAATCATATAGTGCATTAAAATATTTTGAACTCGTGCTTAACTCAGACACAGACAGAGATCAACAATCAGTACATGAATCTCAACAATGGTAACAATCACAAGTTTCATGTCGCAATGCATGCTGGGTTCCAGGATAGTATAAATCTCCCAGCATGCACTGCAGTATGAATTTTTTTTTTATTGCCACCATTGTTGAGATTCAATTTTTGCTGATTTTTGATATCTCTGCGTTTCTGCGAGACAGCGTAGCTCTGTTTTTTTGTTGTGCATGATGTGTTTAAAAAAATTGTCATTGTAATTCGTTGAAGTGAAGTGAAGCTTCACAGGGGTGGTAATAAAACACTTTTGATACAGGATTAAATTCTGCATGAGATTAGTGAATGAACAGGTAATATGATAATTTTGTCATCATCGTCAATATAACAAACTGCATTCACAAACCATGTGTGTGTATAAGTGTGGCTTGCAAGAACAGTTCAAGCAGGATGAGAAAAACTAATGTTAAAAAATCAAGGGTCAGGAGCCCAACTAAAGCTAATATTATATCTCCATAATGGTAACTTCAAACCAAACATTTTCAATTAAACATCTCAATAACAACTTATAGGTGTATGACAGAAATAAAGTCATACTGGTTAATAATAAGTGTAATAATGTGTAATGGCTGGAAGTCAGTTGTAGTTCTTGTGTTTCTCAATTTTCTGTTTGTGTGCTCCTCTTTCCTTCAGTGATTCTGCTTGTTAACAGCAGGTGTTCATCACTAATGCTCAACAATCACGTACATATTCACATAATTATCTTACTGCAACACTGCGTCAATGATACTTTTTACTCTTTGTAGTGTGGATTTTCCTGTGGGGTTGAAAGGATTAACAGTGTAAAATAAAAAGACACACCCACTAAATCAGTGTTTCTCAACCCTGCTCCTGAAGGACCCCCCACACTGCACGTTTTCTTTGTCTCCCTAATCAAACACACCTGATTCAACTCATCAGCTCATTATCCCATGGGGATATATGTGATAATGAGTTGAATCAGGTGTGTTTGATTAGGGATACAAAGAAAAACTTGCAGTGTTGGGGGTCCTTCGGGAGCAGGGTTGAGAAACACTGCACTAAATGTATTTTAACAGTAATAAACTGTAAGTTAAAAACAGGTATTAGGACCAATACTGTTGGCAGTAGTTTACTGTAAATTAATTTTTTTTGGGTCACCATTGTGCTGAAGAATAGAGCCTGTGCTTTAGTCCAGCAGAAGATCTAAAAACATTGATGATATGCTGCATGTTGCTTTATTTAACAGGCAGAGACTGTGTAGTTGCTGGTCCAGTGGAAATCTCTTTATTTAAAATATTTGTTTAGTGGTCTCAAATGAAATAAGTTCACAGTAATACTTTTCTCACATTATTAGTGCATTATACATATTAGTTAATACATTTAAACTGCAGTTGGTCAATTTAAGGCAGTTGGTTTCTGCAAATGAAATTAGTTAACTCAAGTTTTAATTTAGTGCACGGCCTCTTTACAGTAACATGCTGTAGATTACAGTAAAGAACTGTACAATAAACAGTAAATTTGACAGTATTTTACTTTTAAAAAAGCCTGGTAAGGTCTAACAGTGTAATAATTACAGTATGTCGGGCAGAAAAACCAAACATTCGCCTGTCATTCATCGACCTCAACCATGGCTTAGCCTATTAAGCCTAACGTTAACAACTTTACATGACGCTCTATTATTAGGCACATATCCTAGTGTTCATGTGGAGTGAAGCTCATGTATATTGTATATTGTAAAGGCTCAATGTTATGGTTTAGTATTTCTCTGTAAAGTAGAACAATATTAGCAATGTTACATTTAATATTCTTTCTCAGCCTTGAAACTCAAACCATTTTGCTGCTTGAAGATGCTGAATCTAATAATCAAAAAACCAACTTGTCAGGGTAGATAAGCAACTTCACACCAAAGACAAGTAAACAAGCCTACTGAGTTCTTCAGGAATACTAGAAAGCTGATCAGAGTTGGAGTTAAACTCTGCAGGGCAGTGAGTTGAAGAGAATCACCTGCTTGACAGGAACAGGATCCATCGATGGGAGAGCAGACGGCTGCGTTCTTACAGGAGCAGAGAGAGGAGCAGTTGATGCCGTATGTGCCCGCGGGGCAAACCGAGGAGCAATCTGAGCCCTGTAATCGTGACCACACATCAGTGACCGGTTCCAGCACACACACACTCAGTCTGTTTAAGATAAGATGAAGTACCTTATATCCCGGTGCGCAGACACATTCTCCGCTCACGCTGTGGCAGTCCGCTCCGTTCTGACAGTGACAGACCTCCTGACACGCCTCCCCAAAGAAACCAGGAGGGCACGTTTCGTTACAGTACAACCCCGACCACCCCGACCGGCACGAACACTCACCCGACATGGGGTGACAGCTGAGAGAGACGACACATTCAGTGACCATCGACTGGAGTCTGAAGCACATATGGGGTATATGTGCTTCAGACTGTAGTTTTGGGTCTGTGAACGTCAAACAGACGTCCATGTTTTGACGTCAAATAATGCACTGTAAAACAGGAGCAGGGTTGAGAAACACTGCACTAAATGTATTTTAACAGTAATAAACTGTAGGTTATATGTACTAAATAAACAAGAGGTAATTGCACTCAAATTGAAATCAACTGAAGATAAAAGATTAAATATCTCAAGATCTCTACAGAGGAGGATTAAACAACTCCACAAACAGCATTACCAGCTTCACTTATTACTAACCAGATTTACTTTATTTCTGTCAGATGTCTACAGAAGTTCTTATAGATAATTAACAGACATTTAGAAGTTGATGTTTTAATAAACTTCATTTGAAGTCACCATGATGGTGATCTGTGTTTGCTTTAGTTGTACTCTTGACTTTTGCACATTCGTTTTTCACTGGCTGCTGTAACAGAGTGTTCATAAAACACATTTGTTATGGCACAAAAGCCAAGAAAATTATGATCATCTGGTGTTCATGGTTAAGTATTGATCATAATAATCATAATTTAGTGACCTGATTCACTGATCTCATTCAGAGTCTAATCTCTGTTTGAACGGGTGACATATTAGTTTTATTCAAAACCATGATTCTACAGCAGAAGAGCCTACAGTGTTGTGACAAGCAGATAATATGAAGGATTTTACAAAAAGTTTTCCTCTATGGCATTACTAAGCCTCACACAGACAGCAAGAATCAGCATATGAATCTCAACAATGGTGACCATTAAAAAACTATTCATGCTGCAATGCATGCTGGGTACTAGCATAGAACAAAACGCATCCATGGCTCAAACATGAGGGCTTAAAGGGGCATTCGGCAACCCTAGCTATTTCTTCGCTGATTTTCACTTTTGTTGTCGCATGTTTTGTCAACGAGCTCCCCCTACAGCTGTGAGGCGTATATTTCACAACAATGTTGAAAGAAAACTCACTTGCGGCACCCTCCTCTCGCTTTCTACCGCTTCTCATATGCATTTGTTATTATCGGAGCCGGCCAACTTTATCGTGTGGAGCTATGTCTACCGAGGTGGGTAATACATCATACACATTGAGGTCGGCGTGTGTGTTTATGTCGAATTGCCGTAAAGCAGTTTGTGTTTCTCGCTCGTTCTCGCTTCCCACGAGACTTGCTATTTCCAACTTACCGGGACGTTAATCCTCATGTTGCAAGGTTGGTTTTCCGCCTGGGAACGCTGGGGGAAGCGGGGAAAGTCACCATTCTCACCAGAACAGGTTATTAAACCATCCAAATGATTTCTAAACGGTTTAATTAAGTTGAAATAGTTGCCTTTAAATACACACAAGACTAATGACTAGGCAAGGGACACCTGTGAAAAATGAAACAATGAACCAATGACAACATGACACATCAGTCAAGGGAACACATGGAAGGATCGGGAATCACATGACAGACATGGAACATGACATGAACAAACCAAAACGTGACAGACAAGACCAAATCGTGACACATAGAGGCTTTTAAAAATATGATTGTCACAACAATGGATCTTGCACTGTAGAATCACAGTTCTATTATAATGAATAATACAAAACTAATAATAGATCAATTGTTTAATCAGAGATTAGGCTCTGGAAAAGACTAGAAAATCAAGTCACTAAATAATGATTTTCATCATCAAAACCCAACCATCGACACCTGATCATATTTTCTTTTGTGCCACAACAAATGTGTTTTATAAACACAGTTACAGCAGCCAGAAAAAAACCTGGTGTTATAAAGTCAAGGTCAAGAGCCCATCTAAAGCAAACACTGATCACCATCATGGTGATTTCAAATAAAACTCACTAAATCATCAACATCTAAACCTCTGTTAATTCTCAATAAGAACTTCTGTAGACGTTTGAAAGAAATAAAGTCAATCTGGTTATATATAAAGTCAATCTAGTAATAAGTGAAGCTGGTAATTGTCAGGATACAGGCACGGAGACAGAGGTAAGTGAATCCAAACACAGCTTTATTTAACGTGACACAAGTGCAAAGGTGAGTATTCTCAAAGTTCAGGTGCAGATTCGGTGAAGATCACTACGCGCGGGGCAGATTCCAGGTGAGCAGGTCCTCTTCAGGTTAACTGATGTTAAGCAGTCACAGATCGCTTATACTTGTCTTTTCTCTTTCAGATGTCATCGTGGGAGAGACAACTCGGCGTGAACACAGGGACCCAGGAGGATACAGGGTTTCGGGGAACAATGATCCAGACAGGATTTCGAAGAACAAGGATCCAGACAGGATTTCGGGGAACAAGGATCCTAACCTGAGCTGATGCAATTAGGGAGTTGCGGAAATCCTCAGGTACATAAATCTTCTCGGGGGGACATCCTGGGATTCTGGGTTGTTGTCGTGACAATTCCAATAGTTGCTCGTTGATTTCCCACTGGATGGGGTTGACAAACAGCTTCTCGGGCAGGATAGTTTCAGGTTCCTCCATCAGCGTTTCTGGGGCATGGATACGAGAGAGGGCATCTGCTCTAGTATTCTTTGAGCCTGGACGATATGAGATTCTGAAATGGAAACGGGTGAAGAATAGTGCCCATCGGGCCTGACGTGGATTGAGTCTTTTAGCATCTCTCAAGTACTGGAGGTTCTTGTGATCGGTAAGTACTAGGAATGGGTGTTTTGCCCCCTCCAACCAATGCCTCCATTCCTCTAAAGCAAGTTTCACAGCCAAAAGCTCCCGATTTCCAATGTTGTAGTTGATTTCTGCTGTAGATAACTTCTTGGAAAAGACACGCAAGGTATGGTCTTGGAGGATAGGTCAGAGTACTGTGACAGAATCCCTCCTACCCCGGTAGTGGAGGCATCTACTTCCACCACAAATACCTTCTCTGGATCTGGATGGTGGAGCAAAGGTGCAGTGGTGAATGCGGCCTTGAGTGAGTTAAAGGCAAGCTCCGCTTCTGGGGTCCAAAGTAACATCTTCGGTTTTCCTTTTAACAGGGAGGTCAGGGGAGCTGTCAAGATACTGTATCGGTGTATAAATCGTTGGTAAAAATTTGCAAAGCCGAGGAACCTCTGGAGTTCTTTTACCGACTGAGGAGTTGGCCAGGACATGATGGCTTCGGTCTTTCGTTTATCCATTTCCACTCCTCTTTCACTAAGTTGATATCCCAGGAATTCGACACTGAAACGTACACTTTTCTGCTTTTAGAAACAGGCTGAATTCTCTGAGTCTTTGGAGTACCAGGGACACATGATGTTGATGTTCAACAGGGTTCTTGGAATAAATCAGAATATCATCGATATACACCAACACAAACTTTGCCAGGAAGTACCTCGTCCATGAAGCTCTGGAACACGGAAGGAGCGTTTACCAACCCATACGGCATGACCAGGTATTCATAGTGCACTGCAGGCGTGATGAAAGCAGTTTTCCACTCATCCCCTTCTCTAATTCTGACCAGATTGTATGCACTCCTCAGATCCAATTTGGTGAACATCTTGGCTTCCCTGAGCTGTTCGAGGGCTGCTGGGATGAGAGGTAGTGGATAACTGAATTTCACGGTGATTTGATTCAGGGCTCTGTAGTCGATACATGGTCTTAAACCTCCATCTTTCTTGGCAACAAAAAAGAAATTAGCGGCAGCAGGGGATGTAGAAGGACGGATGTAACCTTGTTGCAAAGCTTCCTCGATGTACTTTCGCATAGATTCTTGTTCAGGAATTGATGGGGAGTAGATTCGACCCTTGGGAATCGATGCATCGGGGACCAGATCAATGGCGCAATCCCATGGTCGATGAGGAGGTAAGTTGGAGGCAGTAACAGGGTTAAATATGTCAGAGAACGAGGAATAACAGGAGGGAATATTTGTGGACAGATTTTCCGTGGGGCTTTCGATGGAGGTGGAACTCACAGTTAGCACTTTCTTTGGTTCAGCACCTGGTGGAGCAGAGTGTGTGCTTTCCTCAAGTGGGCAATGACAATCCCAACTGTTTATCTTACCGGACTGCCAATTTATGGTAGGTTGGTGACGAATTAGCCATGGACGACCTAGGATTAGGAGTGTCGACCTTCCTGAGGTTGAGTTTCTTACAGAGCCGCCCTGATATGAAGTTTCCCGCTGACCCGGAATCAATGATGGCTGCTACAGATACATGGAAATTTTGGATTTTCAAGGTTACAGGAATTGTGAGCGGTGTCTTGATCTTGAACGGAGCTTACCGTCATCTGAGGTGGTCGAATGGGGCATGCAAGTCGGAAATGACCCTTAACACCACAGTACAGACATAACTTCAATTCTCTACGACTGGAGCGTTCAGCCTGGGTGAGTCGGTGAGTGTCGACTTGCATCTCTTCTGGGGTTTTTTCAGACACATAGTTCGTGAGGACATGAGGGGATGTGGCGTGAGAATGTCGAGCATCCCGATAACAGCTCTGAGATCGTTGATGTATACGAAGGGTTTGTTGTATGAATTTCTCTAGCCCCAGGTTATCATCATAGATTGCCATTTGGAGACGAAGTGCAGGATTTAAACCACCGCTGTAAACAGCCAGGAGAGCCTTTTCGTTCCAACCACTCACTGAAGCTAGAGTACAAAACTCAATGGAATACTCTGAAACGGATTTCTTATCTTGTCGAAGTTGTATCAATTTATCGCTGATGGATGAATCACTGACGGGTTGGCCGAAAACTTCCTTGAAATGGTTAATGAAACTTTGTAATGACATGGTAACCTCAGTTTCTTGTGCCCACAGCGACTCAGCCCATCTCAATGCTGTTCCAGATAATTGCTGAATGATGAAAGAGATTCGTGAGCGATCTGTGGGAAACAGATGAGGTTGCTGTTCAATGATGAGCGAACACTGCAATAGGAAGCCGTTGCAATCTTCCGCCCGGCCGGAGAATGGCGCTGGTCGAGAGGTGGAGCTAGCAATGCATACCAGCGTGGGAGCGGGATTTGCGGAAGTGGTGGTGGACCGAGGAAGCGAACTCGCCGCATCGGTTGCAGATTGCCCTGGAATGGCAGCGGTTTGCGGTTGTGTTGGATCCATAGCGGTAAAGGTCAAGCCTTCTGTCAGGATACAGGCACGGAGACAGAGGTAAGTGAATCCAAACACAGCTTTATTTAACGTGACACAAGTGCCAAGGTGAGTATTCACAAAGTTCAGGTGCAGATTCGGTGAAGATTACTACATGCGGGGCAGATTCCAGGTGAGCAGGTCCTCTTCAGGTTAACTGATGTTAAGCAGTCACAGATCGCTTATACTTGTCTTTTCTCTTTCAGATGTCATCGTGGGAGAGACAACTCGGCGTGAACACAGGGACCCAGGAGGATACAGGGTTTCGGGGAACAATGATCCAGACAGGATTTCGAAGAACAAGGATCCAGACAGGATTTCGGAGAACAAGGATCCAGACAGGATTTCGGAGAACAAGGATCCAGACAGGATTTCGGAGAACAAGGATCCAGACAGGATTTCGGAGAACAAGGATCCAGACAGGATTTCAGGAAACAAGGATTTAGACAGGATCTCTGAAGACAGTGGAACAGGAATGCAGAGGTTAGTAATTCACAGGTGAGTATACGTTACTTGACTGGAACTGGAAATATCAGAGACTTCGGGAGACAACGGGAAATGGTCTGTTCCTGTTCCTGTTCCTGACAATGACTGAGGCTGTGGTGAGTGTTTTTATGCAGGGGTTGATGAGGCTTACTGATTGTGAACAGGTGCAGGTGATTATTATTCTGGGGAGAGTGATCGTTGTGTGGTGAAGGATGTTGTGTCTGAGTGGTTCCTGACAGTAATGCTGTTTGTGGAGTTGTTTAATCTTCCTCTGCTAAGATCTTGAGAGATTTAATGTTTTATCTTCAGTTGATTTCATCTAAGGCTGTGGCTGGAAGTCAGTTGAGTTCACTAAAAGAAGATATACATTGCAGTCAAGAAATTAAGTGATTAATTAAGTGATGATTGAGCATTATTGATGAACACCTGCTGAATAACAAGCAGAATCACTGAAGGAAAGAACTACAACTGACTTCCAGCCACAGCCTTAGATGAAATCAACTGAAGATAAAACATTAAATCTCTCAAGATCCTAGCTCACAATATCACACACAAAGTCAAATCAATAATTTCAGAGTACTCATAACTATTGGTTTCTACAATTAGATTAATTAAGGTAATCGGTGTCCTCAAATGTTATGAGTTATCTTAACTTATTGGATTTGACTTTGTGTGTGATATTGTGAGCTAGCAAGCGCTCTGAGTTCATTTAAAATTAAGAAATATCCTTGTTTTAGTGGACTCGATTAAAATAAGTTCAGAGAACTCATAACTATTGTTTTTTTTATCAAATTAATTAAATAGAGGTAATCTGTGTCCTCAAAATAAATGAGCTACTTGAACTTGTTGGGTTTTACAGTGCGACATATTCACATGTTCACTGATGTTGATTAATGGTCACATGACCCTGATTTTTTAGTAAGTGTTTAAAAATGATATTGTGAATATTAAGTCATTTAATGCAATTGCAGTTTGAACTGTGATATGATATACATTTAATTTCATATGAAAATGTCTCATATTGCTGTTGCTGAAACAAAGACGCCACACTCTGCTGCCACTAGTTTTAGTTGCTTTTCAAGGGTGTTCACATTTGGGTTCAATCTCTACAAGAATCAAATGTTCACAAGATATTTACAAGATCAAACTGAAAAGAGTAAAAACGAACAAAAATAGTCCTTGCATTGCCTTTGTAGCTTTACTTTTAAGTGGACTCAAACCTCTTTTTTAAGTTTTTAACTTACATCACATTCACACTGTTGTCTTTAATTCTTTAATTGCTTTATATAATTATTATTATTTAACTCTAGTTAGAAAAAATGAAGACTATTGTAAATTATTACATTTGTAAAATATTTTACTGCATTTACTGTGAACCGAGCTTCTCCAAAACATGAAGAATGAGCTGCTCACGGGGATGCTGTAATTAATGAACAGTGCTTCATTCTGAAACACTGCATCACACTACATCGCAACCTTGTGTGATCTGATAATCGCACTAAGCTATAATGTTATTTCAATTATATTTTAATAAATTGTGAAGCCTGATTCATTCATTTGTAATTTTACATTTTCATGATTTAATTAATAGTTTACTTTTGTCATAGACATTTTAAACTGAATATTAAACTAACCATGTTTTAACATTTGACCTTATTTAACCTGCTAAATCTCTGATACAATGTACTAAGACATCCTGTACTTTAGATGAATGTATGTGTGTCAAACCCCTGACTGTGTGTATAAATAACAAATATGGGAAATGAAACTAGACAGATGACTAAGTTAGAACCTTGAGATTAACAATGAAGTAATCATTAAAACAAAGTTTGCTTTACCTAGTAACAAACGTTTGCATATGAAGAACCAATCATATTAATGTCATTTGACATAACTCCCCATTGTATAAAAACTGTTGTATTAGTGTTTACTGGGGCATTCTCAATGGAATTTGTCTGAGATCCACCGGCCTTGTTTTTACTTGGGAGATTCTCTGAGTATTGCTCGAGAACTCTCCTGGCCGTAATTAAAAGCATTTAAAGGACATTTGCTGGAGTCTGTCTGATATTACTGCTGCGCAGCAGGCTAGTTTAGGGTAAGTTAGAAAACAAGTTAGAATTAATACAATGTAAACTCGGCTGTAGTCGACTGTAGACTCGCTGGAGTATAGGATTAGACGGATGCTGTAGTGGACTGTAGACTCGCTGAAGTATAGGATTAGACAGATGCTGTAGTTGATTGTAGACTCGCTGAAGTATAGGTAGGGAGCTGAAGCTGTAGTCGACTGTAGACTCGCGGAAGTGTGAACTCAGCTAACGTCAATGTATAGGCGCGCTGGAGTATAAGTTATTCTAGGGTAGGTTAGGTTTAGGGAAAAATCCACTACACTTTTCATCAACTCACAAACCCACTGCAGTTCCTTTGGGAACCATAAAGTAAGGAGGTGGTAGGGTTTTACTGTAATGAAGATCAATAAAATATGTTTTTGAACATCTAATTACTTACATTTAGATATTAAGCCAGTTAACTCATAATGGAAGTGAAGTGACTATACTGTGGTTTAAGTAGTTTATATTAATATTAGATCATATTGTTCCTTTTTTTAAATGATGTTAATTTGTCATTTGTCTTCTAAGCCAACCACCATCAGAAAAAGCCCTCACCAGAGGCTGGAGTTAATGACTATGAAGTGTCCACTGTAATGAGACTGTAATAATGAGACTGTAATGAGACTGTAATAATGAGACTGTAATGAGACTGTAATGAGACTGTAATAATGAGACTGTGATGAGACTGTAATGAGAATGTAATAATGAGACAGTAATTAGACTGTAATTAGACAGTAATGAGACTGTAATAATGAGACTGTAATGAGACTGTAATAATGAGACTGTAATGAGACTGTAATAATGAGACTGTAATGAGACACTAATGAGACTGTAATGAGACAGTAAATGAGACTGTAGTGTGACTGTAATGAGACAGTAATGAGACAGTAATGTGACAGTAATGAGACTGGTGAAACTGTAATGAGACTGTAATGAGAGTGATGAGACTCTAATGAGACAGTAATGAGACTGTAATGAGACAGTAATGAGACAGTAATGAGACAGTAATGTTGCTGTAATTTATAGTAATATTTTCAGAATTACTAAGAAGTCTAGTTTCAAATATAATTCTTTTGAAGTGTTGGTGCTTAATGTAACAATATCTAATGTAAATGATAAATCGCATTTGAGATTTGTGCTGGCTACTGTACATACTCTAATATTATCACATGAAATCAATGTTGATGCCGTTGAAATTCTATAGCAGAGTGATGACATCTCAGATCATTATCTAGTCTCGTGTAAACTTTTAGTTTACCCAAGGTTGCAAAGCCGACTCTGTTACAAATATGTTAGACCTATCACTTCTGCCACTAAAGATTGCTTTATTAATAATCTTCCTGATCAGTTTTATCATCTCAGCATCCCAGATAGCTTAGAAGAACTCGATATTGCGACAGAAACTTTTAACTCTCTCTCTTCCAGCACTTTAGACACAGTTGCTCCTTTGCGCTTAAAGAAGATTAAAGAAAATAGTCCAACGCCATGGTACAATGAGCACACTCAGGCTCTTAAGACAGCAGACAGAAAAATGGAGCGCAACTGGAAGAAAACAAAACTAGAGGTATTTCGCATTTCATGGAAAGAGAGCACGATTGCATACAGAGAGGCCTTACAAACTGCTAGATCTGCTTATTATTCAACCCTATTAGAAGAAAATAAACAAACCCCTAGGTATTTATTTGAAACAGTGGCTAAATTAAGTAAAAATAAAGCTTCAATCCCAGACTTTTCCAAGCAGCACAGCAGTAATGACTTTATGAACTTCTTTACTTAAAAAGATTGATAATATCAGGGAGAAAATTATAACTATGCAACCGTCTACTACAGTATCGCATCAGAAAGTGCATTGTAGTCAACTATGTTCCTTTTTAGAAAGAAATGGTATCTGTGAGGATTTTCAGTTAGGATTTAGACCATATCATAATACTGAAACAGCTCTCATTAGAGTCACAAATGATTTGCTCTTATCATCCGATTGTGGTTGTATCTCTCTATTAGTGTTACTCGATCTTAGTGCTGCATTTGACACTATCGACCCCAACATTCTTTTAATTAGACTCGAAAATTATGTTGGCATTAGTGGAATTGCACTAGCATGGTTTAAATCAGACTTATCTGACCGTTATCAGTTTGTAGCAGTAAATGAAGAGATGTCTTATCAATCAAAAGTTCAGTATGGTGTACCACAAGGCTCAGTACTAGGACCGTTGCTGTTCACTCTGTACATGCTACCCTTAAGAGATATCATTAGGTAGCATGGCATTAGTTTTCATTGTTATGCTGATGATACTCAGCTCTATATTTCTTCACGCCCTGACGAAACTTACCAATCCACAAAATGAATGGAATGCATAGCAGATATAAAAAACTGGATGACTAGTAATTTCCTTAACTCTGAAAAAACAGAGATTCTAATTATTGGAAAAAAACATCCTCACGTACAGTAATAACCTAGAATACTGTCTAACACTTGATGGCTGCTCTGTCAAGTCCTCGTCGTCGGTTAGGAACCTGGGTGTGCTCTTTGATACCAATCTTTCATTTGAAAGTGTGTCTACTATCTGTAAAACTGCATTTTTTCATCTTAAAAATACATCTAAATTACGTCATATGCTCTCAATGAAAAATGCAGACCAATTAGTTCATGGGATCATGACATCAAGGCTAGATTATTGTAATGCTATTATGGGTGGTTGCCCTGCATGCTTAATAAACAAACGACAGCTGGTCCAAAACGCAGTAGCTAGAGTTCTTACCAGAACCAGGAAGTATGACCATATTAGCCCGGTTCTGTCAACACTGCATTGGCCCCCTATTAAACATCGTATACATTTTTAAAATATTGCTGATTACTTACAAAGCACTAAATGGTTTAGCTCTCCAGTACTTGAGCGAGCTCTCGATGCATTATAGTCTTTCACGTCTATTGCGATCTCAAAAGTCAGGCCTGTTGTTATCAACCTAGAATATAAAAATCGACTGCTGGCGGTAGATCCTTTTCCTATGTAGCACCAAAACTTTGGAATAATCTTGCTAACATTGTCCGGGAAGCAGACACACTCTGTCAGTTCAAATCTACACTAAAAACACATCTCTTTGGCTTAGCATACACATAACACATTATAGACTTCTATAATTCAATGTTAGGCTGCATAGTTTAGACCAGCGGGACCGGGAACACTTCCCATAAATCCTGATGTACTTGGTACATCATAAGAAGGATGGCGTCTATGCTAAAATTAGTCTCTCTGTTTATCCCGAGGTTTACCGAAGTCAGCCGGATCTAGGCCGTATCCAGATCTGAGGAAGGACCTGCGCCTGGACACAACGACAATGCAGTCCTGAAGTGTCAACTAGTCTCTCCCTTGTGAAGGCCTCCTTCCCTTTACCTCTGTACAGATAAAACGTTGTCGGGATAATTCCGGTTCGCGTGGCTACGCAGACGCGACAGAAAATTCTGTATTATACATTTTTAAGGCCAGACAAGTAGTTTGTAGAGGGTTGATTTGTAAAGAAGGACTACACGCCTGCGCACATATATATTCAAATGCGCATACCTATCAACTGAACACATGATGCGCATGTGCGCGCACGGTCTGCGTTTTCGCGGGTTTGCGTTTTTTTGCGCAGAGAAAACAGATAATTGTTTTTACCTTCGAACCTATTTCAGGGAGTGCGTCTCTCGAGACACCAGGCACTGTTTTGTGCGGATGGGCGGCCGGAGCGCGTTAGGGGTTTTTCTGTTGGAACGGTGTCGTGTTAGCGGCCCCTAAGTTAATAACTAATGATCTTCGCAACGGAAGTAAATCAATCAAGACTATCAGCTGGACAATAACTTTGTCCTAGAGCTGTGGTAAAGCCTAAACAATCTGTTACGGTAATTTCTATTATCATTGTAAAGCTGCTTTGAAACATTCTATACTGTTAAAAGCGCTTTATAAATGAAGGAGACTTGACTTGACTTGTAATGAGACAGTAATGAGACTGTGATGAGACAGTAGTGAGACTGTAATGAGACAGTAATGAGACTGTGATGAGACAGTAGTAAGACTGTAATGAGACAGTAATGAGACTGTAATGAGAAAATGTATATAAAATCTCACCTGTGTGTGTTATTGGTGTGACAGGGTGTGTCTCACCTGTGTGTGTTATTGGCGTGACAGGGTGTGTCTCACCTGAGTGTGTTATTGGCGTGACAGGGTGTGTGTCTCACCTGTGTGTGTTATTGGTGTGACAGGGTGTGTGTCTCACCTGTGTGTGTTATTGGCGTGACGGGGTGTGCGTCTCACCTGTGTGTGTTACTGGCGTGACAGGGTGTGTTAATTGCGTGACAGGGTGTGTGTCTCACCTGCGTGTGTTATTGACATGACAGGGTGTGTGTCTCACCTGCGTGTGTTATTGGCGTGACAGGGTGTGTGTCTCACCTGCGTGTGTTATTCGCGTGACAGGGTGTGTGACACACCCTAACTCACCTGCGTGTGTTATTGGCGTGACAGGGTGTGTGTCTCACCTGCGTGTGTTATTGGCGTGACAGGGGCACTTCTCTTCACACCTGAGGCCGTAGAGACCATCGGCACAGACTCGCTCCTCACATCTCTCACCGGTGTATCCCTGCTCACACACACAGGCTCCGCTCACGTGATAGCACTGCGCACCGTTCACACACACACACGTCTGACCGCAGCCCACGCCATAAGTGCCGACCGGGCATTGGTCCTGACACCTGCCAACACACAAACACACACACATCAGTCACAGCAGTTTGATGCTGAACACTGACAGACTGACAAATCATGCAAGAACCCTGTTCAAAAGGATTCTTGGGTGAATGTTGAAAAAGTTAAAGATCAGTGATAAATATGGCTACCGAATAATGGCCTTATAGCTAGAAAATATCATAGCACACAGCACAAGAACATTTCTTCTGTTTGTTTCTGAAGGTCACATGTTAGGTACAATATGTACGAATTTTCATGTATTAATTGCAGTTTTATAGCCAATGTGTGAACAGTTTGTTTAGGTTTGAAAAGACTTCTTGAAAAAAGCTAAGGAATCAATAAATGCAAAAGAACATTTGGTAACACTTTATAATAAGTATAGTGTAATAAAGTATTTACAAACCATTTGCAAATAGTTAATTAATAAATTATAAACTGTAGTTAATACATGACTAGACTATATACATATAGCGAGTTCTTCTTTCACTGTCGCCATAATTAACAAAGTGTTATTGTTTAATGAGCTCATTTGTAAAGAGTTAAATAATACTTTGTTAACAACTTATTATCTGCAAATACAGTAGTTCTCACTTTAGATTAGATCACGGACAATTACATTAAGTGCTTTAAACCAAACTTTATTAGACATTAATTGCATTATTATTAAGAGTTTATTAAAATGTTTACAAATCCATTAAGCCTATTCCTAAAGCAAAACATAACCACCTAAAATAATACAATAAATAATGCTGTCAATATGAATTACATACAAATACTCATAAGATCAGGTTAAAATACATCAGTAAGAATTAGGGGTAGGTTTAGAGAAAAAATATACAGTTTGTACTGTATAAAACTCATTATTTCTATGCAAAGTCCCTATAATGAATGAAAACCGAGTGTGTGTGTGTTCGTTTTCCATTATCTAATCTAAAGTGAGAACAATTTACAGTTAATAAGTTGTTAACAAAGTATTATTTAGCTCATTAAACAATAACACTTTGTTAACTACAGTGACAATGAAAGAACTCACTATTTGTATAGTCTATTCATGTATTAACTACAGTTTATAATTTATTAATTACCATAAACTAATAGTTTGCAAATGATTTGTAAGTACTTTATTACACTAAACTTATTATTAAGTGTTACCAAACATTTCTATTGATCTATTCTTGTAGAAATGCAACTCACTTCCAGCTACATTCTACTTTCACTTCACAAATGTGATTAGAGAAGTTAAAAACTATATAACTATATAAAAACTATGCAAAGAATGTAACAGCTGTTTTGTGTTGTTTGTGTCTTTATCATATGGTCTTTGCTCGTAATTAAGCTTCTATCAGTCCCTATAGAGCAGAATCTAGTGATAGAAGGATGAGGACATGCTTATCTCAACCATTCTAACAATTTGAAAACAGCCAGACTATCTCTCTGTTCAGAATCCCACAAATAACCTCTTCTTTTTGTCCAAATGATATCATTCAGCCGAAATTTCTAAAGTTAATCATCGACTCTGTGGGTCCAGGTTTGGTATCTCTTTTTAACAAGTGTCTCAATACGGGCTCTGTTCCAACTAATCTTAAAGTGGCTACGGTCACTCCTTTGCTCAAGAAGCCTTCACTGGATCCGTCTATTTTACAAAATTACAGACCCATCTCTGTTTTGCCTTTTATTTCCAAGTTATTGGAGAAAATCGTGTTTAATCAACTTCAGCACTTTCTTTCAAATAACTGTATCTATGAGGCTTTTCAATCTGGGTTCAGGACTGCCCACAGCACTGAGTCCGCCCTTCTGCGAGTGCTAAATGATATTTTTATCTCCACTGATTCGGGTGATTCTGTGGTTCTAGTTCTCTTAGACCTTTCGGCAGCTTTTGACACTGTTGACCACCCTACTCTGTTGGCTAGACTTGAGACTGAGGTGGGCCTAAAAGCTTCTGTCCTGTCATGGTTTCAGTCGTACCTTTCTGACAGAAAGTTTTTAGTTAAGATGGGTAATTTCTCCAGCTCCATGGCACCTCTAACCTGTGGTCTTCCACAGGGCTCCATTTTGGCTCCCTCTCTATTTTCTCTATACATGCTACCGCTGGGCGCTATCTTAAGGAAACACAGTGTATCATTTCATCTTTATGCAGACGACACCCAAATTTACATTCCATTTAAAAGAAATAACCCTGCAGCGTTAAACTCTCTTCTACTATGCCTAGAGGAGGTAAAGGCATGGCTGGCTCAAAATTTCCTTTCTCTAAATGATGAGAAGACCGAGGTCATTGTCTTTAGCCCGAGTGAAAGGTCCCAGTACATAAGCCCAGACTTGGGGAGTTTATCTCCCTTTAAATCTACAGGAGTGCGGAACTTAGGTGTTCTTGTTGACCAGTCTCTAAAATTTGACAAACACATATCATCTGTCATCAGCTCCGGTTTCTACCACCTTCGCCTATTATCTAAAATCAAAGGCTTTCTTACTCCAATAACTCTGGAAATGGCGGTTCATGCCTTCATCACGTGTCGGCTAGACTATTGCAATTCACTTTACTGTGGGATATCAGTTTCTCAAATTGCCCGTCTTCAGTTGGTCCAAAATGCTGCAGCCAGACTGATCCTTAACTGTCGCAAATACGACCATATCTCTCCGATTCTTAAATCTTTGCACTGGCTGCCAGTCCGGCAGAGAATAGATTTTAAAATCCTCCTATTTGTTTTTAAATCTTTACACAACTTAGCTCCAGCCTATCTATCCGAACTCATTCATCCCTATACTCCGTCCAGAAGCCTAAGGTCTCACGACCGGGCTCTGCTGGTTGTCCCTCGTGTCAGACTTAAGCGTAGAGGGGAGCGTGCCTTTGCAGTGGCAGGGCCTCGTCTGTGGAACACCCTGCCTCTAGAGATCCGAATGGCCCCCACCCTTTCTATCTTTAAGTCTTTGGTAAAAACCTACCTGTTTTCTTTAGCTTATTGATCTCTTTTTTTTTTTTTTTTTTTTTTTTTCATTTATTTCTACGATTTTATATTTGAATCTCTATTAAGGCTTTTCGTAGCTCTGCTGCTTTTTATGTGTTTTAGGGGTTGTTTTTGCTGTTTTTACTTTTCTTATTTGTGTGTTCTGTAAAGCACTTTGGTCTGTCTAAGCGGCTGTTTAAATGTGCTATACAAATAAATGAACTTGAACTTGAACTTGATAACCTTCTTCATACAGACACTCTTTGACTCTTAACCACTTAGTTAAACACACACACACACACACACACACACACACACACACTCACACACGCACACGCTGGTGGGCTCCTCCCTGCGGCTGTTAAGCGATTATTCTGCAGCCGGTAGGGTGTGGTGAAATCAGGGTAAACCAGAGGTAACAGTGACATCTGGTGAAGCCAAAGCTCTTATTAAGTCATAAAAATTCACTTGCGTTTCTATTTCTGCCATTTAAATACATGCTGCACGCTAACTCATACTGTAATTACAGCTGCACTGCTGCTGCTGCCGCTGGACGAAACGCCAGCAGAAACTGGTTCTACATGCGTGTGATTAACTGCTGTTCTGACACTGAAGGGAATGCATCATGTGACCTCTGATCATCTTCATGCATAATCACAACACCTGGTCAGTAAAATCAACCCCTGAATTTCCATATCAGAGAAAACATATAAATATAAAATGTTCCCAAGCAACTATTGGAGTAAACAAGGTTTCAGGAAGACTTTATTAAAAGAAAGATAACCATAACCGAACCAGACCATGCGTTAACGACAACCGACAAACAGAACTGAAAACACAGGAACTAAATACTCAGGCAGACGAGGTTAATGAATGACAAACAGCGGATCAGGATGATTAATCATATCAGTTACCATAGAAACTAAAGACTGGCGGGAACTAGAACAAAGGATACTGAACAGAAACAGACTAAAGTCCATGAAAGAGAAACTAAGACAACAATGACAGAATATGTGTTACACAAGGAAACAATAAGTAATAAAGTAAGAAGTAATTTACAACCAATAGGACTAATAAACACAATAGAACAAAACACAAATAAAACAAATGTTAAAGTTTTTCAGTGAGATCAATTCAAATAATAAATACTTCAGAAATTGTATAAAGTCATCAACTATAAAATAAAAAGCAGCAGTCTTCGTGGTATGAATATGCTACAAATGTTATTCAGTTTTTTGTTGTTTATCATTATTGACAGACAGCAGCAGTTTATTAGGCTGCTGTCACTTTAAAGAGATACTGCAGGGATCCAACAAACTGACACACAGTTTCACATAAAATTGTCTCTCAATCGACTGTTTACGTGAATACTCACAAGACTGGCGTTTTGACACACAAGTGTGTGCATTTGACCATTCAAGCACAATAACTTCAAGCGGTCCTGCACTGTATGGATACATTTACATACCATGATATAAACCATATAGCATAATCTCTATTGATTGACACCTGTCACCGGGATATAAAGCCCTACTCTGTGCCTCTCCTGACAGGTTCTCACACCCCACAGTTTAAGAAACCCTGATCTATACCAAGGGTTTTCAAACTGTTCCTGAAGCCTCTCCAGCAAATAAAGAAAACACCCATAGTGTGCAGTGCTGAGCGGCTCCAGGAACGGTTCGATCACCCCGTCTATATCCGAGGTCTTCAAACCTGGGACTCACTGTCCTGTCCTGTTCTCCATCCTGCTTCAGCACACCTGCGTTGTTTAGCTGGTAGTTTGATGAGCACTGGAGCTGAACTCTGCAGGGCAGTGTGTCCAGAGAAGCAGGGTTAAGACCTCAGGTCTGTATGATGCATCTCAGAATAACCAGCATTTGAGTCCAATAAAGCATGAGTCAATGAGCTTTGTGTTTTTCTCATCAAACTTATGAAGTCATACAATGGCTTTGCATTAGAAACATTATCGCAATTTTGCTTGAGCTGTCCATGACAGGCAGTAGTTTAGATGTCATTCTTCTTTCCACCTTAACCTATAGTGTCCAGGCCAATCCCAATGACTGCACCAGCTTTCCTGACCAGCTTCTCCAGCTTTAAATCCCAGTGTCCAGCACACAACAAGACTGGCCGTTTTTCTACCCACCAGCTTTTGGGTAGGAAAGCTGGTGGAGCATACAACCTGCAACTGCAGAATTCTCTGAGAACCTCTGAATGACTATGTGCTGTAATTGAAGTGTAGAAACAGTCCAAACCATGGTCAGTAAACTAGCTTCTCCATGGTTTTGATCATGTGAGAGGTCAATGCTGCTGGTCTACAACCAGACATTATGTTTTCCAGAGCCCTGAGACTGCAGTTTCACCTCTTTAGTTTCCTCATAACTTGATATGCTGAGTTTACAGCAGTGCCAACGCTAATTCAGGAACTGTTATTCAGTGACAGCATCCTCTGAAGACATGTTTCAGCTTGGCTCTGTTCCTCACACTACGTTATCACGTGACTTCAGAAGGACTGAATATAGCGCAAGAGTCTCACAGACCTCAGTCAGGAGTGAAACCGTGGCTGTAAGGAACAGGAGGATTATAGTGTGTTCAGTGGATTGTACTGGTGTTTGAAAAAATGGCAATTGTTCAGCAAAACTTTTGAAAGTTGTGAGTTTTGAAAATTGCATGTGATGCAATAGTGTCATTGTATAGGCTGTAAGTTTATCCCTCGCAGCCTCGTTTTCATGCATGTGAAATTCAATAATTTAAGCTCTGTTGGCTCTTTTCAGGAGCTTGTAAATTCACAGCATGGTGTTGCTCTCCTCTACAGCGGTAAAGCTTGATGTTGCGGTGCATGTACTGACCTCTCTCCTGTGTATCCCGCACTACACACACACTGTCCCGTGGACGGAGTACAGCTTCCTCCGTTATGACACTGACACTCCTGCGAGCAGTTCTTCCCGAAGCGTCCCGCCGGACACGGCTGTCCACACACTGCTCCCTGAAAACAACATCAACACATCACTGCCAACACAGTGTACCAAAACAAACAGCGTGCAACAATTACAGTAGACAGGAAGCTTTAAAACTAATATTCAAATGACACTAAAACAGAGAACATAATTTAATTGAACAAATAATATAATAATTCTGTCAAAGTCCAAACATAATGGGCCCTATTATACACCTGGTGCAATGCAGAACCAGGCGCGAGTGTTTTTTGCTAGTTTCAGCCCGACACAGTTATCATTTTCACGTCCTGCGCCATGTTGTTTAAATAGCAAATGCATTTGCGTCCCATTTGTGCGCCCATGGGCTGCTGGTCTGAAAACCAGGTGTGTGTTCAGCCGCATTGTTGCCGTGTTGCTATTTTGAGGAACTGAAATAGACTGCGTCATTGACCAACTGAAACCTGGTCTAAAGTCAATGGCGCAGTATTTTTTTTGTTATTTAACCCTCTGAGGTCTAAGGTGTTTTTGGGGTCCTTGAGATGTTTTGACATGCCCTGACATTTGTGCTTTTTTCAGTTGCTTATAAACATATTAATTGCAAAGGTGTAATTACACTCTATTTAGCACAAACAGGGCTACCATAATATGTGAGCAAGATGTATGTACATGTTTGTATTTTTGAGAGAATATTGTTTATGCATGGTTATTCATAAATATATATATATATATATATATATATATTACAATTAGAAATTGTAACCAATTACAAATAGGTTAAAATTACAACAACAATTACAATTTTAACAATATTTCAAGTGTATTCTTTCTTTGTAAAAAGTATACATTTTATCATACGTATTAAAGGAGAACTCCGGGCAATTTTTAAGTTAATCTTGATCGTTATACCTTTGTGAGTAATGTCTATAGAAAAAAAAACGAACCGGATTGGTGCTTGCAACACGGAGCTGTTCCCGCAAATGCCCAGAGCTCCCACTCAGCTAAAACGGCAGTTATGGGGGCATATACATAAAGAGTGTCTTTGTGCCTCATAACAGACACAAAATGCAATTAAAATGTCTGTCCAACATGAACAAGCCCCTTACATGTGAACAAGATGCGTTTAGCAACTTAGCCATTGTTTAAATTCACCTAAATAGTGTTTTAGACGGCTAGCTGTAGTCTCGCGCTGAAGTCCTGTGGGAACTCAGTTGTAGCCGGAAAAAGGTAAATACCAGTGTGCAGGTGGGAGTATATTATATATATAAATATAATTGAAGACATAGAAGCTAGTGAAATAATTAAAGTTTTGCAAATAAGACTACAAAAACATATTACTGCACATCTCAAGCCGTGTGTGCCCAAATGGAAGGATAAATAAAGTTTACATTACCTACAGTGGTTGCACCCGTCTTCGTCCACGGAATGGATTTTTTCTTCAACCGGCCCCGCTGTGTTGTGTCTGTGTAGTCATCCTTGCAACTTAGCAATTGTTTAAATTCATCTAAATAGTGTTTTAGACGGCTAGCTGTAGTCTCGCGCTGAAGTCCCGTGGGAACTCAGTTGTAGCCGGAAAAAAGTAAACCGTGTTAACAGGATCGAATGATGTATAACACTAACACGTAAGATCAAAATCAACAGAGTATTTTGAGTCTCTTTTGCACTGATAAGAAAAAAAGCGAGACTATCGCGCCGGTGCGATAGCTGACCTCAGAGGGTTAAATAGCGTGTTAGTAATGTGCGCCTATAGCACACTTTGTCCTGTAGATGGTCTGCTTGCGTACTTTAACCTCGCGCACGAGCAGATCCGTTTCCTCGCTAGAGTAGCGTTCAGTATTTCGGCGTGCAAATTCCGCCATGTAAATAGCGAATCCGCCATGGCGCGAGCGCAACTGGCTTTTAAAGGAAATGGGAGATGAGACTCTGATTGGTTTATTGCACGTTACGCCCCAAAACACACCCATTACTCATTAAGAGAATAGGGACAAATCTTTTAGACCATGCGTCAGGAGTGCCGACCATTTTCCCTGTCGTTAAACTAGCAAAAGTGGATTCGGACACGCCCTAAGTGCACTTGCGCTTTAGACAATGCGCTTAGATCCTTATAATAGGGCCTGATGAATCACAAAAATTTATCCTTACTACTAGATGTCAGTTAATATTGAGTGTTGCAGGCATACCATCCAGCCGGCCGGGCAGGAACACTCTCCGGTCACATGATGACACACGCCACCGTTCTGACAGGGGCAGCGCTCCTCGCACTGCCGCCCATGCTTCCCTGGAGGGCACAAGTCCTCGCAGCTGCACACACACACACCAAACACATTTACATTCATGCATTATTATCACGCTTTTATCCAAGTTCTTGCATTCCCTGGGATTCGAACCCATGAGCTTGGTGTTGCTAGCGCCACAATCATCTGTCTGAGCTACAGGAGTACAAACACATGACGGCTGTCGCAGGTGAACTCACAATGCTCCAGTGTATCCTGGGCTGCACACACACTCTCCTGTGATGTGGTGGCATGTGGCGTTGTTCTGGCAGAGGCACTTCTGCTGGCAGCCGTTGCCGTAGGTGTGGCGATCACATAGGTCCTCGCAGCGCCAGCCACGGTGTCCTGGCGCACAGAGGCAGGCTCCGCTGATAGGGTTACACAGCGCCTTGTTCTGGCACTGACAGCGGCTCCGGCAGTGCGGACCCCAGTGCTCGCCATCACATGCTGCACACACACACACACACACACACACAGAGCTGCACTTCTGGCACAGAAAACACCTACACATGTGGAAAATACAGCATCGGCCAGCAGAGATTTGATCAATAATATATGTGACGTGCAGTCGCTGAAGGAAAAATCAGCAGCATAGTTGTCTGGGTTGTCTGATAGTTGTCATTTTAATAAGCAGTTCATCTGTTAAGTGATGCAAATCATTAGTATGACTGTAGTTGACTGTAGTCAGTCATGCAGAATTCGGAGTCGTCTATTTGATAAAATCTTAAAGCTAATGCAGTGTATGAGACCAAAATACAGCACAAAATAATATATTTCACATATATCACATCCTCTGGATATTTAAACAAGAATGTCCTCATTGAATTTTAATCTAGAAATTTAAAAGATGTAGAAATACATTGTTATTGAATTAAATCAATCAAATCAATTTTTAACAAATAACTAACCGACTATAAATGTATTTGTACAATTTACAGGCCCCATGAGGTACGTAAGCTGTCAAACATTTCAGCCATCTTTCCCCACACATTTTTATTATCCAAGCTAACAGGAATTATTTTCAGAACGTTCTGCAAGATTCTCTCAAAGTTATGAACAATCGAATTTCCAGTAACATTATTAGAACGTTTGTTCAGAGCTATCTGTTTTTTAATAGTGTTCTCTAAATTTTAGCATAAAAACTTTATTTATGCATTGTTCATGGAATGTTTTTAAAAATGTTTTCATTGGACATTTGTCTAATGTTTTTTAAATGTTATGTTTCAGAACATTCAAAAGTAACATTTATATCCAAACATATTATTGAAATAGGATGTGGTGTTCTGGCAGGTTATTCCAGGAAAAGTCGTAGTGTCACGGACATTTTACTAGGCTGCTTGGAACGCTGAGCATAAAATCTACAACAAAAGAAAGAGTGGTGGCAGCGACAATGCATTGTGCTGATATAGATAATATCTCCTATATAGGTAGGACAGCAATAGATAAAATTAGACCTAAAATTATAGCACAATATTAATCCAATTTGACTGTTCCATTTGGAAGAATGTGTAACGCGTGTTCCCTTTCGAAAGAGAACTCGCAAACTTCTCGAGGGAAGAGGGACAGGCATCTGCACCCAGCGGTTCGTGTCCCACTTGGGCTGAGGCACTGCGGAGACCTAGATCATGGGGTTCCCAGATGGAGCTCGCTGATGAGTTTGAGAGAGGTGTCTCTCTCTCACACCCGTCAGAAGCTTGCGAGAGTGAGCTGCTGGACAAGGATGTGTTGTCATCCTCTGATCCAGCAGCAAGTGCTCTGCTGGCACCCAGCCCAAGAGAGAAGGAGATGGTTGATGAGGGTGAAGATGATGTACCACCTGAACCCTCATAGCCTCCCTGTCCCGCGTATGATGAGCTGTTGGGTGTTATGGAGAGCGCTTCAGCGAGGCTTTAGCTGGAGTGGGAGTGAGTGAGGGAAGGGACCGCTCGTGGCAGGCTTGACGAACGGTTCCTTTCTGACCATAATTTTCCAGCTCCCGACCTGAACCTGGCTGACATCGGGGAGAAAGAAAAGAAGGATTTGAGGGAGCTGATCCAGCACAAGCGCTCTCAGCGTCAGTGAAGGATTCCCTTCCTATGAGGGTGAATAACAGCCACCCTCGCCTCTCTTCTCTCCTTTCCCCCACTTCTTTCAGCCTAGGCGCTTCTTACATCAGGCCTGAAGCTGAACCTATGATCATTTATTCCTTCAATACGGAACCCCTTCTGAAGGTCTGGCGTCGGCTTGGACCTTGGAGTGCGCCCTTTCGAGCTTTGGAGTGGTAGCAGCGTGGGAATTATACCGCGGCCATGGCTGCCGTTGCCCTACACTTTGGCCTTCATGCCCCGTGAAAAAAAAATCATCGTACGGCCACAGTGGCCTGTGTGCCCTGGCCCTGTCCAAGTTCCATGTATAAAGCGCAAATGCGTCGATGTTATCATTATGAGCGCTGTATACATAGTTCCTACATGACGTCACAACATACGGGCATTTGCAGACCCGGCGCCATTTCTGTGAGCATGCTGTGGGCAGAACATTAGAAGAAGAAGCTGAAACGAGTTAATGTCGTGATAAAAAGTGAAAATGGTCATCTCCTGCTGGGTCAATGGATGTTCAAATTGTGCCGGAGGTTCAGTTAAATTTGGATTTTACAGTATACCCGTCATTAGACTTCATGAATGTGAGAAGACTAAGCTTTTGTCAGAACAATGACGGAGGTTATGGCTGGCGAGGATAAACAGGAAAGAAACTCCCTCAAAACAAATATAAGTTAACACTTTGCAGTTTGAATGATGCCCTGTATCAACAAAATGACGGAGGTATTAAAAACATACAAAAACAACATTGTTTCCACTGTTTGATTGCACCCGCGCCTCTCACTCACTCACACACGCGCACATTCCAGCATTGCAATCTCAGATTATGTCCCTAAAGAACCCGCGTATAAAGTAGTTCCGCATTACATTAATTAATTTGCACGCGGGTTTTATTTATTTTTATATTCATGCACCGAACCATGACGCCCGTACCGTTTCGGTTCAATACGAATAACGTTAACTTACATGTACCGTTCCACCCCTATTCTTCAGTGTACAAATAAGTACATGCATATAACAGAAAGCATCTATGACTGTTTTAATGGGAACATAGGAATTAAGTTGTGGAGGCTATGGCTTTTTAATAGACAGATAGTCTAGCATCACGCTACATTTGCTATGATGACTAATTTTCCATTGATTGCACTTGAGCAAACGTCACCAACCCAACCCTCGGCAAACTGATTGTATGCCTCCAGTGATTTCCAGGCACATGTGTAAAAACTCCTAGCCAATACTAGATAATGGTACACATGAAAATACTGTATCTGAGGCAGAGCTGCATAATCAGTGCTCAGTGCTTCCTTCGTTAGCGCATACGGATCCAAACCATTTATGACTGAAATTTTCGCATTGTACCTCTCTCTGTCTTGTGTTAATAGAGTCTCTTTATAATCTCTGTCATTTTGTCTCTTCATGATTTGCGTAACATTATAAACAGAAACAAATATTCGAAATTTGCTTGTAAAACTGTGTAAACACCGCAGAGTATGCCATCAAAGATGGCGTCTCCGGGGAGGTCACATGACATTAATTGGCCTGTGGGAACTATTTAGAGCTTAGATCGGGCCCAAAAAAATCAAGCCCGACCCGACCCGAGCCCGTGCACGTTGTGTCCGAGCCCGGCCCGGCCCGACACATTAACTATAATTATGAGCCCGAGCCCGATTTAAACCCGACCATTTTTAATACGTGGGCCGTTATAACCAGTGGCGACGACAGATCATTTTTTTAACGCATGCAGGTGCTGAATGGGTGCTAGACCATTGACAGTGGGGAGCTGCGCAGTTTTATATATATTATATAAATACTATTAATAAATGTGCAAAAATTGGCCACTTAATATTTAATATTAAATTATTTTAATTATCACAACGATAGTTTTAATTTTTATTAAATCGAACAAGCACAACATTCAGCATTCAATCAAATATTCTTAAAGATTCATTATTATTAATAATGTTATTTCGACATATGTGTGCGTGCAACAAGCAAGATGTGAATTTGTAAATTCGGTGACAAGCGTGCCGAGAGTTGATTTAATTTTATGATGAGATGCTCCAGTTCACGTGCTATGGTGACCGCGGCTCGCCGGCGCCTCCATGTCATGATTATTGTCTGCTATATTTGCTTCTTATTTATTAAATCCAGGCAATTGGTTGATGAAAAATTTATTAAGATACAATTTATACAAAACGAAATTCACTTTAAAGAAAGGCTTTCTACAAAACAAAACATAATGAAGTGGTCAAAATCATGCCTGAACCACTCCATGTCTCCTGATATTGCGCATCCTCCTATCTACTCTGTTCACTTTCATAATCAACATAGATGGAAAAAAATAACATTATAATATTTTAATAAATATGAAACTAAATGCGCTTATTTAATGGCTACAACACGTACAGACTCTCTATCAGCGCGCCGCACTTGCACTTAACAAAGCCAACACATATGTTGTCACTGCCCACGAGTTTAAAATATTTTAAATATTTTTAAAATATTTCCATACCTCCGACTTTCCTTCATACTTGCTCAAAGTTAATTCTCCTGTTTTCATTTTTTTCTTTACTTCTTCAAGCTCCATGTTGCACTTAAGCTACACAATACAGCACAGTGTGCGAGTGGAGGAGACGCTGCGCGTGACACGTGACGTGCTTGATCAAGGGCCCGACCCGACCCGAACCGAGCATAGTGGCGGGAAATATCAGCCCGGCCCGGCCCGCGGGTCGGGTCGGGTCGGGCTCGGGCAGAGAATCTAAGCTCCAGAACTATGTATACTGATGTGCTGTGTTTTTTTTTATTCATACCAGCAGCCTGAGGGCGCTCTACTGAACATTATAGTCCATATTTGAAACACATGAAGAGGAGCGTTGGACAATGCAGGAAATCCCAAATCCCCGACCACAAACAGAGCTAACAGATCGCTGTAACATGCAGATTATTTCGTTTTGAAGACAATAAACATTTTTGCAATGATATTTGACTTACCTGTGTTCTTCGAGCCATGTCAGGCATTTTCATAATAATAGATTATATGTATAATGTTATGCTAATCAATAGACTTTCTCATCGTTGCATTATAAATAAAATATTATATTTTCTGTCTGATTTTTTTTTATCTGAAGCCAAATCAGAGAAGGTTATTTAGAACACTCGACTTGAGTTATAAAGTAAGTTTGGAGCACAAACATGGTTTTAATCACATAAATTGTCGTGTATTGATGGTGTGCTAAGCTAATAAATAAAGTCATATGACATGATCTTGAAAAACATTTACCTAAATACAGAGTTTTAGACATATCATCTTCAGATTTTAAGTATAACATCAGACATGTGGCTTTAGCTGCAGTGCATTTCTAGATTGATACAATGCCAACTTCAATTTTATTTCCATGAAGATGTTTCATTAAAAAATTCTCATAACTTTAATTTTATTTAATCTATTTATAACTATTTTTTCATTATGACAATAATTAATTCTACATTTACAATAAACTACCAGGTGTCAGCTTTCAAATGAGATCATACTTGTCCTTTTAGTACAAAGGGTTCATGAACTGTATCTGTTTCAGTTTGGGTATGCCATTTCTGGGGATTTTTCAAAAGTGGCAGCTTAACAGGTTGTAGTTGGAAACAGAGACCTCTTTCAATACATTGAAGGGTTGCTGAATTTGACAAGCCCTGATCTCAAGCTGAATTTTCTTATTTGTACAATCGTATAGGCCTCCATAGACAATACATTGCAGACCAGCACATGTGCATTTCCCGATGCAATTGTGTTTTTGTAAATTGCACAATTTGATTTCTCTGAATCCATTGCAGTAAGGCCAGTCAGGCTCACAATGATGCACAGGGAATTACCATGTTATGGTATCAATCTGAATGGGAAAACCATCGAATTGTACTCAATGGCCTTTGTGCCCTGTCATATGGCCTTGGTGCCCCCCAAAAAAAGAAAAGGTGGAGGCCAAATGGCCTTGCCCCTAAAATTACATAATTCCCACCCTGAGTGGTAGGCCTTCATTCTGAGAATAGTGTTCTGGCCGCCGCTCTTATAGGAGTACTTTATTTAGGCCCTGAAGTTCCCATATATAGGTAGGCTATGCATACCCTTTCCATAGGCCTCCTCTTGTGTTAGAGTCGTCAGATTTATGTAGTGGGTAGTGCCAATATGTGGTCACCCAGTAGTTGGCTTTATCTCATGGAGAATTCTCTAGTGAGGCCAACGTTTACCTGAGCTTCAAACAGATAAACTCTGTGTAGCGTGAGATGGCTTCCTCCCATTCGGGGGTTATTCTACTGAGACCACCGCTCTGTATAAGCTCCAGATAGACCACAACACCAAGTGTTGGCCCTCGTCGGTTGTAATCCCCTTGCTTTAAAGGGATGATAGCACTTCTGCTGAGTACACACTGTCCAGGCCAAACAGAAATGTCTGTGAGATCACCTGGAATCTGAGGCTAGCTCTGCTAACAGTATTGCTATCAAGTAGTTAGGCCTTAACAGGCCTCCTTGAAGGCGTCTCCCCAACAAGTTGGATGCTTAGCATTGAAAAGGCATTAAGTATCACGTTGCAGGCTCCCATAGCGCCTCCCTGATTCTAGCCCAATACTTATCAGTTTGAGCATGGTGTTCCGGACTCTATCTGAGGTTCACTCTATATGAATACTTATAGCTCCCTAAGTCTGGTCGGGAGGTAGAAGGACTTTCACGAGGCCTCCCTATTAGGTCAGCCCTAGAGCTGGAGGCACTCCCCTTATTAGGGTCCCTTTAGAGTGCCCAGCCTCCAAAGGGCCCTCAAGCACTGTGTAGATCCAGGATCGAGTAGAGTTACTCCCAATTTGCAGAGGGTTATAAAGCGCTATAGTGAGTTCTACTCTCCAGGATGCCTGTCTCTATGATCCGGTCTGTGAGCAATTACTGCCAATATATGCAGTCCTCCCTATCGGATGCCTCCACAAGTGAGGCAAATAATGTTAGAGACTCTGTTTAGGAAAAAGACAGGTTGTTGGCAAGACTAGGTCAGTAAAATAGACTAGGTAAGCCTCCCTAGTGGCATGTGGGGTTGACTATATGTCCCCCTCAGAAAGTGACAGGACGGGACTCCTTTCAGACCTCCTGGCTATATTCCCTTAAACGAAACCCTTCCATGGAAGCTGTTGGTTCCAGGCCTTTGAGCGGCCTTGGTAGGCCTTCATTGTATCGGAGGCTTATAGCTTGGGCAGTGGGGGTAGGGAATACTGTCATTGATCCGAAGGGGGAGTGTTTGGCATATCAGTGAAAATGCCATTTCTGACGTTTTCTGTCACAGCCATAATTGGCATGCACTCCCCTCAGCATGGTGGCGTTGGTATATTGTTCCCCATAGCGTCATCGACACAGTGCGAGTTCCCTTTTGAAAGGGAACGTCTCGGGTTACCACTGTAACCTCTGTTCCCTGAGAACAGGGAACGAGACACTGCGTCTTTCGTCATGCCTCGGGGATGCCAGCTGAATAGTCCCTTCAGAAGTTAAGTGGATGACATGTTCTCTAGGTGCCCCTTTTATACTTCCGGTTCTCACTATATATACTTATACTTCATAGGCTGTCGCTAGTCAATACGATTGCCATGATTGGATAAGCGCCAGACACCGGTTCCGAGACACCGAGATGTTTTAATATGCTGTCAGAAATGTCTAATGCATTCCATCTGAACAGAAGCAGGGATGAAACAAATTCCTTCCAGGGATATAAAATTAACAAATCCCAAACAAATAACACCCTGAATATGGCCAATCATAAACCAGCTAAAATCAAATTTAAATTACATCACTCTGTATGATGATTAGACTGATGGTTTCAGTTCCATCATTAAACACTGAGACATGACAGCTACACCATCATCTGCAGTCCGGCGACCCTCTCGCTCCGGCCACAGCGTTAGGAAAATATGAGGCAGGAAGTTCATAATCAAACAGCTGTGTATTAATGCTCAGATAAACAAACACACAATCCACTGCAAATTAACCAACTCATATACACAAGAACAACACATGATGATGTAATGAGCTTCCACTGTTCACATAAACTGAACTTACCGACGAACACCTAAGAGACCAATTACCGACCGTTCATGTGTTCGCTGAGTTAGTTTAAGCATGACACAGCTGTCCACTTCTGGATATAGGAATGAATAATCTGACTCATGCATGATTGGCTTTTGCAAATGTGTCAAAAAGACAAGACAATGTTATTTTAGAATAAGAGATGCTAGTCATTTGAGAATGACAGCAACAACACTGGAGTCTCTTTTTCTACGATCTTCTTTTTCTTGATGAAAAGTTGCATTAGGCTCATTTGAGCTTGTTTGTACACACATTGTGTCAGGCGTATGATGGTATATATTATCAGGGATCCACAAAGTACAGGACTTGTGTACTTCATATATCACTGCTCTGAAAGCAGAAAGCTATGAACTCACTAAGACTTTTAAGATTGTATTTATCCACAGGCCGGGAAAAATCCCTGCTACTTCCAGACTTTCCATGAACCCTGTGTTAATATTCTGAGGGTAATCCGAGACATTTGTACTTTTAACATTTTCTGTGATCAGAGCTTAGGTGTCCCAGATTACCCTAATTCACCCCGCTTGAGTTCAAATCTGACTTTCACATGAAAATATTAGTGTTTTATCTTCTATATGTTAGGCCTGTGATGTCTTCCACACAACCTCATTGAAATCTTACTAAAGTGCTTTATGGCGCTTTTCCACTGCATAGTACGGCTCGGTACGGCTCCGTACGGTTCGGCTCGGCGCGGCACGGTTCGGCTCGCTTCGCTTTTACACTGCGTGGTACGACTCGGCTCGGCACGGCACGGCTCGGTTCGCTTTAGCTCGGTTGCTTTTCCACTGCAGTTAGTACCGCTTCAAAGTGGGTGGGATTATGACTGATCGTTATAGTTTATCCGCTCCTCGGCAACCAACAAGAGGAACGTCTGCGCTTCTCGTCCACTGACCACGATTCAGCCATTTCATTTTTGGAAGTTTTTTTTCTTCAAGCAAGTAGTTTTAAAACAGGTGCTACAGCGGTGGCTGTTACTGGCTATTTAAATCTAGCGGGTTTGATGTCTCGCAAATACAATGACGCTGGTAGTGACGATTCTGTCTGTCTGACCAATAGTGATCTACAGTGCTTCCACGTCACATTTTAGTATCGGTATGGTACGCTTGGAACCTCAACAGAGGTGGTGCCATTTAAAGCGAGCCGAAGCGAGCCGTACCATACTGTACCATGCAGTGGAAAAGCGCCACAAGTGAGCCGTGCCGAGCCGAGCCGTACCGTACCATGCAGTGGAAAAGCGCCAAAGCGTGCCATACCGAACCGAACCGTACCATGCAGTGGAAAAGCGCCATTAGTGAACCGAGACCCAGTTCAACATCAAGGTTGTCCACATCGACTCTATTCAACATCCTCTCATCCATTACAAACTCACGCTGCACACCAGTCAAATGTCCAAGAGACATTCCTTTATTTTCTCAAATGGAAAAACTTCAATGCATGAACTGAACATGTCACAATATCACAAACCTTTTGGTGTTAAAGCTTCACTCACAAAGTTTTTCAACCATGCGTCCAGGAGACCAGCACTGCTTTAGCTAACTGACAATGAGTAAATGAGAACATTGCAATCTAGATCTGGAAGCATGAAACTGTGTGTCTCTCGCACAGACTCACCTCACAACACTGATCACTGAGACGCTCAAACCACTGCAGAGATATACTGTAATGCAGCAGTGAAACACAGCACAACACCACCAGTGAAACACAGCACAACACCACCAGTGTCGCTACTGTCGGCTTCATCAGAGACTGAAACTCAAGCCACCGCAGCAGCTGCTCTGAGCACCACCCTCAACACATCAGTTCCCTTCTCACAAAGAAACTGGGACACATTTATTTATATAGCACAATACATCGTTTTAGTATGATCAGTGTGGTCAATATTTCTGCTAAAGAACAACTGCAGAGGTACAGATGTTTTAAAGCAGTAGGGCTTGGGATAGACACAAATTTCACATTCAATGCGATTTCAGTTCACAAGCTTGCGATTCGATTCAACTCCGATCTTGATTCCATTTAGTATCGATTCATATGGATATACAGTATATATGTATTATGATGTAAATAAAAAATCATTTGTAGTATTTTAAAGAAGTGCATGTTCATATGAATTTTTGAAGTTTAATGACATTTGTAAGCATTTCAATTTACTTTAAATAATGATCTTCATTAGTGTTTACTTATTAACAAGCATATCTGATATTTCTAGCTATGTGAATATATATATTAACGAATGTTCTGTTAAGCATTATATAATGTTTGTTATTGATTTATTCATGAAAGTTATGAAAGTCGCTTTTTTAATCCGTATGAAGGATTTGAGGCAAATAACATCTATTTGGAGTATGTTGGGTTATTGTGCTGCCCCGGCCTACATCTGACATCACATGAGCTCAGCCCTGTGGTAATTTCCTATGATTCTGGCCAATCACTGCCTTCTCTTTGTTTTGCTCTTTGCTCTTGAAGAAAAGCCTTTTTTCCTTCAGCCTCAATTCAGGGTTGTGTTTTGTTGGCGTCTTGTGGCCCGTAAAGGCCAGATACAATGAGTCTTCAGAGGGAATTAAAGTCATCTCACAGATGACTGCAACCATGTTGCCAAATCCCTCTTAATGTGTCACTGTAATAAAGCCCAGCAGTGGTTAACTGATCCAGGCCCTGAGGGACACTGAGACCCAGACACAACCAGAAGAGTTGAAGCTCAGGACTGCTGATGTCTGTCTGCACATGACAACATGCCTGGGTCATTCTCCAGCAAACATGGGTGCGTCTCAATCAGCTCCCTTGTTCAGGAGTCAGCGCACTGATTAGGGAGTCTCAGTCTCAATCAGCTCCCTAGTTCAGGAGTCAGCGCACTGATCAGGGAGTCTTAGTTTCAATCAGCTCCCTCGTTCAGGAGTCAGCCCACTGATCAGGGAGTCTTAGTTTCAATCACCTCCCTCGATGAGGAGTCAGCGCACTGATCAGGCGTCTTAAGGTGATGATACACAGGGCAACTTTTTGAGCAATGTTGCTGGGCAATCTTGCCGAGTGATTGTTGCTTGGGCACTTTCCCATTGAAAATGGGCAATACATTTCTATCTGGATAATTTTGATCGGTCGTGGGCCCTGTGTCTCATCTGGTTGACCGTTGACGGCAACATTGCCCAGCAACATTGCTCAAAAAGTTGCCCTGTGTATCATCAGCTTTAGTCTCAATCAGCTCCCTCGTTCAGAAGTCAGCGGACTGATCAGGGAGTCTCAGTCTCAATCAGCTCCCTCGTTCAGGAGTCAGCGCACTGATCAAGGAGTCTCAGTCTCAATCATCTCCCTCGTTCAGGAGTCAGGCTTCACTGATCAGGGAGTCTCAGTCTCAATCAGCTCCCTCGTTCAGGAGTCAGCGCACTGATCAGGCGTCTCAGTCTCAATCAGCTCCCTAGTTCAGGAGTCAGCGCACTGATCAGGGAGTCTCCGTCTCAATCAGCTCCCTAGTTCAGGAGTCAGCGCACTGATCAGCGAGTCTCAGTCTTAATCAGCTCCCTCGTTCAGGAGTCAGCACACTGATCAGGAATCTCAGTCTCAATCAGCTCCCTCGTTCAGGAGTCAGTGCACTGATCAGGAGTCTCAGTCTTAATCAGCTCCCTCGTTCAGGAGTCAGCGCACTGATCAGGAGTCTCAGTCTCAATCAGCTTCCTAGTTCAGGAGTCAGCGCACTGATCAGGGAGTCTCAGTCTCAATCAGCTCCCTCTTTCAGGAGTCAGCGCACTGATCAGGCGTCTCAGTCGCAGAATCATATACTGATTCACAAGCTCGGGAGCTGATTGAGACACACCCGATAGGGGGCTAGATAAACATACTTGAGGTAATAGCAAGCATTGGAGTGGCATTATCTTAATGTACTAGTCATAACCTCTGATTATTGTTTGGGCTTTAACTAAGTTGTTATAAAGGTGACTGTAGGGGGCTACATGGGTACATTTAGTTAAATTGCGGCATTGTTAAATTGCTTTAGCCATAACCTCTGGTTATTGATTAGACTGGCGAGTTTGTGATCATGGGCCTGCAAAAAAACGCCGGTGCAAAGACCCTGTGGCACCCGAATGAATGAGTACAATAAGAGTAAAGAGTTAAATAGAATAATCAAATGCGTAGCTAAACTATTATATAAATGACCAATAACCAATTGGCATTCCAACCTAAATTCGAGGTCATAATAAAATGGAGTCAGATAAAAGTTACTTTGCCATGCTGAAAAGACAGCAACACGCAGGGAACCTTCACCCGCTTATCGGAAACTGTCGTTGGACCGATTGGGCAGGCCTTACAAAGTGGTGTCTGTGATGTTTGATTTGTCAATGTTTTATCTTTTATTTATTTTTATTTTTATGTAAAGCACTTTGGTCAACCTTGGTTGTTTTTAGCAGTGTTACATAAATAAACAAGACAAGACAAGACATAATGAAGCTACATAAAGGACTTTTAGTGCAAAAGTGAGCACATTTAGAAACAAAATACTAATGTATTCTCATATGCCATATTTCTTTAGGAGAGAATTTTAATTTTCCACTCAATTCTGCGATCTGAAGAGGTTTGAGCGATCTCTCCTGTTTTACTGTACCGTTATCCTTTCAGCCAGAAAATGGAGTTATGATGTAATTTATCATATATATCAATGAGTGTTTTACATAAAGTATGGCTCCAACACAAATACATTTAACTACGTTTGCATATATAGTAAAACTTTCAATATTGATGTACTGACATCATCTACAATGTAAATCATTTATGCCTGAATATCTTTACAGGAGTGCAAATGTTTACCAATCATTATGTATGTGTTATACTGTATGTCTGTTATGTTTTTCCTAATAGTATATTTATTTTTAAGAAAAGGTTATGATTAGGTTTAGAGATAGGAGAAGGATTAGCAGGTAAAAAAAAAATCTATATAATGGCATATTGTAACAGAAATTGTCAAATTTTTCTGCCTGATACATCTTTACACTGTCAAAAAGTGGTTATGTTTAGGTTTGATTACATAAATGGTGAAAATACAACTAAATATATTTATGTTATAAATTTCTATAGCTTAAGTACATAATAATCTTTACATTTTAGATCCCTGAATCTCGAACAATACCCGAAACCAGCCTCCGTCGACCCAGAGCAGGGTCGGGTATTGGAACAGGAAGTAAACTCCCTGCTGGTAAAGGAGGCTATAGAACGTGTTCCTCCCCCAGACAGGGAGTCCGGGTTCTACAGCCGCTACTTCATAGTTCCCAAGAAGGATGGGGGGTTGCGTCCAATTTTAGATCTAAGGCACTTGAATCAGTCTCTGAGGAGATTCAGGTTCAAGATGCTCACTATTCCCACCATCATGAGTCAGATCAAACCCGAGGATTGTTTTTTTTCACGATTCCACATTTCCATCTCACAGGAGGTTCCTGAGGTTCGCTTTCAGGGCCGAAACATTCCAATATCGGGTTCTTTCGTTCGGCCTAGCTCTCTCCCCTCGCACGTTTACCAAACGCATGGATGCAGCTCTAGCTCCGGTGAGGCTTCAGGGCATCCAGGTGTTAAATTAAATCACAGACACAAAGAAAAGCGTGTTGGCACCCGCCCAGAGGACTACGTTCCTGGGGGTTGTGTGGGACTCGATGACGATGCAGAAACAATTGTCTCCTGCACGGATCGAGTCCATCCTGGCCATGGTGACCAGGGTAAAGCTAGGCCAGGCCATCACTGTGAATCATTTTCAGAGAGTGTTAGGACTCATGGCAGCAGCGTTCAACGTCATTCGATTCTGCCTGCTGCACATGAGGGCCATGCAGTGGTGGCTGAAAACCAAGAGGAGGAACCCGTTCCGCATGATCAGGTTTACGCGCAGATGCCATGTTCCCTATCTATGTGGAAGAAACTTTGGTTCCTGTCCCAAGGTCCTGTGATGGGAGCGTCATGTTGCCAGAAAGCTGTTTTGACAGATGCCTCCCTCATGGGTTGGGGCACGGTCATGGACAGCCGCTTTACGAGAGGTTTATGGCAGGACCATCATTCCTCCTGGCACATAAATTGCCTGGAAATGCTGGCGGTCTTCCAAGCCCTGAGGAGTTTTTTGCCAGACCTCAAGGGTCACCACATTCTTGTGAGATCAGACAATATGTCAGTGGTGTCCTATCTAAATCATCAGTGGGGTATGAGATCACGCCCTCTATGCAGACTGGCGCATCAGATCCTCCTGTGGTCCCAGGGGAGACTGTTGTCTCTCAGAGCAACATACATCCCAGGGGACCGGAATCAGGGATCAAACATCCTGTCGAAACAGGGGCTGAGACCCGGGGAATGGAGACTCCACCCCGAGGTGGTGGAGTCGATATGCGAGAGGTTCGGCCCAGTGGAAGTGGATCTGTTCGCATCTCGAGAGACGACACACTGTCTACTGTGGTTTTCTCTCACGCATCTAGCCCCTCTGGGCGCCTGTACGCATTTCCTCCGATCGCTCTGCTCCCGGGGGTTCTGGAGAGGGTCCATAGCGACGGGGTCAGTCTACTCCTAGTAGCCCCGTTGTGGCCAGCCCGAGTATGGTTTTCAGACATAATATTGCTCCTGGAAGGTTCTCGAAGGGCTGGTCGAGGCCCCCTTTGAACCTCTAGAGTCGGCTGAGGCCAAGAACCTTTACCTCAAGGTAGCTTTTCTATTAGCCATCACGTCTCTAAAACGAGTAGGAGATCTTCAGGCTATATCTTCAGGCTATATCTTCTGAGTGCCTGGAGTTTGCTTCTGAGAATATTAAGGCTATCTTGCATCCCATGCCGGGCTATGTGCCTAAGGTGCCTTCTAACACGGCACTGCCTACGGTTCTTCAGGCATTCCATCCTCCACCTCACACAACGGCGGATGACGAGAGACTTCATTTGCTCTGCCCTGTCAGAGCTCTCAAGATTTATGTTCAGGGGTCTTCTAGATGGCGGAAGTCAGACCAGTTGCTGGTGTATTTCGGGTCTCCCAAGAAGGGGCTCCCGGCCTCTAAACAGATCATCAGCAACTGGATAGTTCAGGTTATTCCCCTGGCCTATCAGGTGCGCAGCTTGCCTTCACCTTTGGCCGTGAGGGCTCACTCAACCAGAGGCATGGCATCCTCTAGAGCCCTCCTCTCAGGGGCCCTTATCCATGTGATGTATGTGATGTATGCGATGTATGTGCTAAATGTGCCTGTTTCAGCCTCACACTAGGACAGGAGTGGTTCGTTGTGGCATAGTGGGTATTTGTTCCCCAAATTGTCGTTACAACGCAGTGCGAGTTCCCTCGAAAGGGAACATCTCGGGTTACGACTGTAACAATGCGTCTCTTTGCCACGCCTCCCTCTGCCTAGGGCTTCATTGTATGCCGGCATCCCTTTGTAGCTTCCGTGTATGCGTTACACGTTACGTCACGACACAACACGAATCACGATTGGCTTAGTTTCATTCATGCTTCAGATGCGCTACGCTGGTGGGCGTTTACCAAAAGTGTTGTTACGACGCAGTGACTCGTTCCTGTCAGGGTGTGGTGCAGGTGCAAACTTTTACTTACAATATAAATCATAAAGGTACATAGCAGACGGACAGAATGTTCCCATACACTTACTACAACGGAGAACGGATAAAGACTGACTAAACAGAAGGGAACTAAATACAAACACAGATGAACATAGATTGACAGAACACAAGTGAAACAGATGATGATGACGATGATGATGGTTAACTAAACACAGGTGATACAGATGAACTGATAATGATGATGACACGTGACATGAAGACAGGCAGACAAGTCCATTGAAACCAAACTAAACAGAATACAACTGTGACAGTTCCCTTCTCAGGGAACAAGGGTTACAGTCATAATTCGAGACGTTTTATTTCATATGCAAAGATTTTACCCAGTCATAGCAGGAGGTCAAGACTGAAGGTCAAGAGGGTCAAAAACAGGGTAGAAAATGGCCATTTATTTCTAAATTATGTCTACTTTTGATGTAATAATAATCTCACCTACATTATTAAGTCAACCTCAGGGAACAGTATTACAAATTATTAAAAACATTATTTGTGACTCATTTAAATAATGCAAAACCTAAGAAAATAATAATAATAGAGTTAATAGCTATAGAGTTCAAGAGACTTAAAATCTGTGATGAATGAATGTTTCAAATACAAGCGTCAACAAAATCAGAGACAGATAATCTTACTGAAACACTAAACTACATCTGAAAAACTTAAATCATAGAGCTGATATATTTAAAAACTAATGGCCAAACACTAATAATCATTAAAAGGCTGAGATATGTTAATTTGTTCAAAAATGTATAAAGAAAATGTGTCGAGAGTGATTTTGTACACAGAGCAGCAAAAGCTCAGATAACATTCTGGATGTCGTCTGTCATAGATTTGTGCTTAAAGACATGTTAAAAATTCAAGTTTAGAGACTAGAAGAGAGAGTCTATGAGAGAGAGAGAGAGAGAGAGAGAGAGCCAGAGAGAGATGGACAGGCGCAGCTGCAGGACTCACGCCCCTCCCCAGCTGCCTCACACTGACAGAGAGAGAGATAGAGAGAAAGACTCACCGCTGGAGCAGTCGGCCCCTCCCCAGCCCGGCTCACACTGACAGGTGTTTGGGGCCACACAGCGGCCATGCACACATTTCTCAGCACAGTGGGCTACAGAGAAAACAAGAGAGAGCAGGTCAGATTTCATACCTTCTACGAGCAGAGCAGCAAACAAACACTAGGAAAAACCACAGAAAACCCCATCAGACACACAGACTGTGATGCTCGACGCCCCGTCCACTGGGAAATCCCACTGCCCCAAATCCTGCTCTTCACCATTTGATATCAAATGATATGCTTCAGTGCTGTGTACTTTTGAGGGTATGTTAACATAATTCAGCAAACAGACTTCTGTGCGCCAGAAGAAGTTATTATTAGAGAGAAATTATGATAATAATTATGATTTTCCCTGAGATGAACAGTAACTCAATGATAAGGAGAGACAGCATGTGATTACAGTCAGTGTCATACAAAAGAATCTTTTCAGGCCAAAAAAGTGTCTTTGAGATGATGCTCTGCTGCTATTTATCTATCTATATA